>OY720329.1:38306602-38982328 GCA_963082935.1 Malus x robusta | reverse complement strand
ATATATCAATTATGTTCCTCTCAGATTCATTCAAGACTGATAATGTTATACAAAAAAAATATATCGTCAAATGTCAAGCGATGCGACGAGTTAAGAGTCGACGGAACTGTAGTTTCTAACCAAACCAATCGTTTAATAATTTCGATCTTGAATGGTACTTGGTAATCACTAATTATAGCATCTCCAATGACAATTTTAAAATGCATTCTAATGGGGAAATTTGCTGGTTGTGTTGTTACCAACATATATCCAGGGAGGTTTTACTCTATGGGGACATATATATTGGTCTTAAGCAATTAATTGGATCCATCCAAAATCCCATGTAGCACAAGCGTGCGAAGAACTGTACGGATGAGGGCTCCATAAAGAATAAATGGTGTCCTCCGTGGTTGACCGATAAACCCTAGGCTATAAAACCCAGCGCATTAGCCTGCAGAGCTCTAAAACCGTGGTTTCACTAAAATGGCAAATCGTGATTAGAGAAACAAGTTTTATAAATTTATATATAGAAGTATATATGGCCATATAATGGTACAAGTTTTATCCGAAGATTTCATTTCATATGTTATATATATTTATATATAGAGAGAGGCCAGATATAATTCTAATGGTATGCTTTTGGTTAATTATACTTGAGCACAGTGCCATTCTCGGAGAAAACTACCTCTGCTACACCTTTCTCAAACCATTTAATCAAGTGTATGTCATGAACAGATTATCACTTTGATCCCAAAGGAACTATAAATGGGTATCAAATAAATTGAACCAATAATCATTTCAACTTTTATACCGAAGCAGTCATTTTAGCTTTTGTATAGATAACAAATAAAAACAAGCATCTGCATAATACTAGTCTTGAAAAACAAGGCTAATATATGACAGGTAATTGACTGCACCCAATAATTGATGTTATACAAAATATCGCTTTCAGGTATTATATCAAACTAGGGTTTAGGTATTGGCACATAAAACTAGCTTTTGCAGCATGTAAGTATATTCATATAAAAACTTACATATACAGCAACCGCATATAAGACTAATTTCCCATAGTAGCACCCAAATAAATGACCATATAAGGAATTAAGAGAATCAGAGAATAATTACCAAGGCTTTTCACCCATTGGATAACAACATACAAAACCATGTTTATTTCAACGATTCAGACCCACCTTCCTTGACCCTATTCTTCTTTTCTCATCCTTGCCTTCTCTGTCACCCTCTTTCCCTCCTTCAATTCTAGTTGCCTTCTCTGTCACCCTCTCTCCCACCTTCCTTGACCCTCTCCCCCTCCTCGGAGAGAAAACGCAGTAGGAAAAAGAAAGGGCGTGGGCCCCCCGCAAACCCAAAATATCTTGGACTAAACTAAATTTACAAAAATACCCATAAACTTGTTTATTAATTTCTCCTTCGTTACAATCTCGTTTCACGGGCGGTTTTCACTCTACTTGCTCATGAGATCGGACTTTATCTAAAAATATTTAGTGTCGCGGGATTTTAATAAAATCAAACTTCATAACTAAGGCTTCTAAATTAACGGAAAATAATATTAATTTCTTGAAAATACGAATTATTGAACAATGGAATCCGGGAATGGGATTTCACAGTGTATGTTAGCGATGACAGACTTCAAGCTTATTGACCAGTGGAATAACAGCATCGAAGCATGGTGGGAAAAGCTCAAGAGTGTTGATATTGTAGAATGGAGAAATGAAAGGGGTGTTCTTCCTCCCCGTTCCACACATAATCATACGTAAGTAATTTCAAAACCCCTGCAATTTGATAGTGCAACTAAATGAAAGGGGTATTCTTTTTCCGCTTATAATTTATGAACATGCTTTTGAGTTGCGTTTGCTTGTATACTATTGGATAGTGCTAGAGACTAAATTTGTAGACAAAATATTGAAAACTAAATGACATGAAATTAAAATAGAACTAAAAAATTACCTTTAATTAAAATAGAAAACCCACCAATTGTGTAAGTGTGTGTTGAAACTTGAAAGAGAATAATCTGTTAACATGGTATTAAAATAGAACTAAAAAATTACCTTTAATTAAAATTTATCATCTCAATTCGTGCCAACAACCTTAAACCACCAAAAAAACAACACTGATCAATTCGAAATCAAAGCTTGTTGTGGAAGGAATAATAAATCTCCCAAGCTTTTGACACCTCACCTCTTTCAAGTTTGAGATCCAATGGCAGCTTGACATGTGTACAGCAAAAAGGAAATCTAATCTATGTTTTCCTTTTATTTCTATCACTAAATTTCACTTAATGCGATACTATTAAAGAAAGAGTAATGTTAGGTAGACCAAACTTTTTAAATCAAATTTGCAAATTAAATGATTTGGTTGTAGATGGTTGAATTATTAATTAAATATCTATTAACGTGCTTATTTCTTATTGGAAGCCATATATGTGACGACTGCGATTTGTGGGGCAGTATCAGCACAATATTATATTCGTACCGGAAAGATGCATTCACTCTCAAGAGAAAGTATTGTATCGGGAGTTTTCAAGGAAGGCACTCAAGGCTCGAATGCTGAGGGATGTGGCAGAGAGAAATAGTGTACTTTGGAAAATGGGTGGGATGAAGCCGGACTGTGATATCTCTTTGAAGGATGGCTTGTAATACGCAGTGAAATTTGGCATTCCACTTGAATAGGAATGGCCTCTAGATAGCAGTGTTCAGCCAGGGGGATCTTAAATCCTTCAAAATAGTGGACTACAAAAAAGTTGGTCAAAAGGATGTGGTAACCATAAAGCATATGCTGCTGGCATTCCCTTGCTATGCAATGTGATGGTGGGTCGAAAATTGTCGCAGCATATGCTTACCACATATTTTTGGTCAACTTTTTTGTAGTCCACTATTTTGAAGGATTTGAGATTCTCCACTGGCCGAACACTACTGTCTAGATGCCATTCCTCTTCAAGTGGAATGCCAAATTTCATTGCGTATCGCAAGCCATCTTCCAAAGAGATATCGTAGTCCGGCTTCATCACACCCATTTTCCAAATTACACTATTTCTTTCTGCCACATCCCTTAGCATTCGGGTCTTGAGTGCCCTCTCCTTGAAAACTCCCAATACTCTCTTGAGATAGTGAATGTATCTCCCGTGGGAATATAATATTATGCTGATACTGCCCCACAAATCACAATCGACACACATATGGCTACCAATAAAAAACAAGCATGGTAATTAACACTTAATTAATAATCCAACCATCTACAACCGCATTATTTAGTTTCCAAATTTAATTTAAAAAGTTTGGTCCTTCCTAACATTACTCTTTCTTTAATAGTATCGCATCAAATGAAATTTAGTGACATAAAGAAAAGGAAAATAGAGATTAGATTTCCTTTTCGCTGGACACATGGCAAGCTGCCACTGGACCTCAAACTTGAAAGAAGTGAGGTGTCCAAAGCTTCCCAACAAGCTTTGATTTTCAAATTGATCAGTGTTGTTTTTTTGGTGGTTTAAGTTTTGTTGGAACGAATTGAGATAATAAGTTTTAATTAAAGGCAATTTTTTAGGTCTATTTTAATACCATCTTAACAGATTATTCTCTTTCAAGTTTCAACACACACTTACACAATTGAAAACTCAAATCTACCATAAACCTAACACAAAAATTTATACTAGTAAAACCAAAATGTACTCATGTTATACAAAACTAAATGTAGATATCATGTAATCAATAGGATTGAGTACATTTATCAACGTTTAATTAATAAATCAATCGTCAACTTCTATGTCATTTAGCTTTCAGTATTTTGTCTACAAATTTAATTTCCATAGCATTATCCAATACTATATATACAAGCAAACACAACTCAAAACCATGTTTATAAAATACAAACCTGTAAATATAAGCGGAAAAAGAATACCCCTTTTATTTAGTCGCACTGTCAAATTGTAGGGGTTTTGAAATTACTTATGTCTAATTATGTGTGGAACGGGAGGAAGAACACACCTTTCATTTCTCCAGTTTACAGTATCAACACTCTTGAGCTTTTCCCATGCTTCGATGCTGTTATTCCACTGGTCCGTAAGCTTGAAGTCTGCCATCGCTAATATATACTCTCTCCTACATTAAAAATTTGAAAATAATTTTAAAAATGATAAAAAGCCTCATCGATCTCAACCCGACACAATATCTAACCCTAAGCATTTCTAGGAATTAATAGAAACAAAGCATTTTTGGAAAGTAATCGAACCAAAGCATTACTGAAAACAGGAAATTAATCGAACCCAAGCATTTCTGGAAATTAATAGAAACAAAGCATCCGGAAAGTAATCGAACCAAAGCATTTCTGAAAATTAATAGAAACAAAAGCATCTGGAAAGTAATCGAACCAAAGCATTACTGGAAAATGGAATTAATTGAACCCAAGCATTTCTGGAAACTAATAGAAACAAACCATCTGGAAAGTAATCGAATCCAAGCATTTCTGGAAATTAATAGAAATAAAGCATATGGAAAGTAACCGAAACAAAGCATTACTGGAAAATGGAAATTAATCGAACGAAACCATTTCTGGAAATTAATCGAACAGGCATGATGATTTGAAACAATAAATTAATCGACAAAACTATTTACAAAAATGAAATTCGCAGATAAGAGACATTACTTTTGTTTTGCAGTGAGCTTCGGCGCCATTTTTCACCTGATCGAGAGGGTTGAAGGATTTTGGGTTTACTCTCTTTCGCGCTCTCTTATGCTAAATATCTCTCTAGCTTTCTCTCTCTATCACGCACAGATAGAGAGATGATATGAGAGCTGGGCTTACTCTCATTCTCTCTCTTCAGTGGTGTAATAGCGGGGTTTTTACTCTCTTGCAAGCTGGATTTAATTTATACATACATACACACATGTATATATAGGTGTGATATTCACACATGTATATATAGGTGTGATATTCACACACCTCATTTTACTTCTCATATATTTTTTTAATTTTCGGTTATCAGATCAGATGAATTGAAGAAATCAACGAACACAAATTATCAAGAGTGTGTGAGAAGTAAAATGAAATGTGTAGATAACACATCTCATATATATATATATATATATATATATATATATTTTTTTTTTTTTCTCTCTCTCTCTAATGCGGTTCGTATGGATTTTCAATTTCTTTTCAAAAAACCTTGTTTCTCTAATCACGATTTGCCATTTTAGTGAAAACCACGGTTTTAGAGCTCTGAAGGCTAATACCCTGGGTTTTATAGCCTAGGCTTTATCGGTCAACCACGGAGGACACCATTTATTCTTTATGGGTTCCTCATCCGTACAGTTCTTCGCACGCTTGTGCAACATGGTACACATGGGATTTTGGATGGATCCAATTAATTGCTTAAGATCAAATATATATGCCCCCATAGAGTAAAACCTCCTTGGATATATGTAGGTAACAACACAACCAGCAAATTTGAAATCCCCATTAGAATGCATTTTAAAATTTTCATTGGAGATGCTCTAATTAGTGATTACCAAGTACCATTCAAACGCCAGACTGGATTGCAACAGAAAGGTGTTTCTTTCGTGTAAGATGTGCAGGCCCTCGGTGTTGGCATATATGAAGCATGCACGTTTTCAGTATAACCATCAAGGTTCTAAAAAACGCTAGGCGCTAGTTGGGCAGTGGGCTAGCGCCTAGTGCTTAGGCAGCTAGGCGGCCTAGGCGGATTTAGGTAAATTTCTTGTATATTTTGTAAATAAGTGCATATTGACACCTAAAAAAAAACTATACTTGTATGGATTATAAAATAATGATAAAATGCAAATTAGGTACACTATTTCCATAAGTATTGTATGAACTTGTAGTAAATCGATCATTTACAAATTAGATACACCATTTCCATAAGTATGCCACCATGAAATCAAAAAAGAAAAAAACACGCAATTAATAAATAAATAAAAAAACCTCCTAGGACCGCCTAGCCCGCCTAGGCCCAACCCGATTTTTTCTTCCGATTTGCCCAAAAACGCCTCGGTTGCTAAGCGCCCAGCGCCTAGGCGGCCGCCTAGGCCCTTTTTTAGAACACTGATAACCATATGCATGCAAGCATGAAAGCTGTTCATTCTGATATTCACCATTCACGTTCAATTTGTTGACGTCGGTTCATTTAAATTATTTTGTTATATTTAAAGCATGTATGCATCACACTTAGTATTGTAGTCTAGTAATATTCATCTTTATTTGGACATGAGAAATCTTATGTTCGATTCTCGTCAAAAACGAATTTGAACCATATTATTACTAATCAATTATTGAACGAACATATAAATAAAATTGTAGATAATATTTTTTTTTTCAAAAAAAATAATATCCAACCCATGGTATGCATGTGATCGAGAAAAAAGGCACTACGTACGTACTGTATCGTCATAAATAAAAGGTGGAAGTGAATGCAGAAAAATAAGAAAGTGGAGAGGGAGAGAAATAACAAGTCCTCTTCTCCGTGAGAGCTTCATTTGTGAGTGATTCCTTCTCTCCGTTATGGGAGTGGGTGGAGAAATTTTTCAGTGTGATCGGTATACGGAGTAGTACATCACGTGTTACTATACAAATTGTGAGATATGTGTGTTAAAATATTAATGGCTTAAAAAATAAAATTTCACACCACTCCTATTAAAATGCGTGATGTACCACTTGTGTTTCCGTCACAATTAAAAATTTCTTGAGTGGGGTATGGATCAACAACCAGCTATTGGTTAGGGGAAGGAGAATTTATGGCGGATCCAGATCTGGTAGCCCAGGTAATGTGAAAGGAAATTACCATCCCCCCACATAACACAACATTTATTGAAAAGAAGATGGAGTCAGCTACCAGAGAGTCAGCATTAAAGAACAGGAGGGCTTTAACTCTACTAAACAAATGAAGTATTGTTGCTCACCATTATTTAGTGTAGTGTATGTTTACTATCTTATTTATCATCGTTAGATGAATTTGAATTTTGAGATTCGTGTAGTGGATAAGCACAAATCTCAAAATTCAAACTCATTTAACGGTGCTAAATAGGATGATGAGCAAAAATGCACTCACTAAACAAAAGATACGTTCAACCGACAATTCTTTTTGTGATTCTACTTTACTCAGTACAAGATCAACAGAGCGAATCTGAAAGCATAGAAGTACTGTTCTCCCAAGGAAAAATTTTAACAAGTCTTCTACTACTAATCTGTTGTACACTTCTACGACTTCGATCTGGGCTCAACGTAACGCCAAAGGGCAAATGGCGCAATCGAATGTGGACAAATTGGTGGTCCATAAAGACAAGTCCATGGATCAATTCACAATGGAAGGTGGTGTCAAATTGGTGGGCTCAGTTTTGGTCAATAGGAATCCCAACAAGTGGGGGGTCCAAAATATTCTTCGCTCTGCTTGGAGAGATTGGGGCGCAAAATCAAATGAGTCCAAGACAACACCTTTATCATAACGGTTCCGAATGAAAGTACTGTAGCTAAAATCCTTAATCAGGTTCCTTAGGCAGTAAAAAAAAAAAAGTCGTACCCAGTGCACAAGGCTCCCGCTTTACGCAGGGTCAGGTTCCTTAGGCAGTCACGAAACAAAATTTCTCGGTTAAAGGGTGGCCTCCTAAGCTGGCGTTAGAGGAAATAAATATGGAGAGTTAGTCCCATTTTGGGTGCAGATCAATAGAATGCCACTGTATTTGACTTCTGAAGCGAATGTAAGGCGTCTTGCTCAAGAAATAGGTGAGTTTGTGGAATTCGAATATCCATCCAAGGCGAGAGGCTTCCTCTGTGCTAGAATCATTGTTAACACTCGGAATCCTTTAACCACGGGCTGCTGGCTACCAAGGGAAAACAACAAGGATACTTGGGTTGAATTTGGATATGAAGGGCTGCAAGACTTTTGCTACCGTTGTGGGAGAATAGGTCATACAAACAACGAATGCACCTTTGAACCGACAAAGGGAGGAGCTGCGGGATATGGAGAGTAGATCAAAACCGGACCAGTTCAGGACGAGGTGGTTCTTCCTAGAGCTTTAAATGTGAGTATGGGGGATATAATGGTTACTGGTGCTGTGAGGCATGGATCTAGTTCCAGTTCCAAGTGGACGGTGGAGCCATAAAAACACAATGAGATTAGGGAGAAGAGAGGCAGCTCAAGCGAATATGTGTATATGGAAAAGGCCCCCGACGGGAGGAATGAGAAGAGGAAAAGGCAGAGGCAAGAGGATAACAATGAAGAATGGGGAACCAACCATCCGCAATGGGTTATGACTGATAACACTCTCATACTGACCCATCAGATTATAATGGGCTATGGGCCAATACGGTCTATGCATCCACACATCATAAGCATGCAATCGAGGCAAGTGTGTCATTATTCGCTCATGATACAGGAAGTACAAGAGGAGGCTACTAATCAAGCAATAGGGGTGGATACAGAATTATCGGTTGGCCAACTGCCAGGCACTGACCAAGATCAAAACAGGGGTTCAACAGTGTTATCATACCCTCAAGCAGGGAGGCATGGAAGAGATAAAGAGAAAGAATAAGGGGGTTGCAGGTTAGAAGGGGGCTCATACCAACATGGTTTGGAATTGCTTGATTCTCCACGAACGAAGGTTATGAATACGATGAGTGGCGTGGAGAAAAAATGAAGGGTTGCTGAGCATCTCCGCAGAATGAGTATGAGGGAACGCTGTTTGATGGTAGAACGAGCATTACAGGCTAAAGAGGATCTTCAGGAAATGCCAGTTAAATACCAAGAACTCCAAATTCTACCAAAATTTACAGGAAGATAGAGCTCAACAAGAGGAACAAGTTTTATACTTACCACGAAGTCCAAAAGCGGACGAAAGAGGGTCAATTTAGTTGATAAAACATGTGGGTGCCTAAAGCTTCCGGGTGTCGATTCGTCGCCCACAGTGGTCCAACAGGATCAAAACTGGTCGGGATTTACTCCTAGGATGATGGGCTACAAAATCCAAGTGGTGGCATCAGCCATCGCTTCGCCGATTCATCGGAAAAATGAAAAAGGTGGTCGGAGCATCATTGGTTTTCATTGGTTTTTATGGCCTCACACCACCACATATGGTGGTTAATCAAGGTGGTTCTTGGTTGGATTTTTTAGAGGGGAGTGAGAGCTTCAAGATGGTGATGGTGGCGTCGAAAAACTCCACTGAAGTTGGCCGGAATCGGCGTCAGAAAATGGGATGTCGCGAGGGTCAACTGGGTCTCGAATTGGGTTGGAGTTTCTAGGCCTTTTTGGGTCAGTTTCCTCCCATGGAAACTTCCTAATTTTCCGACCAAATTTAGAGACTTACTTTTAATAGTAAGTCCACGTGTCTAAAGTTCTCACCACTTCCTAGGCTCGTAACTTCTCCGTTCTAACTCGAAATTAAGATCCGTTTAAACCTACGCACTCGTAAGGTCGTCCTCTATTCAAATATTTCAAGAATTACGATAAAATACATCCTCGTATAATTGCGCTAACCAAATAGGGCATTTTCATCATTCCCCACTTAACGAAAAATTATACAACATAATTAATTCTTAATTCGGAAACATGATTTCACATTTTTCCCCATTCGAATTTTGAAACACCCCACCCCATTTTTTTAAATATTTTTGGTCTTAATTGGTGAGCCCAAGGGGTCCACCCCTGATTTCTGTCCCCAGCCTCCCATATCTCTCTTCCTTCTTCTTCGTCTCTCTCCCCCGTAACTCTCCCTTAGCTCTCTCCCTCTCAGCCATCCCGTTCCTCTCTCCCTCAACCTCTCGCATCTCTCTCTTCCCCTGGACTCAGTAGGACCGAGTCACCATCGAAGAGAGGCTCGCAACGAACTCCGGACCCTGCCCTGCGAGTTCGACGGCACGGAGTAAGCTCCGGCGAGCACCGCCCCTTTCGAGGCCATTTCCGGCCAAACCACGGCGATTTGGCCGGCGTGTAAGGTATCAATCTCTTCGTCTCGTCGAGTAATACAACTTTCCTTTTTGTTTCACTCAATTTCGTTGAGTATTGAAGAAGTTATACTCATTTGAATCTTACCCAGTTTTCGGCGAGTCCGATGGCTTTCGAGGAATTTCCCGGCCAAACCACGGCGGGTTAGACGTCGTGTGAGGTACCATTCTCTTCGTCTCTTCAAGGGCTACAACTTTCGTTTTTGTCTTGCTTGATTTCGTTGAGTAGTGATAAAGTTATAGCCGTTTAAAGTTAGGTTGTTTTCCGGCCTTCTCTTTCAACAAACCCAGGCCATTTGCCCTTTCCCATTTCCCTCGGGCCTTAAGCCCGTTTTGCCTCAGCCCAAAACCCCAGCCCTTTGATTTTATTTTTTTTTAGTTATTGTTTTAAAGACCCAAAAGGCCTTGGGCCGGTTTTGGTGGGTGTGGGCTGTGTGCTTGCAGCCCGTGTGGGTGTGTGTGTGTATTAGGTGTGTGTGTGTGTGTGTGTGTTAGTTGTATGGGTTTGGGCTTAACCCCAAACCACCCATTTTCACCCTAAACCCTTTATAACCCAAACCCTTTTAACCTTAGAACCCTAAAACCAAAACCCAATATATCCTAATTCTATTTAAACCTAAACCCTAATCCGGATTTCAAGCCTAAAACTCGTTTGACCTAATTTGACCGTTGACCCCTGGTCAACGTTGACTTTAGGGTTGACTTTTCGGGTTTTCGTCCGGGACCCTTCTTAGGGTAAAACGACGTTCTGAATCTATTTCCAATCTCCATTTTCCCAAATTCAATTTCTATTATATAGTTTTATTTATTGGACTCTTTATGTGCTTAGGGGCAATTATAGTGGCGTTTCTGTCTTCGCTAGCTGTGTGACTTTTCGACGGCAAAGTACTGTGAGTAGACCCCTTCTAAAATGCATGTTTTATAGTAGAATTGCATACATGAAAAGCATGATTTGATGATTACGTTTTATGAAACGTTTTGTGAGATAACATGCTTACTGAGGCTATTTTGAATTATTACTATTTTTCCTATAACCCGTGTTCTTATAGAATATCTGATGGATGACGATATGATATTTAGAACATGTTTTGAACACCTCTTTATAGTATAGATGATGGATGACTTTATACTATGAAGTTGTTTTTCAATATATATATATATATATATATGTTCAATGGTTTTGTACTTACCTAGTGGTCCTTTCCGCTACGGGACGTAGGGATAGATTCCGGTCCGTCCCGGGCGACGGTTTGGTGTTGGCATAGGGCCTGGAGTGTGTTTCCTCCGGCTATTTAGCACAGGGACGGGGAGCCGGCATGGGGTCTGAAGTGTATTTTCCTCTGACTGTCTGCTCAGAGACGGGGAGCCGGCATGGGGCCTGGGGGTTATCGGACAATTCACTAGTGATTATTATATATGAATTATGATTTGAGACATTGCACGACATGCTAGGTTTCGGAAAACCTATGTTTAACATTATATATGTGTTTTCATAAAACCTGGGGGTTAGTACGTTGATAACTGTTTTATTATATATATATATATATCGACTTGGTCCACTCATGTTTGTTTTGCGCCCCCTTCAGGACATAGAATCGAAGCATACAATCCCGGCATTCAGGCACTTTCACATCGGCATCTTCGAGTCATCTTGGTGTAGGACCCATTCTTTTATTCATTCAATTTTATATTATTTCTTTTAATGTTCTAGATTAGATGTGTGCTCTGAACACGTTCCTTAAATACATATTCATTATTCTTTTATAGTTATAAGTCTTAATTATTCCTTGTTTTCAGCATTTGCACTAAATAAATGGCTTTCGTCACCCTCGGGTGTCGGCCAGCACGTGCCTATCCTGGTATTCGGGGAAATATCGGGATCGGGGCGTGTCAGATTGGTATCAGAGCGTGGTTTGTTCAGAGCATACCTAGGATCTTCTTTTAGTAAAGTAGTGTGTCGGTTTTAACATCATTTGGATGTCAGGACTTTTAGATTTGGTGCCATTCGGCGCAGTTGTGCGAATCTTTCTCTGTTTGAATTGTCACCTTCTGGTTGATATACAAGAATTCATGTCGGGATTATGCCTCAATAATAAAGAAGGGGATTGTTGGACGACTTTCAACTTCGGATCGATGCTTTGTGAAGTGCATTATCTGGGAATGATAGGCAAAGTCAGTGTTACTTGGAAGCAACGTGTTTTAGAAATCTCGGTTTGAGGAAGTCTAGTCAAGGCCAGCTGTAGATCTGAAATGGTGATGCCACTCTGCAACATGCGTTCCCTAGGAACTGCGGGCGGAGTCGGCTCTACATCGAAATCTTGGGAAACGGAAAAATCTTGGTGGTACGAATTGGTTAAGACCAACTGGATATCTGAAGCGATGATATCACTCTGCAATATGCGTTCCCTAGGAATGGCGGGCAAAGTCATATCTCTTGGAAATTGCTTGAAATATTCGAAGTGTGTGCTAAAGAAGCGAGTAAGTGCTAGTGGTGACGACGGTTAGTAGGGGTAGTTGGTGGGAGCAAATCAATGTTCTCGGACTCATTACCACCGAAGAAATTTGGGTGAATCTCTATAACAATTGGTGATTGTTCTATCGATTACCTTCTTGATTACTCCAACGATGAAGTCAAGTTCTTTAACCTTTGACCGTCAGCTTCATACCAAATTCTTCGAGTGTTGACTTTGTTTGGTTTATATACTTTTCTTGGGAAACTCCTCGGTAGTAGATGTTCTCATCAATTTCCCAAAATGGAGTTGCGATTCTTGTTGTTGTAGTTGGACTTGAATGATGAAGATTCAGTCTTGTTTGGATAAACAGACTCCTTGAATTTCACCTGGGTCTGGTACTCGGTGGTAAACCTTAGCTCTTTATTCATGAATTTTTTTGGTAGAGGTGAACTTAGCCTCTTGCTTGTAGCTCAACTGACTAGTGCTCTTGTCCATTAGCTGTTCAGCCTTGTAATTTTCAGTGTAATGGCTTGAGACTCTACCATATTCATCATGGTACGAATATCGAGCTTTGCTCTAAACTTCTCTGGACTCATTAAGCCTTGGGTTGCTCAAGAGCATCACTTTAAGGTAGCCAATCGTGTCACTGCATGCATACGCAGACTGCTTTGTATCTTTCTTCTTCGTCATTCTGTTGATTCAGAGGTTCTATGTTTAATTTTTGAACTTTGAAACAAATCTCACAAAGTATTGTGAATTTCGAAATGTGTTTGGCCTCGTCAAATCTTATTAACAGTTCTTAACTATTCTTGAGATTAGACCTATTTCCTTTTTGGCTAAGAAACCAGTTGACCATACTGTGATGATTAGCCAAATAATCATAAACAGTGACTTCTATTTCTGCATATTCATTTTCCTTCGCTTGTTTGTTTCTCAATGTGAACTGGATCATGCCGGGACATTACACGAAGGGTGTAAAAAAAAAAAAAAAAAAAGGGTTTGTTCTCGGCGTGGTTTCTCGTTCAAATCGCAATATCTTGTGCTCCAGTTTTAATGGACTGTTTTGACTCTTAAATTCTTGAGTGTTCTTTTAGCCTTCTCGACATGGTTTCTCGCTCAATCAATGAGGAATTCATGATCAATCGATTCAGCGGAAGTGTGCGCCCAATTCTTATCGTTTTGGACAGGAATGTTGGGAGCATAATATTTTGACAAGCTTATCAGAAAGAGTTCCTCGTGGGTGTGAAGTTTGATTCGTCTTTTAGTAAGAGACCGGTGATGGTGCAGATGAGTAGCAGATTGCATCACTATCTTCACGCTAATTGAATGGTTACCATTCATTATCCTACTACAATTCATCGCCATCATATCGTACTCTGGTAGATATTTTCAATGATGTGATGTGTTCGCCTCAATGCACCTCAGCGTAGCTTTCCACTACCTCGCACCAGGATCTTTCGGTTCGAGAGCACGTGGGCATGAGGTTTAAGCGGTCTTTTAGTAAGAGTTGGTTGAAGGTTTTAGTACAGAAGGTCAGCATATTGTATCACCATCTTACTAGAATTCATAGGCATCACATCGGTTATTTTCCAACTATATGTGTTCGTCTCAACGCATATTTCGACTGCTTCACTTCTGAACCTTATTGTGGTGAGTACGTGGTTGTTAAAACACTTCTAGTAGATCTGTTTGGGGCATTATGAGATGGAACTTCAGCACGATCGAGGCGACAATTGGACAATCTTTACACTTCTTTCGAAAGGTGTGTACTATTTTGTTTTTAGGTTGACCATTTGCAAGTCGTTCTTCTTTCCACCAACTTTGACCTTGTTTGACTTGAAATCTGCAACTAAGCAAAAATGGAGAGGTGGATTGAGCACTACAACAGTTCCCAAGAGGTACTGCGTATTGAGGAAGATGACTTCTCATTTTTTTGCTTGCTTGGTTTGAGCTTTTGGGTCTATTACTAACATGGTAGCCACTTCTCTTGAATCTCAAGGTACAATTTTCAAAAGGGTTCTTTACTGGTGAAACACTGGAGTAGTTGGTCACATTTGGAAAAACTGAGGAGGATATGATGCTTGATGATGGATGGAGTTGTTACGACGACAGTTCTTATTTTGTTCAGTTTGAGTATGGCACTGTTGCGACCTGGTACGAGAGTTTCTACAGACAACACCGGTTGACAGATGAGTATTGTGAACTAGTAGTCAGAGGATTGAATTTTCGACGTGTGAAATCGTGCACCCTCAGTTAATTACTGCTTGTTTATCGAGACAACAAATGTGTGATCGATATCACGGGCGGCCGACTGTGATATCGATAGCTTATTTGTTGGGTTCGTTAAGCAAGTGGGCAAGAAGATTCGTCTCCAGCAGCTGATGCAGATTCAGAATTGTTAATCTTGGGACTCGACCTAAAGTGACATCTATTTTCGGAGTACGTGACATCTCGAATTCTTGGGCGAGACCCATTCTTATTTTTCAGTTTTGATTTTCAGTATAAGTATTTTGAACTCCCTTTACTCTAGTTAATTGTTTTGGCGTTACAAATGTCTTTGGAAAAGTAATTCTGTTTTCATTTCTAAGTTGATTCGAGTTTTTGGCCTATATGTTATTACTTATCTATGTTGGCGTTATCTGGCCTTAAATTATTTTGTGTTTTCGACTTTATATTTTATTAAAGTATGTTTTCTATATTTTTACACTGATGGGGAAAGAAGGTATGAGCCTGGAGGCACGAAAGATGGAATCATTGCAGCCGATCGCGACAGCGTGGCATTTTTCCTTTTGTGTAACCGCTCTTACCTGATCTCTTCGTTACATATATGTATATATATCATTTTCCCTATTTTTGAGTTTTTCAGTGTAGCAAGTTGTTTTAAATTTCGGGGACGAAATTCATTTAAGGGGGTAGATTGAAACACCCACCCCATTTTTTTAAAATATTTTTGGTCTTAATTGGTGAGCCCAAGGGGTCCACCCCTGATTTCTGTCCCCAGCCTCCCATATCTCTCTTCCTTCTTCTTCGTCTCTCTCCCCCGTAACTCTCCCTTAGCTCTCTCCCTCTCAGCCATCCCGTACCTCTCTCCCTCAACCTCTCGCATCTCTCTCTTCCCCTGGACTCAGTAGGACCGAGTCACCATCGAAGAGAGGCTCGCAACGAACTCCGGACCCTGCCCTGCAAGTTCGACGGCACGGAGTAAGCTCCGGCGAGCACCGCCCCTTTCGAGGCCATTTCCGGCCAAACCACGGCGAGTTGGCCGGCGTGTAAGGTATCAATCTCTTCATCTCGTCGAGTACTACAACTTTCCTTTTTGTTTCACTCAATTTCGTTGAGTATTGAAGAAGTTATACTCATTTGAATCTTACCCAGTTTCCGGCGAGTCCGATGGCTTTCGAGGCATTTTCCGGCCAAACCACGGCGGGTTAGACGTCGTGTGAGGTACCATTCTCTTCGTCTCTTCAAGGGCTACAACTTTCGTTTTTGTCTTGCTTGATTTCGTTGAGTAGTGATAAAGTTATAACCGTTTAACGTTAGGTGGTTTTCCGGCCGAATTTCCGGCCTTCTCTTTCAACAAACCCAGGCCATTTGCCCTTTCCCATTTCCCTCGGGCCTTAAGCCCGTTTTGCCTCAGCCCAAAACCCCAGCCCTTTGATTTTATTTATTTATAGTTATTGTTTTAAAGACCCAAAAGGCCTTGGGCCGGTTTTGGTGGGTGTGGGCTGTGTGCTTGCAGCCCGTGTGGGTGTGTGTGTGTATTAGGTGTGTGTGTGTGTGTGTGTGTTAGTTGTATGGGTTTGGGCTTAAGCCCAAACCACCCATTTTCACCCTAAACCCTTTATAACCCAAACCCTTTTAACCTTAGAACCCTAAAACCAAAACCCAATATATCCTAATTCTATTTAAACCTAAACCCTAATCCGGATTTCAAGCCTAAAACTCGTTTGACCTAATTTGACCGTTGACCCCCGGTCAACGTTGACTTTAGGGTTGACTTTTCGGGTTTTCGTCCGGGACCCTTCTTAGGGTAAAACGACGTTCTGAATCCATTTCCAATGTCCGTTTTCCCAAATTCAATTTCTATTATATAGTTTTATTTATTGGACTCTTTATGTGCTTAGGGGCAATTATAGTGGCGTTTCTGTCTTCGCTAGCTGTGTGACTTTTCGACGGCAAAGTACTGTGAGTGGACCCCTTCTAAAATGCATGTTTTATAGTAGAATTGCATACATGAAAAGCATGATTTGATGATTACGTTTTATGAAACGTTTTGTGAGATAACATGCTTACTGAGGCTATTTTGAATTATTACTATTTTTCCTATAACCCGTGTTCTTATAGAATATCTGATGGATGACGATATGATATTTAGAACATGTTTTGAACACCTCTTTATAGTATAGATGATGAATGACTTTATACTATGAAATTGTTTTTCAATATATATATATATATATGTTCAATGATTTTGTACTTACCTAGTGGTCCTTTCCGCTATGGGACGTAGGGATAGATTCCGGTCCGTCCCGGGCGACGGTTTGGTGTTGGCATAGGGCCTGGAGTGTGTTTCCTCTGGCTATTTAGCACAGGGACGGGGAGCCGGCATGGGGCCTGAAGTGTATTTTCCTCTGACTGTCTGCTCAGAGACGGGGAGCCGGCATGGGGCCTGGGGGTTATCGGACAATTCACTAGTGATTATTATATATGAATTATGATTTGAGACATTGCACGGCATGCTAGGTTTCGGAAAACCTATGTTTAACATTATATATGTGTTTTCATAAAACCTGGGGATTAGTACGTTGATAACTGTTTTATTATATATATATATATATATATATATCAACTTGGTCCACTCATGTTTGTTTTGCGCCCCCTTCAGGACATAGAATCGAAGCATACAATCCCGGCATTCAGGCACTTCCACATCGGCATCTTCGAGTCATCTTGGTGTAGGACCCATTCTTTTATTCATTCAATTTTATATTATTTCTTTTAATGTTCTAGATTAGATGTGTGCTCTGAACACGTTCCTTAAATACATATTCATTATTCTTTTATAGTTATAAGTCTTAATTATTCCTTGTTTTCAGCATTTGCACTAAATAAATGGCTTTCGTCACCCTCGGGTGTCGGCTAGCACGTGCCTATCCTGGTATTCGGGGAAATATCGGGATCGGGGCGTGTCAAATTTCATAACCATAAATCGATCTATCTATTTTTTTTCCTCAAAATAAACAATAAAATGAATATCCACATCATTTTTAAAATATTCAGGGTGTTACAGCTACTAAATTATCGAGTCGACAGGGACGTGATCTTGACATGGGCTCAATGGCTTAATTCCATCATTGTGTCTAATAATAGGTCTCATCAGGAAAAGGAAAGGTTTCTCTATTTTGCCGCCCTTACATGTTGGCACATATGGAAAGCTAGGTGCAATTTCATTTTTAACTAGAAGGAAATTAACCCTCTCAGATCATGTTTGCTATTTCAACTTCGGCTGGTGCCTTTTCTAAGGCGACCCATACTTCCTTGAATCATCAACCATCTGTTTCTGTGGATGCTGCTCCGGCTGCCTATTGGACCGCTCCAACTTCTCAATTTATAAAATTAATTGTTGACGCAAGTTGGAATGCTTTGAGTGGTTCGAGCTATGCTGGGATGATGGTGTTGAATGTTGATGGTAAGTTTCTAGCAGCTGCTAGGTTCTCAATCAAGGCTAACCATATTGCTCAGGCCGAAGCTTTGGCCCATCTTCATGGATGTCAGCTGGGTATATCTCTGGGATTTAGATTCGTCATACTAGAATCTGATTCTCTAGAGTCCATCTCTTGCTTAGGGGAATCGTTGGAAAATAGTAGCTGGGAGGCCTACCCTACTTTGGCAAAAGTTAAATGGTTAGGGGATTCCTTTCAAGATTGTCGCTGGTTTTGGGTTCCAAGATCAGCCAATATGGTGGCAGATTGGATTGCATCGGTAAGGTTTTCAAAGATGAGCGATGTTTAATGGGTCGATAGACCACCATCTTCGTTGGTGAATGTCCTTAACAAAGACGATTTACCTTGTCCATATTCAGTTTGATTGGGCAATGTAAGGGGCGAACTCTTTGCATATGATGCATCGTCTTTCTACCATGTACCCCCTTATATCACTCAGATATTTTTGTTGTGCTTGTTGCTTGCCTCGGTGTAGGCTTCATGTGTACTATTGGCATCTTTACCCTGGTAATATATTGCCCAGTTTACCAAAAAAAAAAAATAGTATGGATGTTGTATACCAAAAGCGTCACATCTGAATTTGTCTTAGAGGTCTCATATCCTTTTTGTCAGTTGCTGCAAGCACCAAGGGAGCACAAGGCAAAATGTACAAGTTATGACTATACCAAATTATCGATGTCACTATTAAATTTATGTAGTTTACTAATTATCGTTTGTATTAAGTTTATGTAGTTTATTAATTGTCGTTTGTATTAATTTTATGTAGTTTAATAATTGTCATTTGTTTCATGCGTTTTGTGTTTATACTTCTCTATCATGTGTTTCATATTCTTCCACAGTGTTTCATAAGTTTCATATGTCGATTTAGTGATTTTTCAATATTTATCGGAATTTAAATATTTTTAGGTTAAAATGTTCATAAAATTAATTTAGAATGGTCTACATAATTTTTTATTTTAAATTTAGCCTCAATTCATTATTTAATAATATGAGGCTAAAATTTTAGGCCAGAATGGTTGGAGCAGAAAATGTGTTTCTGAGTTAAAACTTGAATTTTCAGGGCTAAAAATTTGAGGTTTTACTCCAAAGGTTGGAGATGGTCTAATAGCGGTGAACAATAAATGGCAGATAAACGAGCCTCTAATATACATACATACATATATATATATAACTTATTAATTTTTTCAATTTAATAATTTACATTACGAGCATTTATCTCCTTATATTAATTATTTTTTTAATTATTAATCAAATGAATAAGACAGTTATCAAAACCTTAATTATAGGATAACCAACATGCACATTCCCCATATTTCTCTCATGATCTTCCTTCACTGCACAAACTCCTACCTCCATTTTTCTTGTTCCTTCATAATCTTCTCCTCATCTCTATTTTGTGGGTTTAACTTTGCACCATTTTGGTAGTTGGGATGTAGAAGATTGATTAGACATATTTTTTTTTAGACTACCATTTGTATCTATGATTTAAACTTCTTCATGATACTTGTACCATTTGTATATGATCAATTGAAGTATCGATCATTTTAATATTAATTTTCTGTTAACAATTTATTTTTTCGTCTAGGGTGGTAGTGGTAAAAATAATCGTAAATATACTTGACCCTAAAAATATGAGAATACAATCGAATAATTAATGGGTGATTGAAAATCGTACCATTCCCAAAATGCAATAATAACAAATCAAAATGTCATCAAATATATATAATAAAATAGGGGCCTTAATAATGGCCTCTAATACCATAAACGTGGCAGCAAAACTATTTGGGGTGAAAATAAATGCTTATTTGCCCTATTTATCAATAGCAATGCTATTTGTAGGTGTAATTTTTAAATCCGCCGCTACTAACTATTAGGTGCGGAAATCATCAATTTTTGCCCCTATTTCTAATTATTAGGTGCAAACGTATTTGCCTCTACTTGGTCATGGCAGTCTCTATTATTTTAATTCATATCTTTAAACATTTTATTTTATTTTATTTCTTTCTTTAAAAGGGGACCAGATGGTGGTTTTGTCACGGTAGTCCACCCTCCCATAGGCCGGAAGAAGATTCACAAAGGGATTTTAGTCTCCTCCTGACAACCATGCATTGTGCGATTCACCAACGCTAACACTATGTTTGGATGAGGGAAATAAACTTGGAATTTAGATAAAAGTTAGAATTTATAAATTGACATGCACCAATTCCCTTGTTTGGATTTATAAAAATAGAAATTTAAAATTTCCGCGTGGAAAAAAAGCTTGGAATTTGGGGCCTCAATTCCCAAGTTTAAATTCCATGTAAATAGGTGTAATTTCCCAATTTCTATGATTAGGAGTTTAAAATTAACAAATTCCGTTTTCAGTTCCATTGTTCGTTTAGGTTAACCAAACAACAAAATTCACAAATTCTACAAAATGAATTCCTGTCATTTCAATTTCCGTCATTTTAAAATTTCTTAGTAATCTTAAATTTCTTCGTCCAAACATAGTGTAAGAATCAAAACCAAAACGTGCCTAAAATTTTAGGCAGGAGTAGGTCTAACAAATAAAAGATAAAAGGGGTAAGTTTAAGCGTAGGTGTGAGAAAGACACTTGTTGAACCCCTTGTAAGTGCTTAATGGGTGTTTTCCAAAAAATAAAATAATGACTGTGTACATGGTTTTTCATTCGCTCATCGTGGTCATGATTGGTACCAAAATTTCGAAAACCTAGCTTAAGCCATAAGGTATCTCGAATATGGTGAAGCGCTCCAATGACCGCAATGAGAAGTGTTCTCGGACAAGAAGAAGGTGACTCTCTCTATCTCTCTCGCATGGGCAATTGGATATGAATTTAAACTTGCTAAAGTTTGAGATTGAAGAAAAACATGATAATTTTGTGTTGTTTGTTCCAGACTCGGTGGGTTGAATGCTGTCGGTGATGATGATGGTGATGCTGCTCAAGGCACCTCAAAAGTTAGGGATGGGCGAGTGCTATTGGGCACCAAATTTGCTACTCTTCTTCGAGTCAAGGAGTCATCAAGGCAGCGGAAGCAGAAGCAGAAGCAGAAGCGGAGGGAAATTACTGCTCAAGGCGGCACCTCTAAAACCCAGGTCGAGGTCGAGAGGGAAATTACTACCTCCGTAGAGGTCCAAGAGTATAGGCAACAGAGGGGAATTACTGTTTCAAGCCGTGATGTTCCAAACCCCATCAGGACTTTGGGTCGCACTCCGTTTCCAGGTACCTACATTTTACTCTCTCTTTTCTTTTTCTTTTTTCCTTCTTGTATTATTTGTTACAATATATATACTTACATGAGATAATTACTCTTTGCCGGAAGTTAGCTACATACAGTTTTCTATTGATATGATTTTATCTTGATCGCAGAATATGTTAAGGAAGAATTTTTAAACGCTGGATTCATCAGGCCTACACCAATTCAGGCTCAGGCATGGCCAATTGCTTTGGAGGGCCGTGATATCATTGGTATTGCTCCACCAGGATCCGGGAAGAAGCTCGCGTATCTGTTGCCTGCAATTGTCCATATGAAATCCCGGCCAAAGCTATGTGAGTATGTTACATGTTAGTCATCCTTAGGATAATCAAATCCTGGCTCTTTGAATCATGTTCATATATTGTTTATATTTATCAGGATTAAGTTTTCCATTTTATAATTTTTCTTCAGCTTGTGGAGATGGCCCAATAGTATTGATTTTAGCTCCAACCCCCGACCACTCTATTCAAATCCAACTAGAGTGTACTAAATTTGCTGCAGCACACATCGAAGCCTTATGCGGCGAGCAACTGATTGGATATAAAAATTCTCGTGTGGCATGTGGTAGGTGGTGGTGGTGATGAACTACGCTTTACATTGTATCCTTATTATTGTGCTACTGCTACGCTATTTCATGTTTTGGATATTATCTTCTTGATATTCTGTTATTGGCATTAGTAATGGTAACATGACCCTTAAATCGATTTTGTTTAAGTGGTGATTTTAAGGAGGACTTGTTGTTTGAGTATATTGTTATTCTTCTTATTGATTGCATTTAATAATTTGGCTCAGGAGTTGGAATTTTAATTGACACACCTGATGGCGTGCTTAATGCGTTAGAGTCGTGTCGTACAAACTTGCGAAAGGTCACATACCTTGTGTTGGATGGTGCTGATTGGATGCTAACAGAAGAAGACATGGAGTTTAAGTCTCAAGTTCAAGAAGTTATCTCTCAGGTTTGAGATAATTACCCCTACTTGGCTCTTCATACTTGCGGTGTTGTTTTTTTAAATGTGGAAATCTTTAGCATTTTTAAATCCCCTCACTCACACACACACACACACACGTGTGT
Source organism: Malus x robusta (assembly GCA_963082935.1). Classification (NCBI taxonomy): domain Eukaryota; kingdom Viridiplantae; phylum Streptophyta; class Magnoliopsida; order Rosales; family Rosaceae; genus Malus; species Malus x robusta. The sequence continues at coordinate 38,959,884 of OY720329.1, read as the reverse complement.
ATGTATTTATATCTCAAAGTTTATGTTCGGTTTAAAATTGTATATTGGGTTTTCTGTATACAGATCCCCCCCGACTGTCAAAAATTGTTCTGGGGTAATAGCTGGCCAGAGGAGGCTGATGAACTTGCCAGGCCATTCCTTCGTGACGCATGCAAAGTAATATATATCTTACTAATTTTTTTTTACCATCACCTGGTCATTTTTAATTGTTGTAACTGGATGAAATTAGTAGTCACCAAATGTCCTCTATCTTGTGATTGCAACTGTTGGTACTTGTTTGAAATTAGCAGTCACAAAATGTCTTCTATCTTCAATCTTGGCGTATTTATTTTTTGGTGTAATACCCAATTCTTGTTTGACATTTATCTTTGGATGTTGAACAGGTTGAAGTAGGTTCTCCAGTTCTGAAAGCTACACATCCAATAGACCAAATTGTTGACATCGTTGCTGAAGATCAGAAATATAACAAGTTGGGGATATTCTAATGTTTGATCTTCTGCAGTTAGTTTGAGGTTATATCTACATTTCTGATTTGGCTTCAAATTTTCAGATTGGTAGGCTTGCTAGGTGACATCGCAGATGGCAGCAGAATACTGATATTCATGGATATAAAGAAAGGACGTGAATCATGTAACCTCCTCGCTCAGAAGCTTTCCGATGAAGGTTACGCAGTCTCTGTTAATGAAAACGTATGTCAATCGGATAGGGTCCAGATTGTCTCTGGGTTTCAAGGTGGCTATATCCCCATAATGATTGCAACTGATGCTGCTGCTCGTGATCTAGGTATCAATAGAGTTTCTTTAGTTTGTGAAAGACTTTCTTTTAAGTTTTTTTGCTTGTGCTTTAAGAGTTACTTCTCTTTTTACTGTTATAATTTTATTATTACCATTATAATTATCATATAGCCGACCCCACTTAGTGGGTTAAAGCTTTGTTTTGTTATATTATGATTTCATTTAGAAAGAAGTATCTTCTTCAATCTCCTCACTAGTTGAAAGCTTTATTTAATTTACTAGTCGACATCCCCCTTTCCAAAGTCTTGCCCTGTTAGTAACCTAGGGTTTGTTTGGTTACTGTGGGAGTGTTGGTTTGTCACCCTAGCAATTTTTGTTGAATGCATTTAGCCTGTGAATTGGCCCGAAGCCTTGTTTCTTATCACTTTGTTTCATGCGTAATTTGCAGTTCTGAAGAATGTGAAATATGTTATCAATTACGACTTTCCGGGATCCATTGATGATTATGTTTACCGCATTGTCCTTGCTGAGCCAAAAGGAACAGCATACACGTTCTTTACAACTGCTAATGCTAGATGCGCAAAGGAACTTACCATCTTACTCAAGGAAGCTGGACAGAAGGTTGGTCCTGAATTGGCAGCACTGGGGCGTGATGTACGATATCCAGGTGAATAACTATAAACATTGGATTAAATAATGTTGTACACACATTGTCATATACACACGTGATGCATAGATCTTCCAGGTCGTTTGTATGGAATGGTGGATGTCTTTTTTGATGAAAAGAGCACCTTGTCCTGTCCTTTCTTCTCCCTGTGTACCAGATGCTGTCATATGATTTTGTAGGGTTTAATATAAATATTCGAGCTTTGATAAGATTGCTTATCTTGCAGCCATTTGGATTTTTATTCTTTAGTATCTTAAAAAAAAAATTGAATTATAAATCATAGAATGAATAAATTTCAAACTTTATAGTACACATCCGTTAGAACTAGTGTTTGGGCGTTTTTTTTTTTTTTTATGCCTAAAACTAGTTTAGCTCCCGTCCTCCATATATTGACTTGACGATGTTCAGTGTTCACTGTTTATTCTTCTGTGTGGTTTATGGTTTGGGTATGATGCGAACGTATGATGCGAACGTATGGTTAATCTTTGACTTCCAACTATTTATATATTTTATTTTGGGTATGAAAGTACAATTGGAATTCACTTCTTTTTTGGATTTATGATGTGGCCATGAACTGATGTCTTCCAGAAAGCTTCATACCTGGAATCCCTCGTGGAGCAGCTAGCATTCTGAGTGAGAAGGTATATACGAATGTGTGTGGGTTACTGCACCGCAGCTTTATTTCCTAACTTTGCATTTGCATATTACCCATTTTTTGTGGCAAATAAAATTCAAAATTCAACCACTGGTCTAACACACGTAGTTCACTGCACATTTGCATATATGACCAAAATTAAGGGCTGTATGTTGATAAAGTTGTTCCACTTGTATTTATTTAAACAGGTTACAGGTGTTGTTTACTTTCCAATATATCCGCATTGTCCCGAGGCTAAAACTGCTGCCAGTTTCGCTGTGGACAAAGTCAATGAAAAAAAGGTTAAAACTGATGATACTCGGATTCGAATTTGTAAAAGCTGATGGTCTACTTCTTACGTTAGCATGTTCTGTTTTACGAGTAATCTTTAATGGCGTACCTGTTTAAATATGATGTTCTGCATGGCTTCTTTTTCAGAAACTTCAACTGCATTTTGTGAGAGTGGTGGAGGCATACGAATGCTTGTCCGGCATTCCTGTTAGAGTAACTTATGTAACTCTTGAGGCCGCTGATGGCACGGCTTGTGAAATGAATGCTTATGGAGCAATAGTTGCAAGGTGGGGGATTACTGGCAAAGTGAAAACCATATATTTTGGCAGAGTTAAACCCAGTGGTCGTATGTCAGCACTATTTGACATCAGAAAGAAATTGGATAACAGAGGTAACCATCTGTCTGAAGCACTCGAAAACACATATGGCTGTCCGAACCTTGGAATTCCGTTATAGATGCGGTTCTTAACCATCATGCATTTCACTTGTCACAGTCTATAAGATCTGGCCAGAAAGCAGCAGAAAGTTGAGGGAGTACCCTAGTATCGCTGACAATGAGAGGTAAATTTGATGTTTTATTATGTTTGCGATTTTATTTCTGAAACTTAATTTGTAATTTCCATACCCTAAACTTGAGTGCATTGATACATATATATCATAACTTTAATTGGTTACAGGCAAAGAGAAAGAAAAGGAGCCCTCGGCGTGGCTACTGCTTAGGGCATACTCAGAATGGATGTGGAGTATATTTTGAACAATATGGTTGTGTTTGGAAACGGGACCGCGCATGAGATTTACTTGGTTTTGGGGGGGCACATCCTCTGTAATCTGTTGGTGAGAGTCACACTTATTTTGTCAAGTTTACGTGCGGAACCTTTCCATCTTAATTGGAGGCTTAATTACCCTTAGAGAAATCGACGAAGATGAACACGCGATTGACAAGCAATAATTTCGCACAATCTTTTGGATGCCTGGTTGACACACACAACACTAGTCATACGATCTCTTACACGAAACTGATGAGGTTTCTACCTCTACCACTTTAATGGTTTTGAGTCCTTGATGATAAAATATCACGACGATGGTTTCAGTACTGGGATTGAGATTTCAACGGTACCTTCAAGGATGTGTGTGACATCCTTCATGGTAGGTCGTAGCGACGGATCCTGTTGAATGCACCACAACGCGATGGTCACATACTTCGCCATCTCTTTGATGTTATCCTTCGCCTCCTCGTCATTCTCCAACAGCAGATGGAGTTTCCTTTGGTCATAACAATTAAACGCCCAGTCAGCTAGTACCATTTCCTTTTCATCCTTTGCCTCCTCAAAATTCTTCCTGCAGCAAATTATCTCTAATAACAAAATCCCAAAGCTGTAAACATCCACTTTGACGGTGACAGGCAAGCTTGTCAACCATTCAGGGGCAACATAGCCTTTCGTTCCCCTGATTGCAGTGATAGTTTGAGTTTGGTCGGCTTTCAAGAGTTTGGCTAATCCGAAATCAGCGATTCTCGCCGTGAAAGAGTCATCCAGAAGAATGTTTTCAGGCTTAATGTCACAATGTATGATTTGGCTGCTGCAGTCCTCATGCAAATACAAGAGCCCCCTTGCAATTCCCAAGGCAATTTTCCTTCTGAGGTACCAGTGTAACCTTGAGCGCTCTCCAAAGAGAAAGCTGTTCAGAGAGCCATTGCTCATAAATTCGTAAACAAGAATCCGGTGGTGCCCCTCATCACAAAAACCTAGTAGCTGAACTAGATTTCTGTGATTTGTTCTACCAATTCCACTCACTTCAGCTTTGAACTCTGGATGATCACCTTCTCTAAACATGGTGTCCAATCTTTTGACAGCAACAAATTTGCCATTATCCGACGCGAAAGCTCCTTTGAATACTGTTCCAAAAGCACCGCGACCCAGTTCTTCCATGAATCCGTTAGTAGCTTCTTTTAGCTCCATGTAAGTGAAACATCTTAGATTGATGCCTTGAATGAACGGGGAAAGTTGACTTACCTTTGGTTTTATGAAATAGTTGCGACAAACAACAAAAAAGGTTACTGCCAACATAAGGAACACGACCAGCATGCCAATCACCATGAACACTAATCCATGGACGACGGAAGCTGAAGAACTTTTCTTTGTTGAATCCTGCCCCGCTTGTCTTGAAGTAGAATTGTCTATCCTTATTTTGATCAGAGCCTTCCAATCGACGCTAGGGTCAATCCTCCCGTTTGAGAGAGGGATACTCTTTTTCCAACAGGTCTTGTTCTTGTAAAAGGCAATGCCACAAAAACAATCACCTAAGCAAGTCTGGCGACACCAATCCTCCGTTACTGGCTGAAAATACTCATAGTTAGCAGAGTAAGCCCAATCTGTGTTCAGCATCTCTTGAAGGTAAAAAAGATCTGTTTCTAGTGCGGCATCATCACAACGTTGGGAAGTGAAGTTCTGCTTGCATCCTTTCAGCACATCATTTGGATCAACGTAGGTGTAACCATACGGGCAGTGGCAACTTGGTCCTCCATCATCATTTCTGCATAAGCTGTTGAACCCACATGCACCACCGCCCGTGCCTTCCAAAATCACTGTGCAAATGTTCAGAGGTGTGAGGGACAAAGCAAACCAAGCCCTTTTGACACTTGAGCTAGTACTGCTTTTCGGGTAGATGTAGTGCCGGAAAACTCCATCATACTCAAGGGTGGCTCTCTGGTAGTAATCTTGTATTGAAACTGTACTTGGTGATATCATATAAAGCATGCTTCCATCCCTGGCTGTAACGTAAATAAAACCGGACAGGTTGAAGATTACCTGAAAGCCACTACCCTGAGTTAGCGTCGACCAGTAAGCAGAATTAGGAGTATCCAAGGGAAAATACGTTGTGTAAAGCACAGCGTTTCCGTCAGTCTGTAGTGTAAATTGGAATCTTCCCTTTGAGTAATTCGTCTGCGTATAAGGAGCAAAGAGTATGCTGCCTTGATGTAGAGTCTGAGCAGGTAGGATTGTATCAGTTGGATGATCGAAACTCTCCCACGAATCCATCGAATTTCCATTAGCCAGCACAAAATTTCCATTGTCCAGCATGGCTGCATGGCTAACTCCAGTTCCAGAAGAAGAAGCAATCCATACTTGTCTGCGAGTTGCAATATCACTAAGCATAAACTGACCATCTTCGGTGAGTTGAACCGCGGATCCTTTTGCCACTAGATTATTTCCATTGGCTGACCAGACAATAGTTTTTTCAGGTATCTTGTCAAACCAGATGGCCAGTAGAAAGCCACCATTATCTCCAATTTTTCGGAAACCGAAGGCAAAGTCTCCAGATGGCGAGGCCCAGAACGAGTTACTGTCCTGTGCAATGAGGGATGAACCCAAAGTTATATTCATGGGAGGTTGAGCAAAGGTATAAAATGGCAGCTGTAGAAGGAGAAGTAGAAAGCAAAAACTATATGCTAGTTCAAATGCCATGGTAACGAGAAATTTTCACTTTGGCTTAAGAGCCTTAGACATGAACATATATATATATATATATGTTTGTGTGTATAATTTTCCTCACCTCACATTCATGCCGTTGTTATATCTTTCTTTTTTTCCCAGTTTTTGTCAGTCACCAAGAATCCATTAAAAAAAGTAGTCTACGAATTCTGTCTCCTATTGTGTCTTCTTCTCACGTCTAATAATTTTTATATCTATTTTTTTAGTACTAATCAAAGTAGTGCTTGACTGCAATGAACTAATTAAGTATAAATCATTTGCAGTAGGACTAGTGCTTAACTGAAAGACGAATTTAAGCAATTTGTATTTCTGCTTTTGTTTGCCGTCCTAGCAATAAAAACGCCTCTCGCAGTCACCGAGTCACAGCCACATAATGCTGCAAAAGTGGTCAAACAATTGTTGTCTTCTTCCCTTATGATTTATGAAGGCAGCCGGACACATTACTAATTATGTGAGATAGCAAATTTAATATATATATATATATATATATATATATATATATATATATATATATATATTTCTAATCTTTGTGCCAGTTGGATTAGAATATGATTAAAGGAAATGAGGTTGCAGAAGAAGATTAAAGATGCAATACCTTTCAGTTTCGGATGAGGACCCAATGATGGAAACCTGCTGTACTCTTGTAGTGCAATGCTGGTGCAATGCAGGTTCTATCTAATATTCCATTCCATGGCGGGAGACTCAGTTTTCATGAGCATTTAACCTTCAATCCTATACAACGGCACCCAATTTACAGAACTAGGGGCCTAGCTCTTAGGGGACTTGGTGGGTATAGGCCTAGTGCATAAGGCCTAGGCGGTTTTTTAAATAAGTCTCTACTTAAAATTGCAAAAAATATGCAAAATTAGAATGATATATAAATTATAAAGTACTATAATAGATTGAAAACATAGGGAACAATCATGTATAAGTGTTGATCCAAATGTCCAGCAAGTATAGTACAATTTATTGAAAACATAAAATGCAAAATGAAGGTTATCTATTTTGTATTTAAGGGAGAGTTGTCACACCAAACCATTTTCATAAATAAAAGAGCAAGTAAAAAAGTCACAAAACCACCTAAGCCCCTAGACCCACCTAGGTCCACCATGCCCGCTTATGCCCACCAAGGCTCTATAAGGGTTTAGGTGGCTAGGCAAGGACCTAGGCAAGTCTAGACGAACTTTCTAATTTTTTAAACACATAGAGACTAATTAGGGCGGTGACTAGCCACCTAGCTCCTACGCGGCCGTAGGTAGAAACCTTTAGAACACTCAGTATGGTCACATATTTGTGATGATACTGAAATAACGGCGGAGGTGAAGCTTTTGTTACCATGCTGCTTATAACACTAGAACTCGGCTTACAAGGTGTCTCGAAAGCAGCTTTAGAGGCTATACGATGCTCCCTCTAGAAATCCCAGTTTAATTGGCAGCAGATAAAAGGTCTTTTTCGTGCAACCATTTTGTTTTTCACTCAAGTAATGCCGATTCATTTTCAGTTAATTCGTTTGTAGAGAAGTAAATTACTAAGTTTATTACTTCAATAGTTCGGTGTTCTCAAATATCCAGAACATCATGTGCTAAGATTTTTCTGATTATGTTGTTGTCCACGCGAATGTTTCATCACTCTTTTGAACGGCTAAAGGATGGCACTCACTATAAGGTCAGTTTAGTTCATTTGGCTTAAGAGGCCTTCGTTCTTGTTTTTCATTTCATGCATGCTTTATCCGGTGTTTTAAAAAACTAGTTTTAAGACTCGCTTAGGTTGTTTTTGGGGGCAACAATGATTATTGTGATCAACTAAACTGAACATACAATGACAATAGATTTGGTGGAACTGAAACATCAACAGTTCCTTCAAGCATCTGCCTGACATTCTTCATGGTCGGTCGCACTAATTGATCCCCTTGAATGCACCAAAATGTGATCAACCATTAATGTGTGATTTACTCTCAACACGGTGAACTTGTAAGGAGTTACCAATTTCCCTCATTAACTATAAATTTATTCAATTATGCCCTAAACTTTTATAATTGACTAATTTTCTCCCTAAATTAATACCTCTTAACTTATTCCTTCAAGCAAACATGTTGTAATCACCACTGACCACTGTAATTCCTGTATCACGCAAGTTAGATCTTATTTTTGCAATCTATAAATTTTCTGTTGAGCAACTTAAATGTTAATACACTAGCTTCTTCAGACACTATTATATACATATTTTGTTGTGCTTACCATACGCATTGCCAATTTTTCTGTGGTCTTAAAGGCTGCAGTGACTATTATATACATATTTTGTGCTTACCATACATATATGCATGCATGGATATATATAGATTCAAAAAAAAAAATTTATAAAAAATTCTATTACAATTTTTGTTACACCCCATCCTCGATTTTAAAGGTAGTTTTGAGTTTTTATTTAAAATGGTTTTTAGATCTTAATTGGTGAGCCCAAGGGGCCCATCCCTTTATTTTTGTCCCCGGTCTCTCTCTCCTCTATGCTCTCCCTCGTGTTCTCCCTCTCACAGTTCTCTCTTCTCCCTCACTCTCCCTCATCACTCTCTTTTTCTCCCTGAGGACCAACCGACACACACCTGAAACACCCCAACCCCCTTTTATATTTTAAAAATGGTTTAGTCCTTAATTGGTGAGCCCATGGGACCCACCTTGTTTTATTTTTATGTTTTCCAGTCTCTTCTCCCTCAGTTCTCTCTTCTCCCTCGCCTTTCCCGCAACTCTCTCTCCCTCACTCTCACGGCTCTCTCTATCTCCACCCCTCAGAGAGTTTTTCTTACCAACAAACATCACCATCGTCTTTAACTCGTCGCTACGAACTCAACCATAGTCTTGGCATCTTGGAAGTTAAACCGTGAAGCCCCGTACACGAGCTCCGACGAGCACCGCCCCTTTCGAGGCCATTTCCGGCCACAAAACGGCGAGGTACCATTCTCTTCGTCTCTTCAAGGGCTACAACTTTCGTTTTTGTCTCGCTTGATTTCGTTGAGTAGTGACAAAGTTATAGTTGTTTAAAGTTAGGTGGTTTTCCGGCCGAATTTCCAGCCTTCTTCTTCGGCAAAACCAGGCCTTTCAGGCCATTAGAACCCCTCGGGCCTTAGCCAATTGGGCTAGCCCAGTAACCCAGCCCCTTTAGTTTTTTTTAAATTTTGTCATTGTTGGTTTTAAAACCCATAAGGGCTCGGGCCCTAGTTTAATTCGGCCTTGGGCCGGTTTTGTTTTCAAAAGGGCTTAAAGCCCTGTTTTCCTTTATTTTATATTTCTTTTTATTAAGGCCTTAAGGCCTTTGTGGCATGTGCATGCCGTGCATGTGTGTGTGTGTTTAATGTGTGTATGTTTGGGCTTAAGCCCAAACCTCATTTCTCACCCTAAAGCTATTTTAACCCAAAACCTTAGAAATTCTAAAACCCTAAACCCATCCAATCCCAAATCCCTTATTTTATTTAAACCTAAATCATAATCCGAGTTCAAGCCTAAAACCCGTTAGACCTAAATTGAACGTTGACCCCAGGTCAACGTTGACCTTTAAGGTTGACTTTTCGGGTTTTTGCTTAAAATCCCTCTTAAGCTAATTTCGACGTTCTGAATCCGTTTCCAATGTCCGTTTTTCCCAAATTCAATTGATATTGTATAGTTTTATTTATTGGACTCTTTAATGTGCTTAGGGGCAATTATTGTGACATTTCCGTCTTCGCTAGTGACGCAGCTTTTGGCTAAGTACTGTGAGTGGACCCCTTCTAAAATTACATGATTTTATAGTTTAATTGCATAAATGATTAGCATGCCTACGAGTTTATGTTTTGATTTATGTGAAGCCTGATGATTTAATATATTGACTATTGTCTCGTGTTTTTGGTGATGAATTAATTGTTGGCCTATATTGAGCTGTATTTTAATATATCATATTTTCTATAAAAACCATGAACTGGTAGACTATCTGACAGATGACGATAGGATGCTAGAACATGTTTTTGAACCCCTCTTTATAGTGTAGACGATGATCGGTAACCTATGCTATGAAGTGGTTATTTATGAGGGACGTAACTATTTGTGCGTACCTAGTGGACACTATGCCGCCTGGGGCGAGGATCTGATGTTGGCATTTAGGCCGGGAGAAATAATCCCTAGCTACGGGCTGAGGAACATGAAGAGGCATTGGGCCGGGTGGTAGTTATCTCTAGCTACGGGCGCATAGACTTAGGTGCAGGCATTGGGCCGGGAGTTATATTTATTCGGTGATCTTACTAGTAGCACACCGCGCTTACGAGACGATTTATGAGACGTTTGATGTTTCGATTTTCGCGATGCTTTTCCGCGATACATGGCTTTTGAAATATTTTTGGCATGCTAGGATTTTTATTAAAACCTATCACTTATTATGCAAGTAGTTTTCATTATATAAACTGTGGGGGTTAGTATCTTGATAACTGTGTTATCATTATTATATATATAAACTTGGTCCACTCACCTTTGTTTTACGCCCCCATTCAGGACTTAGAATCAAGGCACCTAATCCCGGCGTCAAGACACTTCCGCAGCAGCATATTTGAGTCTTCTCGATGTAGGACCCACTTCTTTATTCATTCAATTTTATTTTAATTCTTTTTAGTGATTAGGTTTAGTTGTATGTTCTGAACACGTTCCTAAATTATTAACTCATTGTTTTTAAATTCATAACCCGTATTTATTTCTCATTCTTAGCTTTTGTATCAATTAATGGCTTTCGTCACCCTCGGGTGTCGGCCAGCACTTGTCTATCCTGGTATTCGGGGAATATCAGGGTCGGGGCGTGTCACACACCTGTGCCCACACCCCATCAACGATGACAGCATCACCATCACTACCGCGTTAGCTATCTCTCTTTCCCTCTCTCAGTTCGTCTCTGTGGAGCACAGAGGAACACCGGCGAGTCCCTCGTATTGCTGACGACTGGTAAGCTTCGATAACACTCCAAAAACTCTTCCTTCCATCCTTGTAGTTCGTTCTTTGACCATGTTTATGTGTGGTGGACGTCGAGGCATCGCAAAAACTCCTCGGGAAGGCTTTTCCCAGATTCCGGCAAGAAACCCGTCACTTTCGAGCCAATTTCCGGCCAAATCATGGTGAGTTGGCAGGCGTGCAAGGTATCAATCTCTTTGTCTCTCTAAGTACTACAACTTTCCTTTTTGAATCACCCAATTTCATTGAGTATTGAAGATGTTATATCCATTTGAATCTTACCCAGTTTTCTGCGACCTCCGAGGATTTCGAGGCATTTTCGGGCCAAAAAACAGCGAGTTAGACGTCATGTAAGGTACCATTCTCTTCGTCTCGTCGAGAGCTATGATTTTTATTTTTGAATCACTCGATTTCGTTAAGTATTGACAAAGTTATGAACGTTTAAAGTTTATCTAAGATTCCGGCCGAAATCCGACCTTCTCTTTCAATTGGGTCCGGCGACCCATGTTCTGAACTCAGGCCGGGCTTTCAAGCCCAGATCCTTTTGAACCAGACCTTTTGGGCCGTCCCAAACTTGGGGCCTTAGACCCGTTATCCTTTTAAACCCAACCCAAATCCTTCAATTTATTTATATTTATTTATTTAGTTTTATGAAAACCCAAAAGAACTGGGCCGGGCCTTAAGCCCAAGCCCCTTTTGTGCAGCCTAGGGCCTTCGGCCCATTGACCCAAAACCCATCAGATATGGCCTTTGGGTGTTGGCATAGGGCCTAGAGTGTGTTTCCTTTGGCTATTAGCATATGGACGGGGAGCCGGCATGGGGCCTGGAGGTTATTGGACATTCACTAGTGATTATTATATACAAGTTATGATTTGAGACATTGCACGACATGCTAAGTTTCGGAAAACCTATGTTTATCATGATATATGTGTTTTCATAAAACCTGAGGGTTAATATGTTGATCACTGTTTTATTATATCTATATCAACTTGGTCTACTCATGTTTGTTTTGCACCCACCTTCAGGACTTAGAATTGAGACATACAATCCCGGCGTCCAGACACTTATGCATCTGCACCTTCGAGTCCTCTCGGTGTAGGACCCATTCCTTTGTTCATTCAATTTTTATATTAATTCTTTTAGAGTTCTAGATTAGATGTGTGCTTTGAACACGTTCCTTAAATGCATATTCATTATTCTTTTATATTTATAAGTCTTATTTACTCCTTATTTTCAGCATTTGCACTCAATAATTGGCTTTCGTCACCCTCGAGTGTCGGCCAGCACGTGCCTATTCTGGTATTCGAGGAATATCGGGATCGGGGCGTGTCAATTTCTTAGTAGTAAATATATCCATAAATAATAAAGAAAAAAGAGGAAAATCCCTTTAATTTGTTGTTATAACTATAAGATGACGTTTAACCCTTGAAGGCGGTCTCCTAAAACATTGGTGGCATTTGTTTACAACTAGGTCTGCATGCATGTTTTTGTTTATGGCAGAAATAAAAGGCAATGGTGTTTATAGAGCAGAAATATTGCTCCTATATATTCACAATTTCAAAGCACAAATGGTGGGAAATGAAGATTTCTAAATTTTTATGGAGACACTTCAGGAATCAATTACGATCACAATCCCTTACATTGAACGTATAATGATGATGGATTCGGTGGGTTTGAGAGTTCAACAGTTCCTTCGAGCATCTGTGTGACATTTCTCATGGTCGGTCTTCGTGATGCATCCTCTTGAATGCACCAAAACGCGATCATCAAATATGTTTTCATCTCCTCGATGTCATCCCTTGCCTCATCGTCGTCGTTTCTGAATAGCTGGTGCAGTTTGTTTTGCTCATAGCAATGATATGCCCAGTCAGCCAGTATCATTTGATCTTCATCCTCCATCTTCGCTTCATAATTCTTCCTGCAGCAAACAATCTCTAATAGCAAAATGCCGAAGCTGTAAACATCTGCCTTTACTGTGACGGGCAAGCTTTTGAACCATTCAGGGGCCACATAACCTCTTGTCCCCCTGAATCTAGTCGTTGTTCGAGTCTGCTCTATTTTCAAAAGCTTAGCTACTCCAAAGTCAGCAATTCTTGCGTTGAAAGAGTCGTCTAGAAGAGTGTTTTGAGGCTTGATGTCACAATGTAGGATTTGGATACTACACTCCTCATGCAAATACAAGATCCCTCTTGCAGTTCCCAAGGCAATTTCTCTTCTTTGATACCAGCTTGGCCTTGACTCTCCAAAGAGAAAGCTTGCTAGAGAGCCGTTGCTCATAAATTCATATACAAGAATTCTGTGCTGCCCTTCGTTGCAAAATCCTAGTAGCTGGACTAAGTTCTTGTGATTTGTTCTGCCAATTGCGCTCACTTCAGCTTTGAATTCCAAATCGTTCTCTCTGACCATAGTGTCCAATCTTTTGACAGCAACATGCTTCCCATCTTCGGATGCTAAAACTCCTTTGAAAACCGTTGCAAAAGCCCCGCGTCCTAGTTCTTCCTTGAATCCGTTGGTAGCTTCTTTCAGCGCCATGTACGTGAAACTTTTCAGATTATTGCCTTGAACACCCGGGTAAAGCATACTCAACTTTGCTTTTCTGTGATGGATAATGTGGAAAAAAAGTAAACAGGTTATGATTAGTAGGAGCAAGTTCAGAAATGCGGAGCTACAGAGGAGACCTAGCCGAGCGAGGTTGGGAATTGAATTGGAATGCTTTCTTGAATTGTTAGAATCGATCCTTATTTTGATTAGAGCTTTTTTACCAACAGTGGGATCAATCCTTCCGTTCATAAGAGGAATTCCCTTCTTCCAACAGTCATCATTTTTGAAAATGACAACGGAACAGAAGCAGTCACTTAGGCAACTCTGCTTGCACCAATCCTCACTTACTGGCTGAAAATGCTGATAATCCGAAAGAGGCCAGTCTCTGTTTTCAAGTTCTTGAAAGTCGAAAAGATGTGTTTCTGGAAAGGCTCGATCACAACTCTGAGAAACGAAGTTCTGCTTGCATCCTTTCAGCACATCATTTTTATCAATAAAGCTGTATCCATCTGGGCACTCGCAAACCGGTCCTTCAGTATCATCTCTACATAAGCTATTGAACCCACATGCACCGCCACTTGTGCTTTCTAAGATTGAGGTACATAAATTTGAAGGTATGAAGGAGGAAGACGACCAACCCTGGCGCCTCGTTCCCCCACTACCCGAGCCAGTTTTTTTAGGGTAGACATAGTGCCTGAAAACTCCATTGTACTCCAGCGTTGCTCGGTGGTAGAAATCTTGCGTTGAAGAAGTATTGTCCGATAGCATATTAAGTATGCTACCATTTGTGCCCGTAAGGTAAATAGAGCCAGACTGGCTGAAGATGACCTGAAAACCGCTGCCCTCAGTGTGTGTTGACCAATAATCATGATTACGGGAATCCAATGGGTAATTTGTTGTATAAAGTAACAGTTCTCCATCAGATTTTAGCGCAAACTGGAATCTCCCTGGCGTGTAATTTGATGCCGTGTAGCTAGCATAGAGTTTGCTGTTCCGATTTAAAGTCTGCGTTGGTAGAAGTGTATTAGTTGGTTCCTCAAAACTCTCCCACAAATATTTTGAACTTTTGTTGGCCAACACAAAATTGCCGGTGTCTAGCATGGCTGCATAGGCAACTCCAGTAATACCCAAAGATCCAGCAAAAGATATTTGCTCTCCAGTTTTATCCTTGAGCATAAATTGGCCATCATTTGTAAGTTCAACCTGAGATCCTTGTGGCACAAGACTACCCCCATTGGCTGACCAGACTATCGTTCTTTCTGGTATTTTATTGAACCAGATAGCTAGTAGGAACCCATCTACTCCCAGTTGCCGAAAACCGAAAGCAAATTCACCAGATGGTGATCGCCAGGATGATGAGTTATCATCTAGTGCAGTGAGGGATGAACCCAAGGATATATTGTTGTAAGTTTGAGCTGGAGTGGAAAATGGTAGTATCACTAGAAGGAGAAGTAGAAAGAAAAAACTATATGGCAGTTCAAAATCCATAGTACATAATGAAGGAGTTAATGGTGAAGCTTCTGCTGAGAACCATTTACACAATGTTCATATATACAACATCATTTCCGGAAATCGTCATCTACAATACCTGAAGATCATCGACAGCCCCAACACCAGGTTTAATTGAATTTGCGATAATGCCAAACAATGCAGTCCTTTCCTTGGTATACACATCAAAATACTAGGACAAATAGAAAACTCAAATGTTCCCTAACAAGACTAATATATAAATACTATGTACATGATATCTCTTGTTGTTTTGATGTGTAGACTGATTCTTTGTTCAGCATATTCACAATCTGTGCAAATAGATTCTTCGTTCAGCATATTGAAAAACTCGTTTATTAAATAACAATTTCATGTTTAGTTTAATGACGGTCTTAGATAATATAAATTTCTGGTGTAAGCAGATAGGCGTGGAGATTCGCATTTATATTTGGATCATTCCATAAGTCTTAGTTTTCTACATTGTTTTAAAAGACGTTAATTTTTCTATATCATCGATCTTGTTTAACTGACTCATACAAGGAACTCGTTGACTATTGTCTGAGTTTTACAAGTGTGTCGCACGATGTATTTTATATGTTTAAGATGTTGTGCTAGGATAGCACCAAACCTTTTAGAACCAACTCTTTTTAACTCATATGAAATATATCAAATGAAATGCAAGAACAAAATATTAAAGACACCAAGATTTTAATGAGGTACCTCAACAGTCAGTGTAACTGGAGTACGTCCTCGGAGCAGTAGGAGCTCACCCAATAATCCACCATCAATCAAATGGGAGTTTGCAAAGTGATGGCAAGCTCACAACCCAAAACTCCAATACAACCAATAACTCACACACACTAAAGAAACAAATAGAGAAAGAAATATAATGATTAATTTCTCCTCTATACAAAGTTCAAAGCTATTACAACAATAAAACTTTGATGGAGTGAGAACTAACCAACAAAGCAAATCACATTTCTTTCTTATATGGGAGCTGCGTACCTCTCTTCTTCTTTCTGCTGCTCCCTTCTATTTTCTTCTTCTATGCGACAACCTTTCTCCCACACCAAAAGGTAGCTGTTGCTGCTAAAACATTGGTGGCATTTGTTTACAACTAGGTCTGCATGCATGTTTTTGTTTATGGCAGAAATAAAAGCAATGGTGTTTATAGAGCAGAAATATTGCTCCTATATATTCACAATTTCAAAGCACAAATGGCGGGAAATGAAGTTTCTAAATTTGTATGGAGACACTTCAGGAATCAATTACGATCACAATCCCTTACATTGAACGTATAATGATGATGGATTCGGTGGGTTTGAGAGTTCAACAGTTCCTTCAAGCATCTGTGTGACATTTCTCATGGTCGGTCTTCGTGATGCATCCTCTTGAATGCACCAAAACGCGATCATCAAATATGTTTTCATCTCCTCGATGTCATCCTTTGCCTCATCGTCGTCGTTTCTGAATAGCTGGTGCAGTTTGTTTTGCTCATAGCAATGATATGCCCAGTCAGCCAGTATCATTTGATCTTCATCCTCCATCTTCGCTTCATAATTCTTCCTGCAGCAAACAATCTCTAATAGCAAAATGCCGAAGCTGTAAACATCTGCCTTTACTGTGACGGGCAAGCTTTTGAACCATTCAGGGGCCACATAACCTCTTGTCCCCCTGAATCTAGTCGTTGTTCGAGTCTGCTCTATTTTCAAAAGCTTAGCTACTCCAAAGTCAGCAATTCTTGCGTTGAAAGAGTCGTCTAGAAGAGTGTTTTGAGGCTTGATGTCACAATGTAGGATTTGGATACTACACTCCTCATGCAAATACAAGATCCCTCTTGCAGTTCCCAAGGCAATTTCTCTTCTTTGATACCAGCTTGGCCTTGACTCTCCAAAGAGAAAGCTTGCTAGAGAGCCGTTGCTCATAAATTCATATACAAGAATTCTGTGCTGCCCTTCGTTGCAAAATCCTAGTAGCTGGACTAAGTTCTTGTGATTTGTTCTGCCAATTGCGCTCACTTCAGCTTTGAATTCCAAATCGTTCTCTCTGACCATAGTGTCCAATCTTTTGACAGCAACATGCTTCCCATCTTCGGATGCTAAAACTCCTTTGAAAACCGTTGCAAAAGCCCCGCGTCCTAGTTCTTCCTTGAATCCGTTGGTAGCTCCTTTCAGCTCCATGTACGTGAAACTTTTCAGATTATTGCCTTGAACACCCGGGTAAAGCATACTCAACTTTGCTTTTCTGTGAAGGATAATGTGGAAAAAAAGTAAACAGGTTATGATTAGTAGGAGCAAGTTCAGAAATGCGGAGCTACCGAGGAGACCTAGCCGAGCGAGGTTGGGGATTGAATTGGAATGCTTTCTTGAATTGTTAGAATCGATCCTTATTTTGATTAGAGCTTTTTTACCAAGAGTAGGATCAATCCTTCCGTTTATAAGAGGAATTCCCTTCTTCCAACAGTTATCATTGTTGAAAATGACAACGGAACAGAAGCAGTCACTTTGGCAACTCTGCTTGCACCAATCCTCACTTACTGGCTGAAAATGCTGATAATCCGAAAGAGGCCAGTCTCTGTTTTCAACTTCTTGAAAGCCGTAAAGATGTGTTTCTGGAAAGGCTTGATCACAACTCTGAGAAACGAAGTTCTGCTTGCACCCTTTCAGCTCATCATTTTTATCAATAAAGCTGTATGCATCTGGGCACTCGCAAACCGGTCCTTCAGTACCATCTCTACATAAGCTATTGAACCCACATGCACCGCCACCTGTGCTTTCTAAGAATGAGGTACATAAATTTGAAGGTATGAAGGAGGAAGACGACCAACCCTGGCGCCTCGTTCCCACACTACCCGAGCCAGTTTTTGAAGGGTAGACAGAGTGCCTGAAAACTCCATTGTACTCGAGCGTTGCTCGGTGGTAGAAATCTTGCGTTGAATAAGTATTGTCCGATAGCATATAAAGTACGCTACCGTTTGTGCCCGTAAGGTAAATAGAGCCAGACTGGTTGAAGATGACCTGAAAACCGCTGCCCTCAGTGTGTGTTGACCAATAATCATGATTACGGGAATCCAATGGGTAATTTGTTGTATAAAGCAACAATCCTCCATCAGATTTTAGCTCAAACCGGAATCTCCCTGGCGTGTAATTTGATGCCGTGTAGCTAGCATAGAGTTTGCTGTTCCGATTTAAAATCTGCGTTGGTAGCAGTGTATTAGTTGGTTCCTCAAAACTCTCCCACAGATATTTTGAACTTTGGTTGGCCAACACAAAATTGCCGGTGTCTAGCATGGCTGCATAGGCAACTCCAGTAATACCCAAAGATCCAGCAAAAGATATTTGCTTTCCAGTTTTATCCTTGAGCATAAATTGGCCATCATTTGTGAGTTCAACCTGAGATCCTTGTGGCACAAGACTACCCCTATTGGCTGACCAGACTATTGTTCTTTCTTGTATTTTATTGAACCAGATAGCTAGTAGGAACCCATCTACTCCCAGCTGCAGAAAACCGAAAGCAAATTCACCAGATGGTGATCGCCAGGATGATGAGTTATCATCTAGTGCAGTGAGGGATGAGCCCAAGGATATATTGTTGTAAGTTTGGGCTGGAGTGGAAAATGGTAGTATCACTAAAAGGAGAAGTAGAAAGAAAAAACTATATGGCAGTTCAAAATCCATAGTACATAATGAAGGAGTTAATGGTGAAGCTTCTGCTGAGAACCATTTACACAATGTTCATAAATACACCACCATTTCCGGAAATCGTCATCTACAATACCTGAAGATCATCGACAGCCCCAACACCAGGTTTAACTGAATTTGCGATGATGCCAAACAATGCTTGTGCTCTGGTTGGCTGCACACACTAGTTTGCGATAATGCCAAGCAATGCAGTCCTTTCCTTGGTATACACATCAAAATTCTAGGACAAATAGAAAACTCAAATGTTCCCTAACAAGACTAATATATAAATACGATGTACATGATATCTCTTGTTGTTTTGATGTGTAGACTGATTCTTTGTTCAGCATATTCACAATCTGTGCAAATAGATTCTTCGTTCAGCATATTGAAAAACTCGTTTATTAAATAACAATTTCATGTTTAGTTTAATGACGGTCTTAGATAATATAAACCTCTGGTGTAAGCAGATAGGCGTGGAGATTCGGATTTATATTAGGATCATTCCGTAAGTCTTAGTTTTCTATATTGTTTTAAAAGACATTAATTTTTCTATATCATTGATCTTGTTTAATTGACTCATACAAGGAACTCGTTGACTATTGTCTGAGTTTTACAAGTGTGTCGCACGATGTATTTTATATGTTTAAGATGGATAAAAGAAATCAACACAGGATCTTCGAAACTTCAAATGGTTTTATGTACGGTTGAAAGCTTGAAAATTTAGCCTTAGAAAATTAGTCTAAATAACTCTATTGATTTGGATGTTGATGCAGCTTTGGCATTCAGAAGTTTTACCAAGTAATTTTAATGGCTTAAAAAACGCTTCAATACAAATATGAGTGAAGTTTGTGTGTGCGTATAAAGGCTTCGAAATCGTATGATTCAATCCGCAGCCAGATCAATTTTGCTTGGCATTAGTTGGGTACTGGTATTACTTAGCACTTCCGAAGAAAATAACCTTGACTGATTAACGATGGGTTGATATGTAATTTGATTTGTTACTTATGTGCAACATTATATATTCACATTTTCCACAAATGCAAACATTTCTACTTGTAAATTAAAACACAAATTAACTCTTGTCACTTGACGGTAAATCTTGGAACTCTCAGGCGGCTAAGCATTCCCAAATGTCGAGAACATTTTTAAACGATGCCATCTCTGGATATCTCACTTCAGTTTGTCTTCAAACAGGCCATGTCTAGCTACCTTTGATGCAAGACCTGCATTGTAAGCATTTTTTTGTTCATTACGTGCAAGCTCATCTTGGTGGTAGACAATTAGACATTAAAGAAAATGCTGCAATACTGTTAGTGTTTTGGAAGGTTTATATTTTGTAGAAAATGTTCTTGACAGGGTTTTTGGTTATGGAAAAACACAGAAATGTAAGGAGGGATTTCGGCTATTGCAGTCTGCTTCTTAGCAGCTCATAGCAAACATATATATATGCTATCAGTAGGGTTTTGGTATACAAGGTCAGATCTTATCTCCATTGGAGCTAGTTGACAAAAACCACAACTACCATATAGTACTAAGTCAATCTAAGCCCTTCACTGGAGCTTTTAATCTAAGCCCTACACTTGTACACTTGTAACAAAACATTACTTAAAAACAACTAGCCGTTACAAACTAGCCGTTAGCATCTTGCTGCTTCATTTCTTCGATCAACCTGGAAGTGTTTAGCATCCAACACTCCCCTCTAAACTCTTCCTGGTGTTGACTCCAAGCAGGCTTCGAAGGTATGTGAATCTCTCTTTTGGTAATGCCTTTGTAAAAATGTATGCCATCTGATCTTCAGTTCTGCAGTACATTAATTCAATGACATTTTCTTGTAGTGCATCTCTGATAAAGTGATACTTCCTCTTTATGTGCCTTGTTTTCTGATGAAAAACTGGATTTCTTGTCATTTCTATAGCTGAGGTATTATCACACATTAGCTTAGTTGGTTCAACTTGCATTTCTCCAAAATCTTTTAGAACAAATCTCAGCCAGATTGCTTGAGATGTTGCTTCTGCAGCACTCACATACTCAGCTTCGGCGGTTGATAGTGCAACACTTTGTTGCTTGACCGAAGCCCACGAGAACACACCAGAGCCAAATGTAAAAGCATATCCCGATGTGCTTTTCATATCATCTTCACTACATCCCCAGTCACTATCACAAAAACCAACCAGAATAGCTGACTGTCCTTTTTCATATTTGATTCCAAAATCAATTGTTCCTTGCACATACCTGAGTACCCCTTTTGCAGTTCCCAAGTGTATTTTGGTAGGACTATGCATGAATCTTGAGAGCAGGCTTGCAGTATACATAATGTCTGGCCTGGTTGCTGTGAGGTATAACAGGCTGCCAACAATTTTCCTGTAGAGATTTGCATCCACTAACTCACTTCCATCCTCACTCTTGAGCTTCTCATTTGCAATTAAGCGAGTGCTTACTGGTTTGCATCCTTGAGTCCAAATTTGTTCAACAATGTTTGTGCATATTTCATTTGATGAATGAAAATGCAATATGATTTTTTAATCACCCCCATTCCAAGAAAGTGGTGAAGTAAACCCAAATCTGTCATCTCATATTTTCTCATCATTTCATTTCTAAATTCATCCACCATTTTCTTACTGTTTCCAGTAAAAACCACATCATCCACATAGATGGACACAATGAGAGTTTCTGACTTGTTCTCAACCTTGGTATAGAGTGTTGCTTCACTGAGACTTTTCTTAAATCCACACTTAGTGAGATGTGCATCAATCTCACTGTACCAGGCTCTTGGTGCTTGCTTCAGGCCATAGAGTGCCTTCTTTAATCTATACACTTTGCTTTCGGACCCTTTGACTTCAAAACCTTGTGGCTGGTCCACATAGACCTCTTCCTCTAGTACACCATTCAAGAAAGCAGACTTGACATCTAACTGATATAGCTGCCAACCCTTTTGTGCAGCTAATGCAATTAGTGTCTTGATTGTATCTAGTCTAGCCACAGGTGCAAATGTTTCATTAAAGTCAATTCCAGGCTTTTGAGAGTAGCCTTTAGCCACTAATCTAGCCTTGTTCCTCTGTACTGATCCATCCAAGTTCAACTTGGTTTTATAGACCCACTTCACACCTATCACAGGTTTATCACTTGGTCTATCCACCAGAGTCCAAGTTTCATTTTTCTCTATCATTGAGATTTCATCTCTCATTGCCATCTGCCAAGACTTGTCATTTTCAGCCTCTTCAAAGGTCTCTGGTTCAATAACACAGAAATTGCATGCTGCATAGATTTCTTGTAGGCTTCTCATTTTAATTGGTGTTGATCCTGAGCTTGAGTTTGAACTCGAGCTTTGTTGCCCTCTCTGTTGAGATGTTGAACTTGCACTTGAGTTTTGTGTACTCTGAGGGGTTTGAACTGGTAAGATATAAGGTATCTGCAAGCTTTCTTCTTCAGATTCATACACCTCACCAATTTCAGTTTGTGCAGTTCTTTGCTCAGAGATATCAACTTGCAGTGATACTTTGTCTTGTTCTACTGCATTTGTCTCCCAATTCCACAATGATTCTTCATCAAAAATTACATCTCTTGAGAGATTGATCTTCTTGGTTCTCAGATTATACAATCTATAACCTTTTTCATTTGTGCCATACCCAACAAAAATGCACTTATTGCTGGATTCTTGTAACTTGTGTCTGAGTTGTGATGGCACCAGTGCATAACACACTGAGCCAAAAACCTTTAAGTGCTTAACTTCAGGCTTCCTTCCACTGAACACTTCGAATGGAGTTTGCTTCTCCAAAGCTTTGGTAGGACATCTGTTCAAGAGATACACAGCAGTATTCACAGCTTCTCCCCAAAATGAATAGGGTATTTTCTTCTCATGTAGCATGGATTTTGCCATCTCCACTATAGTCATGTTCTTTCTCTCTGCAGTGTCATTTTGTTGAGGAGTGTAAGCTACTGTGAGTTGCCTTTCTAGACCCAAATCTTCACAGAAAGCTTTGAATTCCAGTGAGGTATATTCACCTCCCCTATCACTCCTTATCTTCTTGATTTTATGTCCACTTTGTAACTCCACCATTGCTTTAAACTTCCTGAATATATTGAAGACTTCTGATTTGAACCTCATAAAATATACCCAACACATTCTTGAGTAGTCATCTATGAAAGTCAAGAAGTACTTGTTCCCACTGATGGATGCATTTTTCATTGGACCACACACATCAGTATGAATTAGTTCTAGAGGTTTCTCAGCCCTCCAAGCCTTTCCAGTTTCGAACTTGTCCCTGTGTTGTTTCCCAAATGCACAGCCTTCACAAACCTCCTTCATTTCATCCATCTGAGGCAAACCTTGCACCATTTCATGTTTTTGCAGATTTTTTAGACTTTGCACATTCAAGTGCCCAAACCTTTTGTGCCATAGTCCCTCTGACTCAATTTTGCCTGCCTTCCTTACCACTTCTTCCAAGCATTTCAGCAACAATGGAAAGCTTCTGTTTTTCATTTGAACTTTCACAACCAGATTTAATAGGGTTCTATCATCATATACTTCAGCACTGGTATCTCCAAACAACAAGAAATAGCCAAGTTCCATCATCTGTCCAACACTCAAAAGGTTTTCCTCCAGACCAGGTACCAACATGACTTCTTCAATGTGTCTTCTTCCCTTCTTGGTTTCTATGATGAGAGTACCTCTGCCAGTTGCTTTCACAATATCTCCATTTCCCATCTTAACCTTTCCAGTGAATGTAGTATCAATACTAGTTAATAGAGACTCATGAGCAGTCATATGATTACTGCACCCACTGTCTATATACCACACTTCACTGTCTTTTACAACATTGGCATTAAAAGCACAAAAGACATTGTTTCCTTCTTGTTCTTGTTTTGCAATGTTCACTTGCTGAGTGGTGTTTAATCTGCAATCCTTCTGCAAATGGCCAAATCTATTGCATTTGTGACATTTTGGCTTTCCTTTAAACCAACATTCACCAAAATGGGCTTTATCACAGTATCTGCACAATGGTTTGGGTTTTCCACCCCCATTGTTGCTTCCACTGTTGTATTTGTTCTCTCCACTTGATCTTCCTTCCCACTTCTTATTTTTCCCTTTCCAATCTCTCATTGGTCTGTTTTGAAGCTGATTAGATTGATTTGATGACCCTATGTTTAGTGACTGGAAGGCTTTCTCAGTTGCACCATCAGAATGCCTTTCGAGCCTTTGATCAAAAGCTCTCAAGGAAGCCATTACATCTTGAACACTGAGTGTATCAGTATCCTTAGTTTCTTCTATCACACTCACAATAGAGTCATAAGGCTTAGTCAAACTAATTAGAAGCTTTTGCACTATTCTTTCATTAGGCAGTTCCTCTCCGTAAGTTTTCATTTGAGTCACAACATCAAACAGCCTAGAAAAATAGTCTTTAAGTGGCTCATCTTCTCTCATACGTGTATATTCAAAGTCACGTCTAAGCGACTGGAGTTTTACCTTCCGTACCTTCACATCTCCTATGTATTCTTGTTGCAGGGTATCCCAGGCAGCTTTGGCAGTTTCTTCATTTGCTATCCTTGGGAATATGACATCGGAGATAGCACCTTGAATGATTCTCAACGCTTTAGCATCATTCATCATGTTCTCCTTCAATGTAGCTATCTGCTTCTCTGTGAGATCCTCTTCTAGAGCATCTACCTCCATTTCTGGTAACTCATATCCATCTTGAACCATTTCCCATAGGTCATACGACTTGAAGATAGTTGTCATCCGGATCCTCCAATAGTCGTAGTTTTCTCCATCAAAGACTGGAGCTTTAAGTTCTCCTCCACCAGCTCATTTCATCTTTAACTTATATTGACAGTTAGGGTTTCAGCTTTTACCTGAACAACCCTCGAAATGGGTTCCACAACGCCCATATTTCAGTGATCAAGAACAAAGCTCTGAGGCCATGTTAGTGTTTTGGAAGGTTTATATTTTGTAGAAAATGTTCTTGACAGGGTTTTTGGTTATGGAAAAACACAGAAATGTAAGGAGGGATTTCGGCTATTGCAGTCTGCTCTCTTAGCAGCTCATAGCAAACATATATATATGCTGTCAGTAGGGTTTTGGTATACAAGGTCAGATCTTATCTCCATTGGAGCTAGTTGACAAAAACCACAACTACCATATAGTACTAAGTCAATCTAAGCCCTTCACTGGAGCTTTTAATCTAAGCCCTACACTTGTAACAAAACATTACTTAAAAACAACTAGCCGTTACAAACTAGCCGTTAGCATCTTGCTGCTTCATTTCTTCAATCAACCTGGAAGTGTTTAGCATCCAACAAATACAAGGAAAATTGTTTAGAGAGGAGAAAGTTTGTTACAACATATTAAATTTTTCAAAGTACAAATGAGAGGAGAAAAAAAAAATTTCTACTTTTTGTTGACACACTGGGGACGATCGGACTAACCAAATTCGTGGTTTTGAGTTCTTGATGATCAAACACATGAAATTATTCTAATGGCAATTCCATTGAGCCTAAAATGAGGATGGACTTGGGGGGGTTAAGACTTCAACATTTCCTTCAAGCATTCGTGTGACGTTCTTCATGGTTGGTCGAAATGCTGGATCGTCTTGAATGCACCAAAATGCGATCTTCAAATACATTTCCATCTCCTCCAGGTCATCCTTTGCCTCATTATTCTCGAACAGCCGGTGCAGTTTACTTTTCTGAGAGCAATGATACGCCCAATCCACCAGTATCATTTGTTCTTGTTCCTCTATCTTTGCTTCATAATGCTTCCTGCAGCAAACAATCTCTAATAACAAAATGCCAAAGCTGTAAACATCCGCCTTCACTGTGATAGGCAAGCTTTTGAACCATTCAGGAGCTGCATACCCTTTTGTTCCCTGGAACTTTTGTTGGCCAACACAAAATTGCCGGTGTCTAGCATGGCTGCATAGGCAACTCCAGTAATACCCAAAGATCCAGCAAAAGATATTTGCTTTCCAGTTTTATCCTTGAGCATAAATTGGCCATCATTTGTAAGTTCAACCTGAGATCCTTGTGGCACAAGACTACCCCCATTGGCTGACCAGACTATCGTTCTTTCTGGTATTTTATTGAACCAGATAGCTAGTAGGAACCCATCTACTCTCAGTTGCCGAAAACCGAAAGCAAATTCACCAGATGGTGATCGCCAGGATGATGAGTTATCATCTAGTGCAGTGAGGGATGAGCCCAAGGATATATTGTTGTAAGTTTGGGCTGGAGTGGAAAATGGTAGTATCACTAGAAGGAGAAGTAGAAAGAAAAAACTATATGGCAGTTCAAAATCCATAGTACATAATGAAGGAGTTAATGGTGAAGCTTCTGCTGAGAACCATTTACACAATGTTCATATATACAACATCATTTCCGGAAATCGTCATCTACAATACCTGAAGATCATCGACAGCCCCAACACCAGGTTTAATTGAATTTGCGATAATGCCAAACAATGCAGTCCTTTCCTTGGTATACACATCAAAATACTAGGACAAATAGAAAACTCAAATGTTCCCTAACAAGACTAATATATAAATACTATGTACATGATATCTCTTGTTGTTTTGATGTGTAGACTGATTCTTTGTTCAGCATATTCACAATCTGTGCAAATAGATTCTTCGTTCAGCATATTGAAAAACTCGTTTATTAAATAACAATTTCATGTTTAGTTTAATGACGGTCTTAGATAATATAAATTTCTGGTGTAAGCAGATAGGCGTGGAGATTCGCATTTATATTTGGATCATTCCATAAGTCTTAGTTTTCTACATTGTTTTAAAAGACGTTAATTTTTCTATATCATCGATCTTGTTTAACTGACTCATACAAGGAACTCGTTGACTATTGTCTGAGTTTTACAAGTGTGTCGCACGATGTATTTTATATGTTTAAGATGGATAAAAGAAATCAACACAGGATCTTCGAAACTTCAAATGGTTTTATGTACGGTTGAAAGCTTGAAAATTTAGCCTTAGAAAATTAGTCTAAATAACTCTATTGATTTGGATGTTGATGCAGCTTTGGCATTCAGAAGTTTTGTCACTTGACGGTAAATCTTGGAACTCTCAGGTGTTGAAAATCAATGTCAAGCCCAAAACAATAAGTAATCCACAACCCAATCTAAAGTCCAAGTCCATATCTAGTTTGATGATGTAAGTGCTTACAATTGCAAAGTTAGGTTGTGTGTGAAAACAAAGCAAAGGTAGGCAAGTTAGGTTGTGTGTGAAAACAAATAGGTGCAATTAATGTGTTTTGTGTGGTAGTAAATAATCTTAGTTTAATTAAGTAGTTTCCATTTGGTTTGCTATAAATACCCAAGTCCCTAAGCCTTGTAATTCATCCAAGGAAAAACAAAGCCTAGAGCTAAATAAGAAAAGCTTTGCTAATTAGTTTGTTTTGTGAGCTTTCTTTAAGAGTGTGCTCTATTTTTCTTCTTCTTGGGATCATTAGAGTTATCTTGGATACTCTTCTTATTCAACAATTGGTATCAGAGCCAAGTCGGTCAGGGATCGTTCTTGGTAGAGCATTGGTTGTAAAGTCTCTTGAAATTCCGAGTATGCTCTGTGGTTGCAGTTTTGACTGATCTTCCACATCAGAAAAGATTTCTTGAGATTATTGTTGGGGTTATCACAAACCTTGAGAGGGAGCTTCTTTGTGTCGAGAGTAGTGTATTACTCTGCACGGTAGTCACTCAAGCTTGTTCGGTGTAGTCAAAGTCTTGCCGATACGATGGGTGATCTTCAAGTTGTTGGAGGAATCAAGAAGCTCAACAACCAAAACTATAACACGTGGGCAACGTGTATAGAGTCTTACCTTCAAGGTCAAGACTTGTGGGAGGTTGTCGGTGGTAGTGAAGTTACACAACCGGCAGCGGAAGATGCTAACGGCGTCTTGCGAAAGTGGAAAATTAAAGCAGGCAAATCAATGTTT
Organism: Malus x robusta; assembly: GCA_963082935.1. NCBI lineage: Eukaryota > Viridiplantae > Streptophyta > Magnoliopsida > Rosales > Rosaceae > Malus > Malus x robusta. The sequence goes on along the minus strand of OY720329.1, from coordinate 38,932,463 downwards.
GCCTTAAAGACCACAATAGAAGAAGAAATGTTGGAGCACATTCGGGATGCTAAAACGCCAAAGGAAGCATGGGACACTTTTGTTACACTCTTTTCGAAGAGGAACGATACAAAATTGCAACTTCTCGAGAATGAGCTGCTATCGATGGTACAACGCGACATGACGATTGCCCAGTACTTTCACAAGGTGAAGTCGATATGCCGCGAAATTTCAGAATTAGATCCAACAGCTCCTATTGGGGAAACCAGGATGAAGAGAATAATTATCCATGGTTTGAGACCCGAATATCGAGGGTTCATTGCCGCTATACAAGGATGGCCGACACAACCATCGCTTGTTGAGTTTGAAAATTTGCTTGCAGGTCAAGAAGCTATGGCCAAGCAAATGGGAGGAGTCTCACTGAAGAGTGAAGAGGAAGCGCTCTACACCAACAAAAGAAAAGGCACCTTCAAGCGGTACACTGGTAGTGGATCTAAAAAGGATGGAGACAAGGTGAAAAGTCACCAAGGAAAGGGAGGCTCTCGTCCAGGGGGAGCTTCAAAGAATCGCGGTAATAGTAGAAAGTTTGATGACGAATGTTACAACTGTGGGAAGAAGGACCACATGGTGAAAGATTGCTGGACCAAGAAAGAACCTGTTGAAGGTAATACTACTACTTCCAGTTCGAAGGAGAATAGTGAAGATGGCTGGGATGCTGAAGCATCATTCGCTACCGAGGAAGAAGAATTAGCCCTCACAGTAACAACACAAGAGCGGATTGACTACAAAAATGATTGGATCGTAGATTCAGGCTGCTTAAATCATATGACGGGTGATAAACAGAAGTTGCAAAACCTATCTGAATACAAGGGAGGTCGTGTGGTGGTGACGGCCAATGACTCAAGGTTACCGATTGCCCATATCGGTAAGACTGTAATTGTGCCCCACTACAACACTAACCAGGTGCCACTTCAAGATGTTTACCATGTTCTAGGTATGAAGAAAAATATGCTTTCAGTGCCTCAACTGACATCATTGGGAAATTATGTCTTGTTTGGTCCACAAGATGTGAAGGTGTATCGACATCTCAAGATCTTAGGGACGCCAACAATGGAGGGACGACGACTACAGTCAGTCTATGTAATGTCAGCAGAAACTGCATACGTAGACAAGACAAGGAAGAATGAGACAGCAAATTTATGGCACATGAGATTAGGTCACGTTAGCTATCATAAGCTAAATGTGATGATGAAGAAGTCAATGCTTAAGGGGCTACCTCAGCTTGACGTGAGAGTAGACACGGTTTGTGCAGGATGCCAGTATGGTAAAGCACATCAACTACCATATGAAGAGTCGAAGTTTAAAGCAAAAGAACCGTTGGAGTTAGTCCATTCCGATGTGTTCGGGCCCGTCAAGCAACCATCGATAAGTGGGATGCGATACATGGTGACGTTCATAGATGACTACTCCAGGTATGTGTGGGTTTTCTTTATGAAAGAAAAATCTGAAACATTTTCAAAATTTAAAGAGTTTAAAAAGACAGTTGAAGGAGAAGTGGGAAAGAAGATTCGTTGCATACGCACGGATAATGGAGGAGAATATACCTCGAATGAGTTTTCCCAATATCTACGAGAATGTAGAATACATCACCAGTTCACATGTGCTAACACGCCACAACAGAATGGCGTAGCAGAAAGAAAGAACCGGCATCTTGCAGAGATATGTCGAAGTATGCTCCATGCCAAGAATGTACCAGGAAAGTTTTGGGCCGAAGCAATGAGAACTGCAGCTCATGTGATCAACAGGCTTCCTCAACCAAGGTTAGAATTTGTCTCACCCTTTGAGAAACTGTGGGATATGAAACCTACAGTTAGTTACTTTCGAGTATTTGCATGTGTGTGCTACGTATTTGTTCCAAGTCATTTACGTAGCAAGTTTGACAAGAAGGCAGTCCGATGTATCTTTGTGGGATACGACAGCCAAAGAAAAGGGTGGAAATGTTGTGATCCTACAACTGGAAGGTGTTACACATCACGAAATGTGGTGTTTGATGAAGCATCTTCTTGGTGGTCTTCAGAAAAAGAGGTGTTGCCTGATTCAAGAGAGATTGAAGAAAAGTTGCAACAAAAGATGGGGGAGCAAACTGTTCAAATCCAGTCGAGACCAGATGAGTATGAGGATTCGCTTGATGGTGATGATGTTGAGCAAGCAGTACCACAAAACCCTTGGCAATGTGGCGTATATCAACAACCAGAAGAAGAAAGACCTAGTGAAGTGGAAGTATCGACTCCACAATCACAACCAAGGAGGTCAACAAGAATTCGGAAGCCAAATCCTAAATATGCTAACGTAGCCATAGAAGAAGAAGCAGTTGAACCTGAGTGGCTCAAAGTTAGGAGAAGAGGTCAATACAGCGGAGCTAAATCAAGCTTGGAATCCAGTGGCAAGGCTAAGAGATGTGAAACCCATATCATGCAAATGGGTGTTCAAGATAAAGTGTTGTCAACTCAGCATGGAGGAAAGAATGAGCTGACATTGAGGGGGAGTGTTGAAAATCAATGTCAAGCCCAAAACAATAAGTAATCCACAACCCAATCTAAAGTCCAAGTCCATATCTAGTTTGATGATGTAAGTGCTTACAATTGCAAAGTTAGGTTGTGTGTGAAAACAAAGCAAAGGTAGGCAAGTTAGGTTGTGTGTGAAAACAAATAGGTGCAATTAATGTGTTTTGTGTGGTAGTAAATAATCTTAGTTTAATTAAGTAGTTTCCATTTGGTTTGCTATAAATACCCAAGTCCCTAAGCCTTGTAATTCATCCAAGGAAAAACAAAGCCTAGAGCTAAATAAGAAAAGCTTTGCTAATTAGTTTGTTTTGTGAGCTTTCTTTAAGAGTGTGCTCTATTTTTCTTCTTCTTGGGATCATTAGAGTTATCTTGGATACTCTTCTTATTCAACATCAGGCGGCTAAGCATTCCCAAATGTTGAGAACATTTTTAAACGATGCCATCTCTGGATATCTCACTTCAGTTTGTCTTCAAACAGGCCATGTCTAGCTACCTTTGATGCAAGACCTGCATTGTAAGCATTTTTTTGTTCATTACGTGCAAGCTCATCTTGGTGGTAGACAACTAGACATTAAAGAAAATGCTGCAATACAAGGAAAATTGTTTACAGAGGAGAAAGTTTGTTACAACATATTAAATTTTTCAAAGTACAAATGAGAGGAGAAAAAAAAAATTATTTCTACTTTTTGTTGACACACTGAGGACGATCGGACTAACCAAATTCGTGGTTTTGAGTTCTTGATGATCAAACACATGAAATTATTCTAATGGCAATTCCATTGAGCCTAAAATGAGGATGGACTTGGGGGGGTTAAGACTTCAACATTTCCTTCAAGCATTCGTGTGACATTCTTCATGGTTGGTCGAAATGCTGGATCGTCTTGAATGCACCAAAATGCGATCTTCAAATACATTTCCATCTCCTCCAGGTCATCCTTTGCCTCATTATTCTCGAACAGCCGGTGTAGTTTACTTTTCTGAGAGCAATGATACGCCCAATCCACCAGTATCATTTGTTCTTGTTCCTCTATCTTTGCTTCATAATGCTTCCTGCAGCAAACAATCTCTAATAACAAAATGCCAAAGCTGTAAACATCCGCCTTCACTGTGATAGGCAAGCTTTTGAACCATTCAGGAGCTGCATACCCTTTTGTTCCCTGGAATTTAGTAGCCGTACGAGTTTGATCCATCATCAATAGCTTGGCCACTCCAAAGTCGGAAATTCTTGCTGTGAAAGAGTCGTCTAGAAGAATGTTTTGAGGCTTAATGTCACAATGAATGATTTGGCTGCTACATTCCTCATGCAAATACAAGAGCCCTCTTGCAGTTCCCAAGGCAATTTTCTTTCTTTTGCACCAACTTGGCCTTGACCCTCCAAAAAGAAAGCTTTCTAGGGAGCCATTGCTCACAAACTCGTACACAAGTATTCGGTTATGCCTCTCATTGCAGAACCCTAGTAGTTGGACTAGATTTCTGTGATTTGTTCTGCCCATTGAGCTCACTTCTGCTCTGAATTTCAAATCATTCCCTCCAATCATCGTGTCCAGTCGTTTAACAGCAACACATTTTCCATTATCAGACGCTAAAACTCCTTTAAAAACCGTTGAAAACGAACCACGTCCTAGCTCTTCCATGAATCCGTTGGTAGCTTGTTTTAACTCCATGTAGGAGAAACATTTCAGATTAATCCCTTGAATGACCGGGTAGAACATATTCGCATTTGCTTTTCTGTCATTGAGAAAGCGCAAAAAAAGAAAGCAGGTTATGAATAGTAAGAAGAAGTTCAGAAAAGCCGAACTACTTAGGAGAACTGTTTCGACACGTTTGAAAGTTGAACCGTCATGCTTTCTTTCATTTGTAGAATTCTTCCTCATTTTGATTAGAGATTTAGAACTGAGAGTTGGGTCAATCCTCCCGTTGAAAAGAGGAGTTCCCTTCTTCAAGCAGACATCCTCTGTGAAAACGAGAGCGGCACAGAAACAGTCCTTTAGGCAATTCTGCTTGCACCAATCTTCACTTACATTATTGAAATACTCATAAGATGCGGTAGTCCAATTGCTGTTTTCCATTTCTTGAAAATAAAAATGATCTTCTGGCGAGGCTTCATCACAACTTTGTGAAACGAAGTTCTGTCTGCATCCTTCCAGCTCATCGCTTGGATCAACAAAGCTGTATCCATGCGGGCACAAGCAAACTGGTCCTTCCTCATCATTTTTACATAAGCTATTTAACCCGCATGCACTAGGGCCTGTGTACCCCGTGATGGACGTGCAGATATTTGAAGGTATGAAGGAAAGCGAGGACCAAGCCACATGCTCCGTGTTCACACTGTTCGAGTTAATGCTTTTAGGGTACACGTAGTGCCTGAAAACTCCGTTATACTCGAGAGTTGCTCTTTGATAGTAGTCTACCAGTGAAACTGCATTGTTTGAGATCATATAAACTATGCTTCCGCTCTGGGCTGTAAGGTAAATGGATCCAGACTGGTTGAAGGTGACCTGTAAACCATTGTACTTGGTGCCAGTTGGCGGCCAATAAACAAGATTAACATTATCCCTTGGGAAATTTATATTATAAAGCGAGAGATCTCCGCCAGATTGCACTGTAAACAGGAACCTCCCTTTTGAATAATTTGATGGTGTGCGGCGAGCCAAGAGTGTGCTACCTTGATTTATTATCTGCGTGGGTAGAATTGTATCAGTTGGTTGATTAAAGCTCTCCCACAAAGTTTTTGAATCTTGGTTAACCAGCACAAAATTTCCCGTGTCGAACATAGCTGCATAGGCAGCTCCACTAGCTGCATCAGCTGTCCATATTGGTGTGACTGTTGCAGTATCTTTGAGCATAAGCCTGCCATCTTCCGTGAGTTCAACTTTGGATCCCTTCTTCACTAGATTATCGCCGTTGGCAGACCAGACAATAGTTCTTTCTGGTATTTTGTTGAACCAGATGGCAAGTATGAATCCATGCTTAACGATTTCTTTGAAACCGAAAGCAAAGTCGCCGGATGGTGAGGTCCAGGAGTTTCCGTCTTTTGCAGTGAGGGACGTGCCCAAGGATATGATTTTCTGAGTTTGAGCAGTGGCGGGAAAGGGAATTATCTGTATAAGGAGGACAAGAAGAAGAAGAAGAAGAAAGGGTGAAGGATATGGTAGTTGAAAAGCCATGGTACGTAACTAAAGAGTCAATGGTGAAAACTGTCGATCAGAATTATTTACCTTATATTTCTACATTCCATCCTTTGCTCAGTCATCTATGCTACCTTAAGATCATCGACAATCCATCCAATACGTTTAACTGGATGTGAATTGTTCTGGTCCTTTGAAGCTAATATACTTTCTTCTCGCGTTTGCTTCCCACCTAAGTTTTCTAAGATTCCAAAAAAATGCAGTCCTCCTTTGTCGATGCGTTGCTTGGAAAAATCACTCTTGTAATTAGATAATGATTTCTTACAAATACATGATGTGTACCGCAGGGCCGGCCCAGGCCCAGTGCCACAGGGGCAACTGTCCAGGGCCCCAAAATGAAAGGGGCACCAAAATAAAAAAAAAAATCCATATAACTAAGTATAAAAAAAAAAAAAAAAAGTTCACAGCCCAAATAGAGGCTGGCAAGAGTCCAAGAGGCAACAAAAGGGCCCAGAAAGAGCCCAGCAACAAATTATATATAAAAAAAAAAAAACAGGGCCCAGCCGCAGATAAGGAAAAAAAAATAAATAAATAAAACATAACAAAACATAAAGGGACCACTCGGTCCCAATTAAACCCTAATCCCTACATCCTCCACTTCTCTGCTGCCGTTCCCTACATCTTCAATATTCTCAGCAAGCTGCTGCAAGCAGCTAAACAGGCAGGGCCGCAGGGGAGGGCATCCTCCACTCCACACTCCTCAGTCTCAGCAAAGCTGCTGCAAGTACATTCCCTCACCACCAACCATTTTGAGTTTTGAGGTAACTAATTTTTAAAATTTGAATTATCAATTTATAATTTAATATAAAATTTTGCAATGCAAGTGACATAGAATTATATGATAAATTGATAATTGATGTATAGAATTATTGTTGTTGATGAAATGAATTCTTGACTAATTGATCGTTGAATTATTTGATAATTGATTTCATTTCAAACCCAATTTTTAGGTTCAATTTTTATAATATGTTAGACTATGTGTTAGTGTTTTTATAATATATAATGTGTTGGAATGATAGTTTTGATAGGAAAATTTTGTTATATCATGTGTAGGTAATTTTTGTAAACAAATTATCGAAGTCATGTCTTTTAGGGAACAACTCTCTGGTAATATATATATAAAAAAAAAGGCAAAGGATAACAAAATTGCCGAAAGTTTAAGACTTGGAGTATGATGGTATAATTGATGATTTTGCTTCAAAAAATGCCAGAAGACAATTTCTTAAATGTTGAAATTTGAAGGAGCTTTGCTAGGAATGGTTGTATATGATTGTATTTTTGATTGTCGGGGTTTAGGTACTATGCCCCCTCCGTTGTATATTTTCTCAAGTAATATAATTTGGGCGTGAGGGCCTAGACCCCCAGCTTCGACTGGATTTCAGCCCTCGTTAAATATTTTTTTTTAAATATATGTTTCGGTATTAAAAAAGGGCACATTTTGAGCTTTCGCACTGGGCACCCAAAAACTCTGGACCGGCCCTGGTGTACCGTTTACTTGAACTGTCTTATAAACTAAACTGTTGCTGCAACAAGAGAGATGGAGATTTGGCCTTTTCGAATTATTCCGCAAATATTTTTCAGTTAGATTCTTTATATGTAAGCATAGGTGTTGTGTGATATATTTTAGGGAACTTTAACGAAAAGCTACCGGTACTATTCATTTTAACGAAAAATCATATTTTTACACTAAAAAGTCAATCCTGGTACTATTCACTTTACCCTTTATTTTGTTCTTTTAGTTAAAATTCAAAGTTTTCAAGCCCTTTTCATTAGTTTTCCTTATATTTTAATGCTTATGAGATGCCGGACGAAAAACCAAGAGAGATCATATTTGGCAGCCAGCTTCAAAGAATCTTTGGACAGCTGAAGGATGCCGTCCTCACTCTAATTTGGCTAGAAACCAATCTTAATGCCTCGGTTAATTAGAACCCTTCATTTTTATGAACGCATTTTATTTTTCGGTCCATGCATGTTTTACATGGTACTCACTCTATAGATATGTAATATAGAGTAATTTCCATTTTACTATACTCAAGTTTCGCAAAAATCGTATTTTGCTACGCTTAATTTTTTAATCATATCCAAAGTTGACAAATAAAATTGAAAATATTATCCTAATATATAGAAGAAACAAAACAAAGCGAAAAATCAAATTCTCAACGAAACCCTAAGGCAAGTATCAAGAGTGAAATATCCAAGTTAAAATCTACTGAAAACCTAAGTTGCAACATCTAGTTGATGGGTTGGACAAATGAAAAGTCAGTGCTTTGCCGGCCTGTTAATTATGGATCATATGCAGTAGGATTGCTTGACGTCCACACAATAGGTTTAACTTAAACAACAATTCGAGTCATTTCTAATTGGGCGAGGTCACTTCTTTCTAGCCTTGAAATGCAGGTCACTTTTAGATAGCAAAGTCCAAATGACTAACATTAAACTAACACTAGCATAGGGGCACACAGTGTGTGAGAAAATTTTTTATTTTGTTTTTCAAATAAAAGGAGAGATAAAGAGAGTAATAGATAATACTAGATATTAGGCCCGTGCGTTGCCACGGGAACCAGCTGTTCAGGCTTAATTGGATGAATTATATACATTCAATTGAGTCGACATATAAACACATTGTATAATGAGTGGAAAGAAACCAAACGTCTTTGTTTAGAAAGAGAATGGTTTCCAAAAAAGTTTAGTTTCCTTAAGAAACAAAAGAAACATTTAGTTAAGACATATAATATGTGTGATGCAGTGTAGACAGTCATTTCAACAGGTAATTAAAAATAGAAATTGGTGAGGACTTGTTCATGTAGCTAGGCACTTGGTATCAACTATCAATTTTACTGCAGCTTGAAATAATAGTCAGAACATAGTCCAACCCCACAGAGGCAAGGACCATCTGTCTTTGCAACTATTGTGAAGCACAAATGGATCGGATGACGCTGTTGATCGTTTGGGGTTTAAAATCAGTTATCTAGATGGGAAAGATGTATCCTTTCGGGAAGCAAAGGATAACGTCAATGTTAAGAAATGTGAACCACATAACAAATGTTGGGCATTGGAGGGAACGTAATTCCAAGTCACTAACTTTAAGTCACCATAACTGAGGATCACAAATTTACTTCAGCTTCATATAATGCACGAAAATAAAAATAAAAATACTTTATTTTAAGCAATTAACTTCAGACGCACACAGACAATTAGTATTTTCCGAGTTAATGAGGGTGCCTACTCTGCTACCTACGAAAAGAATTGATATTTGCATCTACACAGTCCCTAAAATCTCACAGAAAAAGGGTATGTTTGCATAGTTCATATGTGAACGGACAGATCTGTGGAATGAATTCCTTTTATTTCCAAAACTTGCACCTAATTTTATGTTAGGGCAACACAACAACTACCTATTGATGCTGCTTGCATTTGTATTTGTGTGTGAGAGATGAGGGTTTGTACTGAGAAACTTGTTTGGGAAGAATGAGACTGATCATGTTTTATTCATTGTTAACATCACTAATTAGTGTGGGAAGCTTAATTACCTAACCACACCTTATATAAGTCATTATATATATATATATATTAGAATGATGTTTATAGATAATCTACCAGACATGATACAGAAGTAGAGGTTATGGATGTGCTGTTCAGTTTAAAGATTTGACCGAAACTTAGCTTCAACATAAAGATACTTTATATAAGCCGATAAAATTAGTAGTCTTTAATTGAAATCAAGCAAGATGGTATCTTCTCCAATATTCAATCACATATTCAATTCAAACAACATGGCTAATATTGAAGAGCATGTTCAATCTTTAAGTTATTTCATGGAGTTACTGATGAAAGATCTGGATAGTGCTCGTGGTGTTTTCTGGAATAGGCGTGCAGTAGCCAAAGATAATCTGATATTTATTTCGTAGTTTAGAAAAAGATGCAAACTTTTGCTATACCATTAAAAACCAGGTTGTTGAGCCATAATCTCTAAGCAGCCAAAGAAGAAGAAACAGAAACTAAGATATTGTATGCACATTTTGCTATACCATTAAAAAGTCGAGATTTCTTGAAGATCTTTGCTGTTTTTGTCGCAGTCATTGTCATGTCTATTTGGCATATAAACACTTGCACAATGAGTGAGAAGAAATTGTAAGTGAGTTGGTTTACTTGAGAAACATAAGAAACATTTAGTTCATATATATAACATTGTGTTGCAGTTTAGGCAGGTAGTTGAACAGGAACCACAACTGTTAAAAGGCAAAAAACCAGAAAGGTCTGTTTTCATATGAAACTAAAGAAACAGAAGTAAGTCGCAATTGCAAAACATAGGAAAAGTGGTGTTTGAGCAAGTTGTCAACCATAGATGTTAAAACAAAAAATGCAGCACGGTGTGTAGCATTCGATTACGGAGAGCATGGTTGTTCACTTTTTTTGGGACCGGACATCTTCGACACTATAGCAAAAAACATCAATCATAATGTAACAAAGGTAGGCATTATGATTGTTATCCAAGCATGTGTGCAAAAAACAAATTGTAATTTACCTGTCTTTGTTTTTTTTGGGTTGTGTTTTTGTTTTGAGGGCTGCAATTGGAACTTTGTCGGCAGGTTCGATCTTGGGTACAACCAAATTGTGGAATTCTGCAGCAATTTTGGCAGCAGTTGTTGTGGTTGTTTGCTCGGTGCGAGGTTTTTTGCTGTGAATGAAGGCAAAGTTGATAAGTGTAAAGATAAACGTGATAGTTATGGAAAAGAGTGCGAAAGTGTGGTTAACACTTTTTCATGATTGCAAACATATAACCAGGAGAAGCACATAGGGTTAATAAGATTGATAGATGAGAGCATTATTTGGAAGGAAAAGTTTACCTGGCAGATGTGTTTGGTTGATCAGGGAACAACGTCCTTTTCGAAGTTGCAGCGGCTGCAATTGATCGGGGTTGTTGATCCAATGGTTTGGAAGGCGTCAATGGGCCTGGAGTGAGCTGATTGATAATTGATTTTTCTGTTGTGGGAGGGGCTGTTTGTGGTTTGATTGAGGGGATTGCTGGCTTGGACAGTGGCTTATCTTCAAGCAATCCGTGAACGATGAAATCTGTCTTTCCGAAGTTGCTATTTTGATTTCCGAAAGATACTTGAAATGTTTTTGATTGGCCGACCAAATTTGCAAGAATTGGTGGTGCCACAAAAGGATCCTCATATCCTTCTTGCATCACCAAAGTGTGGCAAGAAACACGAAGTATTTTTTCGGCATGTCTTCCTATTATGAGGAAATTGTGTTGATTCGTGTTATCTTCCACAATAACATCGATTTTGAACCTGTGCAAGAGGAGAATATTTTTTTGTTAGACAATCGTGACTATTAATATCAATCTTGTGATCAATGTAGGAAATGCATTAGAATTATTGTAATGCAGGGCATGCATGATTAGCATGGATAGAAAGACATAGATCATTTATATGGATATCACTCAAGATGAATAAGCTATGGAAACTAAAAAGCGTTTATTGAAAAGTTATCGTTAACAATGTCTGCAACAACAATGTATACAACATTTGTTGGCCAGTTTTATAAAACCAAGTGAGAAACGGAAACAATGCTTCCCAAATTCTGCAACTTAAACTCCACAGTTGCAAGGGTTACACAACAGTCAAAGTGTCATTTAAGGCATCAAAGCGATTGTAAAAGCATATGTAACGGTAGGTTTGTCACATGTTGAAATATGTTGTTGCATAAAATATTATAAGCATAAAAACATTATTTTGTATGAATTTCATAATCATTAGAAAAAAAAAAGTGAAGTTAGCAAATTTGTATAAGGAATGTATGAAAAACAGATGCGAAAGAATATTACCATGGTTCGGGTAATTTATTCAGTAAACCATGTTCATTGCATTCAAACGATCCAGATGTCTTTCTAACAGCTTTGTGGCAGGATGGACAGGACTTGTACCACCAGCCCCTACCTAAATCAAATCCAGCAACAGTTGCTTGGCATGCGAAGCTTTCATTCTGTTATTTAGTCACAGGTTTTCAAATTAGTAAACATATATAACTGTGATTTTGCAAAGATTGATGGTAGGCAAATAGAGAAAGAAATCAAGAAGCCGCCAAGGAAGATGTAGTAATTTTTTTTGAGTAAAAAAGAAGAGGTAACTTCTGTTAAGATGTTGGTGATGAGAGATTAACCTTGTGGAATGCAGGATCAAGTAAAAGTAACTGGTCGATTGTTTTTGACTCAGAATTAGTGTTGATAGTACGACTTGTATACATGTCACTTGAGGTGGCCAATATCCGAAGAGGTGATTTCAGATGCGCAAACCTATTTTGCATATGTTTAGGGTGAGAAAGATGAAACGAATATATATAAATGCAAATGTTATTAAAGAAAGGTTGTATATTTACTTTTGGCTATATTCAGAGAGGTGTGGAATGTCTGGATTGAAAAAATAAACAGTTGATCCCGTGGTTCCAAGAACAGGTTTTCCTATTAATAAAAGAAAATGATCAATAAAGTGAAACTTTAAGCAGCTAAATAAAGCATGTTGAGGTATAACCTAGGTATTTCTTCACTTTGAGACTTGTCAAAGCAATAAAGATGGGTGGTGGCAACGATTGATATCCACTGTCTTCAAAATTGGTAGCAGTCTCTCCCCATAAGGTGACCCTCACAGTTTCACCCCTGTAATTTGTTTAAAGGCTAGTAGTTAGCTATATGCAGTTAGTATGGTGCGACATGTGAAAATAATAATCAAAATTTAATGTAGATAGAAATCACCTGATATTTTCTAGGTTAAGATTTCTCTTTTTTGTAATTCTTGTGCGTTGGATAGTCAACTCTTCAATTGGCTGCACAGCCGTCAAGCAACCAAATATATCTACGGATGATATACATTAGAGGCAATTAGTGTGCACGAAAGGCAACAAATAAATTAAAATTATTGTTTCAGTTTATGAAGCAGTGTTTAAAAGAAAATTTGTTACCTGTAAGTTCAACATCCCTATCGATTCTTTCATGAAGTTGTTCAAGTTCAATCAAATTGAACCATTGCATCGGAATCTCTTCTGTTGTTTTCAGAACCGGAACGATTGTGGTCTTCTGGTTTAACTCAATAATCGCAGCATGAGGTATAACCTTGTTTGATGCCCTGTTGTGAACAACACGATATTTGTTGATCTCGTACGCATCACCGACCCTTAGATGGTTCAAAAAATATTGAATATCTCGAGCATTTGTTGTTACATGAATCGCATCCCCCTTTTAGAAAGAGGAAACCAAAATAAGACAGAATAGTTAATGAGTAGGAAAGATTTAGCATAGATGGTGATACAATTACGCAAACAGTTAAGATAGGATGCATGCTATTACATGGAGAAAATGGTGTTTTCATTTGTTGTTCACACTACTTAATAATCGGTACAAAACCAAAGAAATTCAAGAAAACCAAGAATGGAACAATAGGGAGGTGTTTCTTATAAAAATAGATCCCTTTTAATAAAAGGGCATATATGAATTAAATTTGAATATGGATGGGGAGCTAAAGACAGAAATGGCTAATGAAGCAATTTATGAAGGATGTAAATTCTAATGACAATAAATCACAATAATGAGATTACAAACCTTAATTAAAACATACACAATTTTAAAATGATCATTGAATATTAATATCTGATTAGATTGTGTAGCAGCTTAAAGCCTCATTAAATTAAAAAAAAATGTAGAGTGAGAGAATAGAACAACATAATCAATCAAGGCGATGTATATTTCATTCAAATTGTTGCATATTGCAATGAAGGCTCATTAACAATAGAAAATTCAACAATTTGTCAAAAAGGTGTAAGAATTAGACCTGTTTATCAACGATGACACAGTCAAGGCTTGTAGGTTGAGGGTTTTCCCCGATGCTTTTTGTGACCCACATCCTGCAAACTCTGATCTCAAGTTTGCTCCCTGGTTGGTAGGGCATCAAAAGACGAATCGGCATCAACTCCATCAATCTAGAGAAAATAAAATTCAAAACCAAATTAAATTCAACATTGAGCAAGGTAATTCATTAAAGAATAACGAAGCCATATTTCAAAAATTAAATAAAAGCACATAATGTTAATATAAATGTATACCGTCATGCAAATGTTTCAAAACATCTTTATAAACGATGTTTTTCGTATAACCGTGAGGCATGTCAGCATCGTGAGCAATAACAATTTTGAGACCTTTTTTTGAGGTGACTCTGGACAATGCAACATATAGTTGTCCATGAGAAAAAACAACTTGTGATAGAAACAGGCCGACAATTTTCAAGGATTGTCCTTGACTTTTGTTGATTGTCATTGCATAACAAATTTTTAAAGGGAATTGTCGTCTTCGTAGAGCAAAGGGATATTTATGTTGTGATGATTCAGTAATGATCCTTGGGATATATACTATTTCACCAATGTTGCATCCCGTCATGATTTTTGCTTGTACAACTCTGTCGTTCAATTGCGTTACAACCAATCGTGTTCCATTACACAACCCCCCACTTTGATTTAAATTTCTGATCAACATCACTGGGGCACCAACTTTTAAAGCCAACTTGTGGTGCGGCAAACCAGGTAAATCAAGTTGGTTCAGAAATTCTATTGGATAAAGCACATCTAAATTTTCAGAATTTTCTGTTGCTGAAGACACCGAATCAAAACTGAGATAAGTACGACTTTCGCCAGGCACCATACCCAGCACAAAATCGTTTATTTCAGTGGATGTATCATTTCGTGGGGTCACAACAGCTCTTTCTTTTAGATATGACACATCTCGAAAATTTGTTGTGAAATTTGTATACACAGCTGAAATCATGGATTTGATGGGATCTTCATCAAAATGGATAAGGAATTGTTTTGGAATTTCGACCCAGGAGCTTTCTTCATCAGTTGAAGGTATAGAATTGGCAACAGTACCGTTTCCAATATCTAATATCCACTTTGCAAAATCAGTGAGTTCTTTTTTTTCCACTTCGTTTAAACCTGCTTTTGAAAGCCTCATGTTTTCCTTTAGGAAAAATATAGTTAAATAGGACCAAAGGTATGAACTCGTTAATGAAGCTTGAACAATGTCAGCAACACTTCCGCTCGGAACAACAGGAAGAATTTGCCTGAAATCACCTCCGAAAAGAATTGGTTTACCTCCAAATGGCAAATGGTCAAAGCCTGGTTTTGACCCTTTAAGAACATCACGAAGGGATCTATCAAGAGTTTCAAAACATCGTTTATGATTCATGGGGGCTTCATCCCAGACAATAAGAGCAGCTTCAGTGATTAGTTTTGCAAGATGAGTCCCTTTTTTAATCTCACAAACCGAACAATCTGTGATGTTGATAGGAATTTTAAATCTGGAGTGAGCCGTTCTTCCACCAGGAAGCAAGAGGGAGGCAATTCCAGATGAAGCCACCGCTAAAACAATTTGATTATGGGATCTAATTCTAGCTATGATGGTGGTCCACAAAAAAGTCTTGCCTGTCCCACCATGACCATGCACAAAAAATAGGCCAGATTTGTTGTTGTCAATCGTTTCTATGACGTTGTCATAAACAAATTTTTGCTCCTTGTTTAATTGGCTGATTAGAAATGAATGCTCTTGTTTTAGTGAGTTAGTATCATAACTTAATTCTTCTCTCAAACTCATATTCTTCAATCTATCCATCATTAGATTGTTCGGTTGTGGTAGGTGATGCTTTGATAAAGAACTATTCGAAACTATAAACAACTTTTCTAACTCATACAAAAGAGAATTTCTAAGTTCATCTTGGTATTTAGAAACATCTTGCAGGCCAAAAATGTTAAGCATGTTTTTGGAAATGTCATCACACATGGTTTTCCAATGTGCTTCAAACAAAGCTGATGGATTAGCAACATTGCAAAAGAGCACCAACGTGACAAACAATTGCCTCAATTGAAAAGATGATGCAGTGATAACTGCTTCTAACATAGCACTATTCCATTCCTTATCATCTCCTAATAAACCAAGGGATGTACATGCAGCTTGGAATGTGGGTTCAAGAACGTCTTTGACGGTCTTTAAATGGTCAAAACTAAAGCTGCCTTTTTGGTAGTTAAGCAATAATCTTAAATAGTATAATTCACCGGCAGCAGGGTGAACATATGCAACCCTACCTAAAGATCTACCTTGTTTTCTACGACTCCATTCTTTCTTATCATTTTTCCAAACATACTTGGTAG
The DNA here is from genome assembly GCA_963082935.1 of Malus x robusta. Lineage (NCBI taxonomy): Eukaryota > Viridiplantae > Streptophyta > Magnoliopsida > Rosales > Rosaceae > Malus > Malus x robusta. The sequence continues at coordinate 38,916,538 of OY720329.1, read as the reverse complement.
GAAATTCAACGTAAGATAACTTACGTGCATCAGAGTCTTGGACATTGGTTTCAAACCATTGCGTTAACATTGTTCTTCCGAGGTTAGGGTTGTTGATAACATAGTTGAGATTATCAATCTCTCTAAAAACAACATTTTGGTCAGATGGAAGGTGTACAGACAATCTTTCAACTGATGGTTCTCTAAAATGAATGTGAAATTGTAATAATCTCCAAACAGCTTCGTAAGAGCATAAATATCTACAATTTAGATAAGCCACAACCTCATCAAACTCTTCATCCTCAAAAACCGCTCTAGCTCGATCAACACCTTTAGTTATGTACTTAAAAAGATACTTGATGAGTGTTGAATGAGAGCATGATTCAACATTTATATGTGCTTGATAATTCAATAATAGCTCACGATTGTAAGGGACAACAAATGCATTATCAAGCTTGATTCCGTTTTTTAGAACAAAAAGATTTTCTAAATCCCGACGCTTATATGCAACGAAACCATCATCTGAAAAAGTTGTTTCACTTGTGAAAGGTTTTGGAAATTTTTTTGAACATTTGTTTTCTTTCATGCATGGTGAAAATCGATTTGCAAGACCACATGGCCCATGAATCATGTACTGTGAAACTGCATCATACCCAACTTGGTCAAAATCTTTATCAGGAATCTCAGCCGAAATGATAGAATCAACATCATAGGGAGAGTGGCATTTATAATGTTTGTTCACCCAGAGCAAGATATGACAATGAGGAAGACCTCGTTTTTGGAACTCCACCGTGTAAATCACTGTTTTTAAATAAAGAATGCAAAGACATCGAAACAAAACACTGTAAATATGCAATGAAAAGATAGATAAACAAAGGGGAAAAATTGGTCAACAGTGATTAACTAACCAGATTCGACATCGCCAAAAGGTTTCCCTGATTTGATGAATTTAATCATATGATTAAGCTTTGCTTTAAAAATTCTGGAGACTATATCAGGTCTGTCTTCAGCTCTACAACCAGGTTTATCACGTAGATCTTCAATAATTTCAGGCCATTTAGCATTGCAGGTGAAAGTGATAAATAAATCAGGATTTCCAAAGTGACGGCATATGGCCATTGCATCTTGATAATTATTTATCATATATCTAACGCTGCCAGTAAATGAAGTTGGCAAAATGACTCTTTTGCCAACAGTAGAACTGCTTGTATTTCTTGCTTTCAGCGCTTCATGAATTCCTTTAAGACTTTCTGTTCTTAAAGAATCTTGATTTGCCTTGATGAAATCTAACCTATCTTCTTCAAGTGTGGTATATGCATCAACTAAATATTGCTGAAATAATCTGCCGCCTTTTAACAGGGTATCATTGTGTCCTGGTCTATCCTGAATTTGATAAGCCAGAAACGCTCTCATCGAAACTCCTCCAGTCTTTGGTTTTTTCCCTTTATAATCTTGATTCCAAGGAAGGCCTTTCTTATACCCATCTTCACCATAGGGGAAAAGAAGAGGATATTGTAGCGCCATGTACTTAGGATGTAACTTTGTGATTCTTTGTAGGCCATTTGTCCTATGTTCCACAATGATATCTCTTTCAGTGTGGAATTCGCCAATATCCCCAACTATTAAGCCCCCTATCTCGTCAGACGTAGGCAAATTATATTGGGCATCATGATTGGCTTGCGTACCGTATAAACGCAAACGCAAATTACTTGTAGACCCTTCATTAATCATATCCCTAGCGATCCTAAAAAGCTTAACGACTTCATTACACTCATCTAGCATTTTAATGAGGCCATCAACAACATGATGGTCGAGTTTGTCAACTGCTTCTGATCCACCAATACAACTAATACGATTACTGACTTCATTCTGAGTGTCATGAATGTATAGTTGTGCAAATTTAGGATTTTCGCCCTCTAGAGGCAATAAAGAACCCATCAAATGATGCACTTGACCATTTATCTTAAAAACATAAGGACCCCGACCCTTGTTGATTGATGTATCGACTTTGGCTCCCATTGATGTTAACGCCATCATTGAATTATATGATCTAACATTTGTTTTAAATCGCAAGCAAGTTTGAGAATTTTGGGGATTCAACAAATGATCCAGATAAGGAGGTGTGGGTTTAACACATGGGAATTTAACTTTTTGACTCATGCAACACATGGTAAACTGCGGGGCAGAAGTAGATGGAACATTCTTTGTAGACTGTTCTGCAGACCAAAACAAAGCACCGCAGTATTGACATTGACAATTTCTGAAGCCAAAATCAATATATTCTGGATCAATCCCTATAAAAACAATGATTAATAGAATGAGCCATCAAATCAATAACCTTAAGTTAACTGATGGAGATAAATGAAGTTTTGAAATTAGTGATGAAATGAGAAGAAAGTTATGTTGAAAGATTGCATACTCTTTCGTTTTTTTTTGATAGTTGGCTTGTCCGGTTATTAGCGGGTTTATGCCAGAATGATTGGTTTGAGCATCAACGGCTAACAGACTTTGCACATTTGCCCGATCAGCAAGAAAAGCCGGCACATGAATCTGATTAGAACTCGTCCCAGGTTCGAAATGTGGGCTAAAACCACCATGGATGGGAAAATTTTGTTTGGAAGCTGATGCAAATGTTTGGGAAGGGTTGTTTTGGTTTTTCAAAAGTGAGAAAGAACTTGAAACATCATTATGTTGATCGTCGTGAGCGGTGGAAACATCTTGCAAGTCTAAATTATTGAGATCAGTATCCGCAACAAATGTAGGTAAATCAGCACGTTGAATTTCAACGGCCCTCGTAGGTCGGCCTATTCGTTTAGACATAAAACTACATAAAGGGGTAAAAACAGAAACAACATCGGTTAACTATCTAATAAAAGCATGATTCGAACCAATTAACCATCCAAACCAAATGAAATTAGTAGCAGACCATGACTCATTAAAGCAAAAGGTGATTAAAAAGACAAACACATTGTAAACATAACAGTAAAAACACAATCATAATGTGATTAGATTAGAACAAATAACAGAGAAACTTAATTTATGGTTGTCTTTCTGGACAGTGTTGTTTCCAGTTGCAACGGTAAAAAGTATGGTTAAAGCATGGATTGATTGTTAAAAAAATAGCGATAAAGAGTAGCAGCATAAATATCAAATAAGAAAGCAAGCATGATCCAAGAAGGATTCACGGATGATTGCATGTGCAAGGCCACAAAAAACCATTCAGAAACGAAGAAAGTGATGGTTCTTTAAAGGTGTAGAAATCTAACCAATATAGAGACGGGATTGCAGCTGCGCACAAATCCAATGGAGCAGTAATACAGGGCCTTAACGATTAAAACAGAAGTTATAGAACCTACAGAAAGAAAGAGAAAATATAAACACATATACAATTGGAATGATGTATGTTTCAATACTTTAAAGAAAGAACATGTACCAAACGTTTTAGGTTAGAAAAAAAAGGCATTGTCTTAAATAGAGGTGATCAAGATTTAAAACGTTGAAATTTTGTTTTCGGTTGACTAATCAAATACAAAAGTGAAAGTACATGAACAATTTAACACCGACAAAGATGAATAATACAAAATAAAAATTGATCTAACAATAAAAAAAGCATATAATGCAAAACAATAAGAACATGCAAAACATTTTTGGTTTATCTTACAATAGGCTAAGAGGATAAACTAAATCACGTAATACCGCAACACTGAGAAAGTTTGAAGATTAAAGTTTGTGTTCACCATGGATGTTTTCGTAGATGTTGGAAAACATTTTCATTATATCTGTTTACAGAAACATAGAAACCCATTATGCGATTCAATCACCTGGGATAGCACATGATCACTTGGAATCGAAGGTCAAACTAACACTTTAAGATCACAAAATATCCATCACATTGGAGACACTTATCAATAAGGTCACATGAACAATCATCATTAAGATTTCATAAGTTAATTTTTTGTATTGGTCAACTACATTTCACTTGATAAAATAATTTTAGCAAAATTTAAGGCAAGATAATGGAGTTTCGCTGTAGTTTACAAAAGATTGACCTGTGTTAAAAACAATGCAATAAAGTATATATAAAATGATGTGATCTAATTTTTTGTTTTTTTATGAAGCTGTCAGTTTAGAGTCTTAAGAAACGTGGAGTTTGATGCGAATACTCCAACATGTTTTGAGTTTAAGTATAACCACTTAAGAATGCCAGTTTATCCAAAAGTTGAATAATTCTAAGTAGTACCATGATGCAGCTTTAAAGAAAAACGAAAGGAATACGTAAAAAGAAATTCTTAGTAAAAGAATTAGGTAAATCTAAGGAACAATCATTGATAACCAGCAAAGAAGCATTGGTTAAAGGATTGTACTAACAACAATAGAAATGCTATACAAATTTAAGAAGAGAAACAGAATTGCAGCATAATAAGGTTATCGCTAGCAAAAAGCATTAATTAGAAAGATAGAACAGCAGCAAAAAGGTGAAAAAAAGAGTATTAACAATACTTTATTCTTAAAATGATGAAAGGGTCAGCTAAAAACATGCTTTCGTGAGATAGATGCGTAACAGAAAGGTGCAAAAAAAAGTATTAACAACACTTTCTTAAAACGGTAAAAGGCTTAATTGTTTATATTATCGCCTTTTATGACTTAACAAAAAAAGTTTACATCGCATCAGTCTTATCTAATACCCATCTCGTCTTTAGACATTTAAAACCCAAATAGCCGTTGCAGCAAAGGCAAGAGCGAGCAACAAAAGTCCAACTTTTTTCCAGCGAGCAAAGTTGTAAACCCCACTGAAAAACCCGAAAAAACGTTGCAAAGGTTTTTTATCCAACGAAACTTTTTCTTTTGGCGGATTGCTACGATTTTCAGGTCGATGCATGGTATGGACCACCAATTTGTTTTTGTTTGCACCTCTACCATAAACACGCAAACCCATTCTTGTTTTTTCTATTTTTGCTGCTTTCGTTGTAAACGGTCCTGGGGCAGTGTCATGATCTCAGCAAGGTCCCTCGATTTCGCTCATCGTGTCGAGCCTTAATCAATTTCCTTAAATTTTTTACCAACACTCCTCCTAGAATTTGTTGCTCTCTTCGATCAATCTCGTACACCATTTTAGTTAGCCTGGATCAAAAATTAAATACAGCGTTAATATTTAAGTTTTTTTTGAAATATCTTTTAGCTTGTAGGTTGAAAAATAACACCGTCTAAAATCTTAAAAACGCAGATTAATAAAGTAAATGTAGAAAATTTGCAAAACTTAGATAACAAATAAAGAAAACACAATGAAAAAGCATTTTGACAGTGTTTTGAATCAAATTTTGAAGTGATGGTCGATAAAGAAAATGGATAACTTAATTATTTATGATGAAATGATACTTGTAGTCTGAATGTAAACATTCATGAAATTTTTTTTTTTTACGTTTTAGCTGCATGCTTGCATTGTTAAAAGGCTGTTTATTTTCTGAAATATGAAAGTTAAAAATGTCCAGTTTGTTTATAGAGCGCAGTTATGAACCAAACATGTTAAAGCACTTTGTGGAGGATGAGATTGCTGAAAATTAGAAAACCAAACGAAAACACCAACTAATAACAGAACAACAGAGATTAAATGCCCAACAACATTCGATAAAGAATTAAGAGCATTGGGTTAAACCAGAATCACAGAGATAGCAACTAACTTTGATACAATAACAGAATTGCACAAACATAAAAAAAAAAAAAAATTAAGTCAAACCATCTGATTTTTGGACAATGAGACAATGATTTAGATAACGAAGAATGAAAAACAAAGCAGAAAGCAATCAATCAATAAAAAAATCATAAAGTCCAACCAGTTTATTTTGCTTTACAATCAATCAATCAATCTTAAAATCATAAATATGTGGTGGCTCAAACACAAAGAATGGGAAAACAATGCATTTAAGTTGAGGTGACATACCCAAGTGTTGATTGAAATGCACGTAGTAGCAAGACCAGATTATAATGATGTGATGAGAGTGTAATCCAAACTGCAAAAAATAAGTGAGAATCACGGTAAGAATTCAAACCGTTAATAAACGGATTCAATAAACTAAGACTATAATGCATGAATTGTATAGTTAAGACAATTTTCACACTTTTAAAAATTAGGTTTGTATGAGGATTCCTGAACCAAATATTACATGGAAAAGTGTCCAACTTTACTAAAGCATGTTTATTCTAATTTTAGCACTTGATTCTATTGGAACAACATATATAGAAATAAAACAGAAAGTCAGATACCCATAAGTAAAGGAAATAACAGAGTAATTAAAAAGATTGCAAGAGCACATTAAAAGATTGTAGGAAGCCATTGGAAGATACTGCAATCAGTTTATTTTGCTTTATAAACTGAGAGAGCATATCGCGTAATAGTGTTGAACCAGATGGAGACATTGTTAACAGCATAAAGATACTATTTTTGCAAATTAATGTCAGTACAATATCATGTTTGGCCAATATTTCAATTACTGAAATGTACGGGACATGTTTGACAAAATCTCTGAGTCACAGCGAGTATGAGCAGGCCCTTTTCAAATGCATGGAGAAGGGAATCAGCTACATGCATGAGCCTAATTATCTAGAGAACGTTTCTTTGAATAATTTGGTTATTGCTCTGTTTCAAGCTCAGTTGGCAATCACAGAAAAAAAAAAAAAATCAAAGTCAATAAAAAAAAATGCAAATTAACCCAACTCATTCCTCTGTCATAATGTTTTGATTAGTTTGCCTATCTCCAATCCTAAATTTGTCTTGCATGCTCTTTTTCCCGTTTTTCCCTCAGCCTGATGCATATTTCAATCAAGCCTCATTAAAAATAGAAAATACAGCAGCACAAAGCATAAAAAAAGCTTGGAAATGGAAAAGGAACCAGCAATTAGGTTTGTTTGAGAAGGAAAAATGGCGGAATAGAACCCAGAATTACAAAGACATAGATAGAGTGGAGTGAGTCGGAGGCATATAAACTCCACTGGTACAAATAAGAAATACAGAGAGTTACAAAACACATAGCACGGTTTAGACAACCAATCTAATTTAACCACAAAATGTAATAGCAACCTATTTCAATAACATTTATAGCCATTCTATATTTTAAGCACCCCCTTCGTAAACTATATAAACATTGTAACCAACCATTGCAACTATAAATTTTGCAACCAGCAAAACAATGATAGTTTCGTACTGTAAGGATGCATGAGCCCCCCAAGAGAAACAGGAGTTAAAAAAAATTAACCAATTGAAGACACGAACAAAGATTTCAAACCAACGAAAGATTTTTTTCGTGCACCACACAGATTACATAGTAATGCTTTCATTGGATGTTGTTATCGTTAATAGAAACACAAAATATCAAGCAGTGGACACCACTTTAACAAATTAAAAAATCAAGTTTGTTTCTAATCCGTAAGAATAACTTTATTCCATATTATCAAATTCTAATCCAAGGATGTTTAGCACTGAGTTTTCTGGACGCAAATACCTTCTAAACACAGTCTGTAAAAAAACAGTAGAAGTATTTATTTCGTTGAGTAGGACACAAAAGTGGTTCATAATTAAAGACTGAAACGCACAATTACTGAGTTGGAACACAACAATATTGATTAGTTCTTGGTAGTGGAGTATTAAACTCACTATTCTCTGTCCGGGGATAATTTGAGAGACAGAAGCTAATTTCAGAGTTTGTTCTTCTCCATGTGAATACCAGATTAGTGTAGTTTCATCTATTAAAGATACGAAAACTGAAGCGATTCAAGTGGTTAAGATATCTAGTAATGATCGTGGAGATGCGCAGCAGGAAGAATGTTGAATGGTTATAATTCTCTAATGTGATGTCTGGAGGAGGGAATTTAAAGTACAGAGGGATTTTAGATTCAGTTGTTAAAAATGTATAACAAAAACAGTAGACTAAAACTATGAAGCTGCTATGAGAACACCACTACAAAAACACTAAACAAAGGTAACTTATACTGAAAGCTCTTTCAAATGTACTGGACGCTCAACATGAAAAGGTGGTGCTTATTTTCAGAGCTAATAGGCTTGAAGAAGCAAACAAATTAAAAAACCAGATGCATAATGTATTTTAGAAGGATAAAAAAACTGAGCATTTGATTCACAGGGTGAGGACAACAACAAATAATAGGGTAATGAAAAAAAAAGGGGCAAAATGCATACAGTTTGATTTCTGCAGAGAAGGTATGAGACTGAAAGACCAACACAACAGGAAGAAAAAGAGAAATGAAGAGGAAGTGGTAGCATCAGACAGTGGAGAAGGCAGCACAAAATACAAATCTTTCACTCCTAACTTAACTCAAAAAATAAGAGGAAATTTGTATTAAGACCACAATGATAAAAATGGTTTAAGTTTTATACGTGGATGGTTACAGAATTATGGCCTAAGCTAGTTGATGAAGCAAAATAAGAATAACTTAAATATTGACAAAGAAGATGTAGTTTTTTATGCTATAAGTGAACATATTAGTATATAATGAATAAGGGTTTTTTTTTTTTAGAAATTTATTAGGAGTGATTAATGTTATACCTTGAAGACCACGAATAGATGCAGCTCTTTGAAATTGCTTCCAATTTGGCAGTAGGAAGCTGAAACAGAATCAAATTGTAAGCAACTAAATCAAATAAAAACCCAAATGAATCTGAACCCATTAAGCAAAACAGAAAAAACCCTAAATAGACAATCAATCAAACAGAAAGAAGCAAAAAATGCTAGCTAAAATTGGAAAAGGGGTAAAAACGAAGCAAAACTCAAAGAGAAATGGATGGATACCCTTTGAATAATCAAAGGCACTTGCACATCATGAGGAAGCTATTTGTATAAGCTTTACATTCCTGACTCAAAGAATGAAAGATAATAAAAAAGTAATACCTTTTATTCCATTACATATACATGTACATACAAAGAAAGATGCATACATCCATATGTACATACACAGGCATATATGCACACATATACATATAGCTATACAGATAGCTATACATATATTTAGATATATACTTAGGTATATATTGTTACATATACTTGCACATACATCTGTACACAAACATAGAACAAATTTTGATGACCAGAATCAAAACAACAACAAAAAAACCAAAAGCAAAAATTCAATGGTTTGAGTAGAAAAAGTGAAGTTTGGTTGTTAAACTCATTCATAAAATGTAGTCAAGTATTCATAATAAATGATTATTGTATCAACAAACAATTAGAAGGAAAACTATGTATAAACAAAATTTTAAATGGATGGATAGATACCTGACTAATGGTCTGTTTTGTGGCTGCTGTGTGAATGGATGGTTTGATCTGTATGGTTGTGTTGGATCTCCATGCATATCAAGAATGAAATAAAAAGTTAATTTCTGAAATATATAAGAAAGCAAGAAATGAAAAAACAACCTAGCAACATATGGATATTCGAAATGAACCTGAAGATGATTTGTTAAGAAGCAAATAGTAGGAAAGGATGAAGAAACACAAAAAATGAAAACACTGCAACCCCTTTGCTTATAAAGACAGAAATATCAGCTTAACAGTGAATTAAACAGTGAGCTAAACAGCCTACACAGCCTAATTTTAAAACAATAAACTAAAAAAGGAGTCTTAATTTTGTTTACTAATAAGCAAAGGAAAATAAAATTCTGAAAAACAGATATATCAGAATTTGAAACAGTGTGTACTCCCCTTATTTGCAAAGACTAAAAGGAAAGTCTAATAGGTAAGTAAACAATTTTAAAATATCTAAGACCGTTAATTTTGCTGTAAATTAAAGTGTTTTCTCTTTGTGCTGGTTCAGCTGCTTATACTTGTAAAATGTTGGTTCTTGTTATGCAAAAATTGATATATTTAACAGGTAACAACTATGTATATGCAATGGAGCACCAGAAATTAATGTACATTATGGTTATTAGGACAATGGATTAAATTGTAGGATAAGTTTGGACATCCAGCTAACCTAGAGGTGAACTAAACAACCTACAAATGACTAAGAGGAAAGGCTATGGTTAACTAAACAATATAAAATATCTATGAGAGCATTAATGATAGAAAAAATATCCATGCAAGCATTAATGATAGAAAAAAAAATATCTATGACAATTTTAAAAAATTCAATGGCAAAACAAACAGTGAACAACAATTTAAAACTATAAGTTGAAATAGAGTTAACCCTAAGGTGACCTAAACAATATACAAAGATCTATTTTAATGAAAGAATACAAAATTTGTAACAATTCCCTAACAGAAAAAGGATGAATCATACAAAAAATTATCAAGAAACAATTGCATTAAATCAGTGGAAGGCCCTAATTAAAAAAAAAAAAGAAATTTAATCCTAGTACCCAACCGAAGAAATTATTAACATACATTGCAATTTGGATGAAAGAACCTAATATGAATGGCAATTCTAACTAAGCAAATGGCAAATTAGACAGTAAACAATTAAGGAAATACAATGCATTACCTTTTGAATCACGGGAGAAAGCTGAAAACCCACACGCTGGCATTGGTTCCGCACCCATCCCCTCATCACCGCCTCTATGCGTAACCGTTAACCCTAAAGACTACACACACCCATGCTTTCCTCTCTGTATCTCTCTCCCTGCTGATCTGTCTCGCTAAAATCGGAGAAAATCCCATATATCCTGGTAGACCAGCTAGCTAAATATCTCTCTCACTCAGTCCAAACCCGTAGCTCCCATCTCTCTCCAATCTGTCAGGGCCTGTGTCTCCTCCGTCTCTCCTCCAATTTTTCCTTCCAGGAGTCGTCCTCTCTCTTTTGTCTGGCATCGCAGGTCCCCTGTCTCTTCTTTCTGCCATCCGTCGACTCCTCCTCTCTGGGTTCTTTTTGGCATGTAAGACCCGTGTCTCACTCTCTCTGCCATGGTTGCACGTAAGGCAACCCGTGTCGGGTATTCATCCAAAAAAGCCAACCCACAAACATAACCCTCTAACCTAGTCATAGCCCAAACCCCCCAAGCCCATACAACAAAACCTGGTAGAAGAAAAAAAGCCCAGCCGAAATCCTTAGAGCAATGGCATTGTTGTAATTAAAATGACACTATTCATTTCTACAGTACCACTTCCCATGCTTTCTTTAGACCTAAAGTAATTATGGGAGTGGGAAGATTTTTTTTTTTTTTTTAAATTAGAGATATGTTAGGATTACATGTAGGTGAGGCTTTGAAAAAAAAATAGCAAAATTTGGTTGTGTGAAATTACATTTATGCCCCATATTTCTTATCTACGTTTTGTTTTAATTAGAGGATTAAACTGGTAATTTCATAGGATTTTGGTTGACAATGAGTGTTTTATTAATTAGTAGATATATATATATATATATGCGCGTGTGTGTACGGATAAAATATGTATATGTATGTGTGTATGCACCAAAACTTGAGGTTTTCTTTGGCATATTGATCATCTCTTTTCTTGTGTTTCTAATGCATTTATCTAGAACTTTGCTTATTTGATGCCTAAGAAAATAACGAGCTTCGGAACTTACGATGATTTCAGAGGATGGATAAGAGGAAGCATAAAAGTTTAAGCTATACAATCAATAGACCGTCACCAGTAACAATGGCTTGATTCAAAGAAGAAAACGGTGCAAAATATTGAATGAATTTAACTCACGAAAAAGTAAAAGGAACCCTAATCTGCATTTTCTTTTGTTTTACGCCTCTTAACTCTTCCTAACCAGCAGTTTTCTTTGTTTAACGTTCCTTCTCGGATCACATAATTATTTGCATCTAATTTCCTCGTTCAGGTAAATCCTGCTTAGACGGCTTGAAAATCGAGTGTTTAACTTCCTAACCAGATCAAGTTTTCTTGGATTGGTTGGGTTTGGACCGTTGGGTATTATTTAGCACTTCTGAAATTATAAATGGGCTTGAGTTTGTTAATGCACGGTAATTGACATGTTTCATAAATTGATATATACTTGCTTTCAACTTCTGAAATACTGGTTGCAGAAAATTTGTTACACACCAAGGACTAACCAAGTTTGTAGTTTGAAGTCCTTCATTACATGATCGAACATCGACAAATTTTGATATCCAGAAACCAATAATTTCTATCAGTTAGATTGAACATATAATGAAGAGATATTTGGTGGGATTGGGACTTCAAGAGTTCCTTCAAGCATCTGTGTGACATTCTTCATGGTTGGTCTTAGTGATTGATCTTCAAGAATGCACCAAAATGCAATCATCACATAGCTCTCCATCATCTCGAGGTCATCCATTGACTCATCATTATCATTCTCTAACAACAGGCGCAGTGTATTTTGCTTATAGCAACGATACGCCCAATCAGCTAGTACCATTTGATCTTCATCCTCCATCTTTGGTTCATAATGCTTCCTGCAGCAAACAATCTCTAATAGCATAACTCCAAAGCTGTAAACATCCGCCTTTGCTGTGACAGGCAAGCTTTTGAACCATTCAGGGGCCACATACCCTTTTGTTCCTCTGAACCTAGTAGTTGTTCGAGTTTGGTCCGTCTTCAAAAGCTTGGCTACCCCAAAGTCGGCAATTCTTGCTGTGAAAGACTCATCTAGTAGAATGTTTTGAGGCTTAATATCACAATGTATGATTTGGCTGCTGCATTCCTCATGCAAATACAAGAGTCCTCTCGCAGTTCCCAAGGAAATTTCCTTTCTCTGATACCAGCTGGGCCTTGACTCTCCAAAGAGGAAGCTTGCAAGAGAGCCATTGGTCATAAACTCGTACACAAGAATTCGGTGCTGCCCTTCGTTGCAGAAACCTAGTAGCTGGACTAAGTTTCTGTGATTTGTTCTCCCGATTGCGCTCACTTCAGCTTTAAATTCGAAATCATTTTCTCTGACCATACTGTCCAATCTTTTGACAGCAACATATTTCCCATTCTCGGATGCTAGAACTCCTTTGTAAACCGTTGCAAAGGCACCACGACCTAGTTCCTCCTTGAATCCGTCGGTAGCTTGTTTTAGCTCCATGTAAGTAAAGCATTTCAGATTAATGCCTTCAATGCCAGGGTAAAGTTTACTCACCTTCGATTTTCTATAATGAAAACGCGAAATAACCCAATAGGTTATTAGAGAAATGACCAAATGGGTTATTACTAGCATGAGAACAGATCCAACAAGGATAATAGCTGAATCATCTTTCTTGCTTGCACGAGGGGCTGATGGGCTGTCCTTCCTTATTTTGACCAGAGATTTCCAACCAACATCAGGGTGCTTCCTCCCATTCGAAAGAGGGATCCCCTTCTTCCAACAATCGCCGCTCGCTTCCAAGAAGACGGTAATAGCACAAAAACAATCAGCTAAGCAACTTTTTCTGCACCAATCCTCATTTACAGGCTGAAAATGCATATAATCTCCGTTAGGAAAATCCGTGTACTGCATCTCTTTCATTTCGAAAAGATGTGTTTCTGGTGAGGATTCATCACAGCTTTGTGCAGTGAAGTTCTGTCTGCATCCTTTCAGCACATCATTTGGATCACTTAGCGTGTAACCATCAGGGCACTCGCAAGTTGGTCCTTGATCCCCCGAGACACATAACCCATTGAACCCACAAGCACCGCCGCCTGTTGTTTCCACAACCTCCGTGCATATATTTGTCGGTAAGGATGCCACACTGTACCAAGGCCCGCCATTTGTTTTCTGGTACATATAGTGCATCAAAACTCCATTATAGTCAAGAGTAGCTCTCTGGTATGAATCTTTGAATGACTGCGTGGTGGGTGGTACGATGTCCGCAACTCGGTTTTGTTCACTGTCTGTAAGGAAAATAAAACCAGACGGGTCGAAGAATACCTGATAGTTTCCCACCGTTTGGATTGACCAGTAATGAGAATTAGGAGAATCCAATGGGAAATTGGTTGTATAAAGTGCAGGAGTTCCATTAGACTCTAGCTTAAACATAAATCTTCCTTTCGAGTAATTTGTTGGCGAATGGCGCGCAAAGAGTGTGCTGCCTTGGTGGAGTATTTGAGTGGGGAGGATTGTATCAGTTGGATGCTGAAAACTCTCGCACAAATTGAATGAACTCCGGTTGGCCAGCACGAAATTTCCCGTGTCAAGCATGGCTGCATAGGCAACTCCAGAAGCAGCAGGCTGATCATCCCAAATTGATATTGATTCTTCTACTGTATTATTGAGCAGCAACCGACCGTCTGCAGTGAGTTCAACTGTGGATCCCTTTTCCACCAGCTTTCCATTAATGGCTGACCAGACAATGGTTTTTTCGGGTATTTTATCAAACCAGATGGCTAGTAAGAAGCCACCGCCGTTACCATTTTTTTGGAAACCGAAAGCAAATTCCCCAGACGGCGAGGGCCAGAAGGTGTTGTCATCCAGAGCAGTGAGGGATGAGCCTAAAGTTATATTCTGGTAAGCTTGAGAAGTGGTGAAAAATGGAAGATGTATAAGGATGAGTAGAAAGCATAAAGCATGTGGTATTACGAAAGCCATGATTCCAAAGGGCATATTACTCATTTGCATTGCATTGCATTGTGTATATCCCTATATATTATAAATCTTTTTCGCTCTAAAATCCTGGACTATCCATTTATATCTTTAGGGTTTGATGTATTTTTGTTTAACAACATAATGGAAACATCTCTGTATAAATGCTCTTAACAACTTAAGCTACATGATTTTGTGTGCTAAGTAAATGCTTTTAAAAATGGGGAGGGATCCGTGACACCCTTTTTTTTACAACTTTTTACACACGTTTTTATGGAGCTCACTTCGTAATATATTTTAATCAATCAAATCGTTTATCTTTTAAGTCTTCCCTCAAATTTCATGTGTACAAAAAAATCACTCAAATCTAAAAACCACACAACCGTTGGATTAAGGGTACTGTAGGGTTTCTTTGTAAAATTGTATTCGGCCATTTTCTTCACTACAAATGAATGTCATAAGAATTTTGGACTTGTCTAATTTTTTGCAATGATGGTTTATGAATGATGTTCTAAAAGATAGGTGATTTGGAACATAACCCCATAAAAACGTGTGTAAAAAATTATGTATAAAAAATGGTGTCACGGATCATTCCACATGTGTTTCCTATTGCTGTAAAATCATTGAATATTAAGGAAAACTAATGAAAATGGCTTGAAAACTTTAAGTTTTAATGATAAAGACAAAATAAAGGGTAAGTGAATAGTAACAGGATTGACTTTTTAGTGTAAAAATATGGTTTTTCGTTAAAATGAACAGTACCGGGTGCTTTTCGTTAAAGTTCCCTTGATATTATCTATCACAGCCGTGTTAGACTTCTTGATCCAATGATTTTGTCACTAAATAAATGTCTTAGCCTAAATATGATGTATTTTAATACCTTAAAAGATGTATCAAACAATGGTTTTTTGGATAATTGAAAGCAGAAAAGGCCAAAATGGTAGGGCAGTCTTCAGTTTGGATATTGAGAACAAGAGTTTGATCCATAGGAAAAAATGGTAGTTCAGTCTTCAAGGATATTGAGAACAAGAGTTTGATCCATAAGAAAAAATGGTAGTGCAGTCTTCAATTTGGACCTTTCCAATTAAGATTAGTGTATGTAAATCTTTGGGAGTATATTATTTCATTTGTAAAAATATTCCATAGTACAAGCAAATCAATATGTAAATCTTTGGGAGTTTATTATTTCATTTTTTAAAATATTCCATAATACAAGCAAATCAAGAAGCTGACGGTTCCGCTGTCTCCGAATTGGAGTACGCTCTATGTTTCTTTGAGGGGTGACTTTGAAGGGAAATTTTTCATTGTGACGGGAATACAAGTGGAATACCACGTGTTTTAATGGAAATTGTAGAAAATTTTATTTTTTAAGTTATTAACCTTTTAGCACACATATTCCACCATTTGTATAGTGACATATGGTGTATTACTCTGTATACCGGTCACACTGAAAAATCTCTCGACTTTCAGACTAATTGGATAGAACACAAATTTTTTTTGTTTTTCCGAGTCTGCATTTTTGGAAATTTTTATGCATGCCAGCTCCTATCAACTCACGAATTGACGACATTATTGATTTAATATTGATGGCACACTGATAAAATTTCGAAAAACAATTATTCTAGAAAATAGAATTTGTATTTTCATCATTTGATCCAATTTCTCTAATTTGTTTGAGGTCACATTTGTTTGTATGTTATCATATGTTTTAAAAATACTTTGATTTGCTGTACGCGTCAAATGATTCATTGAACTACATATATTTTTAACTCCAAAGTACTATACTTGTGTCTATATACACACCTAATACACATGTTTTTCAATCATGCATATAGAATTCACGTATTCCACACATATTTCCAACATATTAGTGAAAATTTTAACAAAACAATTTTAAAATTTTGGATAATACACATATGTCCTTCAATATAATTTTGAACAAAGTTGTCAAATAGTACACGTATCAGTATTTTTTTATTTTCTTTAAAAAGGACTAGTCAATGGTTTTCATATGTCAGTTCACTATTTCGGAGTCCAGAAGACTCACAAAAACATTATAAACTTCTCTTGATCATCATCGTATGATTCCAAAAATCAAAGACACGATGTGCTGTGTGAACAACGATTTAACCTATAAAACCACGATTCATGTGTGTATGAAATTGAAAGCCCAAGTTGGAATGGGCCATGCGCCCAATATCATTGGGCCAAGTTTCCTTTTCTTGATATCGTAAATAAACAAAATTATAAATAAATATGCACCAAAGAGAAATTAATCCTATTGGACAGTCCAAGAGACCACGGATCGCAATCTCGGCAACTCTACTTAACCAATCCTACTCGTCCACTAAAACCTTATCAACGCTCCAAAATCTCCCTCCAAACCTTTTCAAAACACACACAAAATCTACATTTCCCTCCACACACACACCTATATATACCCACCAAAATCCAACCCAAATTCCCACCACTTCCTATTTACAATTCCCCAATTTTCCCGAGAAACAAACAGATCCCAGAACACTTAGAACCATCCCTCTCAACTTTCTCGATGGCACGTACCAAGCAAACCGCCCGGAAATCGACCGGAGGCAAGGCCCCAAGGAAGCAGCTGGCCACCAAGGCAGCCCGGAAGTCTGCTCCGGCGACCGGAGGAGTGAAGAAGCCTCACCGCTTCAGGCCGGGAACGGTGGCGCTGAGAGAGATCAGGAAGTACCAGAAGAGCACGGAGCTCCTGATTCGCAAGCTGCCATTCCAAAGGCTGGTGAGGGAGATCGCCCAGGACTTCAAGACCGATCTGAGGTTCCAGAGCAGCGCCGTGGCGGCGCTCCAGGAGGCGGCGGAGGCGTACTTGGTGGGACTGTTCGAGGACACCAACCTATGCGCGATACATGCCAAGAGAGTTACCATTATGCCCAAGGACATCCAGCTCGCTCGGAGGATTAGGGGCGAGAGGGCTTGATGAGATTTGGAGGGCAATTTCGGGGTTTCAGAGCCTTTGATGTTTAAACGACGTGTAGTTAGTTGTAGACGGATCTTTTGTTTTGGAATTTCCGGATCTTAGAGATTTGGTTCGTGTTTAGACGACAAGTCGTTTGCTTCGATAACTTATGTGGTCTAATATGTTTGAAATCTAATGGCTAGTTGGATTTGTTGTTTTAATTATATGATTTCTTCCTCCCATTTAGTCTTAAAATGTGGTTTAATCATGAAAGTAATCATTCTTGTGACGTAAGTGCTTTCAAGATACATTTTTGGTTTGGGATAGGAATTTTTTTTGTTCGGTTTGGAATTTTTAGTATTTTTTTCCCACCCCTTAAGTTGACTCAATCTAAAATTTAAAATGCTTGTGCATTTGTTTTCTTCTATGCATCTCACTTAGGTTTTTTGCTCATCGTCTTTATGTGATGGTCATGTTTATTATTTTATTTATCATTATTTGATGAATTTAAAAATTTGTATTTATAAACTACGTAGATTTTGATATTTAAATTTATTTAATGATGATAAATATAACGATGAACATCAATATTATTTGACTGTAATGAACAAAAATATTGTTATCCTACTCGCATGCTTGAGCTCCACCTTTTGGCCGGGCCTAAATCTTTTTCAATTTTTATTTATTTTGCTGGGCCAATCTTTAGGTCACCATTGGAAGCCCAAGGTCAAAATGTAAAGGCCCAAATTTATTGGGCTTTAGCCAGGTTTGAGAAGAGGTGCATTGGGGAGAGGTCCAAAACAACGAAACTCAAGGCCCATATCTTTACCAATATGGGGAAGTTGGTTTGCCCAAAATTGGCAAACAATTAGATGGTTTTCCCTTATGAACATATATTGTATGCTCCAGATAAAATTTTTAGACCATATTTTATAGGCTATACAAAGAGACGATTGGTCGTTGGATTTTATTTTAAAGTATTTAAGATAAATCTAACAATCAACTTCCAGATCTTGAAAATGACGATCTCAAATCAATAAGACTCTGTTTTGCGAGAGTCGAGGGAATGTCTATCGTACACAGTTTTGTCATTGTTTTACAAAGAGGTTGTTCTCACGACTCGAACCTGATCACAAAGAAGCAACATTTTCGTTGCGCTAAGGCTCGTCCTCAACCTCCTCATCCTGTGGTCACAGAATATGATTTAAGTAGGTAATCTCTTTAACATCCCCCTAATTACTTGTCTATGTCATAAGATAAAATTCAATTAATTCATTAAAAACCAATAAAATAAAATTTCCATATTTTGGCTTATATGGTAAAAACAGCCCAAGTTCGTATTTGTGCATTGACAAATGCCAAATATGACTGAATTACCAATTAAACCACGATTTTAAACCAATCTCAAAAATGAATCGCAGCCGTGCATCAAAATCCAACGATTGAAATTCGAATAAAAACATTCGACCGTTGTGGCCTAACGTCGGTTCGCGAGCTTCAAATATTACCGTTTGCTTTGCTTTTAGGCTCCTGAGACAAGAAACGCAAAGCGCAGAGCGAAGCAAAGAAAGAGAGAGAACGAAGGCGATTTTCCTTTGAAAAGTCACTGAATCCGGAAACTCTAGAGGGCGATAAGGAGATCTCAGCCATCAATGGAGGAAGCCAAACCAGCGGTTGTTCCACAGCAACCCAAAGGTATTCACCGATCCCATTTCTGATTTCTGAATTGAAAATTTGAATCTTTTAAATTTAAAAATCTGGGTTCTTTTGATGTGATTCTATCTGGGTTTTGTTCAATTCTCCATTTAAATTTCTGGGTTCTTTTGATGCAATTTTTTCTGGGGTTTATCAATTTTCTTGTTTATTTTGATCTGCCCGTTTCTTTTCTTGTTCATATTTTTTAATTCGGAGTGTTGGATTTGATGGGTTCCTTCTGGGTATTTGGTTTACTGTTGGTTAATTAATTGGGGCTTTTTATTCTGGAAGTATTTCGTGTTCTTTCTTGTTGTTGTATTGTAGCGATTCAGATTTTTTTTTTCTGGGAAATCTTCATATTTTAATGGCTGGTTTCTTCGATATTGATGTATTTCGCGTTTGTTTTTCCTGAAGGTGGTGATGCACTTAGAAGGGACAGGCGAGTTCTTCAGGACATTGGCAATCGCCCCATCACTAGGTCTCTACTCTCTTTCTCCTCTCTCTCTCTCTCTCTCTCTCTCTCTCTCTCTCTCTCTCTCTCTTCCGCAAACACACAAGCAATCAACTAAATTCTTGACTTGCAGGAGTTTTCATGCACAACTGATAGCAAAGGGACAAGAAAAAGGAGTTAACAATGTGGTAATAATAATTTACCACAGCTTTTTGCCACATTATTTTTGTTCTTATGGATTTTGATTTTTGAAACTTGGAGTTAATTGTGCTCATGGAACTGGATTCTTTAAATTATAGAACCCTGTGGTGCTGCCGGTACTTGATGATAAGCTAGCTCTCAATCGAAAGCGTGTTCCTGCCAAGAAGGTAGTTCCCAGGAAGGAAATTGACAAGCCAAAAGCTGATGCTGTGGTTGTTATTAGTTCTGATGAAGGAGAAGAAAAGAAGAAGCCTGTGAATCGATGCAAGCCAGAAGAAGGGCGGAAGGAAGTTAAGACTCTGACTTCGATCCTCACAGCTCGAAGCAAGGTGAGTTTTGGTTTTCTTTTGGCATAACAGGTGTTGAGTTTTTAAGTATTCTTTGTTGGAGTATTTGAAATTTTTGTTTGCTGCAGGCTATGGCTCTTGGAGTGAACATCAAGCCAAAAGAAAAGATTGTTGAAATCGATTCAGCTGATGTCAACGATGAATTAGCAGTGGTGGAATACATTGATGATTTATACAAGTTCTACAAGCTCACTGAAGTATGTTGTATTCTGTTCCTGTCATCAACTTCCCCTTCTCCTTATCTCGTATCTTACCAAATGAAATCTTGGAATGCAGGATGATAGCCGTGTTCATGACTACATGGATTCTCAGCCAGACATAAATACAAAGATGAGATCAATCCTCATAGACTGGTTGATAGATGTTCACAGGAAATTTGAACTGATGCCTGAAACCTTTTACCTGACTGTAAACATAATTGATCGGTACCTTTCGAAGAAGATTATTTCTAGGAGGGAACTTCAGCTAATTGGTATTAGTTCTATGGTCATAGCATCCAAATATGAGGAAATATGGGCTCCACAGGTAGTGTTCCTTGAGTTGTTTTAGTGACATCAAATTTTGAGAGTTGGAATTTGATCTGAAATGGGGTTTCCGATATGCAGGTGAATGACTTTGTTTGCTTGTCAGACTATGCATACACCAGCGATCAGATACTACGCATGGAGAAAGAAATCCTGGGGAAGCTGGAGTGGTATTTGACAGTTCCCACCCCTTATGTCTTCCTGTCTCGGTACATCAAAGCTTCCATTTCGCCTGATGAGGAGGTAGTTAATTTTCTGTGGTTTTCAGTAAAACAGAAACATTAAAACTCTGTTTGTTGAACCGACAAGTACTAATTTAATGACTGATCTAATGCAGACGAAGAACATGGTTTTTTTTCTAGCTGAGCTCGGAATCCTGCATTATCCAACTATCATTCTGTACTCCCCATCCATGATATCTGCTGCCGCCGTCTATGCTGCGCGTTATACTCTCAATAAGAATCCTTTCTGGACTGAAACTTTAAAGCACCACACTGGCTATTCTGAAGACCAGTTGAGGTAAATTTCATTTGGAATCTGTGTGGTATAGCTGTGATTTGCAAAACAGTGTGGTATAGCTGTGTGGTATATTTACTAATTCGGGTGTGTTCTTTGTAATGCAACAGGGACTGTGCCAAGCTCTTGGTTGGCCTTCACTTGAATGCAGCGGAAAGTAAACTTCAAGCAGTTTACAGGAAATTCTCAAGGCCGGATTATGGTGCTGTTGCTCTTTCCGTTCCAGCCAAAAGTTTTCAGCCATCTTCATGAAGTGTTGCTTCTGAGTCCTGTTTACTTTTTGTAGACGAAGATTTTCAAAACCGTGTATTGTTCTACAATACCAAGTGTCTTTCGGCATTTATCTTTAGTCCTGTATATCATCAGTTTTCCGATTTGTCACTGTTGTTGTTGCTACAACAATATATATAGCCATGGTCATGTCGGTTGAAATTTAGTCCGTAAACACCAGATTTGGTGCAATCTTTTCTTGCAATTCAAGCTGCAATTTCAGTTTTGATCTTGCAGTGCAAAATTGCATTATTAATGAGAATTGTCATATTGATTCGAGTACCAACTGTGATCTCCATAGACAAAAATATTCATTCATAATAATGTATATGTTATTTTGGGTCATAACGTACAATTTCACGATCTCTGAAATCTTCTCAAAACAAACTATTCACTACGATCTACAACAATCCTCCAATCTAGAAAATCTACAAAAGAAAATACTTCTACTCCTCCTCTGGTCCCCTGGATATGTATAACACATGAGCAGACGAGCTGACAAATTATGAACTGCACAAATCATAAGAGCCTCGGGGTTGAGCGTTTTGCAGTTGTTTCTTGACCACTAGACATTTCTGCTTACACTGGTAGAGATATACAAGTCACCACAGCATCAGTTGGTCACTTTAACTTGACTTGTGACTTTGCGAAATCACGAGCAAAGATGAATTCTGAAACCAATCATCCATAAAGTATCAGGCCTTATGTATTCACAACGAAAACTCATCAGTGTTACTTTATAAAGGTGTACGAATATGAGATTCATGGTAAAATAATTCATAACGGAAACACTGCAAAGTAATAGATTGAAAGCACAGGTTGGGTCAAATGTTTAGACACGTTCCTACATTGCGAACCATTTTCCTTCACGTACGTGTGTATAATTGTAGTAGAAAGTAGAAACCATGTCATAGGATTTTATAAAATCTATAGGATTTGAAAAACTGAATGACAAAGTAGGCTTTCGAGAGTACATACCCTTGTTCCAGCAATGATGGTACTGTTGAGAGGATGAACTGCACATGCCGTAACTCTTTCTGACAATGGAAGAAACCTGTTTTTCTTATCTTGATTCTTTACCCCAGAAAGATTTTGTGCATCGTCTCTACAAGATTAAGAAACATATGGTTAACCAAAATGCAAAATAAACAACGTTCCCACAAGGACCAAACCGAAAATGAGACAATTATAGGAGAAGGGGAAAAGGCAAGTGAAGTAAATGCCACATTTCTACTCTTATCTAACCATCCTTCTAAAGTAAAAAGTGCTATTAGTTCTGCTGAATGTTCATATCATTTCAGATTACGTATTCGATAAGAAACCCTCAGCCGCAGAGGCTGATGGTCACATTACTGTTCTTATCACCAACCTTATAATTTAGGTCATAAGTTGTAGAGTTTCTTACATGTAGTCCACATGGCTAGGAGAGCTTGAATCGGGATAGAAATCCAAAATATAAATCCCACTATCAGTTGATGATCCAACCACATAGATCTGCATTATAAAAGTGACAGATTAAAGACTTTTCTGTACAATACTAGTGGTCGACACAACAAAATTAAATTTGAAGGCCAAGAAAATGAAAATCTTGTAGGATTGCTACAGCCTCCAGGTACCACCAATTGTAATCAACCACTTTAGAAATGACTTGGAGTATGCAAGTAGCGGTAAGTCCTTACCGAATTTATTGGCAGCCATGAAGGTTTTCTCAAATATAACAGATCAGCTGACACACCAGAATCATTTCTACGCCATCAGAATGAAGGGAAACATTAAACAAATAGAGCTATTAAAAACAAATTTATAGTGTTTTTAAGGTTAACACATGATATTAAATGAGTAACACTTACAACCAAGCAGGCGGAGGACAATGAATATGTGTAACTTGAAAATTATAAACATCCAAAACACCTGACCTGCATTAAACGAGGCACAAGCAAGAAGCAATGGAGAGTGCGTTAGAATGATGCTTTCAGTAAAAAAAACTCTTATTCTAAACAGGAATTTATTAAAGGCTGTATTGTCAAGTACAGCAAGTCCAGCAAGCCCTGCAAGTCCTGAATATGTTGAAGAGTTGCTTTACCCCCAAAAGAATTGTCACATGTCAAGCACGCATTCCTATTGTTTTCTAAGGTACATTTCCCTTTTACTGTAAACCAAATCTCTTGTAAATAAGATTTTCTTGAAAGAGAAATTATCATGCGTCCGACGTGTTCAGAACAGTATTCCAGCTAGGTTCATATTGTTAGGTACTTGCAGCGAGAGGTAAGTTTTTTATTCAAAAATTATCATACAAAATTAATCAACACCAATAATAACAGGAAAGAAAACTCCTCCCTAGACCTACCAACCATCATCAAGGTGGAATGCCAACTGATGGGGGCAAGATGGATCGAGATTTATGGATTGTATCTCCTTAGAAACAATGTCTGATTGTGCCTGAAAAATAATGAGAACATTTAGTTGTCTAAATTAAAATACGCAAAACATGACATTTACATAACTTAGGTCTACTATAAATCTATGATTGACCTTACAGTTCACATTCCTGATATTAATGTGTCAATAGTTTTTGGCTTCAACGAAGCAATATATAATACTCAAAACTTACAAGGTAACATGCATAAAAAAATTTGGATGAACAATACTAATTCTTTTTCCTAAAACAGTATTTGTAAATAATAAACATATTTGATACCTTCAGAGGCCCAATTTTCTCTAACATTGATGATAACTTCAATGATGTTAGAGGTGGATGGCGTATCTATAGAAACCAAAAAAAATGAAACAGAAAATTAGTACTATCATTTTGCAGAACTGCTAGGATTGTGTCAGGGTGCTGATTTTCAGTTCTTGTTGTTTTACTTCTTTATTACTCTGAAGAGTAGAAGATGTTCTTCCACCACGAAGATCCCATATATAAATAAATCCATTCTTTCCAGCTCCAAAAACGATCTGAAAAAAAAAATGTGTAAAATTGTTTAGAGGAAAACTTTACTCATGGAAAGGAGAAAGCGTAGGATATCGACTGAGAACATGCTTCCAAATTCAAGAGCTTTAATTGAGACTTCCAAGCATTAGTCTCTTATTGTATAACGAGTTAGTTTGGGTCTTTCTATGAATCTCTTTCCTGTTATTTTCACATGAAAACTATGAGAAAATTCACTCATATAGGGACTAAAGAGTGCACCACACTGCGTCTAATCATTTAGACCCTTCCAGTTTTCTTTTTCATGCAACTGCAAAAAATAATTAAATTCAATTTTGGGTCATCACGATCAACTTGAAAAGGAATTACCATACCCTCTGAACTATGATGACTGAGTTCCTGGTTTTAAGAAAATGCCTTGCCTGACATATTTCTTCCTAAATGATCTTTCACCTTAAGATAATTGACATAACTAGAAATCTAAAGTATCTACATATATAAGTTTGAATGAGTAATCCTCATTCATAATCATGATGATTTCTACTTATTAAACATAATTTTTTATTATGTACTAGGTTCATAACACAAAGAAACAAAAGCATGGTTACATGCTTTCCTAAAAGCTGTGCATATCTCAAGTTCCCATATATATGTAAAAGTAAAAGATTGACGAAAAAGTTGTGAATTGTTACAGACCTGATTTTCCACATTCAATTGGATACTATTAAGGGTGCCACGGGAATCTGTAGTGAGTTCAAGACATGGAAATGTGCTCTTTCTTCTGTCCCATACGTTGATTGCACCATGTGTATCAGAAGCCAGTATTCTAAAATCACCAGAAAAGGAAGGCTGTCAGAAAGACAATATAACTGATACAAGTAAAAAATAAATACAAAAGTCAGAAAATAGTCCCAAGAATAACGTTGTCTCTTTATTTCACCAACCTGGAATCATCAAGTGAAGTAGAAGCAATATCAGTAAGGCCCTTATGAATATTAGACCCAAAGACGGAAACACTATGTCTTGTCCTTAACACCTGGATCAAAAAATAAGGATTAATATGAAATATAAGTATTTATCGCATAGATGTCCACAGAAACTTATCATATAGAGAAGCTTATCAGATATCAAAGTTTATATAGCCTGACTGGAACTGCAAATCTAAAAATTCACATTATCCTCATTTAAGTCACGCATGTGGTACATACGTATCTGTGCGCCTGTGACTATGTCTGTGAGTACAATTGAGCACTTTTATTACTCTAAATTTTCTCTTAACCAAGAAAAGAGAGGGAGATAAACTTACCTGGGATGGTTTAGATGAGATATAACTAATATCAAATACAAGTACTTCATTCCTTTTTGTAGATGTGCAAACAACCTAACATAAACAAATTAGGAAAATCTTGATGTTAGAAACCCACGAGAGAGAAACCAATTAAAACAAATCAACCTTAAATGTGCTGTACTCAACGACATAACAAAGGTTTCTAACTAACAGTACAACATACTACAAATCCATTTGTTTTCAATTAAGAAGAATATAAGCATATACACAGTAATAATAACCCCATGTATCATTAGTGTAAAATAAAAGTAATAGGCTGAAAATTATGCATACATAAGATAAGCATGAGAAATTATCAGTTGGAAAAAGAATAGCCATTATGCATATAGTTCTGTGGAGTCACGACTGCAAATTATAAAGCACAATGAAGCAGCCTTATTAGATTAACAGTATCTATTGTAAAACTTGTATTGAACTCAAACCTCATCTTGGTTAGCAAGATTCCACCGTACAAAGTCTAGTTGTTGATCGAAAGAAAGGTGCACCACATGTTTTGATTCATCTTCCTTCAAGCCTAGCAGGAAAGGAGGAAGAAAAGAGCTAATTAAAGGAGGGTTTCTAAAGCAAAAGTGTCAACCAGTAATTTGCAAGCACACTTAATAAATCATGATAAGCGCTACAACTTTTCAAATTAAGTACTATTTTCCATCCTTCATTGAACATCAACTATAAGCTCAAGGGAAAAAGGACAAAGCTATGAGATTTGTTAAACCTAAAAAATGCATGTATACAAAGGTTTGTGCATTTGAACTGTATCCATTAGTTTTGTGCAATGTTGTACAAAGCAGACTATATAATATGCATCACCGATGTAATATGCCCAGAAATTATGAGCAGCACCTAGATAAATATATGCCGAAAGAAGAGATAAAAAGTTGTAGTGAACAAACTTACAGAGTAAAGGTTCATTACTCTGGCAATAAAGAGTTTCGAAATCATGCACTGTTAAGCACCCCGATTTTGTCACAGATGCCAGGTATATTCCCTGAATATAAAGTTATCAAGGAGAAAAAACAAAATGTAAATACGAGAAATGAAGTGAAAGTAGAACCAGCATGCACACACGCACACGAACACAGTAACACATACTGAAACAACCCAACTCAAAATGTATTTACCTTCTGGTCAAAATCCAGTGCAGAGATTCCTTGCCTGTAAAGATGTTTAAATGAGCAATCTTTTTTCACAACATATGAACTACACAAGTAAATGGACATATATGTTTATACAACAGTTACCGACTTTGGGATTAACGCTTGGTGATAAAGAAATGCTCCATTATCGATCCAATTCAACTACAAAAAAAAAAAAAAAAAAAAAACCTCACAAACATAATCAAAATTTTAAATCTTAATAATCATAACAAATTGGATTTCCGCTTTCCGGGTTTGTAACACTACATACATGAGTTTGACATGGTCCGCCATTGACGTGGTACAAATGCGGGAATTTCTTAAGCTACATCAAACATCAAAGTAAACAACCAATCAATGTACTTGCAAAATGCAGCTAACTGAACTAACAGATAAACGCAAGAATATCAAAATTAACTAAGTTGGCACCTCCGAATATGATTCCATGAGTAAACCGGAGACGGAATGGCGGTAATTGGGCTCGAATCTTCCGTTCAATTCGATCATGCTCCGACTCCATCTGCACCTAAACAAACAAAAACCCTCAATTGAAAATCAATACAAAACTAAAGTAGGGAAATCGAAAAAGGTTGTCGATTCGTAATTACCGTGAGATAGGCTTGCAGGGATTTTGAGACGAGGGCTTGAGATTGACCAAGTATTTTTCCATGAGAGCTTCAGTGTGCGAATTGAGAGGTTTGAATTTGGGGGTTTTTTTAGGGTTTAATTTTCCCGCCATGTAATGTTGTTTGTGTGCTACATGCGCGCGCTTTCTTGTTGCTTTGGGTGCCGGATCATCCACATTCATAACCGGCTATTGAATCGGGTGGATAATCATTTGAATTGGTACCAACAGCTTATTCCTTCATTTATATACCAGTCTGTCAAATTTTATGTACCGAAAATGTGTGTGGTCTCTATGTGACCTCAATCATTGACTAACACGTATTTATAAACTTAATTTTTTTTGAACTTTGTTGTCGTAAATGTAATATGTGTCAAACAATAATTGGAGACACAAAGAGGTCACACCTGTTTTTGGTGCTAAAGATTTGATTCATTTGAGACATCTTTGTATAAACTATTTGTGTCTTTTGTTAAACTTTAGCCCTCTTCACAAAAAATTCGACATAATTTTGTATACTCAAAGAAAACCCACCGACTAAAATTCGCAAATTCATTAAATCTACACAAATCGACTTCTACCCCTATTGCATGTAATTAAAATGATGTAGAAAAAAAGAAGCTGCTGTTGTGCATAGAACAAGTCTCAATTAAACTTCAAATAAATTGTCAATACACAATCAACTCCTCCATCCCTAGAGAATATCATTCTTCCAATCATGGACTTTGAACTAGCATCTCCTTTGTGCTTTCTGCTTCTCCTTCTACTGCTGCCATTTTTCACCGCAGCTCAAACTGATCAAACCAAAAATATCTCATTAGGATCAACCCTCACTGCACTGCACAATAAGTCTTTCTAGGCCTCACCATCCGGGGACTTTGCTTTCGGTTTCCAAGAAATCGAAAAAACCATTGTCTGGTCGGCCAACGGTGATACTCTTGTCTCAAAAGGATCCGCAGTTGAACTCACTGCAGATGGCCGGTTTATGCTCAATGACGTTGCAACAGGCAAACAAATTTCGGTTGCTGATTTTGTTGGTACCGGAGTTTCCTACGCAGCCATGCTCGACACTGGAAATTTCATTTTGGCTAACCGAAATTCAACCATTTTGTGGCAGAGTTTTGATCAGCCAACCGACACAATCCTACCTTTGCAGATTCTAAATCAAAAGGGCATAATCTTCGCACGCTACACGCCAACAAATTACTCGAAAGGAAGATTCCGCTTTGCGCTACAATCCAATGGACAACTCTTGCTTTACACAACACATTTCCCATTGGATTCTGCTAATACTACTATCTATGGTCAACTGACACCAAGGATAGCGGTTTTCAGGTAATCTGCAACATGTCTGGCTCTATTTACCTTACTGCAAGGAACAGAAGCATACTTCATATGATATCAAGCAACACCGTTTCGTTCCAAGATATTTACCAGAGAGCAACTCTTGACTATGATGGAGTTTTGAGGCACTATGTCTTTCCGAAAAGTGCTTGCTCAAGTGTTGCAGGGGGGATCATGGCTTGGACTAGTTTGTCCTTCATACCGCCAAATATCTGCATAACAATTCTGCAAGAGAAAGGCGGCGATGCGTGTGGCTACAACAGCATATGTAGACATGACCAAGGAATAATTCGCCAATGTCCGCCTGGTTATAGCTTCATTGATCCCGATGATGTTTTGAAAGGATGCAAAAAGGACTTTGTTTCGCAAAGCTGTGATGCTGCGTCACCAGAGACGGATCAGTTTCATTTTCAAGAAATGCAAAACACGGATTGGCCTGAGTCTGAATACGAAAAGTATGAAGTTGTAACGGAGGATTGGTGACCGCGCAGGCTTGCCTAGCTGATTGTTTCTGTGCTGTGGCCAATTTCAGAAATGGACAGTGTTGGCTTAAGGGAAGCCCTCTTTTGAACGGGAGAGTCAACCCCATCAATGGCGTAAAAGGTCTAGTCAAAATAAGGAAAGACAATTCGACCTTGAGGTCGGGTGACAGATACATGAAAAAGAAAGATAATTCAACTCTGATCATGGTTTGAACTGTGCTGCTGAGTAGCTCAGGGTTTCTAAACCTCTTGTTATTGCTAACAACCTATTTTCTTGTTTCTCGCTTCTACAACGGAAAAGCAAAGGTGAGTCAGCCTCATCAAATCACGAATCTGAAAAATTTTACTCACAAAGAGCTAGAAGAGGCTACGAATGGATTCAAAGAAGAACTAGGCCGTGGTGCTTTTGTAACCGTCTTCAAAGGAGTATTGGGGTCTGATGAGGGGAAATGTGTTGCTATCAAAAGATTAAACGTTATGATTGAAGGAATTGATTTGGAATTCAAAGCTGAATTGAGCACAATCAGTAGAACAAATCACAGGAATTTAGTCGAGCTACTGGGATTCTGCAACGAGAGATAGCACCGAATTCTTGTGTATGAGTTTATGAGCAACGACTCACTAGCAAGCTTTCTCTTTGAAAAGTCGAGGCCAAACTGGAATCGAAGAAAGGAAATCACCTTAGGAATCGCGAGAGGGCTCTTGTATTTACACGAGGAGTGCAGCAGCCAAATCATACATTGTGACATTAAGCCTCAGAACATACTTCTAGATGACTCTTACACAGCAAGAATTTCCGACTTAGGATTGGCCAAACTTTTGAAAATGAACCAGACTCAGACTACTACCAGAATCAGGGGAACTAGAGGCTATGTTTCCCCCGAATGGTTCAAAAACATGCCTATCACAGCGAAGGTCGATGTTTACAGCTATGGCATTATGCTGCTAGAGATTATATGCTGCAGGAGGAACTTTGACAAGGAGGCAAAGGATGAAGATCAAATGGTTCTAGCGGATTGGGCGTGCGATTGCTACAAGCAAATCAAACTGCACCTGCTATTCCAGAATGATGATGAGGCAATGGGAGACATCAAGAATATGGAGAAGTACGTTATGATCGCAATGTGGTGCATTCAAGAGGATCCGACACTGAGACCCACAACAAAGAAACTAACAATGATGCTCAAAGGAGCCAAGCAAGTCTCGGTTCCAACAGATCCATCCCCCATTACAAGTTCAAACCAGTCAATACTCTCAAGTAGTACTTATTGACATAGCAATTTTATCCTGTATTTTCAATTGAATCGAATCAAAACACCATTGAACACTTTCATGGATAGAATCACAAAGCAGATCAATCAAGCAAAAGATCACATCTTGCTCAAACCAACAAAAGTATAAATAATTTAGAAAATTAATTCAGGTTGAATTAAGCAAGCAATTTAACAACCACATGGAGTGCATAAATGAAACCAAACTTCGATTAACCATAAATCTTCCAAGGTTTCAACTTTACATATCAATTTTCAGAACCCATTACAAATCATAAATATCCCACTACATTCTGCTGAAATTCAAAACCCTAAGATTTAGGGATTCTTAAGCCCTCTCGCCTCTAATCCTGCGAGCAAGCTGGATGTCCTTGGGCATTATGGTGACCCTCTTGGCATGAATAGCGCAGAGGTTGGTGTCCTCAAACAGACCCACCAAGTACGCCTCCGCCGCCTCCTGGAGCGCCGACACCGCGCTGCTCTGGAACCTCAGATCAGTCTTGAAGTCCTGTGCAATCTCCCTCACAAGCCTCTGGAACGGAAGCTTGCGGATCAGGAGCTCAGTGCTCTTCTGGTACTTCCTGATTTCCCTCAACGCCACAGTTCCCGGCCTGAAACGGTGGGGCTTCTTCACTCCACCGGTCGCCGGAGCAGACTTCCTAGCAGCCTTAGTTGCCAGCTGCTTCCTTGGAGCCTTTCCTCCGGTGGACTTGCGAGCAGTCTGCTTGGTACGAGCCATCTGGAAAAATGAAAGTGGAGTTTGAAGGGCTTAGGATGTGTTTGTTTCTCGAGAAAAATTTGAGAGATTTCGATTTCGATTGGATGGAAAGTGGCGGAAGCTTCGGGGGTATTTATTTACGATTTGGAGAGGAGAGGAATCGCGGGAAGTTTGAAATTTTGTGTTTTCGTGTGAAAGTTTCGGGGAGAGGACGCGGCGAGACGAATCGACGGTTGTGAGTTCTCGATCCGTGGCTCTTGGATTCAACCAATGGGAGGTGGTTTTGGTTTTTTTAAATTAATTATTATTTGTTAGTTTAAGAACCTGGGAAGATGGGCTCACAGAGACATTTTTGTCTTCCTTCACCACCATCTTGTAATTTATCAGCACCAAGAATTGAACCCAATACGTAACATGTGGAATACAGACCTGAAATTTGTTTTCAACCATTGAGTCACCCCGTAATGGTTTACAGCCCAATCAACCACAGAGATAGGTTTTTGTATGGATACTGGCATCCTCAAACAAGAAAATCACAAATTAAAAAGCTATAATAATTTAATAAGTGTGTGCTATCCACACATCCCTTTTAATTTTTGTCCCTTGATCATTTTCAATTCATTTTCACTCGCTTACGGTCGAAAATTGAGAACAGTGTAGAAATGGTAAAATGAAATGTGTGGATAACACTGCTGTTTACCAAGCAAAACACTTATATATACACACACATAGGGTTGATATGTAATTTGGAGAAATCATAGAATAAAAAATCTCCAAAATTGGAAAGCTAAATTCTAAATTACAATGCCCAAAATAAATTAATGAAGTAAACTCATACAAAATACCTTGTGAAGTGAAGTTTTTAAGTCAAATTTTGATACATGATTCGTTTGACCCCAACAATATTTTTGAAACCCCAATTTAATTGAGTATGATTGAAAGGAGATGAGGATAAGATGAGGACAAGAGGACAAGAGACTGCTTGTGGAGTGAAGTTTTGGAGTCAAATTTTGATGGTTGATTCATTGAATCCTAACTTGTTTTTGAAACCCCAATTGATTTTGGTTGAAAGGGGAGGAGGAGAAGATGAGGACAAGGGGTTAAGAAACGTGAGAAGTTTGGAACCAAAATTAAACTTTTAATTATTTTTCATTTTTATGTTTATCACTTGGGTTGCAATATGCAATATGTTCACTTTTTCAAAAAATAAAAAACCGTGTGGGGAAATCGGCCTCTTGGGCCAAACGTGGCTTCTTTCTTGCTTAAGGAGTGCTTTAATTATGTGAGTCCAATCAATTTTAGATATAAGATACACGTAAATAAATGTATCATGTTAACATAAAGAGATTGTTTATCTCATGCCCAATCATTTACTTCAACATTCCTCTTAATCCATCGTTCCTTCATATTCTAATACCATATAAGTAAATATGTCTTGGGGAGTTTAAAATCAATAGAATTTGAAATGCAATTTAATTGGAGTTTCGTTAGTAACGATGGTGAGATTAGTTGTAATCCTTTTAGTCTACTCCCGCCAACTTATGAGCCATTCACTCATTATAAGAGTTGTGGAGCTATTTTGTGTGATAAGAGTTTGCCTTATTTTCTGTTTGGTGTACACCAACTTCTGGTTTGCTCGAAGTTGGATGAAGGGTTTTATTTTCCCCTTTGTATTCATTATGTATGAAACCTTCCCAAGTATAAACATACTAAACATGAGAAATGAAATTATTTAGCAATCCCATGCGCTCATTCCGCAAACAGAACATATGTTTCTTAGAAATATCTTAACTATAAGACGTAAAAGAGCATCTTCAACTGGAGTTCCTACTTTTAGGACTCCACCACCACCTTTGATGACTCATTTAAATACTTTAAGGGAATATTCAAGTCCTTAAAAGAATATTATCTCAAATAGAAATCTTTAAGATATAATTCCAAATATAAAGATTAAAAGATTAAAAAAATCATTATTAATTTAGTTAAAGTATTGTGACCATTGATATAAACAATAAGAATAAAAATCAAAATAAAAAATGAAAAATTTATCTGAATCGTTGGTTTCCATCAATTCAAAAAAACAAAAGAATAAGATTATGTGGGCCTTGTCTGGTCAATGATAGAAGTTGTTGCGCAGCCCACAGCAGTGGGATTTCTGTTCACCCAGAATCAATCTCGGCCCCAATTATGGAATCATTGTGCAACCCCTATACGTACGGATTTTTAAGGATACTGTGGTGAGTTCCTGTACTCAGCTGCTCCACTTCCTTGGAAGTTCTATAGTTCTTTTATATAGGAAAATACGGTGGTAAGGACGGCTTTGAATATTTTCATTGGAGATTGTTTATCTCGTACTCATTCATTTACATCCTTATTTCTTCATATTCTCATCCATGTAAATAATTAAATATGTTCTTGAGGATTTTAAAAGGGGTATTTTGATATGGATTCAAAGTAACTGAAAATTGGACATATTTCAAAAGTCAAAAGTAACTGAAAATTGTACCTATTTCAAAAGTAAGCCTATAAAATTAGACATATTTCAAATTTTCCCATTTTAAAACCAATAGAATTTGTAATGGATCTTAATTAGAGTTTCGTTAGTAGAATGATTGTGATGTAAACCTAACAATTAGCCAACTTAAGAGCCATTCACTTATTGTACAAGTTGTGAAGCCACTTTTTCTAGATCGCTTAGGCACCTGCTGAACCCGTCCAGACCCGCCTAGGTTGCAACTCACTTAGACAGAAAATAGATAATTTTTATTTTGCATTTTATTTTATTTTTCAATAAATTATAAGAGACTTGTTGAATACTTAAATGAACACACATTATATGCTTGTTCTCTATGTGATCATTATGTTCCAATACTTCATAATATATATGTCTTTCTATTTTGTAGTTTATGATGAAATTATATATATTTAAAGTATAAACAGACATTTATTTTTAACGAAATATAATGGATTTAATTAAATCCGTCTAGTCCGCCTAGGCGCCTGCTGCTCGACTAGCGTCTAGCGTCTTTAGAATATTGGGCACACTAAAAAATTTATCATCTGTTTGATGTATACCAACTTCAGGTTTGCTCCGAGGTGAATTAAGGGTTTTTTACTTTCCCCTTTGTAATTCATTAGGAATGAAACTTTTCCAAGTATGAACACACTAAACATTAAAAATGTAATTATTTAGCATTCTCATGCCCTCTTTCAACGAATAGAATAAATGTTTCTTTGAAATTTCTTAAGACTTAAAAGAAAGTTGAATGGACAAAATGTTCGCACGCAAACCGTGTGACAATGACAAGAAGACAAATACAATTCACCAAAAGCACTAAAAGTCGGAATCAGATACGAAGAGATAATATAAATTTCATAAAAAATCTACTTACGTACTTATTTTAATTAGGATCTGATGACAAAAGCCAAATCTTTTGATTTAAAAGCCGACCTTTATCTAGATCACCATACTTTCCCTTGTTGCTATATATGAAGCGATGCGATGTTTCCTGATCTTCCCCATTCTGTTTTCTTGGCATGGTTTCAGGCCCTTCTTTTGTACCAGTTAAACTGTTTCTTAGGCTTTTCTCCTGCAATTGTAAGGGCAGTGTACGTAGCTGAACTAGTTTTTGAGCATTCACTCGTGCACTCATAATCTCGTGGTCGAAAGTCTCGTGTTTGATTCCTGTCACCCCGTGAAGATACTTGTACCACAAAACTATGGCATTACAATTACGATGTTGGATCGTATGCTTGTTACTATTGGTGTTACTAGTTAGCGTTGCATTGACAAATGACACAGATGCCAGTACTGATCCGCCCATTCATTGTGGCTCTCTCAGCAGAAGTAGTTTTGAACCAGGGTTCATATTTGGCACAGCTTCGGCATCTTATCAGGTCAATTCCCTTCGGAGGTTACTCTGTCTTTTGCTTTATATTAGTACTAGGTTTTGTTTTTGTTTCAATTAGCATCCATATGCATGAATATCGGCATCGAACTCTTCATTGTATCGATCTCTAAGTTGTGCCTCTGGCTCTGTGTGAAATTATTTCAGTTCGAAGGTGCTGCAAAAGAAGATGGTAGAGGACCAAGCATATGGGATACCTACACGCACGACCATCCAGGTCTCTCTAGTCAATTAATTACCAATTAGATAAAATTATGAAAATATTGAGCTACTATTATTTGGTGAAATTGAATTCATTCATTCCAAATAAAATTTTGGTTAAATGCAGAAAGAATTGTAGATGGCAGCAATGGAGATGTTGCTGTTGATCAATATCACCGCTATAAGGTTAAATAATCACAAAATTTTGGAGCTTATGGAAACAAATGAAACTGAAAAACAAGAACCTTCACTTTGAGCTTCTTTCTTTTAATTTTTTTTGTGTTATTATTTATATAGGAAGATGTGAGGATTATGAAGGACATGGGGTTGGATGCTTATAGGTTCTCTATCTCGTGGTCCAGATTGCTACCAAGTAAGTTGATTCAAACAACTCATCGTATTTTTTTGTTCTTATTTATACAAATAGATACATTTACACAAAGGGGCCCAAAATAAATTTGTTGTGAAATTTATCATTTTTAAAATTTAAAACTTTTAATTTAGAAATGAAGAAAATTAACGGTAGTAAGTAGCATGAATTATCTTATTTGGTTCGGAGTCTTGAGACCAATCATCAATATCGTTACATAACAACTGATTTTTTTTATTTTTTTTATTTTTTTGTGAAAACTTGTGTTATTTGCTTAGTTGCTTGTTTTGACCAAACATCAGGTGGAAAGTTAAGCGGCGGCGTGAACCAGAGGGGAATCATACATTACAATAATCTCATCGATGAACTCCTACGCAATGGTGACTTCTCTTACTTTATTTACATATCAAACAAAATTAATGTTGGGCACACAAATTTTATACGAGTAATGTTACATTTACCATATTTTTTTACTATATTTCTATCATCTCTCGAGATAGTGTCCACCCATACATGTAAGTCTCATTTCTATAAAAATGTTACACAAATGTGATAAGAATAACATTTTTTTTATTATCCAATAATGATATATAACAAGAATTACATGCAGTATTAAAATATTAATTTAATCAAATTTTTTATGTATAGGTATAAAACCAGTTGTGACACTCTTTCACTGGGATGTTCCTGAAGCTTTGGAACACGAATATGGTGGTTTCTTAAGCCCTCGTATTATGTAAGTGAACAAATTTAAAACTAACTGACCATTTTAAATAAATATTGACGTTATATGATTTATACAGCCGACCTACATAGTGGAATAAAGTTTTTTTGTGGCGGTATATATAATATGTCTTAAATGTGTATATACAGCAATCATTTTAGAGACTATGCAGAGCTTTGTTATAAGGAATTTGGTGATCGAGTAAAGCAATGGACCACGTTGAATGAGCCACATAGTGTTTCAAACAATGGTTTTGCAGTTGGGTCTCAAGCACCGGGGCGTTGCTCTTATTGGCAAAATCGGAATTGTCTCGGCGGAGATTCAGCAATCGAACCATACTTGGCGACGCACCATCTCCTTCTTGCTCATGCAGCTGCTGTAAAAGTGTACAGAGATAAATATCAGGTGCATTAATTTGTTTCTTTTTGTATTTCTTAATATGTATTAGGTCCTAGTTGAGAATTCTACACAAGTAAATAGTAGTAGGTTGTATCTCCTTCTGGCTATAATCGAATTCATGTTCTTGTGTAGGCATTTCAAAAGGGTCTGATCGGAATAACATTGAATACATATTGGTTTGTTCCTGCTTCGGAGACAAAGGAAGATAAACATGCTGCATTACGGTCATTGGATTTTATGTTTGGATGGTAAGTATATTGTTGGTTTATACACCTCAATAAAATTTGGATGTATTTGTCGATTTGCTCTCAGAACTTGTATAGAGCTGCCAATTTCCTCATTAACTTAAATTTTAGTCGATTACCTCCTGATTTTTTATAATTATCCAATTTCCCTCCTGACTTTTGAAAATTTTCATCTAATTATACATCCATCTTGATCACACAGGCAAACACATGACAACTATATGAAGGCAAAATGGATGGATAAAAAAAAATTAAAATCCAAAGCCAGAGAGGAAATTGGCTCTTTATAAAATTTTGAGAGTAATCAGCTAAAATTAAAGTTCAAAGGAAAATTGGCAGCTCTATACAAGTTTTTGGGACAAGTCGACAATATACCTATAATTTAGGCTTATGAGTTTGAAATTTCCATGATTTTGGGTAGGTTTATGGAGCCATTGACAAGTGGGGATTATCCACAGAGCATGCGATCTCTGGTTGGAAATCGATTACCAGTATTCACCAACGAAGAAGCCATGTTGCTAACTGGGTCATTTGATTTTCTTGGATTAAATTATTATACTGCTAGATACTCAAGCAATGACGTACCTGATAATTCTTCCTTACCTGCAAGCTACGTAACAGATCCTCATGTCAAAGTTACAAGTGAGCACAAGTTGAAATTTAGCTTTTTACTTTGAAAAATATGTTCTTACAATATAATTAGATTCTAATATTCATATATGTTGTGGCAGTTGAGCTTAATGGCGTCCCAATTGGTCCACCGGTACACATCAATATATTAGTGTTTTTTTAATATTCAATTGTTTTCCCTGTTCAAACATAACTATTAAAGGTCTAAACTATTTTGGTACGAGTTGCAGACTGCTTCAGATTGGTTATACGTTTATCCAAAAGGAGTTTATGATCTTTTACTCTACATAAAGAAAAAGTATAATGATCCACTCATTTACATTACTGAAAGTGGTACGTAACTAATACTGCCTTAATTATTGCATCATCAAGATTTCACATTAATGGTGTGAAATACAATATGAAAAAAAAAATTGTAGAATACTCTGGAGTATCCCATATTTTAACTATCTTATATTGTAGGTGTATCCGAGTTCAATGATCCTAAATTATCACTCGAGGAAGCCCTTAATGATACTAATAGAGTTGACTACTATTATCGCCACTTATGTTACGTTCGAGCTGCAATCGAGTAAGTGTTTATTAACACTATATATGGTTGGCCTTCTCACACTTTGGTTATTCAAAGGTGGTGTTATCTATTCATTTTTACTTCTCACACACTCCTCTTAATTTTTTCGATCATCGAATCGAATAAATTGAAGTACATCAATGAACAAAAATTAACAAAGGTGTGTAAGGGTAAAAGGAGGTGCGTGAAAAGCACCACCCCTTATTTAATCATTACATTGGCTTGAATTTTCTGAGTTTTCCTACTTTTTGTTTGGTGTAGAAATGGCTCCAAAGTGAAGGGATACATTGCATGGTCATTACTGGACAACTTTGAATGGGAAATAGGATACGCTGTGCGATTTGGTATCAACTATGTGGATTACAACAATGGGTTGAAAAGATATCCGAAACTCTCTGCACACTGGTTCAAAAGTTTCCTCAAGAAGGACTCAAGAAGTGTCGCAATCCGAAATGTTAGAAACCCCAAGTTTGTGTATCAAATTTGAAGATGAATTAAATAGATAATAAATGTAATTATTAAGGGGAAATTTGGACAGATAACCAAATTTTAGACCCCATATAAAGTTATAGGCACCACTTTAATTTATGATCGTTATAATCAAAACTTAATGTAAAAGCACTCGTATATTCATAATATTAGGGTTTTGCACAACTACCAAAACACAAGTATAATATTGTAGATTTGAATATAGAAGGAGAGAGTTTTCCGAATTCCCACATTATTTTTGGCAAATTGGCGCCAATTTGAAAAATTAATCTCTATCAATTTAAGAACTTAAACTTTAAACTACCTTCAGGTGTCTGCAACGTTTAACTACACCTTTAGATGTTTGCAACCTTTAAAGTTTAAACCAAGATGAAAGCAAGAATCAAAAACAAAAACCCTTTTTAAGTAATAAATATTTGAACACTAATGCATGAATAATCTGAAAACACAAAGCTTTGAAAGTCAATATGTTAAACTGGCAAACATATCATATAAGCTCTTTGCATCTTTTGTTCTTAAACTCAATATAAAAGTCAATAAAGTAATAAATCCCAAAGCAAAACATTCACAATCATGCGCTGGAACAGAGTGTAATCGAATTCTTGCAAGTTTGGCTATTGTGGGTTGTCCCACCACATCGATTACACTTCTTCACTATATTTTCTTGCCCCTAAGATGAGGTTTTGTTTGTCTTGAATCTTCTAAACAGGAAAAACATAGAGTTTCAAAAGCATTCAATTCCTAGAACTTTATGATATGATTCACTAGGTTCCGGTCTATTTAACGAAACAATCTAGCGGCCAAGATTGTCATTCATCTTCCACATATATCACATTGCTTTCAACCAACAATTATTCAACTACATCAACTAATATATTCAATGAATTAAAGATGCACAATATTAACATCTAACCACATTAATTAATCAAAGATCAAATATCACATCATAGTTTTATAAAACCAACCTCCATAAGGTTTGCCATATTTCCCTACATGCATTCCATATATCCACTATCATAACCTTAAGTTACAACCACAAGAGTAACCTTGAGTAACTTATATCCACAAGATATAGGGTTCAACAAAGATAAATTCTGGACCACTCAAAGGAACCTAACTCTAGAATATGTATGGTCTCCAATGCGGTTTAACCAAGCGAACTATAGGCATCCATCCAAAAACGTGATTCCCAATGCGGATTAACCAGGCAGGACCACGTATGGATCCATTGTGACAAAGTAGGTAGTGACCCCCAAATGCGGATTAACTAGGAGGAGTCACCCCTAGAATGCTTATGTCTCTCAATGCAAATTAATCAGACAAGACCATAGGCAACATCCAATATCTAATCACATAATTGTACAAATTCTACGTAATAATCTTAACATGGTTCAAGCTCATATTTTCTTACTAGCAATCACACATATAATTTTTATCTTTTAATAGTTCAATAATCACGTGAATTTCGGTAAGGTGCCACCCTTATGCAAATCGAAGCACACATTCCCCAAAATGGCTCGCTGACCAAACTACACCCACTAGGCTCTATCGAATAACTAATAATGTTAATTTCAGTATTTAGAAACGATTCAGAACATTTTGATCAAAAGTCAACCCTCGGTCAATGCGGTCAATGACCAAATTTAGAATCCTAAAAATTTAATTCGGAAGATCTGCACATCGGATTTCCCATCCATAAGTTTCCAATGTCTTTAAATAATATGTACAATAACATACTAAAAATTGGTATCGATCCTTCAGTCAGATATGCGCTTACTAGGGCCGATCCTAACTTTTTGGGCGCCCAATGCGAAAGCTCAAAGTGTGCTCTTTTTTAATACGGAAACATATGTTTAAAAAAAATTAATGAGTGCTGAAACCCAGTCAAAGTTGGGGGGGGGGGGGCTAGGCCCTCACGCTTGTTCGTAATTTTCGATCATAGTAGTGTGAAGAAAATTTTCTAGAGAGTTTGTCCTTAGGATAGGTGATATTAGTTTCTCGAATTGGTCCATTTTCTACAAGAAGGCTCTCATTTCTGCATTAAGATTATCCCAAACTCTTGGATCATAAATGTTTAAATGGAAAATAGGTTCAGAAGATTCAATATTTTCCTCCACACCAATATGATCATTATCAACATTTAAATCCAAATCACCACCATTTTCATGGTCTTGAAACTCATCACCAACATTTTCCTCCAAATCACCACCATTTTCATGGTCATGAGACTCGTCATTAACATCTTTCTCCACATAACCACCAATTTCATGATCATGAAACTCCCCAACAACATATTGTGACTCTTCATCAACATCAGTTTCTCTCAAATTTTCAATTGATTCATTCTTTGTAGAAATTTTTTTATTAAGAGATCCTCTTAAACTTTATGTAATTTCATTATCCTTTGCCTTTTTTTTCCTTTTCATATTACCGGAGAGTTGTTTCCTATAAGACATGGCTTCGAAAATTTATTTGCAAAAATTACCTACACATGATATAACAAAAATTTCCTATCAAAATTATCATTCCAACACATATTATATATTATAAAAACCCTAACATCTGTTATATATTATAAATGCACTAACACATAGTCTAACATATTAGAAATTTTGATAAAATTGAACCTAAAAATTGGGTTTGAAGTGAAATCAAATAATTCAATTAATCAAGAATTCAATTCATCAACAACAAGTCAACAACAATTCTATACATCAATTATCATATAATTCTATGTCACTTGCAAAATTTTATATTAAATTATGAATTAATAATTCAAATTTTAAAAATTAGTTTACCTCAAAACTTAAAAAGGTTGTGAATGCACTGAATGAGAAGGACATGTCGGCTTGGAAGCTGCAACACACAGCTTGCAGTGAGTGAGTTTTGAGAGAAATTGATGCACTTGCAGCCAATGGATGGGAGAAAGGGACAGGGCAGTGGGGAAGTGGGAACAAAGGGGGGTGGGGAATCGGGAAAAAGAAGGATATGTTAGAAACTTAGGGTTAATTAGGGACAACTGGTCCCTCTTTTTTTTTTTAACTTTTTTTTTTTGTAATGACCAAAAACCTGGGCCGTTCAACTTAAGAAACGGGTTATGTGTAGAAAAATTGGGATGTTCAATTTGGGCTCTAGATAATTTCTTTTATACCTAGTTATGTAGATTTTTAACTTTTGGTGCCCTTCTCAATCTTGGGCCTCGGCCCTGGTGGCATTGGGCCTGGGCCGGGCTTGGCGCTTACTACAAGGTCAAGTGACATACCTTAACGAAACTAGGGTCAAACGACAGTATTTCATCAAATAGATGTCAAAAAATGGAATTAAAGTATTAAATTTAGCCTAAAAGGACTAAGTAGTTTCTCGGGCCATGTGGCGCCGCACGTGACGACCGCTGGCCACGACTCGCATGAAATTCACCTAACTGCAAAATACACCAAAATGAAGATCTTGAGAAGATGAGTAAAGTTAATACCTTCCTCTATTCGCATCCTTCGCAATCCATATGCACCTAAAGTTCTAAAACATCCGAATGAAAAAGGAAAAATGATTTCTTGGTATGTAATTGATTTTCTGATTTCTGCATTCAATTGTAAAATTCTGATCTGCTATAACACCACATTTTCTAGCATTTGCAATTGCATCAATATATATATATATATATATATATGTATGTATGTATGTATATATGTATATATGTATGTATATATGTATATATGTATGTATACACACATATATTAATATATACACCACAAAGGAAAAATGCTACTTCAAATTTTGCATAAAACAATCCAAATTTGAAATACTTCAACTTAAAGACTGAATCCAACAATATGTCTTGATTTTTCACTGTAAACCCTAAAACAATAAGTCTTGATTTTTCATTAGGCCACCTAATACTAGTTCACTGAGACGATGTCTTCCACAAGTAAGTGCTTAAGTTGATAACTGTAAATAAGTTTTTCCGTTGTACAATTTATGTACACACAGAGGTCGCACTTGGTGTGATGGCAAGTGCCTTCGCCCATGAGCGGTAGGTCTCGGGTTCGAGACTTGGGAGCAGCCTCTCAATAAATGGGGGTAAGGCTAGCCGACATTCACCTCTTCCAGACCCTGCGTAAAGCGGGAGCCTTGTGCACTGGGTACGACCTTTTTTTTTACAATTTATGTACACACAGCTCAAACTGATCAAACCAAAACTATCTCATTAGGACCGACCCTCACTGCACTGGACAATAAGTCTTTCTGGGCCTCACCATCCGGGGACTTTGCTTTCGGTTTCCAAGAAATCGGTAAACATGGCTTCTTACTAGCCATATGGTTTAACCAAATACCAGAAAGAACACCGAAAGGATCCACTGTTGAACTCAATGCAGATGGCCGGTCTATGCTTAATGACATAGCAACAGGCAAACAAATTTCGGTTGCTGATTTTGTTGGTACCGGAGTAGCTCAGGGTTTCTAAACCTCTCGTTATTGCTAGCAACCTATTTTGTTGTTTCACGCTTCTATTACGAAAAAGCAAAGGTGAGTCAGCCTCATCAAATCACGAATCTGAAAAATTTTACTCACAAGGAGCTAGAAGAGGCTACGAATGGATTCAAAGAAAAACTAGGTCGTGGTGCTTTCGCAACCGTCTTCTAAGGAGTATTGGGGTCTGATGAGGGGAAATGTGTTGCTGTCAACAGATTAAACGTTATGATTGAAGAAATTGATTTGGAATTCATGGCTGAATTGAGCACAATCAGTAGGACAAATCACAGGAATTTAGTCGAGCTGCTGGGATTCTGCAACGAGAGAGAGCACCGAATTCTTGTGTATGAGTTTATGAGCAACGACTCAGTAGCAACTAGCAAGCTGTCTCTTTGAAAAGTCAAGGCCAAACTGGAAACGAAGAAAGGAAATAGCGAGAGGGCTCTTGTATTTACATGAGGAGTGCAGCACCCAAATCATACATTGCGACATTAAGCCTCGGAATATACTTCTAGATGACTCTTACACAGCAAACTTTAACAAACACATGGAGTGCATAAATCAAACCAAACTTCGATTGACCATAAATCTTCCAAGGTTCCAACTTTACATATCAATTTTCAAAACCCATTACAAATCATAAATATCCCACTACATTCTGCTGAAATTCAAAACCCTAAGATTTAGGGATTCTTAAGCCCTCTCGCCCCTAATCCTGCGAGCAAGCTGTATGTCCTTGGGCATTATGGTGACCCTCTTGGCATGAATAGCGCAGAGGTTGGTGTCTTCAAACAGACCCACCAAGTACGCCTCCGCCGCCTCCTGGAGCGCCGACACCGCGCTGCTCTGGAACCTCAGATCGGTCTTGAAGTCCTGTGCGATCTCCCTCACAAGCCTCTGGAACGGAAGCTTGCGGATCAGGAGCTCAGTGCTCTTCTGGTACTTCCTGATTTCCCTCAGCGCCACAGTTCCCGGCCTGAAGCGGTGGGGCTTCTTCACTCCACCGGTCGCCGGAGCAGACTTCCTAGCAGCCTTAGTTGCCAGCTGCTTCCTTGGTGCCTTTCCTCCGGTGGACTTGCGAGCAGTCTGCTTGGTACGAGCCATCTGGAAAAATGAAAGTGGAAGTTTGAAGGGTTTAGGATGTGTTTGTTTCTCGAGAAAATTTGAGAGATTTCGATTTCGATTGGATGGAAAGTGGCAGAAGCTTTGGAGGTATTTATTTACGATTTGGAGCGGAGAGAAAAAGCGGGAAGTTTGAAATTTTGTGTTTTCGTGTGATAGTTTTGGGGAGAGGACGCGGCGGGAGAGCATGTGCCGTTGATTTATATACGAATCGACGGTTGTGAGTTCTCGATCCGTGGCTATATGATTCAACCAATGGGAGGGGTGGTTCTCGTTTTATTAATTTAATTATTATTTGTTGGTTGAAGAGCCTGGGAATAT
This sequence comes from Malus x robusta, assembly GCA_963082935.1. Taxonomy (NCBI): domain Eukaryota; kingdom Viridiplantae; phylum Streptophyta; class Magnoliopsida; order Rosales; family Rosaceae; genus Malus; species Malus x robusta. The sequence continues at coordinate 38,871,845 of OY720329.1, read as the reverse complement.
GGGCTGTTGGTATTTGGGCTTAGTGTGTGAAATATCAATACAGGCCGTTTTACACATACAGCCCAGTCAAACAATTTCTTTTTTTTTTTAAATGAGACCAGCTAATGATTTCGCTACAACAGTCCATATTTCCAAGAGTTGGAAAGACTCACATAGACATTTTTGCTTCCCTTCACCACCATCTTATGATTCACCAGCGTTGGAAATTGAACCCAGTACGTAACAAGTGGAATACATGCTTGATATTCGTTTTCAACCACTGAGCCCCTCGTTGTGGTTTATAGCCCAATCAAATTTCATGTGATGATTATTTTAGGAAGTTACTAGAAATATTGCCCGCGCGTTGCTGCGGGATTAGAAACCGCATGAAAAAAATATGTTTCGAGGCTATAAGAGATTGTTAAAGAAGGTTAAAGTTATTTACACTAAAAAATGTTTGAACTTTTTTGAAATAATTTTTACATGAAGAGCAGAAATTGGGTGATTGAAGCTCCTTGGAATTCTTTAAACCACTCTATGAATAGCATGACTTGTAAGTGATGGATAGCGTAACAAAAATTCGTTTAACTCCAACATTAGTTTTTGAAACCCCAATTTAATTGAGTATGATTGAAAATTTGAAAGGGGAGGAGGATAAGATGAGGACAAGAGGACAAGAGATAGCTTGTGGAGTGAAGTTTTCGCGTCAAATTTTGATACTTGATTCATTGAATCCCAACTTGTTTATGAAACCCCCAATTGAGTTTGGTTGAAAGGGGAGGAGAGGACGAGGACAAGAGATTGTTTTGTGGTGGAGATGAGTTTCGTGAGGATTTGTGGTTAAGAAACGTGAGACCTTTTTTTTTTATTATTATTATTTATTTTTATGTTTTTAATATGGAAACCCGAAGAATAGCATAAACCAGGGCTGAAGCAATAGAGAGGTGCAGAATAGCATAAAACGTGAGAAGTTTTTATTTTTTGGAACCAAAATTAAACTTTTAATTATTTTTTTTATGTCACTCAGTACTACGGTTTGGTGGTATTCCTCTTCATTTGGAAGTGAGAGATCTTAGGTTCGAATATCGTGGATGGCGAATTCGATACCAAATTAGGTTGCTCATTGTGTGACTTAGCTAAACTCTCCCTCCCTTAGTGTAAAAATATCAACGTACTCAAAATTTTTTTATTTTTTTTATTTTATGTTTATCACGTGGATTGCAATATGCAATATGTACACCTTTTTTTCTCTCATCCGCACATTGTGCCGAACGTGGCTCCTTTCTTGCTTAAGGAACACTTTAATTATGTGAGTCCAACTAATTTTGGATATAAGATACACAAAAACAAAGGTATTATATTAACATAAAGAGATTGTTTATCTCATGCCCATTCATTTACTTCATCATTCCTTCTAATCCATTGTTCCTTCATATTCTAATACCATATAAGTAACTATGTCTTGGGGAGTTTAAAACTGTTTGTACCATATTTGACCAATCCCGAAACTACTGAACACCAGTCAACGTTATACTGTCAAGGACCCAGAAGAGTTTCCCTCCAACCAGGAGGCCAATCACAGCACGACACGTGTCGATATCAGAAGTCAATCATAGCACGACACGTGTCAACATCAGAAGCCAATCACAACACGACACGTGTCAATGTCAGAATGAAACTAGAAACTATCTTCTATAAATAGAGATTATTCTCTCACAATATTTCCTAATGTCATTTGTACTAAATCATTCACTGGTACTCACAAAAGGAGAGCTTTAACCTATGTACTTGTGTAAACCCTTCACAATTAATGAAAATTCTTTTACTCCGTGGACGTAGCCAATCTGGGTGAACCACGTACATCTTGTGTTTGCTTCCCTGTCTCTATCCATTTACATATTTATCCATACTAGTGACCGGAGCAATCTAGCGAATGTCACAAACTTAACACTTTAGGTTGTACCAAAATCCTCGATGATTTTGTGCATCAACAAAAACCAATAGAATTTGAAATGCAATTTAATTAGAGTTTGGTTAGTAGAACGATTGTGAGATTAGTTGTAAACCTAAAAATTAGCTTAGTCTACTCCCGCCTACTTATGAGCCGTTCACTCATTAAAAGAGTTGTGGAGCCATTTTGTGTGATAAGAGTTTGCCTTATTTTATCTTCGGTGTACACCAACTTCAGGTTTGCTCAAAAGTGGATGAAGGGTTTTATTTTCCCCTTTGTATTCATTACGTAAGAAACCTTCCAAGTATGAACATACTAAACATGGGAAATGAAATTATTTAGCAATCCCATGCCCTCCTTCCGTAAAGGCTTTTTAGCCAAAAAGGTCTATGAGATTTGCATAACCCCTGAGATTGAAAATCAATAGAAATGGTCCTTGAGATTTTCCACCATCCATTATTTTGGTCATTCCGTTAAAAACTCCGTTAAGTGTCCCGGAGCTTTTGGCTGGAAGTTTAGGCAATTTTCAAAGCTTCGTAACTCAATCGTTTCTTAATCAAATTCAACCCATAATATATCAAAATGAAGATAGGAAAGTGTAGAACAAGATTATACCTATTTGGAAGCCCAATGGTTGTTGGAGATGGCCGAAAAATAGCCTAAAAGATGACTGGTCATCAGGAAAATTGGAAAACTGGTCGGAAACTGGGTAAACTTTAAACGTTCATAATTGAGGGTGGGTGCAAAGGAGATAAGTGAGGGAGAAGGGAGGGAGGGGGTTGAGGGGGGTGGGGATGGACAACCCGGAATTGTTTTTTTTTTCTTTCTAATTTTTTAATTTTTTTAATTTTTATTTTTCTTAAATTTTAATTTTCTTATTTTTTTAATTTTTTTAATATCCACGTGGGCCCCATAATGACATGTGGCGTCCATTCATTGTCCACTTGGGCACCATGTCACAAATTAACGGTTGACTTAACAACAATTTTAACATATGTATGAGATTTTCTTAGGTACCATTCTGGGATAAAAAAACTTCATGTACTAAATGTTGAAAACCAAGAAATTTCAAGATAGTAAACTGAGATTAACCCTTTATATTAAGTTTTGGTTATAATTATTTTAGAAATAAAATTGTGGCTATAATTTTATGTGGGGATGAAAGGAAAAATTACACTTAGAGTATATTTTTAATACTTAATTATATATTGAGACAACATTTTTAAAACATTCAAGGAGAGACAAAAGTTAATGCATGTAAAAAGTGACATCATTGCCTTTTTTTTCTCTAGAGTGTAAGTTACAAAACTACCCTTTTATAGTGGAATAGTCTTTTTCACACTTATAACTCTTCAACTTTTGCTCATTTCTCTCTCTTTCTTTGTTCAAGAAATATGGTTCCATTAATTACTCAATTTAATTATTCAAATGAATGAATGAACTTGTGGATCTATGACCTCTACCCAGTTTACCATCCCATTCCCATTCCTAGTTGGACAATTAAAGTTCCTAGTTTTAATTATTTGTTAGACGGGTGTAATTCCCTTCTTTTTTTCCCTTTTCAAGTTCAATATGCCTTGAAATTGGATTGAAAGATGTTCTTGTTACTTTATAGTATATGATATTCAAATCAAACATGATTTATCACAGATAACCTTCCATTGACCAAATTAAGATGAGTTTCAAATCAAACAAATTCTGAATTAGAATACCTGGCCTTTGCCTTGCTTCTCTCCCCCCAAAATTCTACTGTTTTATTTCAACCTCTATTAACGAAAAAAAATTCTATCAAAAATTCGAATTTGTAAAATGAAAAAAAATAAAAAATACAACAACTGGTTTCAGGCTCTTCCCTTGTACTAGTTGACTGTTTCTCTTAGGCCTTTTAAAAAAAAAAAAAATCATAATTGGTCTTTGAAATTGACCAAACACATCATTTTGGTTCCTCACTTTCAAAATCAATCAATGTTGTCTCTAACATTCACTACCTCACATCAATTTGGTCATTCCGTTAAGATTATGTCAACTATTCTGTTAGTTTGTATGTGAAACCCACAAATCCAATCAAATTGTGACACGTGGATTACACAAAATTAGGGTTTTTATCGCCAATGGTCCCTGACATTGATCCAACTCCTCATTTTGGTCTCTGAGTTTCAAAAATCGATAAATTTGATCTCTGACTTTCACTACCGCACATCAATTTATTCCCTATGTTAATATGGTCCCACTAATCCAATTATATGGCTCAACATGGATTAACTATAAGAAACTATTTTTTCAAGAGTGAACCAAAAGAAGAGTATTCCGCACTGACATTCTTCTCGCATCCCACAACCCCAATTGGAAAAAAATTCAATCCAAATTCAATTCAAATTTGTTAGGATTTAGGATTATATTATAACCAACTAGCGAAAATAAGGAGTGAGTTCAGGAGACCAAGTACTTTAGTAGTGTCATGGTGCCTTCCCTTTCCTTTTGAGCATACCATGATGAAGACGACGATGACTTCTTCTTTTTTCTTTTAGTTTTGGTTTTAAGTTTCTTATTTTACTTTTGGTTTTAAATCTTAAAACAAAAAAAAAATTCTTATAGTTAATCCATGTGGTGCCATATGATTGGATTAGTGGGACAAAAAATATTGACGAAACTTTAACATAAGGATAAAATTGATGTGCGGTATTGAAAGTTAGAGACCAAATTTATCGATTTTTGAAACTTAAAGACCAAAATGAGGAGTTAGATTAATGTTAGGCACCATTTGCGATAAAAATCCTTATTTTGTGTAATTCACATGTCACAATTTCATTGGATTTGTGAGTCCCATATACAAACTAAAAGAGTAGTTGATGGAATCTTAACGAAATGAAATTAATGTACGGTAGTGAATGTCAGGGACGACTTTGATTGATTTTGAAAGTGAGGGATCAAAATGATGAGTTTGATCAATCTCAATGACCATTTGTGATAAAAAAAAACCTCTTTTTTTTGTAATGCAATTGTAAGGGCATTGTACGTAGATGAACTAGTTTTAAGCGTTAACTCTTACACCCAAAGTCTCGTGTTTGATTCCTATCACACCCTGAAGATACTTGTACCAGAAAACTATGGCGATGCAGTTACAATGTTGGATCGTATGCTTGCTGTTACTAATGTTGTGGCTTTCTCAGCAGAAGAAGTTTTGAACCAGGGTTCCTATTTGGCACAACTTCAGCGTTTTATCAGGTCAACCCCTTTCGGAGGTTGCCCTTTATTTATGGCTTTGTATAACTACTAGGGTTTATTTTTGTTTAAATTAGCATCCATGTATGCATGACTATCGGCATCGATCTCTTCGTTGTGTCGACCTCTTATGTGTGTGTGAAAATATTTCATTTCGAAGGTGCTGCAAAAGAAGATGGTAGAGGACCAAGCATATGGGATCCCTACACGCACATCCATCGAGGTCTCTCTAATCAATTCCAATTAGTTGAACTTATGGATAAACTTGAGCTACTACCATCTGGTGAAATTGAATTCATTCATTTCAAAGAAAATTGTGTAGTTCTCTCATATAATTTTTTTATGGTTAAATGCAGAAAGAATTGTAGATGGTAGCAATGGAGATGTTGCTGTTGATCAATATCACTGTTATAAGGTTAAATAATCACAGAACTTTGAAGCTTATGGAAACACATGAAACTGAAAGACAAGAACCTTCATTTTGAGCTTCTTTCTTTTAATTATTTTTTCTTCTGTTATTAATTATATATGTATGAAGATGTTATGAAGAATATGGGGTTGGATGCTTATATGTTCTCTATCTCATGGTCCAGACTGCTACCAAATAAGTTGATCCAACTGAATCATCGTATTTTTTGTTATACAAATCGTTATATCTAAGGGGATGAGGGAATAAATTGATAGTGAAATTTGTCATTTTCGAGATTTGAAAATAAAATTTCTCACTTGTAAGTAAGAAACACCATTAAAATGTAGTATTAAGTGACCGAATTCATCGTATTTGGTTGGGAGTCTTGAGACCAATCATCATGATTATTATTGTACATAAAAACTGAATTCTATTTTGTGCGTGTAAAAATTTGAGTTATTTGCTTATTTACTTGTTTTGTACTAATTATTAGATAGAAAGTTAAGCGGCGGCGTGAACCCGAGAGGAATCATATATTAGAATACAGGAATGTTCTCCTAAGGTCCTCTTTTTAAGGACCTGTGAGGATCTTTTTTATTAGAGCCATAGGATTAATCTAACGGTACAAAAGCTAATAAGTTTATATATTCCTTTTACACCTAAACAAAATTAAAACATGCCAAAATTAAAAATACGATTCACGCTCAAGAACCAACGACTACTACAGTTTGAAGAGTTCGAGATCTTCTCCCTGGATCGCCTCCGAGGTAATTTTCCTTTCCATTTCACAGCTCAATTTTTGTCTTCAAACTTCTGTGGTATCTTTTAGTTTTGGTTTTCGTTTGGTTCGTGAGAAAAATTTGAAAAGAGAAATAGGGTTCACGCTCATCCTCCCTCTCCACCACTTTGCTCCCGCCCTTTCACCGTTTAGTGCGTGAGAAAATTGATTATATTGCATTTGCCCTTGTGGTGGTGGTTCAACCTTTAGCCCCATTTTTTTTTCTTAATTTTAATTGCAAATTGCTTTATGATGGAAGAACAATCTTCCCAAGGACCCCACCTCAAACAAGTTGCAGGTGAACGTAATCCCATAGTTGGCCAAGAATTTGGATCAATAATGGAAGCATATGATTTTTACAAGTCAAAGAAGAATGGTCTATTTGTAACTTTGAAAAGTGCCATAATCATGTACTTTCAACACCTACAAAGGTACACCTACTACCTTCACACCGAAAAGTTTTGAAAGCAAAAAAGCTTTACATGGAGACACTAAGTAGTGCAAATGTACCTACAAGTCAACAATTTAGAATAATGAAAAATGAGGCAGGTGGAATTACAAATGTTGGATGTATTGACAAAGATTTGAGAAACGTTGAAAGAAATTTGTAGAAAGAAATCAAGGGACATGATGCTGACATGTTTCTTGAATATTTTCATTCAAAAAAAGTAAAAGAACCCATCCTTTATTTTGAAGTTGATAGAGATGAGGAAAATAGGTTGAGCCATTGTTTTTGGGTCGATTCCACAACAAGAAAAGCGTACTTTTTTTTTTTGGTGATGTAGTTGCTTTTGATACAACTTACAACACAAATAAGTATAGTATGATCTTTGCTCCATTTATAGGGGTTAACCATCACAATTAGACAATTGTACTTGGATGTGGGTTTTTAAGTGATGAGAAAACGGAGTCATTTATTTGGTTATTTGAGCAATGGATGAAAGCTATGCCTAGCGGTCCACCTCAATTGATAATTACGGATCAAGATCAAGCAATATCAAAGGCCATTGCTCAAGTTTTTCCTCTTGAATTCCACCGGTATTGTATTTGGCATATAATGGATAAGTTTCCACAAAAGCTTGGCCCAATGCTTTCAGTTTATATGTCACAATATAGCACTAGTGTATATGGTTCCGAAACTATAGAAGAATATGAAGAAAGTTGGACGCATGCATTAATGCAACATAGCACATTGGAGAATTATGAATGGCTGCTACCAATGTACAAACTCTGTAAGCAATGAGTCCCTACATTTTGCATACATATATTTTCTGCAGGAATGTCAAGTAGTCAAAAAGTTGAAAGCGGACACTCTTTCTTCAATAAATATGTTTCAAAACGTAACTCTTTGTGGGATTTTGTTACACGATTTGAGAGGGCACTTGGACACCAAAGACATAAAGAGTTGGTTTCTGATCATGTGGATGTTAATGAAGTACCAAAGTTGAAGACATTATTTCCAATTGAAAAGCAGATGCGCGGTTTATATACAAAAATAATATTTTTAAAGTTTCAGGATGAAGTGATTCAAATTACTGCTTATTTGAAGTGCGATGCTAAAAGGGAGGACGAAAAAGAATGTGTTTATGTTGTTATACGTGTTGATATAGAAAGCTCAACATTGTGACGTATTGTTCACAATAAAGTTTCTAGTTTTGCAAAGTGCACCTAAACAAAATCTATAATCTAACGGTGATTATAATTAATAAAAGAGGTCCTCACAGGTGGAATTAATTCTACGCAACATGCATTATTGCACCAAATGATGTCGCATTGATTAAATTTGTGCTTTAATTCAAGGTGGAATTTGATCAATAATTATAATAAAAATTTATACGGTGATGAATGTGCCATATTATTTGGTGTACAAATTGATGTATGAATTAGGTGTATGTAGCACTACCTATCAAATAATTAATATATAACAAGAGTTACATCCACTATTGAAATATTAATTTAATCAAACTTTCATAAAGGTATAAAATCGGTTGTGACACTCTTTCATTGGGATCTTCCTCAAGCTTTGGAAGACAAAAATGGTGGTATCTTAAGCCCTCGTATTATGTAAGTGAACAAATTTACGTGCCAAGTTTTTCTTTTGGTGCAAAAACTTTACCCGACGACCATAACTTTGTCCGTCGAATTGTTTTCATCGGGCAAAAGGTTGTGAAGAAATCCAAACATTGACTGTTTTTGCCTGAGGAACATAGGTATTTCGTCGGGTAAAGAGTTTTAGCCCGACGAATTATAGTTCATCGGTCAAAACTTGTTTCTGATAGTGGATCGACCATTTTAAATAAATATTAGTATATATTAATACATTTTAAATGTGTATCTACAACAATCACTTTAGAGATTATGCAAAACTTTGTTATAAGGAATTTGGTGATCGAGTAAAGCACTGGATCACGTTGAATGAACCATATAGCTTTACAAATAATGGTTGTGCAATCGGGTCTCATGCACCAGGACGTTGCTTTTATTGACAAAATCTAAATTGCCTCGCCGGGAATTTGGCAATGGAACCATACTGGGCATCACACCATGTCCTTCTTGCTCATGCAGCTGCTGTAAAAGTGTACAAGGACAAATATCAGGTGTATTAATTTATTAGTTTCTTTTTGTTTTTCTTAATATTAGGTCCTAATTGAGAATTCTACACAAGTTAATGGTATTAGGTTGTACCTTTTCTGGCTCTTAATAATCGAATTCATGTTCTTGTGTAGGCATTTCAAAAAGGTGTCACCGGGATAACATTGCTTACACATTGGTTTGTTCCTGCTTCAGAGACAAAAGAAGATAAAAATGCTGCATTAATATCTTTGGATTTTATGTTTGGTTAGTAAGTATATTGTTTTGTTTATATAGAAACTCAATTAAATTTAGAAGTATTTGTCAATTTGCTCCCGATTTTGTATAGAGCTGTCAAAATTTCTCTTGAATTTTAAAAAAATTTCATCTAATTTTCTATCCATTTGATCACTTGGACAAATCATGATAACTATATAAAGGCAAAAATGATGGGAAATTAGATGGATGAAAATTTTTAAAATCTAACAGCAGGGAAAAGTTGTCTATTTATAAAAGGTCAGGGTTCATAAAGAAAATTGGCAGCTTCATACAAGTTCAGAGGAAGGAGGAGGGAGGCAAATCGAAAATATGCCTAAAGGTTCTAGGAATTGGAATTTCCATGTTTTTGGGTAGGTATATGGAGCCATTATCCACAGAGCATGCGATCTCTTGTTGGAAACCATTATCAGTATTCACCAACGAAGAATCCATGCTGCTAAATGGGTCATTTGATTTTCTTGGATTAAATTATTATACTGCTAGATATGCAAGCCATGACGTACCCAATAATTCTTCCATACATGTAAGCTACATAACAGATCCTCACGTCAAACTTACAAGTGAGCACAAGTTGAAATTAAGCTTTTCTACTTTGAAAAATATGTTCTTACAATATAATTGGATTCTAATATTCATTTTTCTCGTGGCAGCTGAGCTCAATGGAGTCCCGATCGGTCCACCGGTACACATCAAATCATTAGTGTTTTATATATATAATTGTTGTGTTTTATATATAAAATTGTTTTCTACATTGAAACATCTTAACTAGTTTCGTATGTGTTGCAGTCTACTTCAGAATAGTTATATGTTTATCCAAAAGAAGTTCACGATCTATTACCCTACATAAAGGAAAAGTATAATAATCCACTCATTTACATTACTGAAAATGGTACATAACCAATACTTTTAAGCCTTAATTATTGCATCATCAAGATTTCACATTAATGGTGTGAAATACAATTATGAAAAATTTCTAGAACAATTCAGGGAGTATCCTATATTTTCACTGTTAAATCTTAATTTTGTATTGAAACATGCAGAGTATGGGATACTAAATGTGCGTGATAATGCATTATATTATAGGTATATCCAAGTTCAATGATCCTCAATTATCACTTGAGGAAGCCTTAAGTGATACTTAGAGTTGACTACTATTATCGCCACATATTTTTATACTCAAGCTGCAATCAAGTAATGTTTATTAACAAATTAATTAAGACTATATCTGGTTAGCCTTCTCAAGAAAATTTTTAATGTGGCGGGAACACAACCTGGTGCACCAAGTATCATAATATAATTGATTTAAACTTTTTTTTTCAAGTTTTTAACAAAATTTATTATGACACTTGGGTGTACCAGACTAGGTTTCCGGCACACTAAAAAATATCTTAGCTTTTTCTCACTATGGTTATTTAATAATTACATTGTCTTGAATGTTTCTGAGTTTTCCGGCTTTTACTTTGGTGTAGAAATGGTTCCAAAGTGTAGCGATACCTTGCATGGTCATTACTGGACAACTTTGAATGGGAAATAGAATACACTATTTGGTTTGGTATCAACTATGTGGATTACAATAATGGATTAAAAAGATATCCAAAACTCTCTGCATACTGGTTCAAAAGTTTCCTCAAGGATTCGAGAAGTGCCACAATCCGAAATGTTAGAAACACCAAATTTATGTAACAAATTTGAAGATCAAATTAAATAGATAATAAACGATTGTTGAGTTATCAGTTCTTTAATTACTGAACCTATAAGCAAAACCATTTATTAAGAAAGGTGTGTAAGCGAAAGCGATCAAATCCTGCTGTGTGAAATAGTGCTATATATCTCTCTCGTATACTATGTGTATTAAAATTAGCTAAACAATGCCTATTTGCAATTTTGCAAGACCTCTATGGATAACAATATAAAAACAAAGAGAGGATGGGGGCTTCCCCTTCTCCGAAGGTTGCCAGAATCGCCCGGATCGTAGAATCCGAGCTCGAGCTGCAAACCGCTTTATCGCGAAAAGGGCGTTGTACCCTTTTGGAGTATACACCAGGGATTCGAGTTGACATGAAAGCAGCATTACAAATGAAGAACCAAAAGATAATCATACCCAATTGCTTGAAAGTGCAAAATCATGGAATCTAAAAGAGGACTCCCCGGCTGTATCTCTCTCAAGCCTTACCTCTGATAATCTCTCAGCCACACCTTCGCTACTACTCTCGTCAAACACTTCTTGTGGCAGTGGTTGTACTTGGTTCTCATTCGGATGTCGAGCCAATTGAACCTCAGGTGGCAATGGCATAATTGTTGGTGGGGAGGTACTGCTCCTAAACCTAGTTTGGCCTCCGCTTGAAGAAACAACTGCTCGATCCCAGATGAACACGTGAAGGGAAATTGGAATCTTGGCGTGACGGTGAAGTGATAGCTTCTGGCTGAGCGAAATGGTGTCGAAGCATCGAATTGCTCCTGTTGAGGAAACCATCCATGGGAGAACCTTCTGGTTTGAAACCCTTGAGACCACCAGCAACCTTGATGCATCCATTGCTTCCTTGTACAAATCGCTTAGCCCCGATCGAGTTGAAGGTGCATTTTCATCACCATCAACCACTGATGAAATGTAAATGAACCCCTGCAATCACAAAAAAAACTCATTTACAAGCCAAACCATCTAGTAGTGCATGGTCCATCAAGAAATGTTAGAGGGACCGCATTTCTTTACCAAGTTATAGCTTAACTAGCGTTTACATAAGATTTAATTGATTTTTAGTTGAATGCTCTCAACTTCCTTCATCATGGACATCAACTATCCCATGTTGAGGAAAAATTAGAGTATACAACTCTAACACAAGTGTTGGAGAGACAAAACAAACAAATTACTTGTATTACACACACAAACTCTCAAAGACACTCTTTAGAAGCTATGACACTCACTTTTTCTAAAGACACACTCTAAACCACTCACACTCCTACAAGACTACTCTCTGACAAGGCTTCTCACTCTCTTACTTGGTTGCCTACTATCTTCTTCGATTGGTTGATTGGTTGGTTCAACATCACACCCATATTTATAGGTGAAGGCTTGGCATTCTACTAGTTTCTAGTTCTTTCTACAAACTAGAACTAGTTTCTAGTTTCTAGTATATTCTACAAATCTCTAGCTTAGATAATTCTAGACTAGCCACCCTACTTTCCATGCTAGAATCTTCTAGAACAACTCCATGCATGTTTGAACTAGAACAATCTAGTTCCCTTATACCGACTAATCTTAATGGGCTGGTGTTGATCTTTAACATCCCATATATAATGTGGTGAACTCAAACCTTTCCCGCAAGTGGTCCTTTATTACAGTGGTGAAAAGGATTTGAGCCCTTGTATGATGGCGTGGATTCGAACTTCGTTAGTGGCTCATCTAATCTAACAAAATCTATCGTTTGACAAAAAAAAAAAAAAAACTCAAATCTTTCCTTAATGGAGAATTTGGCAATAGGGGATCATATTATGTTGCATCCAACATCTACTTACTACACAAAATTATTGTAAAATTACTTGTAAATTAGTAATTAGAACAAGCACATCAACTTTCACAAATCAAGTAATTTTGTGCCTAATGGAAAATTGATCAAGGTGAGGGGTTAGTTGATCATATTATACGGAGATATGTGACAGGTGGTGGACCCTAGAATCCACTTATTACTCATAGTTATTTCAACTAGTTACAACGGACACATTAATTGTGACATAATATGATCAAGTCAATCACCTACCCAATATACAATTGGTAACAAAGAGGAATTCGTCATGGAGAGAGAAATTAATTAATATACAGTATATATACCTCTTCTGTGCGGCTAATCGCAAAGCCAAGCTTGACATCATCTTCTTGTAATTTGATCTCAACTGCAATTTCACCACCAAGAGGAGCAAACCAAAGGCGAACTGCTCGGACAACACCAATGTCAACTCCATGGTAGTCCTCAAAACCATATAAGCTAGCACTTGCAAGATCAGCCAAGTCAGACAATGACCCCGCATTTACAGTCGAAGAAGCTGTCTCTCCAGAAATCTGTCATATATTTCACTCCTCATCAGACATACATATAAGATATACAATTAAGCATTTTCTTTCCCTTGCGCTTCAATGAAAATCTCTCTTTTGCCTTGAACATGCAACTGTATGACTTTGCCCCCTCCTGTGCTCTTTGTATCTCAAGTTACCCAATTTGTCAAGTCGATCAAGAAGATCGTTAACTTGGCAGATTTGCAAACTCGAAAGTTGGCATTTTCTTTGTTTTGCAGGAGGTTCCACAACAATAACCTTAACGATGTTCCTAACCAACTAACTTGATGGAACGGTAACGTGAGACAGAGTACATATAAGTCAAAGTCACACAATTGTAAGTTCAGGGAGAAAAATGGAAATTTTCACAGCACAAGGGCATATAAACGAAAAAGCCTTTAGTGTGTGTGATTAATCACCTTGGTGAGCAAGGACTCAGTCTGGATGTTCATGAAGACAACGGGGACACCGGCAGCCTGGGAGGCATTGAGCCAGACATTTGCCCTAGCAAGGGTGTCCTCTAAGTCATTGTAGCGAGAAGCAGATCGATCTGAAGCCTTTGGAAGGAAAAGTACAGATAGAAAGCTACTAGAGTAGGGAACTGGTAGCAATTCCTGCATTCTCCTTTCCCATGGATATGACACATACCCATCTTGAAGCTTAGACCTGGTCAATGCACTCACCATCCGCGAGTTCCTTGAAGCTGCACATTGAACAAGTTTTCTGTGTTACTGCTTGTAGTTTCTCCTACAAAATTTTGATTAATTCCTAGTTGCAGTAAGGAAATAAAACATAAGAAATATACAGTTGTTTTTTCCTTCTGTGAAATCAACTTATATGCAGGCAGGCTCACAACTGACCCTTTGGTGTTCAAACTGCTCATTGGTTTTAAACCTAGTCATGATCCATAGAGATCGACTTATCGAGCATGAGAAAATTTTGCATGCAACGTTGTCACATGGTGTTATAAATTAACTCAAATTTTAACACTTGAGTATTAATTCAAAAAGTATGTGTGTTATAACAGAAGTAAAGCCTAGTTTTCTAGCATTTAAAAATTAACATGTGTCACGTAAAACTAAGATCTAGTATATTTTTCTTCGTTTGTAAGTGAGATATTTTAGGTTAGAATCTCGTGAATAATGAGGAACCTATTATAGCCAGACAAACTAATTACTCATAACTCAACAAGATCAATCGCACATACATAGTGTTTATTGTTATAGTGCAAATAATTAACTAGCTTAATTTAGAATGTTATTCCTATTATTCTTTTTTTTTTTTTTTTTTTTTTTTTTTTTTTTTTTTTTTTTTGGTTACCCTCCACCACCCACACAAATACAAACACAAACACACACACCAGGTTTCGAACCTGGGACCTAGATCTACCCCACCCCTTACCCACACCCTCACCACTAGGCTATTCCTAGTGGCTTAAATCCTATTATTCGATTTACCTTAGCTCTTTTAAAGTGAAGCAACGATCAAACAATAAAAGCTTGATTAAACTGTACATTCTGAACATTTTACTAATAAAAATGGCCCAAGTGTCACATTACTCGTTATATTACATTATATTCACATAAAATTAAAAGACTTTTGATGCGTTCCTAAACTAAATTATAATGAGTATATATTGAATAATGGAAGTTAGGTGAAGTGCATGAAAAGAATAAAATGTTTCAACCGAAGCTGTCAACCACCAATTAGGTTTGGTCTACTTATAATTTTCAACAAAGAGGAAGTCATGAGTTCTCACGTGGGCTTGTTTTGTGCTACTTAAAGTTGGTTTGCATTCATACGACAAACACACATTCCATTGAAAATTATGTGCACAAAGGAAAGCTAGGCGTCAATAAATCATAATCATAATTAACATGCCACAATCACCAAGTGGGGGATAATTAATCACCAAAACAATAATAATTTATAAAATACTAACAATAATTCATCTTCCTTACATGAAAGAAAGAGAGGAAGGATAGCGATAGTCAACGGATGATCGTAATAGTACCTTGGATCTCAAAGCAGTCGGCTTCCGTCCGATCGCAGAAGCCGACAGTGTAGTTAGGGTCCGCAATGGACCTGAGCATGTACTGCTTGGTCCTACCGCCCACTGAGTCATTGGGGACTATACAAGCCTGCAACTCGGCGAACTCATCTCGTCCGCGTCGGATACGGACGAAAATGGAGGTGTCCTTGGCCTTGAAGGAGGCGTGGAGGATCTTCTGGACACCGCTCCTTCCGTTCTTAAACGGCGACTTGACGGTGATGGAGCTTCCAATACGAAGCTCCTCGACGATATCTCCAGTTTGGAGCATGTCGCCTGTCCACTCGTCCGCCTTGGAGCTGCCTTTGAGGCACTCGATAGAGAGCACCATGGGTGATTTCGGCTCTCTGGTTGGGGAGTCCGAGCTTAACTGCGCTCTGTCCATGGTCATCAGCTCTTAATGATGTGGTGCTTTCTACGCTTGCATCTCATTTAATAATATGCGCACGCGAGAGAGAAGAAATTGGCAAGGGAGTAAAAAGTCGATGAATTAGAAAGGGGGTGGGAGGTTTTGGGGGTGTTCTGATTTTATTTCACACTCGAACTCAATTTCTACGAATTTTCAGAGGGATTTTTTAGCGTACGGAGACCACATCTTTACATCACTAATAAATTGAAGCAATGATTGTTTAATTAAAAATTCATTATTATTGGTCTTTCAACGCATCAAAACATGTACATATGGTCTTTTTCATCAACTCCGTCAAACTTATGTTAAAATGAGTTATGTTGGAATGACCATTGCTACAATTAGGTTAAAATTGAAAGATCATTACTCTAATTGAGTCAAAGTTGAACAATTATTTCTTAAGTTGAACAATTATTTCTTCATTTGAATTAAAGTTGAGGGATCATTGATAGAATTTTTCTTATTTGATTTTTCATATTTGCTTCTTGATTTAGCCTCACGTGCATGGTATATGACTCATTTTGACAGAAGTTCTAACGGAGTTTACAAAAAGGATTAGCTGTACGTTTTGATAAGTTGAGGGACCAATGATAATGGATTTTTAGTTGATGGACAATTTCTACAATTTACTCTTATATAACAACCACTTATAAAAAAAATTCATCTACTTATATTATGACACTTGATATATCAAACTGTGTTCTTGGCGTACTAAAAATTTTCTCAATTTTCTCTTTCATTAATAGAGAAACTTTCACGAGCACGTACCAAGAATTAAAAAAGAATACACGTATTATAATTTAAATAAAATAATTATTAATATTCAGTGACAGTGTTCGAGGGACATAAAAAATTAGGAGTTTTAACGAAACACTCCTGATATTGTTTACTTTTAACGAAAAATCATATTTTTATATTTATCTGATATTATTTACTACACCTTTATTTATCATTTTTCATTAAAACTAAAAAAAAAATCGAACTTTTTATTAGTTTTCCTTTAAAAAAAATCTATTCATTAGTTTTCCTTAAAAAAAAATAATCTATTTTTAATGTCAAAATCACATGTCCTGTACTTGAGAATAAAATAGGTGATCAACTTGTAATGTTTCCTGGTTAATGATGCTTTGTTGAAACCATATGATGATAATATATTTCTTTGCGTTCTTTCTCTCATATAAGAGAAATGCTAAGTATACTAATTTTTTATATTAAATTTACAAATTATGTAATGTGTCTTTAATTAAAAATAAACATGTTAATTAATACTTAAATATAATTTAATCATCGACAATCACGTTATATGGTTTACAAAGTATAATTTAAATAAATAATCTTCCTAACATTATCCTTGTTGGAAATTTGATTTGGATCCCATCCGGATCTAAATTGTGAGAATCCTATGAATCCTCACATCGTGTATCGTGCTATCAGAAATCATTTGACTTTTTTACTTCTTTTTTTTTAAATTAAACACATATAGCACTTGAAGAAAATTAATCATACAATGTATAATAAATGATAAGGATGCAGAGATCTTTACTATCCCCAAGATCCTCAGAAAGTGGATCCGGAGAGGACCTTTTCCTTGGAAACTAATCTTTGCAGAACAGCAGAAGTCATATTAGTGTAGATTGGGATTGGATAAGATCATTGACATTAAGGTGTGGGCATTTTACAATGATCTATTTACTATTCACTGCTTGTTTTACTTTCACTTGGGGTTCAGCCTAAGGTCAATATAACAATAGTAACGCTTGTTAGCAAACTACTCTAAATACAAATAGATAGTGCATATTCTGAGGTGAGTGAAGTGATCTATTCTTAATGTTTACTATCGCAAATCAAATATTTAGTAAAAAAGAATTACACATGCAATGTAAGTAAATTTGTTGCTTAAGTTCATGATAAAAAAATTATTTGGATGAGAGGAGTTTTTGTTTGCATTGGGTTGAAGAACTCAATTCCTTAACACCCCGAAAACACATATGCCCGTTAAAAGGTTAATATACGTATTGCTGAAAAAGTCATATGTGTTCAAGTGTCTCACTTCTTACGAAACATTTCATTAAGTTAACCGTAGATGATGGACTACAACTGATTATTAATTCAAGTGACACATTGCTTCAAGTTTTTTAACTGGCAAATTGCAAAATTTAGAGTAAAAGTTCAAGCCAATTTGAGAATTGTCCTGCAAAAGTAATGTTCTCTTCCTTTTTTTCTCACAACCTATATGCATCTTCCTCTTGCTAGTGAGCACGTTCAATCCTTCTATGTAATCGATGGAACTTACCCTTACTACAAACTAATGAAAATTCAAAAAAATGGTGGGTATCAAACATTATTCATGAATGTTCCACCAAAAAAATTTCAATAATATACATACCAATTTAGGTCTTACGAGTCGGATACTCGGATTCAAATGGTGGGTACCATACATTATTTCGAATAATATTATTGATCAATGTTTGACCAGTCTATTTGAAATGAAGAACCGGTGCTTAGAGTCCAAGACTTGTTCAACATGATTTCTTTACATAATTCTCTCAAAACGAGTAGGAGAGAAACACATGTTGGTATTCCTTCCAGATGCAGGTTAACCAACCTGCCCTGATCAACAACTTACTCACTCAACAACCAAGTCAGCATCTTCATTATTATTGGGGAATGAGACACCCAGCCATTTTATTTTGACATGTGCATATATGAGTAATTTTTTATGGTACTATCAATAGAGGTGGTAAATCAAATAATTAAATTATTAATAAATATATATTAAGATCTGTTTAATTTGATATCATCATAATATATGTGAGATTGGTTCGTTTAACGGTCATCCTAAAATTTCTCTTGCTTTAGACATCACTTTGAAATATAAAGGTAGTGGCCTACCATATACAATGCATGTAGTAATTAAGCGTACAAGGGGTGACAAAATAATGGCCCACCATGGCATTGAATGACCCAACCATTTTCCAGATAAGATTATCATCATAGCATGTTTTCCAGATAAGATTATCATCATAGCATGTTAAGTATGGTGTGAGACTTTTGATAGATTGAGCTAGGGACAATATACATGACGTTGCAACATGATGAATGAATGACGATGATATTTGAAGAGCCATACCAACAAATAATTTTTTTTTTTTGATGAACTGGAAATATCACATAACCAAGACCGAAGCCAAAAGTACAAGTAAACCCACGGAAGCAAATAATTTGGGATTCACATTTTACGTAAAAATGAACCCACTAATTTAGCCACATAATTTGGAGAGATTTTAGTGTGTCGAAACATGGCTAAGAACACAAAATGTTATAATACAATTGGTTGAAAACTTAAAAAAAAAATAAATAAACCAATTGTATTATGACACTTAATGTATCCGATCATGTTCTCATCACATTGAAATATTTTTCTATAATTTGGGGTTGACATTAATTTTAAGTAGGATCACAATGTCCTGTTCACCCCGGCCTTCTTTATTTCAGTTGCTAAACAATAGTGAGCTACCCCAAAATACTCATTATAAGTCTTTATAATGATTATTGGTCGGTTACAAGAGTTTTATTTGGGGAATGATTTTTACATCACTTTTTCACCTCTATCTACGTGAACAAGATGTTTATTTCCGAAGCACAATACGGTACACCACGTCTTATAACTTAAGTATACAATGGGGCGAGCAAAAGGGCTTCTCTGGCGCCCCAATCCCCGCATCTCGACCCTTGTTACCTTAGGGGCATCAACTTTAGCTGTTGTGCATAAGGAATCTCCTCAGAACTGTCCTGCATTCCCCTCTGAACCCTCCCGATCTTTAGCAGTGGAAATCGGGGATGGGGGTTGGGTAATATTTGGTTCTGAGGACGAACGGGCCGGGACGCAGTCTGCAGGTGTACCCTATGCAAATCTATCATGTCAAGTGACTATATTAATTAGGTTTATTGGTTCATTCTATAATAATTGGTTTGGCTACAATTTTGGTGGGCCACCAATACTACAGGGACTTGTTTTTGGAATATATATATATATATAGCTATACGATTGTAAGTACTAGATATATGATTGGTTTGGTATTACTGTGTTTTGAAAAAAAAACCACTTCTGTTGTACTGTGAGAATAAGCAGCAGAGTGTTTGGTAAATTTTTTTATAAAAGTGTTTTTGAAAAAGAAAAAAAAGCAGTATTATAGTATTTGATAAACTTTTATGTAAAATAGATGTGAAAAAAGCCGGTTTTTCAAAGCTGGGTTTTGCAACTTTGTGTTTTTGGCTTTTTTTTCACCCAAAACTGTGAAAAAAAAATTGAAACTAAATGTTTACCAAACACAAAAAACCTCATAGCTTTTTTTGATACCTACTTTTTCCAGAATCACCTCAATACCAAACTAGGTTATAGAGCACCACGAGAGATGCTCTTAAGCCTTTCACTGTAAGTTGGAGTGAGTGCGATACAATTTATATAGAAATTAGGCAGCCTAAGTTTCATACCTATAATATTAATGTTACACTAAGTGAGTTCAATAGCTATGAGAGTCAATATTTTTTTACAAAATTAGTTTGTAAGTATCACACTCAAGTTTAATAACACAGTCCATTATATTGGTATCACACTCAAATTTTTTGGTCTACTATGAAAGCATGAATTTTTCGGCCTACTATAAAATTGTGTTTCCTATATGAGTTCCATATATTAGTATCATACTCACTTTTATCGGCCTCTTGTTAAAGGCCTTATGCATAATTTATACATGTAGCTGCAAATATTCACATACAGATAATACTCATATCTTATACATATAAGTATCGGTAATGCTAGGGAGATCAAAATTTAATTAAATTTGTAAACTAAATTATGTATTACCAATAAGAAATAAACACGTTAATCAACTTTTAAGTGATAATCTAATCATCAATAATCATAATCACATCGTTTAATTTACAAATTTAGTTTTAAAAACTTTGTTGATGCACAAAACCGGAAGGTCTTGGAACAACGTAAATCCGACCGTGAATCTGCAAGAAATGTAAATAACATAAGATGTATCGTGGTTCACCCCAATGTTTGGGCTACGTCCACACTGATTATTGTATTTCTGAGGGAGAGAGAGCTCTGAATATGAGAGTGAGAGCTTAGAGAAAGCTTAAAGCTTAGGGGATGTGAGGAGGCTTGCTCTGAATATGAGAGACTTTTGGATTGTGAGGGTGAGGAGGTCATTTTATAGAATAAGGGCCCCTCCCATTTTTACATATTTGCCCCTTCATTTGCTACATAATTACACTTGAGTCCCCCGAGTATTTATACAAGGTCTAAATACGGAAGCCCTAAGTATGGTATAAACAATAGTCCCCCAAGTCTTCAGTCAAGAGAGTCTTTTGGCTGGAGACTTGAAATTCAGTTTATGTGTGGGCCGAAGTAACTAGATGTCGTCTAGAACTGATACTCGATATGAGGCGGTGCCCAATCTGAAATGATGCTCAACTCGAAATAACACATGTTGCGAAGCTGCTCTGCTTGTGGCTTATGTTGCCTTGGTTGGCTCGACTTGTGGCGTTGAAGGTGAGGGATTCCCTTTTATAGAATAAGGGCTCGCTCCTCAATACATAAATATGGGCTATGCTCGTGGCGAGGCGGTTGCTCAGTAGGCGGCGATGCTCTCTAATGATGGTGAGGGAGTCCCTTTTATAGAATAAGAGCTCGTTTCTCAATACATAAATATGGGCTAGAGTTGATGCTCTCTAATGGTGGTGAGGGAGTCCCTTTTATAGAATAAGGACTCGCTCATCAATACATAAATATAGGCTAGAGTTCCCCAAGTATTTTTCATGAGGCCCAATATATGGTACATAGTGTAGTCCCCCAAGTCTTCGGTCAATAGAGTATGTTGGCTAGAGACTTCAAATTGAATTCATGTATGGGTCGAAGTGGCGGTTGTTCGGATGCGGTATTTGTATACCCTGCACTAAAGCTTTGTAAGTGAAGCTTTGCAAGTTGAAGTTTTGAAGCTAGAGCTTTGTAAATGAAGCTTTTGAAGCTAGAACTCTATAAATGAAGCTTTTGAAGCTAGAGCTCTGTAAATGAAGCTTTTGAAGCTAGAACTTTTGTAAATGAAGCTTTTGAAGCTGGAGCTCTGTAAATAAAGCTTTTGAAGCTGATTGACATGAGTGATGCTCGTGAATATTTATGTTGAATGACATGAGTGATGCTCATGGGTGTTGACATGAATGATTCTCATGAATGTTGACATGAGTGATGCTCATAAATGTTGACATGAGTGATGCTCATGAATGTTGACATAAGTGATGCTCATAAATGTTGACATGAGTGATACTCATGAATGTTGACATGAGTGATAATAGAGAGCCTGACTATTTTGGGCATATGGGTCTTCGCCCTTCCCATAGTATTGCAGGCCATTATTTTGATTTTTTTTATTACCTTCTGATGGGGTTACACAGATGTCTCTGAAAGATAAGAAAAATAAATTACATCATTCAAAAATAAATAAAGCAGTCGTTGGTGCATTGTTTTTGCTTTTGCTTTCATTTTCTGCTTTGCTTTTACTTTTGCTTTCTTCTTTTCTCCTTCTCCTACGCATCTCCAAAAACCGAACCAAGGATGCTTTGTGAGCAGCTCGGACAGATAAGTGTCTTACTGCTCGGACAGATAAGTGTCTTATCCTGAGACCCACGTAGCCTTTCAGAATCCTCGAAACAGATCCCCTTTTGACAAAGGTAGCCCCTACTTTCTGCTTTTTCGAAATTTGAGCACATGACTGCACATCATTATGTTCATTCTGCGCAGCTCCAGACTTCAAATCATTATGTTCCTCATCGAATCGGGGACTGAATTACCGGCGAGATTCCAAAATGCATCACTACGCTCCATTTTCTCCGAATCCTTGACTTCATTGGGAACATAATTTCCAGTGAGATTCGGTGCAACGTGTATTCGGCGCAATGGGTTGGACCCATTGTCGTCCATTGCTTTCTGGGTTGGGTTTCTCCAGCAAGACACCAACAAACCACTAGGATCCGACGAAAGTTTCTTCGAATCGTTTGAGCGGTTGGCGCTGACGGAGAACGTGGAGGTCGCCACCGGGGCAAAACTCGATAAGCAGGAAAAGTCGTTGAAGTCCATCAGTGCAGATGCCTATGATTTCTTCGATAGAGTCTTCATATATTTTTTTTCTTGAAGAGCTTGTTCATCAAAGAGATGTTTATATGGGGGTGGCTTCACGGGTAGTGTAGAAGTCATCTGGAGTAGAAGAGTGTAAAAGCCATATGGAGTAGAAGACTCGACGACTTTCTGGGCGAAAATGGGGAGGCGGGTGGAAGCTCGCAAGGCGGACAAGTCGGAGGTGCGGGACCATGTCGGGTTTGTGGGCCGGATCTGTGCGTTGAGCTTGGCGGATCTGTGCGTTGAGCTTGGTGGGGTTGAAGATCATGAGGTGGCTGTCTTGGAAGAGGTTTTCGATGGTGGCGTGGTCGAGGAAGTTGATGCACAAAGAAATATGTGGTATTGAACCAGGATGTTGCTTACTTCCAACCAATCTTTTTTTTATCGTCAACAAGTAAATATGTGGTCTTGTCCAGGTAAGCCACAAAGAATGTGAGAATGATATCAATAGCAAAGAAACCATTGACAACATTATCAGTAATAGAGAGCGGTCCCCCTGGTCTTTTGAGGAAGCCAAACTCGAACGGTGACCCCTAAGCAGTATAGATGACCGGAACAACAAGAAATGTCTCCCATATCCTGTAGCGGCGATCGTACGGCGAGACAATGAACCTGCCGAGTTTCACACGTCGGTTGCTCGACCTTGCACCGAGGGAAGGCAAAATCCCAGTTGAGAAACTGTAGTGGCTGCCGTATCTAAAGAGCTCAATTTGCTCTTGGCCGCACATTGAGACGCTAAAGACTCCTCTAGTGTTGCTATTGCTCTCCATTGGTTGATTGGAATTTCGAGAAAGAGAGAGAGAGAGGGAAGAGAGAGAAGAAGGAGGGCGTCAGCGGTGGTGGGAATGCTTTGGGTTGTGATTCTTCAGGGAAGGTTAGCCATCTTTTGATTCGAGAACAGCCGAGAGAGGAGGAGGATGAGGAGATGCAGCAGCGGGTGTGCAGGTTAAGGGATGATTTAATGGGGGAAAGAGGTGGGTGTAGGTTAGTGGAGTTGTTTGGAATGGATCAAAGTCTCAAATTTGATGGATGACTGAGGTCAGTTGGAAGTTAATGCCCAATTGGTTGTGTTGTCTGTCTCTGTGATTTGCTTGTGGAATTGGAGACTATCGGTCAGTTGATTCAAGAGGATGCACCTGAGTTTCTCTTTCTCTTTGTAGATTGAATGGGTGTCTCTGAGTGTGGGTATTGGGTTTCTACAGATTCATGGCAGAGGTGAAAAATTGAGAGAGAACCGACATAGTTTTTCGTATCGCTTCCCACAGACGACACCAAATGTTGATGCACAAAATTGGAAGGTCTTTAAACAACGTAAATCCGACCGTGAATCTGCAAGAAATGTAAATAACACAAGATGTATCGTGGTTCACCCCAATGTTTGAGCTACGTCCACACTGATTATTGTATTTCTGAGGGAGAGAGAGCTCTGAATATGAGAGTGAGAACTTATAGAGAGCTTAGAGCTTAGGGGATGTGAGGAGACTTGCTCTGAATATGAGAGACTTTTGGATTGTGAGGGTGAGAGACCCTTTTATAGAATAAGGGCTCTTCCCCTTTTTACATATTTACCCCTTCATTTATTACATAATTACATTTGAGTCCCTTGAATATTTATACGAGGTCTAAATACGGAGACCCTAAGTATAATATAAACAAACTTGATTTCCCTAATACTATGTATTGTAGTCAATCCATAATCAACACTCCAGACAAAATCCCCCCCCCCCCTCTCCACGCCGGTACAAAAAAATGATAATAATGCAAAAAAAAGGATCAAATTAGAGTAATAATAAAACGACGAGGAAAGCAACGTCGTTATTAGAGATGGCTTGCAAGTAATAACAAATTGGGAAAAATCCGCCAAAGCAGAGGAGGATTTTCATACGCCAGTTAACAATTAGCAGCCAGAAATATTCTGAACATTTTGGAATCAAATGGAATCTCCATCGTTTACCAAAAAAATAAAAATAAATGGAATCTCCATCTCCGTAGCCCTCCATACAATAATTGGTGGCCTCAAAACCCCTCAAAATTCCACAATCACCCCACAAATCTTCACCTGGATAATAATTTGTGTCAGAAACCTGTTTGGTTCCCGGGAAAATTCAACTGCAGGAAAAGGTAAAGGTAAAGGAGGAAGCTTTCTTTCCAGGCTTCATATTTCACTTGAATTAATCAATTATCCATTTTGTATGTGCCTTGTGGAATTACAGAACTGCTGAATTTTGAATATGGTTTTTGGGGTTTTCCAAAGGTGAGACCTATGTGATGGTTTATGCTTATTTGTTATCAGAAAACTATGCAATTTTGAATTTGGTTTTTTGGGTTTTTTTTTCTGAAGGTAAGAACTTTCAACTTTGTGATGGTTTAGGCTTGTTAATTATTAGAAAACTACTCAGTTTTGAATTTGGTTTTTTGGGTTTTTGTAAAAGGTGATATAGCATTGTGATGGTTCATCAAGTTCTGCAACCATGCTGATGGTGTATGCTTCAGGAGCTATTACATATACAGATTATGCTCATAATTTTTTACAGCATGAGGCAGTTTTACCCTGCAAGACTACCCATGTGAATTTCTTGAACAAAATCTCTATTTGTACCAACCCAATTGGAGCTCCTTGTAATTCTGCACTCTCTGCTTTCTACTTGTCATGGAGAAGCCGTAATCAGCTAAACAGCCCCAAGAAATGGCTAGTAAGTGTTTTTGTAAGTTTCTTTTGTTTAGGATTTAGGGATAAGGAAATGGATTTTGATATTTGTACGAGTGTTTGATATGTTTTGATATTTTTCATTGCAGTGCCGGATGAAGGATTCGATTCCATCGGATGATGAGTATCGATCATCGCGCAACATAGCAATCAGTTTATTTAGGCGGTACAGGAATGTGGTCGACCGTGGAGGAGGTGCCAACCTAAACGTATATACAGAATTCGGTGGTATTTTGTGTGTTTTGCTTTGTTTAATTTCTTTCACAACCGATGTTTCGTTTGGTTGATCAGGAGTTCATCAGTGCTGGGGTGAATGCTTATGCACTGGGCTGCACAGACGAGGGATTAAGAAAAGAACTGCTTGATATGAAAGAATCTGGTGTTGAAATTGAAGGAATGCAAAGCTATGGTGGAACCACCAGTTTGAAATTCAAGATCGCATCGGAGGAGGTAAACTCGCTCTTTAGTTATTAACGTTTACCCATTTGTCGAAATGCAACCATTGTAGTATACATAGATACATTAACTGAATTGGAATATGAAGTTTTTTGCCCAATTCTGATGATCTTTGTGATCTATTGACTAAACTGAATGTCAGTCATAGTCTAGTGTTGGAAATGTGAGAAGCAGGAGTGCGTGTTAAGTTTTCTGTTGGTCATGATTTCGACTTTTTTCCTCTTACGGTGAATGATTAGTTCCCTTTTCTGTCTTTTCTTCACAATGCAGGTTGATGAGTGCATTCTGTGGTTGAGCATTATATTCATCACCATATTGTGTACGCCACAGCCAACAATAGTTAGATGGTCATCCATACCTCCAGTATCAGATGAAGAAAGGCTTAAATGGAAAGGCTTTTGTGCACTCATAGCAAATGCGTATTATGTGAGAGGAATGGCATGGTAAGCTTCCTTCAGCATATCCAAATCCTACTTTGAGTTATATATATCATAATCCGTATTAAACATGGCTGAATTTCTGCATCCGAATCCTACTTTGACAAATCCGGATTTTTTCTGTGCAAGCACACCGCTGTATATTTCTCAAGTACATGCTATGACAACAAATTATCGACCTCCACTTTGACCTTTTCAAACTACTATTTTCGTGCAATATAAACCGGTTGTGAAGGTTCACCTCTTCGCTTAAACTTTTTTCCTTGAAGGCTTCCAGTAAAGACACTTCAACTAGAGCAAATGGCAGTGGTTGGACAAGCCGAGGAACCATCAGTTGTTGCAAGTCGAATGCGATTAGTTTTTAGCACACTTGAGGTTAGCTGCATATAGTTCATTTTCTTAATTGAGAATGTGTTTAATATCAAGCCCCTAGCCCTTGTGGCGATTTCAGCTCTGTAGTCTCCGTGTTGCTAATCTAATTTCTGTAATCTGTTTTTAGATGGTATCAAACCAAATTAGGCTCTGCCGTAGAATATGTGATAAGGAATTGACTGTGATGACCGAAAATTTATTTGCTTGTGCAGGTTGTGAGTCCACACTGGCCTAGAGTATAGCGGTTCGGTGTCAAGAACAGATGACATGCTGCCTGTATTTTTACATTTGTAGTATGTGAATCTGTATGGCCTAAACCTTTTTCCACTTTAGAAAGGAAAACAGGGGGAAATACTATAGCCTCGTAATCGAATTTTTATTTATGAATGTGAAGAATTTCATTGTTTTGTTCACATGTTCTTTCAAAGGTTAGAAAGATTGACTTGCATCACAATCTTGTGCGCACCATGCCATGTCACAACATGAATTTCTCAGACCTATATAGTCTGATTCTTATATGTACTAGAAAAAATATCGACAGCAGGGATGAATACCCGGAATTTCATGTATTGTTTTTCTCATTAACTTATAATTTTAATGAGCCGAAATCTCACTCACCGGCCTAAACAACGAGCACACACTCAAATGTCAAAGTAAGGGATCAATCAACGAATAAACGAGCTCCATTGAGGAAGGAGAGAGAGGGGCAAGAACCATGCTTTCATAGAGAAGTGCCGGCCTGAATCTTATCTAATTGTGAGAATAACTGACTAAGCCATGCCATACTGACATCGTCCTTTTGCCTCTTTTACTTGGAATAATCAAGTATTTGTTTATCTAATTTCTCTTCTTAATTAACACAAATCACACTAGAAGTTCGAATTCCTCCTAAGATTAGGAAAGTTTAACTCTCCCTTCACACCAATTTTAGACATGATAAGCTCCTCTTATGCGCACCATCAGGTTCCCAACCTTCATTCATTATACGAATTTCTCATAATCAATAATATTATTTAGACACACAAAACTGACTCATTTATTTAAACCCAATACAAATGGGCTCGACTCTTGTATGTGTTAGTTTTGTATGTCCAAGTAGCATCACCCCGACAATTGATATCTATATGCCCCAATTCTGAAAGGAAAAGAAAAAGTGGTGAGAGTGGAAAGGGAAACCTAAGCTAGTTTCTTGAAAGGCGAACTCCAAGTCCAAAGCCATTCATGATGTCTTTCTTGAATTCCAAGTCTTGAAAGCGTACGTCAAATTAAGCTTTGAGATCAAAACCCTAGCCTTTCTTGATTCCCAAGTATCGGACGAGCGTGACATCAAAGTATGGAGATGCAGCAGCACATGAGAAGAAAGATGAAGATGGAGAAAGGGAAGGAGATAATTACTGATGATTCGAACACTTTGTACCTGTGTTTTTGTGAGAACATGTTGGATGGCACAATTGCTTACGCTCTTCATGCCATTGCTTTGAGCCACGTATTGCGAGACCCGCGGCCGCGTTTAGGTTCTTCAACATCATTCCTGGCCGCGGGTTTACGCCAAGGGGGCTACGCTCGTGGCAAAGACCTGCCTCACAGAAACAGGTCTATGCCTTCAGGACTGATCCCGCTCTCGATTCCCAACCCAGAATCATCAAGCAGCCTCCCATGAAACAAGGAAAATCTGGTCCCATGTTATTCGAACACAAGGATAAACTCTACGTTCAATCACGTTCTCCTATGTTGGACCCGGTTGGTCTCCCTATGGAACCCGCTTTCGAGGTTTTCGATCCTAGTGTGGGCAAAAGGTTGCCTATGCGACGATCCACTTTATCTAACTGTAGGCACCAACATCTGTGTCGCGTCATTTGGCTCGTCTTCATGTAAATATGTGTTTGTCTTTGAGACTGATCCAACGGTGGATCCCAACCCCGGTATCGTCAAGCATCCCCAGCATGTCTTCAACAACAGTCCACTACAACAAGGGAAAAAGACACAGCTGCAGGCGGAGCATGACGGAAAATTATATGTTCTTGCCTCTGATCCTTTCAAGAGCGTGATTGGCACCCCCGCGACACCCTCTTTCGAGGTATTTGACATCAGGTAGGGAAAATTGTTGCCTCTTCCCGAACCTTTTTCGACTACGCTTGCTTTTCATACTGTTATGATAATCCCTACCCTTCTATCAGTTATACAATTGTAGGCACCAACATATTTGGCTCATCTTCAGATAGTCCTGTGTTTTGCTTCGATACACATATGGAAGATATGCATCTCCCACTTAAATTCTTACATCCTGAACTTCCTAAAACATTTGACAGTCGAACAAGTCGTTCCTAGGATTCTGTCCATCTAGGAGGTCAAAAAGTCCGCCTCGTTTTGTCCCTGTACTGGGAGCCATTCCACCATCGTCATGTACATGAAGAGTTTGAATTTAAACAGCTTACAAGACCTCCGAGCGAAAAGGCCGAGAAGGTAAGGGTTGGTCCCGTAGTTTTTGAATTTAAACTTGCAGAGAGTAGGGACGCCTCTGATGTCAAAATCTTTATATCCTTTTTGCATGTTCGGGGTTTATGCTTGTTTCATTTCTTCTACATCTCTACCACCGTCCATCATCCCTCTTTTCGCCATGTATTTCCCCTCTATAACTAACACAAAAGTGAAAACTAAAAATAAAAAACGAAATGGTTATTAAACTGGCTTTTAGTTAATCCGGGGTTCGATTATAATCTATGGGAAAATTGGTCACAGCTGGAGCTTTTTACAATGCAAATCATCTCTACATCATCATTCCTATCCTCTCTCTCCTCCATATGTTCTCAAAGTTGCATCAGATTGACTTGCATCACAAGTTTCCACAATTCATGCTGTATGAAACATATTCTGGCTAATTAACAAGATCTTCCGCTGATAGAGCAATTTCACAACGTAAACAGATGATTTCCCGACTTCTGCAGCTCTGCAGTTCTCTGATAAAATACAAAACTCTCTCAGCACCTATAATATATATCTATATACTAGCGTGATTCTTATATCTACTTCAAAGTATCGTCGACGACAGGGATGAATAAACTCAATAGTTGCATTACCGTTCTCCACATCAACCTACAAAAGGGTAGACAAGGAGAGATATATGAGAGTACAATTTGGCTAAGAAATTACAAGTTGAAAATCTTGCCCTTCCCCTCAAAACACATATTTAAGGGTCGTTCCTACCAAAAAAAAAGGGCCATTATTGTTTGATGTTTTGAAAATCAAGTAGCTAATTGACCTAATATTGATGGCAACAGCAAGGTCTACCTTTCTATGCCCATCTTTTCTGTGGAGGAGCATCCTTTCGTTCAGATATAGAACGCCTTCGAATGGTCCTTTTTGAATCCCCACCAGCTGATGTCGGCCTTGGCCTTGAAAATTGAGTGGTACTGGATCTTGTGACAGGGCTCATTGGTTGAGATTTTGGGCTCGCCGGTTGAGATTTTGGACTCATTGGTTGAGAAGCTTTGCTCACTGAGTGTACTTGCCTTGAATTCATGGTGATCGCTTTTAGAGGATTCAGTGGGTGGGATTTTATGCGACTGTTAGTTGGTTTCACCTTCGAAGTTGAGGCTTTTTTGGGCTCTGGTTTCTTAGTTGTTTGAACAGGGTCAAGGATCTGAGGAACCTTTCGAGTTTTAACAACAGGAGGAACTGGTGGTCGAATCCGTGGAGAGCAGTCTGAATCAGAAGATGAAGGGCCAGTAGTGCTATCCATATCATAAAGGATGTTGTTCATCATGTGATGGTTTTGTTTATCATCTTCATGTGCATCTGGGGAAGAGAAAGAGGGTCTCTGAAGCCTTGTAAGGTGCACTACCTGTATATGTATATACACATTGACAATTTGACATGAATAACTCAAAAGTCAAATACATTATTTTCCGTAATTCTGAAACCCCACATCTTACTTCGCAGCTCCGTACCTTTTGTTCTAGAACTACCATGTCCCTCTTTAGTCTTGTAATCGTTGAGTTCTTTCTACGTATTATGTCTTCTAACTCTGAAATCCTCTGATATGAATGATAAGAATAACCGTGATCAGCCAAAGACAAAATTTGGCAATAGAATTATAGAAGAACAAAACGAGAACAAAAGAGGGAGGTTGCCTTTGAACCGGCACTTTCAGCTGACTGGAGTAAAGTGGTCAGCTCCTGTATGGTTCCATCTTTCTCTTCACAATCCTTCTTGAGATTGTCTATGTCTTGTTCAATATCTACGGTGTTTAGCTGCTGAAATCACAACGAATTACATCAAGAACATGAAAAAGTGATACCTTAGAAAGTAGAAACTGCCATTTCTGGTAAGTTTTGCAGACCAAAAGATGAAAGCAGTTCCATTACCTGGATGTCTGCAGCAGAAGTGACACTTGAGCACAAGTCTGATAAATCTGACATCCGGCGCTCCTCTTGCTCTTGTACATTTGGCAGAGACACTTTATATCGTAGTATATGATCCCCATCAGAGGCTTTCTCAGCATTGTTATCCTGATACCAAATTAAGAGATTAACCAGATCAAGATTTCTGCATTAGTACAAGATAACTCGAAACAATCTATGTAGCGACACGGAACAAATCTTACCACCAACCCATTTGGAAGATCACGATGTTGATCACAGAGCCAACAACCACAATCAACAAATTTGATTTTATGGGAACTGAAAGATTCGTTGCGTTGCAGTTCTACATTTTCGAGGGTGGAAGGAACAAGAGTTCCCGAGTGATCCTTAATGTTATTCATCTGCTCGCACAGGCTGTCAAGCTTCTGCTGCATGCTTGATAATATCTGATCCTGGTAAACAGTTTGACACGAGAATATAAGTCAAGAATTATATTTCACCACTTGAAGGTTCTCAGCATTTAACATAAAATAGTACGCGAATTCGGTTAACTCGAAAGATTGATACTTTACTCAAAAACAATATCAAATCTGATATTTAAAAATTTAGACTAACACTTAGGCTGAACCAAAGCTTTCAATATCAAATGTACATGAGAATATATAAAAAAGAATTTTCAAGAAAAACTCATGGTACTGTTCACTTTAACGAAAAACCACATTTTTACACTAAAAAGTCAATCATGATACTATTCACTTTACCTTTTATTTTGTTTTTATCTTAAAACTCAAAGTTTTCTTGCATTTTTCCATTAGTTTTCCTTATATAAAATTCATGAATAAAATTAAATTGATATTAAAAACACATGGATCTAACGAAGGACATGACACAAAATCGAGCACAATGGCGTTCTAGGATTCATATAGCCGACCCCACTTTGTGGGAAAAGGCTTTGTTGTTGTTGTTGTTGTATTAAAAACACATGCCCAGTTATGAATATAACCTCCATAACTACAACAGTTAAAATAAATATACAGAGAGAGTAATGATTGAATTATACAAAATTTCAAAATTTGTTAAAGAAAACGTCTAAAGATTCATAATTAAACAAACCCAAATCAGCAATTAAAGAGAGAATTGAAAATTTAATAAACCCAAATTAGTCAAAGCTCAATGACTACAAACCCGAAGCTCCACAGATTTCTTCAGCTGCGAAATGTGGCGGTTTTTCTTCGACTCGGCGGCGGCAACACTTATCACGGCGACGAAGAGGAACCTCTGGAAGGGGGTAAACAGCTCCCAAGCCGCGGCTTGCTCTGGGCTCAAGCCACCCTTAATGGCTCGAGCCGAGCTGGCCTCGTCGGCATTGACCATCCGGCCTTCGAGGTTGACCCAGGCCAGCTTCCGGCGAGCCGGCACGGGGCGGCTCCGCTCATTGAAGCTGCTTGAGAGGCGGCGCTTGGAGGAGGGCGTGCGGATTGGGGTTAATGTGACCCGAACCGCGCCGAAGCCGCAAGATGGGAAGTCTTGGTCGGACACTTTCATGGCATGAAGGGCTGAGAGGAGAGGAGAGGAGGGAGAGAGAGAGAGAGAGAGAGAATCGATCAAGTTTTAAAATGCTTTTTTGGGAAGTTGCTGGTATTTTTTTCAAATGCTTTTGAATTGAGAGGGAAACCGCAATAACCGTTTGTCCGACGTCCCCTCTTCAAACGTTGGAATTTTTCTCCTTTCTTTCTTTTTCATTTTTTTTTTAGAGGTCGCACTTGGTGCGATGGCAAGTGTCTTCTCCCATGAGCGGTAGGTCTCGGGTTCGAGACTTGGGAGCAGCCTCTCCATAAATGGGGGTAAGGCTAGCCGACATTCACCTCTCCCAGACCCTGCGTAAAGCGGGAGCCTTGTACACTGGGTACGACCTTTTTTTTTCTTTTCCATTTTTTTTTATTTTTGAGTTTTCTCTGAATCTAAATATTCGATTTATCAAGAAAAAGTACTCTTATTTCTGGGCGTAATCCAAATAGAGTTGTTTTCTAAACACCTAGAATCTGTTAATTAGTCATTTATTTTGGTAATTTAGTTATGATTTTAACGCTGATTTACGTAAACATGTCCTAATGACTAGAATCAAATTATTTTTATTAAAGAAACTGCAAAAATCCCGTACTAATAGAGAGGATCAGATTTTACGAGATGCATAAATTGGAATGAAAATGAAATATGGATATCATAATCATACTCAATTTGTTAGCATTATTTCTCACTTCTTTTTGTGATTCACATAAAAGAAATTTGAATGCTATAAAATACAAGGGCATAAACTGTCTATAGGTGACTTTTTATGTCCACCGTCAAATCCTAATGTCAACCTGGACAGGAAGTGAAAACTACCAAGCTGGAGTACGGTAGAGGCAGAGAGAATATTCGGTGGACTGGAATGCGTAGAGATCGAAAAGAATACTAACGGCGAAAGTACTTTGCTGGGCCAACACTGACATTGAGAGACGATTTGGGATATTGGTAACAATTAACGAATTAGAGGGCTCAAAATCAAATTAAAAATTTAGAGTGCAAGTATGACAAGATCTAAATTTCAGAACTTCAGAGAAGAGAAATATATGTTGTGAAAAAGCAATTAAATAGTTAATGTCTTGTTCTTATCCTTGTTTATTGGGATTAAACAGGCACCCTATTGGGCTTTGGCCCATGTAAACTTTTGGGTAAAAGGTAGACAGAGGCCCAAAAATGCCCAAATATTCCCAATCCAGATTTTAGCCAAGCAAAAATGATGCGATGTATATAAAAAAAACCCAAATATTCTGCATGAGTGGTCTTTTTTTTTTTTTTTTTTTTTGAAAGACATGAGTGGTCTTTTCTTTCCTTTAAACCAACCACACAAATCAAGAGTCCGTTTTTTTTTTTTTTTTTTTTTGTTAAACGACAAATTTGTTAGATTAATCATTGATGAAATTTGAGCCGACGTCATCATATAAGGGTTCAACTCATTTCTACCATTATGGTAACGAGCTAATTATCTTTTTCTCTCTCTTGAACGACCAGAATTTGAAATATTTTTTTTTCTTCAGTAAATTAGAGGAAAATAAGGAGATAACTATAAAGAAAACAAAAGGACATAAATGTTTTATTCCACAAGGTGATTCGCTATACGCTGGTTGAGAACGGGGCATACCGTACTACTCATAAAGCTTAGAACATACTTAATTTAACCTCAACATAAACTGTGATAACAAATTACTCACCCAAATAAATATAACCCTAACCCATGCGATCGGTGTAGCTTTCTGCCTAATCTCTCTCCCAATACCAGAAGGGGAGAGATTCTCTTGAGATAAGACCTCAATCTTAACATAACACTTGGCCTGTGAATAGAAAAGGAGGATAAAAGTTATTGATTTAGGATGAGGATCCTTTCTCCTGGTACTCGTTGCGAGGATCGTAGGGATCCTCACATTGTGGTAGTTCATCGTATATCGTGCGGTCAGTTTTCGTTAAATAGTATTTGTGTTTAATTTTAAATAAACAAATTTAAAATGATTTATGACCGTACAATATACGATAAACGATTAGGATGTGAAGATCTCCACAACTTGGATTCGGATGGGAAACACAATATTTATTAATTTAGTAAACACCACTAGGATCCTTTTCGGATCCTTTTCTAGGGGATCCCAGGATCCGTAAATCATGTTCGTTTATCGTACATCATGTGGTCAGTTTTCGTCAGGTACTATTTATGTTCAATATTAAATAAAAAAAATTAAATGATTTCTGATCCCACGATGTACGATGAACAGAGACAATTCACGAATTCCTGATATCCTCACAAAGTGGATCCGGAAAGGATCTGGATTCTTAGTAAACATACTCATGTTTTAATTTTTAATTTTTTCGGTTACATGGTGGCAATGCCAATTGAAAAAGAAAACTACAAAATAATATTAGGAACTTTAACGAAAAGTTTCCGGTACTGTTCACTTTAACGGAAAAATCATATTTTTACACTAAAAAGTCAATCATGGTACTATTCACTTTATCCTTTATTTTGTCCTTATCGTTAAAATTCAAAGTTTTCAAGTTATTTTCATTAGTTTTTCTAATAATATTAGACCAAAAATGTTTTTCTTACTTTCTATTTGTACCATTGTTTGTTCCGTCTCTTTAATATAATATAGATGAGACATGCATGTGTTAGTGAGTTCTACCTTTATTAAAGAGATGGTACAAATAAAAAATAAGTGTAACACAACTCATGTTACACCAAGCCTTGCCGACCTTGTTAGAACTTAAGGTTAATCCCATATCAGCAGTCATGCATGTTACTTAATTTTTTGATAGGGATTCAAACTCTGATTTTTTTTTTCAATGGTAATTAGAGGGTGATTTCCTAGCGTGCTTCAAAAATTCAATGACCAAAATATAACGATTGACCAAAAATTTCAATAAATAGGACACACCGAAAAATTATAAACTTTTCAATAAATGAGGTTCGTTTGGGTCTTTTCAACACCAACAGGATCCTATCCGGATCTTTTTGTTAAGGATTCCAGAGATGATTCTGGAGATTCGTAAATTGTGTGTTCATTGTACATTGTGCAGTCAGTTTTTATCAAGTACTGTTTGTATTTAATTTTAAATAAAAATATTTAAAATAATTTATAATCGCACGATGTATAATAAACAAACATGATTCACAGATCTCTGAAATCCTCACAAAGATCCGGTGAGAATCCGGATTCTTTTCAACAAACCATGTTTAGAATGCCATTCTGTATTAACTAGTTTGGGAGGCGGTAGATTCATCATGCAGCCAGA
Source organism: Malus x robusta (assembly GCA_963082935.1). Classification (NCBI taxonomy): domain Eukaryota; kingdom Viridiplantae; phylum Streptophyta; class Magnoliopsida; order Rosales; family Rosaceae; genus Malus; species Malus x robusta. The sequence goes on along the minus strand of OY720329.1, from coordinate 38,835,806 downwards.
AAGAAAAAGGTCCCCACTTTTCATTAAAAATAAATAAATAAATCCCCACTCAGAAAAGAAAGTTATGTAATTTCATGTTCCAGAGAGAGTATCCTCGTCGGATTCTCTTTATAAAGATTTCAAAGATTCTCAAATCACATTCGTTCATTCTATATTGTACGACTAGTTTTTGTCGGATACTGTTTATATTCAATTTTAAATAATAAAAATTTACAATGATTTCTGACCGCACGATATATGATTAACGGATGTGATTGGAGGATCCAGCATTCCAAGTGTTACGCCTAAATCTCTCTCTTTCCAACTAGAAATACAGATCGTCTTTGGATCTCATTGTCCAAAGCTCAAAGAACAAGTAATTTGAATTGTGCAAATTAAATTTGACGGTTTTCATTAACTCATTTCGATGACCTATTTCACACAAAGTAAGAATCCGAATATTTTTTTTCTCTTTTGAACTATCCAAATTCTTAGAAAGGTTCGATGTTCTAGACTATAAGGTCCGGAGAGGATCCAAATCCTCCAACTAGTATATATGATGACCAAATATATATATACACATACATATACCTATATACATAAATATATATATATATATATATATATATATATATATATATATATATATATGAACATTCTGGGCTTCCAGGGAATAAAAACAAGAAAGCAATCTCTCTTTCATGGGCAAGGAAATACAAGTTTTGGGAGGGACGTGACATCAGATATGACATGGCAATCACTTACATGCAAAAGAAAGTGAGTAGCCTCATCCATTTAGTCCAGCCTTCTATAGCCACTCATTCTTCCAACAATCCTTCTTCGCCAAGGCATCCAGCCTCATTTATCAGCTGGTTTTTCTTTTCCTTATCTCTTCAAACTTGAAAAAGCTCCCACTTCATGCTTATGAAAGCAAGTTGAAAAGGAAGCTGCAAAGAAAAGTTAGAAAGGAAAAAAAAAACAACTCATGTTTTTGCTATAGCCTTCTTACGATATAATAACACGTTACGAGTCTATAGCCACGAACAATAACATAAGTCTTCGTGGCAAATTTTGTTTAGGTCTAATTCATGGTGGGTTGATATGTTTATATAACACATTAATTGAAGATTCAATTCGGTGTTCATTTGCAAAACATGATAACGACTCTTTATCTTTGTGAAATATGTTTTTTATTTATTGTTTAGTCTTAACTTAATTGGATTCTTGTGTATGTTTGTTGGTGAAAGGTTGGACATTTGTTACGTGATGTTATATTTTGATATTATTCTATATATTTTATTTGTTTGGTGTTTGATTGATAAAAGGAATGAAGAAAAACGAGTAAACATGTGAAAGCACAACACAACCAACAAGATCTGCCAAGGAGATTGCGTTTGATATGGATCGAAGAGAAATAGATTGTCAGAATACAGGACACTGATTTGGCGTCTGAGCTCAAATTTAGGCCCGTGATACTTTTTCGGAAAGGGAACGATACCACGAGTCAAACTTACTGCTTTGCTATGATATATGATGATTTGGCCATCTGAAGTCATTTTAGACTCTAAACAGTGTTTACAGTTTCGTAATAAAATTGGACCTTTTGGTTTTGTTTTAATACTTAGAGTCCTTTGAGTTGTTTCAGAGCTATTTCATGTGGTTGTAATCTTTATTTAAATCATCTAGATGTTTCAATAATTGGGAACCGGATCCCCTCCGGACCCAAAGGAAATGAGCCTACTCATCAAATGATCTGGGCCATTGAAATTTAATTCAACGGCTACAAACAGGAAGACCCTCTAAAGTTATAATAATTGTAGCCGTTAGATTAAATTTCAATGTCCCGGATCATTTGATCCTTAGACTCAGTTCCTTTGGATCCAGAGGGGATCCGGTTCCCAATAATTCTATTCATTCAATCATTAATCAATTCAATCCCTTTTATTTTTTTTCCCAATTTTCTGATGGATTTCAGACTTGTTCTTCAAGAGATTACGTTGGTAAGCCTTTTAATTACTTCGTGCTGCGTCAAAATTTATATACTTGGGAATGATAAGTTCAGGCTTTAAAATTTGAATTTAATATAATCTTACATGACATGAACATTATCATTAGAACACGATAAGCTATGAGATGTCTAGTTCAATAACCCCACAAAACCAACACACATTTACTACAAAGAAACTAGTATTAGGAGTGGTCTCCTTGTTGCATAGAACAAGACAAAGGCCAATAAATTTAGGGTGGCAACCATGTTACTCTTACGTAAAATATGCATTTCTTTGACTTTCATCTGGCCCTCCATACTCATTTATAACAACTAAAAAATGAAATATTTGAACCTCCATTATTGAATCGAAAATGGGCAACAAGAACAGTTAGCATCCTTGACTGCATGGGTGCAATTTGATGCATAAAAATAAAAGCAAAGAGAAAATGCTTATTTAGTAATCATGTGCTCGTTAATTTGCTTCACTCGTTCTTCCTCCAATTATGCCAGGAAAAAGCATGTTTGTCCGTAGACGTCTCCATGTGTTTTAACTTTATATGTTACTTTCTCACATAACTAGTAGAGTCTTCGTGTAATTCCGTCTCCTCTGATGGGAAGTGGGGATTTGATAAATTGCTTGAGCTCCACAACTGTAAGCATGTAATGTCACATTCACCACAGAATATTACTATACAGCATGCATTCTTTTAATGCCACCAGTGGGTTTTGGATCTTAGACATCAACTTTTAGCAGCCCCTTTTCTCTTCTTTTCCCTCTCCACCCACATAAAGAAATAACCTAACTGTCAATTTTTAAGTACAAAAGAGAACCCCAGAAAGCTCCAGCGGCCTTCTATCTTCTTTACAACTTCTAATGGTTCTGTACATGAAAAGCAAAGTCCCCTCCTACATTTTGGTGTTGCTACTGCTGCTTGTTTGAACAGGTACACTTGGCACGATTTTCAGAGAGCGTCTGGAAAAATTTAACCGAAAAGAAAGGATAAAGCAGTGAGTGAATACATTACAAATGCAAGTCAGAAGTGTTTGAGCTACACAATTTGTAAATTTTCGTGATTCGATTTGATTTTTTATAAAACATACCTGGACTTGAGTTTGAAGGTCTTTAATGTACTCAACTGCCAAATCCAACATGTCTGAAGTGTTTGTTTGCTGCAAAGTAAAGACATTAGATGTTTTGAGTCAAGTGCACACGCTAACTGGTTCATAGATCGAAAAGGCATGTGAAGATTCTACCTTGTCCATGTTCGGTACAAGCTCTTGCAGTTTCCTCATTCGTTCGCTAATTCGGGTTCTTCTCACCTGACCGGAACAAAAATAAACATTTTGAGCATTTTAATTTAACATACATGTTTCAATGGTGCTTTTCGTTTAAAAGCGTTTAAAGCAATAGGAAGAGTGTACAATGTGTGACATTAAGACACTAAAGCAATACCCTCTCAGCAATGCTTCTTGGGTGTGTTGCACAGCCCCGCTTTGCTCGAATCTTACAAGGAACAGAATCTTGGAGCTGCAAAAACTTTTCAATGGCAGCCATCTCAGTGGCTGTTTTTGGCAAGCTCAAGTGACGAGCTAGAAGTGTAGGAGGGCGACTTCCAGCCTCTACATCCTGCATGACAGCAACGAAAACTATATCAGACACCAGATAATACACAACCAAGCACATTACATTTAACACAAATTTGGTACCTGAGTTTCAGATGGACTTAAACCAGTGTATGCTTTCACATCGTCATCCCTAAAGCCTGTTGAACCGCTGATATCATCACCTAGAATCGCAGAGTCATCCCATGAATCCATTGGGAAACCAGTCGCATAATTGTTACCGCGGCCATCCCCAAAACCTCCAGCATCTAGACTATTCGATCGCATTCTTTTGTTCCCAATTTCAGAAATCGGACTAATTAGCTCCGATGTAGATGGTGGCACTGAAGAGAAATTTTTCAACCTGCTTGCAGGAGAAAAAGATGCTTCTTCATTAGTGCTATCACGTGCTCCGAAGTTTCCCATTCCTCTCAATGCAGCATAGCCTGCCACTGCCAAATGCTAAGTATCATTCTCAAATCGATTCCATCATTTTTATTTCGAATCTAAACTAAGACTAGAATCAAACAAACCCAAGAACCAGAAATATTGTTTCTTTCATAAAATGTTCGGTAAAGATTTCGTAAGCAACAGTTATCACTAAGCCACTTTATTTCCAACTGATTTATCAGAATGATATCCAAAGTTCATTAATTTTCTGTATAAAATCAATCAATTCAAATAACAGAAAGCAAATGCAATTCTGCATACAGTGAGAAAATTAAGCATCCCAAAACCGAAAGAAACAAAAATCTGCCTCGCAATAATCAAAATTCACTTGATTTAGCACCTTTTTCCTTTTGAAATTCATCTATGCTGAAAAAAAGAAGAACATACCATCAATGTTCATATTGGAGAACCATCCAGCAGGCGAGCTACTATGCCGAATGAGATTGGAATTCGCGACACCACCACCGGTTTTCATAGGAGGCAAATGACTTCCCCTCATTGAATAAGCTCCTTCATTAGCTGATGTCAAGTTCTGATTAGGCAAAGGTGGCTTCGCCGCTGGACTTTGGTAAAATCCTTGAGCAACAGATGAATAGTTGTTCAAATTGCTCTGCTGCTGCTGTTGTTGTTGCTGCTGCTGTTGCTGCTGCTGATGCTGTTGAATCACCTCCACTTCATCATCCACCTTAGGCACCAAAAATTGTGGTTGCTGATTATTAACTTGTGTTGCTACTTTGTGTTGTGATGCAATTTGTTCTGTTCCTCCACCACCACCACCTCCTCCTCCTCCATTACCACCACCTTCACTGGCCAGAAACCGGGCCAAAATCCTATCGGTTTCAGGGCTAGAAGGCCGATTGAAAAACGGCTCATAAAGCTCTGAGTCCAAAATGTTTGTGAAATATGAGCTGGGAGCTGACCGGTACCGCATCAAGCCAGAGTTCATATGCTGCTGGGGTTTGTGATGCTGCTGAAGATCTGATTCCATTGCTTCCTTAATTCTTCAAATTCTCATCCAAAAATAGAAACTTCAACAAAGTAATAAACTTCCCCTTTTCTATTTTCTGACCAAAATCAGATCAAATCATAAGTAAAACCTCTGGCTCTTTCCCCTGCAAAAATTCCCAGAAAACAAAAAAAAAAAAGAACCCAACTTTTAGATTCAACCCAAGAATTTAAAGCTACCCAAAAGCCAAATCCATGTAATGTTTACTTGAGTGAAAAGATAAATTGATTCTGCTATAAAAGTAAGCTTCTGAAACCAAGAAAAACTGAGGAGAAGAGACACTAAAAAGTACCATTTTTCATTGTTCACTCAAAAAAATTCTCACAAATCCCAACAACCACCTAAAACCTACCAACAACCCAATTTTCTATTCCTAAAATCTCAATCACCCAAGTAAAGAAGATAACATAAGAAATCCAAACAACCCACTGAAATCAAGCACAATATCAGATGATAGAAGACAAAAGCAAGAACATAAGCATAACAATATAAAAAACAAACCTTTACACTCACACACTCTCTCTCTAGAACTTTGTAGAAAATCTTTCTCTCTCTAGAGATTTGCTTCTTCTTTCTCTACAGGTGCTGGTGCTGGTGCTGGGCATGGAATACTATTGGGAGTGGTGGTGGAGTTCTCGTTGAGGCTAGTGAATTAGGAGACATAAATAAAAGGGAAACCCACAATTATAATAATAATAATAAAACCATTTGTTTCCTCTTCTATTAGTTAAGCCGACCAGAAGTAACTGAGGACCGAAATCTAGTCCCTCGGATATGGTATATTTACATTTTTTACGTGACCATATTGCCCTCAAAGACCGGTCATTATCACAGAAGAACCATTGAATTTTAAGAGAGAAATGGCTGCATTCAGATTGAATGGAGGGGAGCAGAAGCATAATTATTAAAGCAAGAGAAAGATTGGCTGGATTGTGTACACGTTAGCCAAACACAGAAATGGGGCTGGGGTTTGTGTGACAAATAAAGAACATAATCCAATCCCATTTGCAGCAGAAAAGCAAGGTTTTTGGTGCGGAGGGTGACCACTAGGTCATGGACTATATGCTGCCCTTCGTGAATGTTTGGACCACTAGTATTGTGGGTGCTGTTTTAGACAGAGACAACGTAGTTGTACTCACAGGGAACTTAGGGATTTATTGCTAACGTACCGACATTATATGGTATACAGATGTACGGATGTGTGTGATCAAACGTATTCTACGTGTATAAAAAGTTAGGTATGAGGAGAAAAGTGTGAGTGAACTAAAAAACTGCTGGTATACCTTTCTGTAGAGGAACTGGCGAATTCACATTAGGGCCGGTTTTGATTCACTTTTTACTAGTTTTGCTTATTTTTTACGTATGAAGCAGACCGAGTTCTTTAAGTTTTCATGCTTCCCATTACCATTTCTCCGTAAAATGTGATCACTATGCTCCTCCCATGTAATAAATGTATTTCAAGTTTTGGGATTGATCTGCAATCATTTGAAGCAGTTTCAATGCACTTATTCCCAGTTTCAGTTTTGTGAAAGTAAATCAGGTAGGCTTTTGGTTTCAGTACTTCACGTTGCCAAAGTGTGCAACTGAATCAATCCATTTACTGGTACAAATAAAATTGCAATTTGTTTCTTTGATGTTCTCCTTAACATGATTGCCGTGTGGGCAAGATGCTCTAGCAAAATGCCTCAAAGAAAAATTCCTAGATCCGCCATTGAAGAGATGAAATTTTTTATAATCACCTTGTGTACAATGATGAGCCTATATTTCTTATTACGCACCTAGTGGCTTTGTAGAAGAATCGTATATAATTTCTTCCTCACAATTTATCGGCAATATATATATTTTTTTCTAAGTTTACTTAGATCATTGTAGCACCAATTAATTGTGTTTAATATTGTGAGAATGGAAAACGAAAAAATGAGTTGTGGTGGGTATATATCATATGTCATATATGTGGTTTTGCTTTTACTCTCATGGTGGTCAACACTGGTCTTGAGATTCCAAATGGAAGCACCTTTGAATTATCGTAGCAGATGAAGCAACTCATCAAATGGCTTTGGCTTTTTTCTTTGTTAAATCTGTTGTTAATTTTAGATTTTAATGTTGATCATTGAATTAAGTACATTACTGCGAAATATATATATATATATATATATATATATACAGAGAAGAACAGTAGATTTTGATTTTGGTCATTCATCATGGTGTACCTTAGCCAAAGCACCAAAATTAAAATGAAATCAGACAACCAGAGTTTAATACAAAAAATTCATCTCATCGGTTATAAAGTCCTAAGTTATTTGTGGATGTTAATCAAAGGCAAGTTACCCCCTCCACTTTTACAGAAACCCAAAAATTAATTAACAATCCTCCATCACTTTTGGAGAGACTAAATAAATAATGATCTTCTATTAGATTTACAAATCTGGAGGACTTTTTGCTTAATAATTCGTGACGTGCCACAGAATACAGGTTGTGGGAGTTCAAGTTTAATGTTTTCAAAACAAGGGATTACTTTCTTTAATTCTTGGTGCTTAAAGAAATGGTCTCTTTTTGCAATTTAATAGGGTACCAATGCTGCCCGGAGAAGTCGTATACATATAGAAATGTGCATATATTGGCACATGGGTTTTAATAAGTAGAGGCGACCCTCATACTAACAAACAAAATCATCACGTTAAATCAAAGATTAATATGAATTATTGAGTTTGAATTTGTCTTATTAAAGTTGTTGATTAGGATTTAAGAGAGATTAACCATTGATTAATATGCATTATTGTCTTCCCTTCATCTAATTTTTTCTGTTGGTGTGCTAGGTTTCATCTAAACAATTTGTCTGACCAAATTTGCAATGCACCAAATGGTCAAAAGTGAATGGTCAATATTATCTAATGCGCAAGCTATTTTTGGACTTTTGGGTTCACTAGTTCTTTAATATATAGGCATTCAAAAGTGGATTTCGCCAACTTTGTTGTGGTGGTTAAAGATGTCACAATAAGCTAATTAAACTAGTTAAAGCGTGTTTAGAGCTTATTGCTTAGAAGGAAAGTATAAGGTTAATTAATTGAGATCTTACAAAACGGCCAGTCGATTTAATCAAGGTGCTTCAAGTATTATACTAATCCACCTAGTACTACAATCTAATGATATTTCTCTTCATTTGTAAATTAAAGGTCTTAGGTTCGATTCTCACTAAAAGTGAATTTGAATCACATTATTATGACTTACCTATTTTAAGACTTATGACACTCTCTCACCTCTTAATGTACATAATATTGTTCTTTTCTAAAAAATAAAAAAAAAGTCTTATACTAATCTTTAGTATTTAGTATTGTTTTTGTTATCAAAGGTGCTTTTGCACGTGTAATCATATTAGATTAACACTTAATTTGACCGTAAAAAGGTGGATGCCAACTAATCGGGGATTAATTTAGTTTGTAGTTTAAAACCTATGAGAATCTCCCCCCGTTACTGTAGCCTTAATTAACTAAGCTTCAGATCTTGATGAGATTAATCAAATCACAAAGTGACAAAGATGGTTGAGTGGAGAGTAAGGAGCTGTGCATTATATTATTAGATAATGTCGTATAATTCACTGGAGAATTAGACAAAATATTTTGTAAACATTTCTAGTCATTTTATACGTGTCATAACATAGAATGACATGTGATGAATGCATGACCCACCACAAGAATATACAATAATTGCATCTTATTTACGCATTGACATTATCTCTGAATTTTTGTATCCCAAACCGTGGATCCAGAGATCTATATTATTTATTTTAAATATTACTATCTCTATTAGTCTATTTCATTAGCCTATCTCACACAATTAAGTATCTGAATCTCTCTCTCTCTTGAATGCCCTGTATTTGTGTGTTTGTTGTGGGATCTCGATTCCTTATTTACCTTAACTTCTCAGGATTTGGTCTCTAATAAGTCTCATGTCCACTTATTTGGTAAAGAAATCGAGTTTAACATGTATATCTTGCAGCAAAAATTATAACTACTACATAAAACCAACTAATTTTTGTTGTCTTCGCAAGCAAAATATCGAACAAACTTAGAAAGCCTAGCATCCTAGTCCTAAGGTACTCCAAAACTTATTACATCAGCGAGAAAATGATCTGATAAATCTAGCTATTATGAGTTTTGAATTTTCTCGGGATCAATATATTTTGAAATATATATATATATATATATATATATATATATATATTATGTAAATGGAGTGGTCAAATTTAATAAAATTTTCATTCTATTTTGTGACATGTTTACTCTTTCAAGAAAAAAATTCAAATTTCTCATGTTTTATGCGTTTGTTAACACATGGAGAAAAAAAAATATATGAGTCTCATATTGCAATCCGTAACATGAACAACTATGATTTTGCTTTTTCCTTTCAAAATTGGTTAGCATGCGATTATATTCTTAAATGTTACTTGAGGTAGACTTTAAGTTTATAATTTCGTTTAAATGAAAAAAGAAAAACCATATAAGCCCCAGTAGAATTAGTGATAATTCTTAAGGAACTTTGACGAAAAGCTTCGGTACTGTTTATTTTAACGAAAAATCACATTTTTACACTGAAAAATCACATTTTTACACTAAAAAATAAATCATGATACTATTTATTTTACCCTTTATTTTATTTTTATCGTTAAAACTCAAAATTTTCAAATCATTTTCATTAATTTTCCTTAATTCTTTATCATAGTCCCCACACGTTTTTTTTTTCAACGCCGGTTCATTTATAAAATGAAGAACTCATGGTGTCCGCACATTTGTCAAAGCTAAGCAATTTTATAAAGCGAAAGGCCATTTGTACCACACATTTAAAGAAGACATTTATAAATTGGAAGCTGACTTGATAGTTGATGTATTTGAATTTGTCCCTGTTTTTTATTTATATATTATATATTATATTTTCTTTTTTTTAATTTGGCCCTCTTTTGATTTCGATGGAAATGAATGTGAGCTTGATTATCATGACTCATGCATCACATTTGAGATCAAACTCACTGCAGTAAGAAAAAATATTGCAGTCTATAATACAAGGAGATCCTCAATGTTCTTGTTCATGATTAACCTAATGATTTTGACTTGGTTATATATAAAATAATATATATACACACACACGCACACAGATATATGTATCATGTCTGTATATGCAGTGATTAAGAAGTTTATAAAGTTTAAAGCTAAAAATAGACTTCATGCTCTTGCTGAAATCTTGATACACACACACACACACACACACGTATATGCAGTGATTGAGAAGTTTATAAAGTTCAAAGCTAAAAATAGACTGGCAATATTTAGTCATACTCTTGCTGAAAACATCATGATTCATGACTTCCATGATTTGCTGAAGAACTAGTTGGAAAGGACTTATGAGGTGCCAAGAACTCTTTGGTATTTGCGACAAACTCAACCTTTGGCACTTAGTGAGTGAGGTATACATGCAGTTGTTTCTTAGTACTAAGACAGCTATAACGGAAGCTTACAAAGGGAAAACTAGTCGTGAAGTTTCTATTAGTTGTCTACGAATGAGGATTCTTAGTCACAGAATGATAAAATGCTTATTGTGAGAAGCATGGCAATGGATGACTGAGCGTGCATGAGATTTGGGTTACGGAAACCACCCTAAATAAAATACATGTCCTAGCTAGCAAATAAGAACGTATGCAGTTGTTTCCTAGTACTAAAAGCAAAAAGATATGTAATTTACATAAGATTATAGATTAAACTTCTCGTACATATTGATTAAGCGTTTTATTTTTATTAGTCGTTTACGCATGCATGAATAATTCATAGTCACCTATCGACAAAAGGTATGTTGTGAGACACTTACGTAGCTATAAATGACTGGACAAGACTTGGATTAGTAATTAAAACTTTTGGTGTCTGATGGAATTTGTTTGTAGGTTTTGGAGGGAAGTGACTAGCTAATGTGAGAGATGAGAAGAGAATAAATTGTACATAAAGTGGTACGGGGAGAATGGAATCCATAGGAATGGATCATTGAAAGGTACGAATTATATCGACCATGCATTGTTGGCCAGGTGGTGTGGAGCAAAGTCGAATAGAGTCAAATGTCATACAGTGGAGAGTTCTCATGAGTCATGATCATAATAGTGGAATCCAGATGCAAGAATAGATTCTCTCCCAAAACTGAGCAAACCAACGACGACACAAATAGTTGCTTCTCGTGTCACCAAGGCATTTAGAGCTGCACACAACAGCAATAGCTTTGTTTGCCTTTTCTGTTAAGAATTGTGGTCCTTCCCTTTTGGAGTTAAGGAGAAGGAAAGGCTATGGTTCTTTGGTTTAGAAGATGGGCTATATGGCCATCAGGCTTCACTGTTTCTACCAAATTTTTTGTTAGCAACCAGGTATGCAAATCCAAAGACTTTGAATAGTAGATCATAGACCGACAATAGGGCTTTTCCTTTACCGAAAAACCAAGCTATCCACATTCCACATGCGGCTATTGGGCTTTCCAATACCTCCCTCCCTTGACCCCTTTTGCCTACTCTAGGCCTTTGATCAACATTTTGATGAAACGATATCCTACATTGAAAAAGTGGCAAGTGGCAACTAAGATGAGAATAGGCAATCTTATCAGCTTAGCAAATACCCATACGTTCTCATACCCATACGTTCTCAATTCAAGTCCAAATTGGGATATACACAAGCTACAATTCTTTCATTTTATAGTATAACTATGATTGACGTAGGGTTTTATTTATGAAAAGACACTTTCTCTAACTTGAAGCAATCGTGAGTCCCAATTAATAATAACCAATCGATAATTATGTAACGGTTTAATAGCCAGCAATAAAAAATTCTCAAATATTCAGTTACTTTTTGCTGAATATTGAAAGTCCACATGAGTCCTTTGCATTCGACAACAACTACAAAAAATTGTGAACATGTTCAACAAATCTAGCAACTGAAAATCCTAAAATATTTTAGCATGGGTGATCATGAAAATATGTTTCCAATTCCCAACCCAAGAAACCAACCAAGAAATTCAAACAACTTTCAGGAAAATCCTCAACAAGTTCTTGAAAAACTGGATATACAAAATATATTTTTTTCCCAACTTTTCATGAAAGATCAAATAAATAATAAAATGATTACGCGACAGAACATTTAAGCGTGCCTTCAGGTGCAAGATAATTAGGGCGAAATATAAAAGAGAAATAATAATGAAGCAAGTAATTAAGATTATCTCCAACTGAAGGGTCCAAAGGGCTAGGAGGTTGAAATTAACCCGGAAACCATGTCCAACTGGGGTTTAGGCCAAATGGCTTGTGGGCCCCATGGAACAAAAAGAGGCCAAAAGGCCAACTGGCTTACTCAAATGAGCTAGCCAGCCAGGCCAGAATTTTGAGTATTCCTGTCGGGACATAGCCAACAACATTGTACTTACTCTTGTCGGTTATATCTGACAGGAATGGTAGGCCTTTTTTTTTTTACACAATTAATTTTTTTTTTAATGCTATTTTTTTCCTATAACTTCCTAAGCCATTATACAACATTAAATTAAATTAAATTAAGTAGCATGAAACAACATTAAATAACATTAAATTTAAATAATAAATTATGTCTGACCCTATGGCCCTTTGGCCCTCGGTTGGAGACGGTTTTCTATAATAAAGCTGAAACGAGCCATATGGCCATTTTGCCTTCAGTTGGAGATGGAGGCAAATATGATTATATATTGTTCATTAAAATATTAATATCTTAAAGGATCAAAAGGCTAAAAGAAGCTATCTGATCCTTGTTTGGTTGAAGATGTTCTAAGAACCCTAAAATTGCTCTGGTTAGGGGCATGTCCTACGCATTTCACATGCAAATTCCCAAGTGTCTGGCTATCAACCCTCATGAACGTGGGGCTTGTTTTTCTGGCGGGTCCTGCTGTTGTTGACTGCCCTAGATACCACCCAAACCGCGGCAGGAGAAAACCATTTTTTATTTACTAATATAATAATTAATTCCTGCAGTATATATATCAAATCCAACTGCTGTTTTTTGCTGAATAATATTGTTTGATAAATTTTATTAAACAAAATAAAATGAATGATCTCAAAATTTTCACGTGTGGTTGCGGTGGCAATAAGGAAACTGTGAAAAATAAATTCATTGGCAATGTGGGTTGGTAGGATTTGTGTTGATGCCATTGCCAAAATATATATAAGATCATCATATAATGGTAAATGCGAGAATAATGGTGGGGCTAGGAGAAGGATTTTTTTTTTTTCATTTCTTAATCTTCTTTATTTTTTATGGAATGACCACAATTGAAGATAAGATAAGAAAAATCAGTTAAGACAGTTTGAATATGTGAAACGAAGACTTACAGATACTTAAGCTAGAAAATGTGATTCTGAGATATGCAGAGACTCATGACAAAATGGGTAGAAGAAAATACATGGAGTATATAGAGCTAACGGAAGAACAAATCAAGCAAAATTGTGTACTAGAATTCATACAACCAATCTCATGTAATGAAATAAGAATTTGTTTTTGTTGTTTGTTGTTGTTTATTCTTGATGTAAAATACCATTGAGATCTAATAGTGTGATGATTGCGGTGGGTTTATTTATGGCTCTGCAGGTTAATTTATAAAATAAAAAAGCATCTAAAATAAGTACAAATAATTGTAAGTAAACTGAACGGTTTTGGTCAATTTCTGGTCTTGTAAAAAGTGGGGTGTGTTTGTGATTACTGTTAAATCCTTCAAATTTATTTCAATAAGCACGATATCGTTTCCACGCAAAAAAATAAAAAAATGTCATCACTTTAATCCAATATGTACACATAATTTAACATCAATTTGCAAGACTCTTGAAGCTTAAGTTCAGGATACCAAGAGCTCAAAATAATTTGTTTGTTTCGACGACGGCCCACCCACCCCATTGCCACGCCACGTGTTTAATGTCTTAACCAACTAATTTATAGGCATTGATATCTTTCTTTTCAATGTTAAAATATATGTTAAGTCTGAATTCCTCTTTCTTTGCTAATTAAAATAAAAAATAAAGAAGAAGAAGTTCATTTTAGAACCACGACAGCATCTTGTATTATGTAATATTATAACATGAAATTGGATTACACTTACATCTTTGTTTGAAACTTGTTTGTACCATATTTGATCAATCTCGAAACTACTGAGCACCGGTCAACGTTATACTGTCAAGAACCCAGAAAAGTTTCCCTCTAACCAGGAGGCCAATCATAACGCGACACGTGTCAACATCAAAAGCCAATCATAGCACGACACGTTTCAACATCATAAGCTAATCACAACACGACACGTGTCAATGTCAGAATGAAACTATAAACTCTCTTATATAAATAGAGATCACTGTCTCACAATATTTCCTAATGTCATTTGTACTTAATCATTCACCAGCACTCACTAAAGGAGAGCTTGAACCTATGCACTTGTGTAAACCCTTTACAATTAATGAGAACTCCTCTACTCTGTAGACGTAGCCAATCTGGGTGAACCACGTACATCTTGTGTTTGCTTCCATGTCTCTATCCATTTACATACTTATCCACACTAGTGACCGGAGCAATCTAGCGAAGGTCACAAACTTGACACTTTCTGTTGTACCAAAATCCTCACTGATTTTGTGCATCAACAAAATTAATTAATTATGTCACATCCTAGTCTCGACTCTGCCGTAACACGATATTGTCCGCTTTGGGCCCCAGCCACGCCCTTACGGTTTTGTTTCTAGGAACTCAGACGAGAACTTCTCAGTGAGTCACCAGACCAATCTCACTTAACTTCGGAGTCCCGATGGAACCTGAAGCCAGTGAGTTTCCAAAAGGCCTCGTGCTATAGGGAGGGTAGCATGTACATATAAGGTACATCACCCTCTATTCGTTGATCGATGTGGGATCTTACAATGAGTTGAAGGAGAGAAAGAGAAACTTTCCAGAAGAAAGAAAAAAATAAAAGAAAGGGAAAGGGAACCGGGGGACAAAACAGGGGGTGGGCTCCCGACCCGGAGTCCCCACCACATCCCAAGCTCGACTCCCCGTAGCACGATATTGTCCACTTTGGACACCAACCACGCCCTCAAGGTTTTATTTATGGGAACCACGAGTAACTTCATAGTGGGTCACCCATCTTGAGAATGCTTTGGCCAATTCTCGCTTAACTTCGGAGTTCCTATGGAGCCCGAAGCCAACAAGCTCCCAAAAGGTCTCATGCTAGGTATAGATGAGAATATACATATAAGGCTTAAATGATTCACACCCCTTGGCGATGTGGGATGTAAGAAATTAATAGGAAAACTAACGAAAAGTCCTAAAAATTTTTAGTTTTAATGAAAAATGACAAATAAAGGTGAGAGTGAATAGTACTAGGAAAGGTAAAAATGTTATTTTTCGTTAAAAGTGAACATTATTGGGAGTATTTTGTTAAAACTTCCGTAATTAATTAATTAACTAATCTTCCCAATGAGCTTCTGGTGGAGTTGGAGATCTCTCGCACATGCACACCACATGCATATACATACATAGCTAATCATACGATCATATCACTAGCTTGAGAGAAGGCATGATTGTAGTTTGGTCAATCTAAATTCAATTGATATTCATAACAGAAAAATAAAATAAAATACAAGATTCCCTTCATTTGTATGAGCTGTTACTGCTAACCCAGACAGAGAATCCAGTTATAAACCCATTTCTTGTCATATATATATTGTCAAAGAATATAGCTAAACCCTTAAGGCCCCCCTACTTTGCAAGGGTTGAAGAGAAGAGAACGTCTATTGTTCGCAACATTACTCTTGTTTTGTAAATATATTATTTTTACAATCTGAACTGATGACTTTTCGATGACAATAGCGCTCTGTTACGCTAGGGCCTCTCTAGATATATATTGATGATTATATAAAGGGTTGTTATCACAAATGGTCCCTAAAATGGACCCTCACTATCAAGATAGTTCCTAAATAGGTATCACAAATCAATGTGATCATTCCGTCACAATTCTGTTAAAAATTCCGTTAAGTGCTGATGTGGCATATAAATGGGCCCTACAAGATTTACGAGTTTTTATTACAAATGGTCCCTGAAATTGACTCACACCATCAATATGGTCCTTGTCGATGAATGTAGTCCTTAAAAATAGGTGTCTCAAATCAATATGATCCTTGGTCCACAATTCTGTAAAAAAAAATTGTTATATGCTAATGTGGGTTTAATAATTATTTAAAAAGTGGTCTAAATTACTTTTTTGCACAATGGAATTTTGATAGCCTAAGGTTGTGAGGATGTTGATTGCCTAAATGTTAACGATGATGTCCCAGAAGTCGTTGCCAATCAGCCAAGTCGTCTCCAAAGGTGATCTCAATTCAGGTTCAATTCGGTGAAGGGTGTCAAAGTGTGTAAAGATGAATGTATTGAGATTTTTTTTAGAGAATAGACAACGAAGAAGGTTGGGGAATATGGACTGGGATCGGAGGTGATTGTAGGACTTGGTTTTTGGGTTCACAACTTTTTATTAACTATTAAATTATTAAACCTATTTGTATTTTTTTTAAATTTAATTAGACTTGTGTGATTTATTTATGTGTCACATCAGCATATAACATAATTTTTGACAAAATTGTGACGGAAGAACTACATTAATTTGGGACACTTACTATGCGGGACTACATTGATTGATTTTCAATTTCAGAGATCATTTTGATGTCGCATGTCAATTTCAAGGATCATTTGTGAGAAAAATGACTTATGATATCCATTTATTTGCCAAATCAACACTTAATAGAATTTTTAATAGAATTGTGACGGAATGACAATATTAATTTGCGACACCTATTTTCAAAGACTACATTGATTGATTTTCAATTTCAGAAATCATATTGATGGTAATGGTCAATTTTAAAGACTATTTGTGATAAAAACCATTATATAAAATAGTGGATCCGATGCAAACTTCTTTTTTTTTCGGTGAAAGAGATGCAATTGTTGTATTTGGGAACTAATTTAAACAGTATCTTAAATCATTTTTCTAATTAAGTTTGGGAAAGGGGAATAAACAATTTCAACTATTTTAAGTGGATCCGATGCAAACTTTTTTCTGTTTTTTTTTTTTTTTTTGTTTGGTGAAAGAGATGCAATTGTTGTATTTGAGAACTAATTTAAACAGTATCTTAAATCATTTTTCTAATTAAGTTTGGGAAAGGGGAATAAACAATTTCAACAATTTTATTATTTAACATGCATGTCGGCTAGTTTTGTCGGCCAGATTATAATGCAAAATTTTAGGAGAAACAAATCCATATGTTCTTATATTTCTTTAGTCATTTCATGTTTCCCAAAAACGAAACGAGCATCTTCAGGATAAGGTTCTTGAAGTCAATAATTCAATCATGAATCCTAAGTTTATGCATTGTTGATCAAATTAAACATGGTATAATTTCATTATTATTTTGTTGAAGTTAATAAATAGCATACAAATTATATAAAAGAAGGAGAGAGCGATTACAAGTATAAAGGTTTTTCTTGACAAAGAAAAAGAACGACCACTGCTAAAGACGAAGAGAGAGCAGGATTGACCACATAAAGATTGGGGTCGACGACTGTAGGGTTTTTTTGGTAGATGAGCACAAACGTACCGGGTTAAAAGGGAAGCTGTTTAATATACTACTTTACTGAGTTCCATGCATCTCAATAATTGCTGCAATGCAATCGTGTCCTTTACATACCATTTCTTCTTTTAGATCATGAACTTTTGCCTTTATTTTGTCATTATCCTTAAAACTCAAAGTTTTCAAACCATTTTCATTTGTTTTCCTTAAAAACAAAGAATTAGCTGTGGCTACTACTCCACATCGAAGTTCAACGATCTGAACCGTCTATTTTGTATGTCTCGATTTATAAATTATAAAATTCAATTCAAACCGAAACCATATCCCCATTTAATAACAATGAAATTTCAATGTTTTCTAGTGTTCGTCAGTTTCTTTGAACTCAATTAGATGTCTCAAATATTTTCGATTTGGTTAATATTTTGTAAAGATGATCTACGAGGTGCAACTTCGAAAATTGACGATTCGGGTCGTTGAAGTTCGAAACTAATCCTCATTTTAAAAAATTAGGATATCTTCCCTTAAAAGCTCTATGTATAGGAGATGCTCATACTTATTTATTTATTTACTTTGGAAAACCTCAATTGTATGAGCGGAATTTTATTGATATCAAAAACCACCAATTCTAGTTCAACTTCTTTAGTCTATAATTAACACTAGATTATGGCTACATGTGTTATAATTCCTATGAACTTGTAACACTAAATCGGCATGTTCCGGGGTGTAACTAAAATATTACTATATAAATATAATTTTTGGGATAACTAAAGTGAGCTCAAGAAAATTAGACAGAAAAGCTTGTAACCAGCCTAAAAATAGCGGCAGAATTCAGCAGCTGAAAAATCAAAATTCTTGGAACAAGAAAAACAAGCAGCTACAGCGTCGAATTGTTAAAACGATTACCAATCATACATATATAGATATGTTTTTCTCTTTTGATTCAGTTTTAAGGGAAGAGAGAGACAAGTACTCTGTCAGTAAATTTAGAAGTTGCGTATAATTAATTATTTAGAGCAAGTGTTCTACCACTAAAACAAGAAGTCTCGTTACGAACATATAAATGTATGGTGCTTAAAATATGCATGAAGAACATGAATATTTAAAATCAGTTAAACTATATAAGACATATAGTGAAGTAATCCAAGCAGTAGAATAAATCAAAATCATGAAAATCTAACTGGAGATATGCATGCTCTTCAAATCTTTCCCAAATCCAATCGACATAACTTTTTATTTGTTTGAAATCCTCCTAACATGGACCAATGGTGACTGCTTGTCCTCACATGACGATCATCCTCATCCACATGCAAGATCAAGCGATGGTCCACAGAACATGATCTCCAATCTTAGCATCGGCCTGTTTCTACTGTTTGATGATAGGGCATTTGGACCATCCAATGATACATAAACCCTAATTGAAAGCCATATGGGAAAATTTCCTCTATAAATTATCTTGTATTTATTGGTCATTTATTATAATTGACCACTCTGAAAAAAACCAAAATTGGTGATCCTAATTGGGGAGACAAAGATTCAGGTACTGGTAGGGACAATCCAAAAAGACGTAGCTATCATTCACATTTTCGAAACCCAAAATTTGGACAATTAATTAACCTTCTCCTAACTCAAAGCATAATAGCACTAAAAATTCATTGAATTTGATCAAACACTCAACATGTTTTTTCTTCATCACAATTAATAGAACACAAGAAACAATGGGAAGAAACCTTACATTGCACTTTCAATGGTCTCGGCTAGCGGTTTTGACACTCGTTTTTCAGCTTTCTGCATTTTTTTATCCAAATGTAACAAAAAAAAATCAGTATAATATTTCATCTAAAGTGCAAATGGTTAAAAGAATAGTGTCAAAGTCGATATTCATCTAGTGTCATAATCATCTAAGCATGATTGCAAAGACAATGACAAAAAAGGGAAATGCTCATCCAATCAAGTACAAAAATAGATTGCTTGGGCGGATATATATATATATAGGGTTAATCTCAGTTTACTATCTTGAAATTTTGTGTTTTTCAATATTTGGTACATGAATTTTTTTTCATTCCAAAGTCATACCTCAAGTCTTAATTTTGGGATAGTTTCATACGTCCGTTAAGTTTTCCGTTATAACATCCGTTAACTGATGACGTAGCGCTTACGTGGACAATAACTGAGCACCATGTGTCAATATGGGCCCACTGCAATATTAAAAATTTTTAAAATACAAAAACACATAAAAAAAAAAATTTCCCCACCCGTCTTCTACCTCACCCAACCCCTCCCTTCCTTCTTCCCTCTGCTCGCACCCTCTCCCCCAAAACCAGTCTCCGCCAAGCTCACTCCAGCCACCAAAACCAGTATTCCCCAACCCGCACCCTCCCTTCCTTCTTCCCTCAGATCCAACCCTGACGAGTCCATGTGCGACCCTGAGCTCGATAAGGTCATTGATGACTCCATGGGCGAGCCAGAGGTCTCCTTTGTCGAAGCCGATGGCAAAACAAGCTCTGACTATTACTTCGACTCCTACTCTCACTTCAATAAAGAGAAAAAAAACTTACTTTATTCAATTCTCTGATTTTTGTTTGGATGGTCTGAAAAATTAGATAGTGGGATTGTAAAAAGGGGGTTTTTAGTTTTCATGATTGGGTTTTCGGTGTGGGTTTTGCAAGTTCCGAACTTGGTTGCATTTTGTTTTGTTTTGGAACTTGGTTGCATTTTCTTCGTATTGTTTACGTTTTGTTTTGGATCTAAGGGAAGAAGGAAGAGAGGGTGCAGGTTGGCGGAGACTAGTTTTGGTGGTGAAGGAAGGTTGGGAGAAAGGGTGCGGGTTGCAAAGGGAAAGAATGAAGATTGGGGGAGATTGGTTTTGGTGGTTGGAGTGAGCTTGGGGGAGAAGGTGCGGGTTGCAGAGGGAAGAAGGAAGGAAGGGAGGGGGTTGGGAGAGGTAGAAGACGGGTGGGGATTTTTTTTTTGTGTTTTTGTATATTTTTTTTAATATTGAAGTGGGCCCATATTGACACATGGCACTCAATTATTGTTCACGTGGGCGCCATGTCATCAATTAATAGAAGTTCTAACGGAAAACTTAACGGATGTATGAAACTGTCCCAAAATTAAGACTTGAGGTATGATTCTCGGATGAAAAAAACTTCATGTACCAAATGTTGAAAACCACGAAACTTCAAGGTAGTAAACTGACATTAAACTATATATATATATATGTATATATTCCTTTTTCTTGTTTTCCCTTTTAGTTCTATCTAACGGTTGTTTTTTTGTCATAGTTCTATGAGTAAATTATATAGTAGCCCCTTAGGTTTAAGGTTTATTACAACCCCATACAACATCTTTAAAACATTTCACTTTCATACCTTATGTACTATTTTATTTCAAAATAATACCTCCGTTACATTTTTCATTCATTAATCTGCTAAGTGCTGACGTGGCTGCCACATTTGTACCACGTGGCAAAATAATTTTTTAATTTTTTTTGAAAAAAAAAAACCAAAAGCTGAGAGAAATCACCCACCCCCGTGAACCCCTCAAACCAAAAGCCCAGAAAGAAAATCCCTCCCCCCTGGGCGACCCACCTCACCCAGAAAAACCACACCCCCAGCGATCCCCTTCACCCGTAAAACCCCCCGGGACGCTTCCTCACCCGCAGAACCCCCTCATGCGACCCACCTTACCCAGAAACCCACATCCCTTCCTCTGCACCCACCCTCTTCCCTACTCTATACACCCTCACTCCTTAAATCCACACCCATTCCTCCCACCTCACGAACCGGGTGATGACGGGATTTGGTTTTTTTTTTTTTTTTTTTTTTTTTTTTTTTTTTTCTGGGTTGCAGGGGGAAGAAGATAAAGATGGGGGAGACGGCATGATGAGGAGGAGGAGGGGTGTGGAAGATGAATTGAAGGGCTATTTTTTTTTCTGGGTTGCAGGGGGAACAAGATGAAGATGGGGAAAAGAGAGGAGAGGTTTCTGGGTTTGGGGATTGCGGGGATAAGATAGGAAGAAGAGGGGGATAAGGTTTTAGTTTTTTTTTTAATTTTTTTTTAATTTAGAAGATTTAGCTTTTTTTTTTAAAAAAAAAAATTATTATTTTTGCCACGCGGCACATATTTGGCAGTCACGTGACATAAATGTGGCAGCCATTTCAGTACTTAGTGGATCAATGGATGAAAAATTTAACGGATGTATTATTTTGAAATAAAATAGTACGAGATGTATGAAAGTGAAACGTTTTAAAGATGTTGTATGAGGTTGTAATAGACCTTAAACCTAATGGGCTACTATATAATTTACCCAAATTTTGTCTATAGTTTTTACTCTAAAATGTTTGCTCGGTGAAACTTGTCATCTCCTAACTTACATTGTCTGCCTTATTAGTGTGGAATCTAATGGCAAGACTAAATATGTATATGCTTAGAGTAGGAGAGATCTTCTCAAGTTCTTGGTGTTTAACTTCTTTCTTTTCTGCATGTAATTCAATATAAAGAGTATTATTTTTACAAATGAGGTCCCGAGTTCGAGTTTTTTCCCCTCACAATCACTTGTATCAAAAAAAAGAAAAAAAGAAGAAGAAGAAAGTCTCTTCCTCTTCGACGACAATTACTTGATTTGTTTTGTTCCATACGGCCAACCGATTCGATGATACTAACTCAAAGTCAGACCTTATTTTATGCAGATACACCATACATGGCCTTAATATCCTGACAGAAAATTTATGAACAACCCTAACATTCTCCCTCTCTAAAACCTGTAAAATGATTTAATCTATGGACCTCAAGCTGCCACGTGCTCCAACTCTCAACGTACTCCCAGCCCAATTTAGCCACACAGACACACCCCCAATGCTTATCTTCTTCCCCCCACCCAATCCCATATGCCCCCATGTTTTTGAGCTGTATATATCTCATATTTCAGTTATTATTTTTAAGCCCCACCTTAATACTCAAATTTCATCCTATCCCTTTCTGCTCTTCTCCTAAATCGATCATATTAATAAAATAGAAATACAATCCAATTACCTCATACGTATATGAAGGATTTTTGTACATATTTAAACTTTACCTTAACCTTATACTCAAAAAGTAAGTTTTTTTCTCATTGCCTAAAATAAAGAAAGTTGTCGTTTGGACTTCGAAAAATCATTTTGCACTTACTAAAAAGAGGGAAAAAAATTTGAAAGAAAAAGAACGACTCTAATTCAACGAGGCAATCCGCAACTTAAAACTGTATCAACTATTTTAATCCATAGTTTGTGAGCATGAACTCTCCAAATATTCTAACTTATACACTACCATAATATGTTGCGTGAATCAATCCTGTGAAGTGGCAATAATACAATGAAAATTCCAGGAAGCATATGAAATGAAAATGATACTCTTGTCATATATACTCCAAGTCTTGAAAGTTCAGTTACCCATCATCCAAGTCAATCCAAGCTAACAAACCCTGAAAAACCCACGGTAGGGTCAAAACCGTCACAGAAAATAGTCTCCCTCATCTTATATATAAACCTACTGAAACTCAGTGAACCCACGCCCATCTCCTCTTCCCAACATCAAGTTCCGAAACCTGACATCACACTGCTCAACATACATCTCCACTTCTTCACTTATATATGTAACTCTCACACACAAAAACACAAACACTTTTGTAAACAAAAAGTTTTCAATCCTTTCGAAAAATGGGAGCCGTGCGTCTTTACGTAACGGCGGTGGCCGCTACGCTCTTCGCCGTTACATGGGCCGTCCAGGGCTGTCCGCCTTCAGACCTGGCAGCCCTGATGGCGTTCAAGTCGGCGCTCCACGAGTCGAAACATGGGATCTTTAACTCTTGGGTCGGCACCAACTGCTGCCACAACTGGAAAGGCATCAGCTGCGACCCGCAGTCCCGCCGTGTTGCTGACATAAACCTCCGGGGCGAGTCCGAAGACCCGATTTATGAGAAGACCCACCGGACAGGGTACATGACCGGTACGATCTCCCCCGCCATCTGCCGCCTCACCCGTCTCTCCAGCGTCACCATCGCCGACTGGAAGGGAATTACGGGTGAGATTCCAAAATGCATTACTACGCTCCCCTTCCTCCGAATCCTCGACCTCATCGGAAACAAAATTTCCGGTGAGATTCCGTCAGGAATCGGCCGGCTCCACCCTCTCACGGTCCTCAACGTCGCCGATAATCTCATTTCTGGCCCAATTCCGGCATCACTCACCAACCTCTCCAGCCTCATGCACCTGGACCTCCGAAACAACAAAATTTCGGGCGAGTTGCCCCAAGATTTCGGCCGACTTGGGATGCTGAGCCGGGCTTTGCTGAGCCGAAACTTGATCACGGGTACAATTCCGAGTTCGATCTCCCAAATTTACCGGCTCGCGGATCTGGATCTTTCCGTCAACAAGCTTTCGGGTCCGATTCCCGCTACGATTGGCAAAATGGCGGTTCTTGCGACGCTAAATCTCGATTGCAACAATATATCGGGTCGTATACCGCCAAGTTTGATTGTATCGGCCATTAGTAACTTGAACTTGAGCCAAAACTCTCTCTCGGGCCTGATACCGGATGTTTTTGGGCCGAGATCCTACTTCACGGCGATCGATTTAGCGTTCAATAAGTTGAGGGGAGCTATCCCGAAATCTATCATTTCGGCTTCGTATATCGGGCACTTGGATTTGAGCCACAACCACCTCTGCGGGCGGATTCCGGCCGGGCCGCCGTTCGATCACCTCGAGGCGTCGTCTTTTAGTTACAACGATTGCTTATGTGGCAAGCCACTAAAAACTTGCTAGCTTAAACATTAGATTGCGAAGGTGTTTGTATTATATTGTATTGGTGTGTTTACTGCACTTAATTACGGTCAATTTTTATTGAATCTAAAAGTTGTTATTCAAATTTGAGTTCAGCCAAGTTCGTCAAGAAATGTGCTTTTAAGTTTGAATTTTGTTGTTGTTGTTTAAACCTATTTAGTAAAGATATCATATCGTTTGTTAGAGATTGTGTCGGTTGAGAAAGAATCCCACATTGTTGGAAGGAGAGGCTTATATGGACTTACAAGTAAGTTGGATTATTTCACATATTGCCAATTGATTTTATCATGCAACTCTAACCTCTTCAAGGTCTTCATGCAACAAAAAAGTTACCACTTTATGACTCAAATGTTACATGTTCGATTCATGTAAACATCTTTACATAATAAATTAAGGTTGCGTACCATAAATATTCTTGGACTCTCGCAAAGCAAAGAGTTCACTGTGCTTGGGTCGCTCTTTATCATTTATCATTTGTTAAACCGCTATTAATAGGACAATTGAATTGTTTTCTTTTCATGCACGTAATTTTGCATGAATATACGGAGAGCATTAGGTTGTGGCCCACTAATTATGTTTGACTCATGACTGAAAAGGGATATATCAAATTATGTCGATTAGAAAAAAAAATTTCATTATGAACGAAATATGGATGATACATACCGTATTTTTATTTTAACGATGAAAATTTTATTTTTTAAGTTATTAACTTTTTAACATATATATCCCATAATTTTTATAATAACACGTGGTATATTACTCTGTATTCCGGTCACACTAAAAAATCTCTCAATTTCATGCAAATCGATGTGACCATCGACCAAGAAAATGCAAAATGTTTTTTTAGAAGAAGTCAAATTTCCATTTTATAAGTTGAAAGAGATGAAATAGTTTTTTTTTTGGGAACTTTAACGAAAAGCACCTGGTACTGTTCACTTTAACGAAAAACCACATTTTTACACTAAAAAGTCAATCCTGGTACTATTCACTTTACCCTTTATTTTGTCCTTATCATTAAAACTCAAAGTTTTCAAGCCATTTTCATTAGTTTTCCTTTTTTTTTTCTTTCTTTTTTCTTAGCTTTTGGAATGCCAATAATTGAAGGAAAGCTGTTTACAGAATTAAATACCACTTTTGAGATTCGAAAAAACCTTTTTCCTTCATTTTAAAAATGTTTTCTAACCTAAAACAGTTTACCCAGAGCTAGGTTTTTAAATGAGAAGATCTTTAATATGGCAACAAAATGATCATGTCATTTGTATGATAGTTTTCACAAACATGCAAATATCACTTCAATTCTGTTTTATCTCGATCTATATTAATCTCTCACTCGTATAAGTTGCTTTACATGTGATGAGATCAGGCTATACCACTAAAGATTTTCTCCAACAGAGTAGTCCTTCTAGATTAGGAGAGAGTAGTACAAGATCACTAATTAGATTCAACGCATATTGTATGTTGAAACTTGAGCGAAGAAATGAATATGCCAGCTTTTAAATTTTGTTTATGTTATAATTAAAAACAGATTAGTTAATGAAAGAAATATAACATTTTCAATCCCACAACGCAGTACGAATTCATCACCTTAAAACATCTAATTCCTTCAACTTGAAAAAAAATTTGAACGTCATACGTTCATTTTTCACTTCAAGAAACCTCAAATCTAATGAGTAATCCAATAGAATCCCATACTAGCACCAAACATGCGGCCAAATGTGGGAACAAGCCTACAACCCATCTATATCCACAAGGTTCGCACAGCCCCATTTGACTATTTGCATAGCTGTTGACATACACCAATATATTTACTTATATGAAACAGGTTAATGCCACATGACGTTCCCTCCAATAATGCGCGCGCGCACACACACATTATAATGCATTATTGAATGGAGCGCCACAGTCTGATAATCCTGTAAGTTGCTCTCACGTACACTTCACAGACTGAGTTTTGATATCAGTTTCAAGCATTCAAGTACATCAAAACAAGACATCACACGTGAAGCATTAGTGAGAGATGACTCTCCCAAAGCCCAGCTGTACAATTTGCAATCAAGAAGAGGGGTCCGAAACGGTGAACAGTAACTGAGAACGTGACGTGGAACGGTTGCCGCGCGGCGAGATAAACATATCAATTTATTTCCAGCATTTCTGATAGCATATGTCATATGATCTCGTGATGCCATAAGAAACCAGTAATGGCCACCTCAAACCAAAACTAT
This sequence comes from Malus x robusta, assembly GCA_963082935.1. Lineage (NCBI taxonomy): Eukaryota > Viridiplantae > Streptophyta > Magnoliopsida > Rosales > Rosaceae > Malus > Malus x robusta. Next base: position 38,809,111 of record OY720329.1, on the reverse strand, counting down.
GGTCACAGAAGAAAAAAAGGAACAAAAAATCTTGAGGCAAAAGAAAGTTATGAACTAATGATAGATATGTAAGACTAAACTTATCCAATTTATAAGTTAAGAGATTAAGCTCATGAACCATAAATTTATACAAGTATTAAAATCACAATTCGATAAACACAATAACAAACTCACCCATAGGATAGCGTAGGCGATCGCAAAGTCCACAATGGCCACTAGCACCGCTACGGTTGAGCATGACTCTGCCGTTTCTTTTATCCATTCTTGGACCGACTTCAAAAGCTCATTATGCTCATGATGGTAGAACAGCTCCTCCACTGTTTGATCCTTGTTGTGGTGAATGGCGTAATGTGGCAGTTGTATTGTAAGACTGTAAAAACAGTGGAAGCCAAAGCAAACTTCTAAACAGTGCACCTTCTCCTCTCTTGCAAAACCAAAAGTACTCAAACTAACAATAGGTCTTAGTTCAATATTGAGCGTATCTTTTGTGAGAGCAGTGGCTTATGTTTTTATACTAAACATAGATTGCCCTATTACAATCCTACAAGGAATACAAGACCAAATCCTTGTACAAGTATGAGTTCTATTCTCAAGCCAACGATAGAGTTCCAATCCAAACCAAAGTCGAATTAACTCTTATAGACACATTAAGACCTCTTTATACCAATCTGAAATAACAATGATTATTACTAAACTGTGAGAATCACACTCATACTCTAACAAGATACTGCATTAGAATCCGAGTTACAAAAACAGTGCCTCATCTTGGAGAGTGTTAGGGAGGCTATGATTCATCGAGGACCGTGGTGTCTAATCCCTAGACCCTCTGGATGAACCTCGGTGATTGTTGGGCTGACCATTACATCGGGTTGCATTCGTGGGATCGACGGCTGTGTGGGGTGGGATTTGGTGAGAGAATGGGTTAGAGAGAGCCTTGAGCTTGCAAATAGGGACTTTAGCGAACTTTCTGGCTTCGTTTCCCCTTTCTCAAACCCTAGCAACCACAACACCATCTCTGGAATAACATCGGCTCCTGCTTCCTAAATCCAAAACCACACAAACTCGGCTTCATTTCTGTAACTCGAGAGCTTCGGTGAGATGAAGGAGAAGGGCAGGGAAATGGGCTCGAGTCGGCGGGCGGAAGAGATCTTCAAGGATTACAGTGGTCGGAGAACCGACACCGTCCACACTTTAACTAACGGTACTCTGATCTCTCTCTCTCTCCTCCGTTTCTCTCTCTTAATTTCCTTTTAGGTTTGGAAATCTGACCTTTTCGGTGATGTTGTTTTCTCATGTAGACAGAGAGAGAGAGGTCGAGCAAGGTTTTGTCGATTTCAGTCAACTTGGGCTACCCCTAACGTCCGGTAAGGTATCAATCTCTTCCTATCCTCACGCTTCTCTGGTTTTCGCTTTGATTTTTTTTATGGAAGGTATGAGATTTCTTTAATCATACAATTGTAAAACTTTAAGGACTCAGTGTTTCACTTCAATTGCATACCTTTTCAAAGAGAGGTTGCATGTATTTATATTCAACTTCAGATTACATAAGGGAATGAAATCCCTATTTACAAGGAAGATTCAAAATTCAAAATACAAACAGAAGCACTAAAGAAGTTACAGACTGTTTGACCATACAACAAATATTTGAAGAAGTCCTACACTTAGCCAACTTCTGTAAAGATAAGAATTACAAAATATCTCAAACAGTTGAAGTGGTGTTGACTGCAGCTGTACCATGACTTGGTCTAACATCCCCCCGTAAGCTAACAGTTGGAGAAACAACTGAAAGCTTGGATACAAGCAGTTTGAACCGAAAGGAAGATAGCCCTTTGGTGAAAAGATCGGCTAGTTGATCTTGCGAGCAAATATAATTGACAAGTAATTGACCACGAACCACCTTCTCCCTAACATAGTGATAATCAACCTCCAAGTGTTTAGTACGAGAGTGGAAAACCGGATTAGAAGCTAGGGCTATCGAAGACACATTATCACACACCATATCGTGGGTTGAACAAGATGGAAGTGCAGGTCCCTAAATAAAGATCTTAACCATGATAGCTTAGCAGCAGTGTAGGCCAATTGCCTATAGTCGGCCTCAGCATGTGACCTAGAAACTGTCTTTTGCTTCTTGGAACTCCATGAAACAAGATTTGGACCCAAATAAATACAGTAACCACCAGTGGAATGTCTTGTATCTGGATTCCCAGCATAATCAGCATCAGAATAGGCTATAAGTTGTGAACCACCAGGCTTGTACTAGAGACCATGATTGTAAGTGGCCTTTAAATAGCGAAGAATCCTCTTGACTGCCGTCCAATGAGTTGTCGTTGGAGAATGCATAAATTGACAAACTTGATTTACTGCATAAGATAAATCAGGTCGTGTGATGGTTAGATACTACAGTGCTCCAACAAAAGTTCTATACATCTCTGGATTCTCATGAGGATCACCATCATACGCATTGATTTTCTGTCCAGATGGCACCGGAGTAGAGATGGGTTTGGTTTCTGTGAACTTGGTCATTTTTAGCAAATCCAAAGCATATTTGGATTGACTCAAATGCATATGACTACCAACATACTTAACTTCCACACCCAAAAAGTAATTTAAGGAACCCAAATCTTTCATGGAAAACAAAGTTCCCGGTTTCTTAATTAGGCGAGACATTTGATGAGGATTATTACCTGTGATCAAGATGTCGTCGACATATATAAGAAGGATCAAGTATACCCCTTGCTGGTTAAACACGAACAAGCTATAGTCACACGTGGATTCTGGGAAACCCAATTGAAGCAAGAACTCTGAGAACCTTTGGAACCAAGCCCTCGATGCTTGCTTTAGACCGTAAATGCTTCGCTGCAACTTACAAACATGATTAGGATATTGCTTGTCAGTGAAACCTGATGGTTGACGCATATATACCTCTTCATTAAGATACCCGTGCAGAAATGCATTCTATACATCGACTTGTTGAACATGCCATCTCTTGGATACAACAAGACTGAGAACAAGACGCAGTGTACTGTGCTTGGCCAAAGGACTGAAAGTCTCTGTGTAATCCACCCCAGGCTTCTGATGGAAACCATTGGCTACAAGACGGGCTTTATGTCTCTCAATGGAACCGTCAGCATGTCTCTTAATCTTGAACACCCACTTGTTGGGAAGAAGGTTCATTTTAGGATGATAAGGTACCAAACTCCAAGTTCCACACTGTTGCAAAGCATTAAACTCCTGCACCATAGCATTCCTCCACTCCTGATGCTTAACTGCCTGACTGAAACATGCATGGCATATTTAGGTTTGGTTTTTGGATTCCAGCACATGATCTAGTTTTCATGGGATGCTGTGACAACGAAGCCAAGTTCGGTGCAACAACATGTGAAGGTTGAACTGGCAGTGGTTCACTGTTGACCACCTCTTGCTCATTTGATTGTGGGCTAGGATCAATGGAGTGTGGTAGAGTCACAAGTTCTCCTTTTTTATGAAGATCAGTGGTTCACTGTTTTCCTTTTTTTTATTAGGAAAACTAATGAAAATAGCTTGAAAACTTTGAATTTTAACGATAAAGACAAAATAAAGGGTAAAGTGAATAGTACCATATTTGACTTTTTAGTGTAAAAATGTGGTTTTTCGTTAAAATGAACAGTACCGTGGACTTTTCGTTAAAACTCCCTTTTTTTATTCAACTAATTACATTTTGAGAAAGTTTTCAAAATGTGTTATGACCTTCTCATTTTCTTATAATGCAATCATGAGGTTTTAAAATTATATCAATTTGTGTCTTTTGTTTATTAGAATGTCTAATCTTCTACTAAATTGATGAGTTTTTTTTTTTCCACCATTGTGGTGCAAATGTAACGTACATGTCAACCCTTTATAAGTCACATGTGACACGGCTTATTGTGTAATAATTTATTAAAGAGTGGTTTACTTTTTTTTTTCTTTGGACAAACCCTTTGCATGGGCTCGCCGTGCACTTTTATGGCCCGGAGTGGCTTTACTTGTCTTATAGTTTAGCTGCTTTATCCATTTTTGGTCCCTATTTCTTTGGACTCCCATAATTAAATTTACGTAGTTGTCTGGAAACCCGTAATATTTCTAAATTATCCTTAATAAAGAAAAAATTTTGGCACAAACATCTCATTTGTAAATCTAACTCAACCTCCCCTCCCAAGCCCTTTCTTCTTCTTACTTTCCTCATTCATCTCCAAAAATAGCAAATTCCAATCCCCACCCAACCCAAAGCCCATCACTCTCATAAGTACTATAAAAATTGATGACAAAAGGTATGAGGACCCATTGCACTAAGAAATTGGAGAACTCTAATTAGGATTTGCTTACTTGAGAGACAAGTAGTATCATTAATGGGATTAATCCTAGCCTGCAAGAGTAAGACTATCGACTTGTGCTTCACAGGCTATGAACATTGACGTCCTTCTTGCCAACTGAGGTGCCATATGTTATGGTCCCAAAAAATCATGGTTTCCCACAACTGCCCTTAACTATGCGTCTAAGATTGTGCTCCGCTTCGAAGATGGATAGTTACCAACAAACCATGAGCGAATCATCCCAGAATAATTTCTCCGGAATGCGGAACAAAATGACCTTCAAGCTGCTTGTTTGATTGAAACTAGCCAAGCTAGCTTGCTTGTCTCTCATATGTTTGATCTTTTAGGGTTTCAAACCATATTGTAAACCCCTTGTAGGAGTTCCGGATGCATAATTGAAAAGGTGGATGGAAGGCGAAATGCTTCTAAAAATTGAAAGACATGACTGTAAGACAAGTATTAAAATAACGTGAGAAACTCATGAGTGGATAACTTTGTAATAATAAGGCACTTAATTGCCTTAATTATTGTGGGTAATTAAATTTGTTAACATATTTAAGGTGGTATGGCACATTTCTAAATATTTTGATAATAGTAGGTCACGTACTTGTCTATTTGACAGTCAATTTGATTTTCAGATTTTATTTAAAGGTTTAAAACGTGAAGGATTTTTGTCTAGAGAATAAGACCTAGTTTGGGAGTGAGGTGCTTAAAAAAAAGCACCCATGAAAAAAAGCTGTAAGGGTTTTAGGTGTTTGGTAAACTGAAAAAAAATGGCTTATTTTGGAAGCTGCTGTGAGAATAAGCTGAAATCAAAGGAAAAAGCTGAAGCTGCTATTTGCAGCTTTGAAAAACTGGCTTTTTTTCAAAGCACACGGAGCTTTGAAAAACTGGCTTTTTTTTCAAAGCACACGGAGCTACAGTGCTCCTTTAATGAAAAGACCTACTATCAGACTGTTTTTTTTTTCCAAAAGCACTTTTACAAAAAAGTTTACCAAACACTCTGCTGCTTTATTTCACAGCCGCTTATTCTCACAGCAGCTTTTTTTCAAAGCACAGCAATACCAAACCAGCCTTAAGTATTGCAAGAACTCAACTCTAAGAAATGCATCAAATCTAGTTATTCATTCTCTCCGTTTTCATCTTCCAATGGTTGAGTCTTATTACTTAATACTTTTGTTTCTGATTAACAATTTTATACTCAATTTCAATTGCATTCCGCCATATTAATAAATATATAGAGCCAGTGATGTCCGTTATTACAATTTCTACCCACTAACTAACCATGTATGTGCAAACAAGTCCTCCTACATGCACATCTCACGTATATGGTTAGGGTGAAACTTTTTACCCAATTATCTAACCAACCGTACCATCCTAAATTTGTATTGAAATTTTGTCTAATTGGTAATAATACAATATTTGTACCAAATTATACATTTTTGATACAATAATGGTATCATTACCAAGGGTATACAGTACCAAACCCGTATAATTATTAGTAGTTAAAAAAAATTCTCAGTGACCAAATTGATTTATTGACATGTCCTAAATTTACTAACACACAACAAATAACGTAAGCGGGTCTCATATCGAAAAGATGCATTTCGTTCATTTGTAATTTCAATCAGATATCAATACTACATAAAGAAGTTGTTCATTTTAGAGGAATTTGTACAACAACCTGAACTTTTAGGGATGTGCATATTACCCCCAAACTAAATTTTGTGATCAATTACTACCCGACTTTTCATTTTGGTGCTAAATTTATACTTGTGTTATGTTCTACCAATTATGCAGTTAAGTTTAAAGGTGGTTTATCTATTTCTATCTGAAAAAACCCTTAATCAAAATCTTTAAATTTACCTAAACAATTAGAAAAAGGGAAGGGAAGGAAATATAATGCAGAAGGTTGAGATTAGGGCTGGGATTTTTTCTTGAAAATCTCAAACGAAACAAAAAAAATACCGATTCCATACGGAAAAATTTCCAAACCGATATACTGAAATTTTTGGGATCCATACCGAACGGATCCCTAACCTTTCGGTATGGGAATCGGGATTATATATTCAATGATTCAGGAATCTCCACCGTCGAGGACACTGCTACCAGCCATCATCCCTCTAAAATTTAGGTAATTTTGATTAGGGTTTTGTTATTAATGTGAATTTTTGGTGTAAGGATTTTATTAAATTAGAATTTGTAGATGGATGAATATCGAGAATTTTTGTGGGTGTTGATTATACTGGGTTAATTTGCCGGTATTGGGTATTCATTTTCTTTTTGGTTTTCCATCTTTCGATTGTCTGGTTCTTTTTTTATAGGAAGAAACAAACTTGTTTATACGGTTAAATTATACCATTTATATGTGTATATGGTGAATTTCATGTATTCCTCTATCACAGGGACTTCTTCCTATCCGATTCCGTGTTTAGAATTGTTCGTTTTGTGCTTGCTTAGATTGAAATCTTGTTCTTGTGCATGATATACTTAATTGACAAAGAAAGCATGATTTTTCTTGTTGGCTCTGTTTTTCTCTCTCTTTGATTCTCAAAGAACGTAATTGATCGAGTATTTTGCATAGGAATTATATTTTCTCATGTAGGTTTCCTGTTAGTTTCAGATTGTCTGTTCTTTAGAATTAGCTTGGTTTCAGTTTCGTTTAAAAACTTTATGGAAACTTAGTTATCTTTTACCCGATTGGGAGTAATGATTTAAGCACCTTCCCTTTGTGTCGAAATTTATCGTTTGTTTGAGTAGTCCTGATGCTTCCATATTGTTGAATACATGTTTTCTAGTGCTGTCTGCTGAATACATGTTCACCCTCTGTTGCCTATCCATAGTTATGTATGATTTCTAGTGCTTTCTTCATATTTCAACACCTTCCCTTTGTGTTAAAATTTATCGTTTGTTTGAGAGTTGAAATGGAAAAAGCATCTTTTCGTATTAGCAATTCGATGATGTTTTCAGAATTTGGGTTATCTATTTCACCAAATCTAACTTCACTCATCATTCGAGAACCGATACTCTAATTTTCTTAAAGAAAGTAAAAGGAGAGAAGAACAAATGTTGCTTTTTTTTTTTTTATTGACTCCTCTTATCTTTGTAACAATTAATGAATTCTAAATTCTAAATTTCTCTACTGTTAATTCTAGGTTAATACCACTCATGACTTTTATGAATGATAAGTTTGATAACTGGACTTAATAAGCGTTATTTTTTATCCTAAGAAAACTTTTAGTTTGGATTGCCTTCTATGTTTAGAAGAAAACGTATCAAATCAAATTAAAGATTTTAATGCCAAGATATTCTCTCATGTACCCAAAATATTATGTGGCCTTTACTCCTGATTTCCTCCCTCTCTCTCTATCCGTTCTGTTTCGGCCAATCACAATTGGAGAAGAAACTAATAGAATTGTGCATTTTTTTTTAACAAACGATATTATCTACCCTAAGAGAAAGGAGAGTGAGTTTAACATCAAAATGAGTTAACAATAATGTGCGTTGGATACATGCATGAAAAGTTTATGTTAAATAAGAATCTAGATGACGAAAATACACTTAATTTAATAGAAATGGGATTATGAGTCGAGAGGTGGAGGTGTGAGGGGTAGAGGAACGTCACTAAGTCAGGGATGGTAAACCCATGTCTTGCTTCTTCATTTTTTATATTTTATTTCATTATTTTTGAAATTTTCATTTAGTTTGAGTTTTAATAAATTAAAAAAATTAAAACTAGACCCCACATTCATGAAGAAGGTGCTTTCATAGAAATTTTAATTGAAATCATCAAAGGTTGCACATTGGCACCAAAATTGAAGTCTGAGTGGTAATTGGAAAACAAAACCTTTGGTTTAGATAGAAAATGCACACACTCTTAATTAGGGTGCAACTCGGACGGGTTGGGCCAGTTAGATAGTCAATCCAATCCTAACCCAACATTTCTAACGCAATCCTAATCCAACATTCCTAATTCAAGTTTGGGTTGGTTTCAGATTCATACAAAAACAAAAAACAAAAACAAAAACAAAAACAAAAGTGTGAGACGCACTTTTCAAGTTTCAACCATGCAAAGTGGAAATTAAATGACAAAACAATACCAACGTTGTAACCAAAAGAACACATGTTATAAGATCATGTTCCGTGCTTATGCGAACTGTCATTCATTTTATATCTAAACAATTAACGAATAATAAATATATAAATTTATGCGTCAATTAATATTGAATAAAGTATTTTCAGCGTGCAAATATTATACATGAAACTATTTAAGGTTTAAATCTTTATTTAAAAATTATCGGAAAAAAAAAAAACATTTCAATGGAACATTTCCAAATGTAGTATTAATATCCAAATGCATTAAACGGAGGGTTCAAATTTGTCAGCTGTGTCAGGAAATGGAGGTCACGGTTCTTCTGAGCCCAATACGTGCTTCAGCTTCTCTCAACCCAAATCGAGCCTTAGCACGCAAGGTCGGTCTCTCTCTCTCTCTCGCATGAACATTTTACTGTATTAGCAGAATTGGGACTTGTATTTTTTAATCAAATTTCGATTCAACAAATGCCCGTAATTTGTTTTAGCAGGTTTATGAATTTTATGAATTTCTTGATCTAGTGTTTGATTATCCGAAGAAAATACTGTCACTTTTGTGCAAAGAGTGTACATATTAGTGTCTTGGAACTCTTTAATTACCCATCCTTTGTGTAAAATGAATTGAAGATTATGATATTGCTTTAGATTTCTTCAAGGATATCCCTTTATTTGGGCTGTGCCTGCAACAGATAATCCGGAAATGGAAGCGGGATGAGTGTTTTAATGGCCAAGCTACTTATGTAGATTGCGTGCGGATAATTCGGAGTTTAAGTAGACAAAAGTTACCTCATGTAGCTCAGGAGCTTTTACTCGAAATGAAATCAGATGGTCTTTTGCCCAGCAACTCCACTCTATCTGCTTTGATGCTGTGCCATGCCAACAATGGCCTTTTTCATCAGGCGGAAGAAGTGTGGAACGAAATGTTACATACTTCTTTTGTGCCTAGTATTCAAGTTGTTTCGCAGTTATTTGATGTTTATGGAAATGCGGGATGTTTTGAAAAAGTGAATGAAATTTTGGGCCAGATGAGGGCTAGGTATTTGAGTTTGTTTCCGGAGGTTTACTCGTTAGCTATCGGTTGTTTTGGGAAGGGAGGCCAGCTTGAATTGATGGAAGGTGCATTGAAAGAAATGATTTCAATGGGTTTCCCGGTGGACTCTGCCACTGGAAATGCCTTTATCAGATACTATAGCATTTTTGGTTCCCTGACTGAGATGGAGACCGCTTATGGCCACCTTAAAAGGTCTAGGTTTCTGATAGAGGAAGAGGGAATCCGGGCAATGTCATTTGCGTATCTGAAGTGCAGGAAGTTTTACGGATTAGCTGAGTTCCTGAAGGATGTAGGTCTAGGTAGAAGAAACTTGGGAAATCTTCTGTGGAACCTTTTGTTGTTATCCTATGCTGCGAATTTTAAGATGAAAAGCTTACAAAGAGAATTTTTGAGAATGGTGGAAGCTGGTTTCCACCCCGATCTTACTACATTTAATATCCGTGCTCTGGCCTTTTCAAAGATGTCTCTACTGTGGGATCTCCATCTTAGCCTTGAACACATGAAACATGAGAAAGTTGTTCCCGATCTTGTGACTTGTGGATGTGTTGTTGATGCATACTTGGATAGAAGACTAGGACGGAATTTGTATTTTGCCCTCAATAAAATGAATTTGGATGATTCCCCATTGGTATTAACGGATCCATTTGTGTTTGAAGTTTTGGGAAAAGGAGACTTTCATGCAAGCTCAGAGGCATTTTTGGAGTTCCAGAGGCAAAGGGAATGGACTTATAGGAAGTTAATTTCAGTATATTTGAAAAAAACATACCGGAGGAATCAGATCTTTTGGAATTACTGACTAGCGACCTGCATATTGTGCATGTTTGACTGATTGTCAGGAAAGGATTATTGTCGCTGATAATACTATGTCTGTCAGTTCCAGTTTGCATTCTATTGGTTCAATTAGTGCATGTATGTAACAAAGTGATAAATGCAGCTCAGATTTGCATCGTCCTGCATTGTGCAATGGGTACGTATCTGGACTTTCTTATTATGTTCATTTTAGGTAAGCACAAAATGCATTCCTAATCTAATGGATCTTGTGTGGATCTCCATGTTCAGGCTGAGATGAAGTTGGATATTGCTGATGGATGACTTACCATTGTTATGAACTTATCAAAAACTAAAATGAAGATGCTACATTCATTCAGACTCAAAGCAAACTCCGAGGAGTGTGAAATAAAGGTAAGAGCAGTCGAACTACTATTCCTTCTGAATCTCACATGCTGAAACTGATCTGCAGTCAAAACTAATTTCTCTCCAGTCTGTTTTGTTTGCTGTTTACTGCAGTTTCCCTTCTATGCTTCATAAACCTGCTATGAAACCTTAATATCACAAATTGATTTTTTCTTTATGGTTTCATTGGCTTGAAAAGTACCTTCTCAAATTAACAGATGAAACTGTTAGCTTTTCTACTTTCACAAGAAGCCTAAATTGTTGGGAAGTTGATGATATGTACATATAAATAATTTCCTCGGTATAATTTCTGGCAAAAACATCCTGTTGTTGTGGAGCCTTAAGACTATTTAAACATCAACTCTACATTAATACGTGTGAGCATAATATCCTGCTGGGGTGTCTTGTACTAATTAGTTGGCAATGCTGCTATCCCGACCAGGTACTTGAATTGTTGTCCTGCAAGGTATAGAACGGCTAAGGGTATGAACTATGAATACATCTGTACTTTGTCCCTTCGTAATGAAAGAGAAAGCTCCTAGTTGTTATAAATATATGTGGTACAAAATGAAGTAATTAATCTTCATACCGTAATAGTTTAAGCTTCTGAGAATGGTGGTAGCCCAGCAAATATGTGGTATCAGAGCATGATATTGTAAAGAGGTCGCACTTGGTGCGATGGCAAGTGCCTTCGCCCATGAGCAGTAGGTTTCGGGTTCGAGACTTGGGAGCAGCCTCTCCATAAATGGGGGTAAGGCTAGCCGACATTCACCTCTCCCAGACCCTGCGTAAAGCGGGAGCCTTGTGCACTGGGTACGACCTTTACCTTTAGAGCATGATATTGTAAGTATGAACCTTGCAAAAAATTTAACGGCATGTCCTTCCAAAGAATGCCACTTATGTATTTAGGAAAGTGCTATCAGCATTTATGTCTCGCCTCTCGAGTGCAGAATGCCTTTGCCAGAGGAGATTTTATGTTTTTAAGAAAAAGGGAGTTTAATGATAAATCTTCAATAGACAGCAAAACAGTACAACATATGTAGACAGAAAGAAAACCTCAAAGACAAGTGAAAACAAGCCCCACAAGCGCATCACACAGTATCATCTGGGTTTTCTAAACATACATTCGGGATTTCCCAGTTTACACAACTACGCAGACTTAGGGTTGGTTTGGTATTGCTGTGCTTTGAGAAAAAGCTGCTTCTGCTGTGCTATGAGAATAAACGGCTGTGAAATAAAGCTGTAGAGTGTTTGGAACCTTAGCTGCCAAGGAATAACTGGGGTGTTACCTCGCTGTAGGAGACGGTCTTCTAAGCTTCCATTAGCCATGTATTCATAGACTAGGCAACCATACTCGGCACATGCTCCCATTGAAAGTATGTAATTTATAAGATAGATAAAGTTTCCTACTGGCAGTGTCGCTAACCTCTTGCTGGAACTGTGACTGTCCTTGAGCTGCATCTGGACGTAGAACTTTTATTGCCACTGGTGTGTGGTCTAGTTCACCTCTGTATACCGGCCCATAGCCTCCTTCCCCGATCTTGTGAACGCTTGAAAAATTATTTGTTGCTGCTTCAATCTCCTCAATTGTGTATTTCCTGAACATGAAATCATATGTTTTTGCTTCTATTGCCTTCTTCTCCTCAGCTTCTTTAAAGGCTTTCATTTCTGCATTCCTCCTTTTCTGTGCTTCCATTACTGCGATCCTTTGAGCTGCTTCTGCAGCCTCCATGGCTGCCATACATTTCAATTTCTCATTCTCTGCAAGTGCCAATGCAGCTTCCTGAGCTAGTCGTACCTGTTCTAATCTCTGTTCCTCTTCCAATTTCCACCGGTGGAGTTCGGTTGCCTGTGATGATATATTATTAGAATTTATGCTTAAATAGTTGTTCTAAACCCAAGATTTATATTTCATCAAAGAAAAGGTTTAAAGCACAGTGATTAACAATCCAAAACTTGCATGCATAAATTCATAAGAAAATTAAAAAGAAACTACATATTCTTGCATGCACAAATTCATAAGAAAATTAAAAAGAAAATTAAAAAGAAAATCAAAGAAAAGGTTTAAAGCACAGTGATGTTGAATCCATATAAATTGTTTACTAATTCACTTCAATCGAAATGAAAACTAGGTTGATTACTAAATTGCCATTACATAAATAAATTATTTTCATACCAATTAATTGAAATTTATATAATAAAATTCATCTATATAAAAATATATAAATAGGTTTTATTTATTTATTAAAAGATGGCATAATGAGTGTCAAATGAAGGACAATGTTGGGATAATAAAAAACAAGTGAGGGCATAATTGGTAAATAAAATCCATTCCGGATTCCTCAAGTCACAAGGAATTGAAATGCCTCCCTTATGTAGGGAGTCCAATTCCTCCAAAATTAGGAGTTGGATTCCTTAATGCGTGTGGACCCCACATGTATTTTGATTCACTAAGATTACGTAAACAAAGGTGTATGCCGTAATCGGAATCCAATTACGGGTACGTAAACGTGCCATAAATAAAATCCTCCTAGTAAAAGGTCTTAGAATAAGACTAGGAAACTGAATAAATTGACATAAATTAGGAAACATAATCCTAAATTGACTTTGATAAATTCGCCTAGAAATCTATACAGCCACGTTTTGAATCCAAATCAGCTCCAAAACTGGCCCAAATAGCTGGATTTAAAGCTTGGATTATCCTAAACACTTATCCAAAAGGCCACGAACCCATTTGCAGTCATCTCGGGCTCCAAAAACGCAATTTAAGCTCAGAAATGTCACTTTCCAGTAATGCGCACTGCTTCTTTAATAAATCGGCAGAAAATAACCGCTTGGTAGAAAAATCCCAAATTTTGACACAAACAAGCTAAGAAACATACGAACGTCCTCAAATTTGAATCATTCCATAATTCGTCCGTTTGATCATGTTTTTCTCCACAAATCAACATCTACCTACAATTTGTCATAACTAAAAATATTTAGTTATCAGGAACTAGCTTCTTAATTGCATAGTGTATATATAGGTATATATGTTGATCACCAGATTAAAAAATAAATAAGGGGTAAGGTTTATGTCGTGTAGTCATTTATAACCACAGAGGTTTCTTAAAAAGAAAAAGTTAAGAATTAAATGAACCCTACTCGTTTGCGCGTACAGTAGCAACGAAATGGAAGTAAGAAATCTGTATTTGGAGCATCGTGAGCTTGCCCTTCATTTGATGGGTTGTTCTCTATAAGCGCCACCAAAAATCAAACAAAATGTGTTAATTACTCACGGAAGAGTAGTGCTACTTGTGCCATCTCAACACGCAGAAAACTTGTGTGTGTTCACGTAGATGAGTCCCACCTTTGTTAGAAATGCGATAATTAACACAATATTGATTGATGAACAAAACTAATTATCGGCCAATATATGGCACGTATTTATGAAAGATATAGATGAGAGATGATTCTGTTACAATGAAGAAGTTGAAGAACGACATATAAGAAAAAAAGGGCAGTTCAGAATCTCCCTTATGGCATTTGGGGCATTCTTTTTGAATGTGCTGCAAAAGAACAAACACAAAAAAAGGAAATTTCAATCGAGTACTATAGCTCATTTAGGACAAGACCTGTGCAGAAGATCCAGTATGAAAATACAAAAACAAAGAATGGCAGTGTTCCAGAGAGGAGCAAGAAGGGATGGACGGTTCTTGTTCGACGCAACTATTTATACGAGAATTTTGAGCCACAGATTAGAGCAAGTCCACCCCTAAGGACTTTGCGCCAGCACTCAACGCATTTATTCACTCAAGTGAACAGTAATAGACTGGAGTGAACAGTAATAGACCAAGACATCTCCACCCCTAAAAAAATCCACAGATTAAAAACGCACACAATTAAACAAACTAGAGATCTTGAATTGAGTGGCTACACATAGCATTTGACTCCCTTGACACCAGAAACTTACGAGATGACTACGTTCAACCTCCGATCCTACCAGTGACATTGACTCAGGTAAATGGTAGCTTAGGCCGACGGCAATCTCACAAGACAGAACGCCAAACCATAAACTTCTGGCAAAACCATGAGCATTCTGTCCAAGTTGCTAAGTAGAACAGAATCAAACCATTGAAGGGTTTTAGGTTCTTGAAAATAAGCCCCTCACAACTGCAACTGAAGTCAAAAACACTTGAGCGCGCGACTGTTATTGCACTATAAGTGACGGGTCTCTTCTATACTATAATTCCTTAAGTGTTTTTTACTACAAATATCAGTTGTCGGGGACTAAACTAAGTATAAAGTTTTCACAAATGTATCTACTAGAAACAGTTCAACCACAAACTCAGAAAGGTAGTTCATTTCGTATTTTCATCGCTTGTTGCACGTAAACATTTAAACACGGAAATGGAATCTGTTGGAAATTTTGAGTAGAAATTTCATTGTCCCACATTAGTCATTTCCAAAAGGCTTCCTCACTTTATAAGGCTTTGTGCCTTATAGAAAGTGGTTGGAGTGATAGGCTTTAGAGAATAAAATTAGGCTCACCCTTAGGGTTGAGCTTTGGGATGTACTAATTAATATATAATTAATTATCCAAAGATGGGCCTTGAGCTCGGGCTCTAATAATTAAATTAATTATTTTCGGATTTAATTAATTAATTTTTAATTAATTTCGAATTTAATTAATTACTTAATTTTTTATCAACAGACTTATCTTTTCAAATGAAGTCCGTTGAGATGAAAGAATGCAGAGCAAAGCACCCGTCTGTGAAAGATGACTTCCAACAGACTCACCCCATTTTCATACCTGTTGCAAATAGGTATAAACCTATTATATATGCATTCATCTGCATAGCATTTAGAACACAGAAAAATATCAAATTCTTCTTCTACATTCCTAAACCTTCTCACTGAGAGAACCACACAAAATTCGCCAGAAGTTAAGTTTTCCGGTACTAGAATTCTAACTTATCCATAAGGTTGATGGTGTACTCTCTGGCGACGCACTCTTCTGTTCTGACTCGGCTCCTCTTCCTCTTCTTCGCCATGGCTGACGTCTGAAGCTCTGCACTGAAACCCCCAAAACCCTAAAATGATGACGAAAATATTCAAACCCTAGGCGAAACCTTATATATAGAAAGGCCCAAAAGCTTATTAGGTTTTCATACTAAGAAGGCCCATTTAGAAAATTCGGCCTCTTTTTTCTTGTTTACTATAGTGTTCAAGAAAAAAGCCAAGGTCACTACGTCACGTTTGTCCCACGCGTGCTAGAGAAAATAGACGGTTCGGACTGCTGAGAGTCAAATTTGTTAGTAAAATAGAATTTTTGAAACACTAAGCAAACATTAAGTCGTATGTGAACTATAATTTAGTGCCGCATATTGCGCTTTATCGTAATGACGAAAAACAATCATACTTATATACCCTCGTGTGGGTTCAATTCCCGTGCCCCTAAAAATAATCATTTATCCTACTAACACAATTTTTAGTAAAAGAAAATTACAATGTTGTTCCTTTTTATTGCTTGTATAGTACTCTACTGATTTTGTGTTTTGATTAGAAATGTTGTAATCAATTCTATTTGTACATAATGACATGGACAAGATTTTTTGTGTCATTTCGATTTTTGTGATTTTTTTTTTTTTTTTGTGTTCTTATATATATGATATATTTTGTCTTGTGTCCTTATAAATCGAATTTAGAAATTTATCTATTGCTGTAGCCAATTGACTGAACAACCTCTGTTTTAAACTGATTTTTGTAGACATGATCTTTACGAAATGATTTATAATATAAACGGTTTTAATCATAAACACGAAGTTATGTGAATCGATCACAAAGTAGCTTGAGGAGGAAATCCTACTTCAATCATAAGGAGCCAAGCTTTCCTCATTACATATTTCAAACCCTGAATACTCTTCATGAACAAGAGTACACTGCAGTATCTAAGCTACAGTGATTATTTCTTAATGGCATGGATACAAATGGCAAGAACCCTAATCAATTAGAAAGCTGAGAATATACAAGATAATTACTAGAATAAATAACTGTTTTTACCCAACTTCTAAGCCCTGTGATCCCTAATAAGAATCCTGAATGAATAAATTCATCCCGCCCTATGTGCAGAAGCGATGAATAATTTGAAGCAACCAGTGCCATCCCGAGAAAAACCATCACAAATGGTTTGTCTTTCGCATAGTTCAGCTCCGGCTTCAACAATCCAAACCCTACTTATCAGGTCGAAATGTTGAGATAAGGGGAATAAGATTCATCCTTGAAGGTCGACAATGGCGCTAGAAGAAAGTTCCTTGGTGTCCCTTTAGCAACAAAGCTGATAGGATGATACTGATTTATTCCATTGTTCATCACAAAGCTGGCTGCCTGATTGAATCCGGCACCCGATGACTCTGAACTGCAGACGAGCTTCAAGCCTGCATTCGCCTTAACTGTTTCGCTACACACATAGCAACCTGCGTTGCTTTCGGACTCTAAGGATACTGTGGTGTTCTTTCCATCCAAACCTGGAACCAAAAGAAAAGCTGAAGTGTCCTTACTAGTGGACATGTCTGCTATACCGAGGTTCTTGTCTTTCCCTTGCTGTACTACAACCTTTCCTGGAAGATCAAAGAGTTCTAGCATGATCAATTTCCCTTTAACATCATTTGCTGAAGAGAGTTTTGTGGACAAGTAATTTATAACGAGCCTGAAAGTGGCATGATTAGCAGCATCAGTGCCGGTTTCAGGAAACTTGTCCAGTCCAATTGATTCATTTAAGTTGGCTATGACGAAACTTGAGCTTCCAGACTCTTGGGATAAAGAAACCAAGAAGTTATTGTATGAGGAAGGGATTGGACTTATCCAGTCAGAAAGAGACCTAACAGAGCCAGTCTTAATGTCCCAGTTGCCACTGGTATGAGCCGCTAGCAGATATGGACCATAAAGAATTGCTTGAATCGAAGCATACTCAGGCCGATCATCTGAGTTTTGTTCAAAGGGCTTTGTCAGTTATATATCATTCACAAAACAAAATATTTTGTTCATCGATAGGAATGTACTATAAACTACCTTTAATAGCCTCTGTTCTTAGACTAAAGGGTAGCTGAAGCGTCAAAACGTCACCAGGACTCCATTTTCTTGTGACTGTTAGGAAACTACCTGCAATACGAACACAAAAATAATATCAGTTGATCCTATAGTTTGCACCCAAAATACAAAGGAAAGAGGTTTCTAATGAACATTGAACTGACTCCTACTGCAGAAATAGAGGGGAAACTGTGAGTATATCTCTCACCTGGAGCTGGAACACTCAGAGTTTGACCATTCAATGCTGCTTTTGCACCATTTGAATCTGTCCAAATTGGAATTCGCAAGTTCAACGTAGATGATATGCCTGTCCCCTGCATCATTTAGATCCAGTATAAAATTCTATGTTAGACTTACAAGGACACGATACAAAATGACGGTATATATGTTTGTTTTAGTGAATCTATAAACCGAAACATACACTAGTTTGTTTATAGACAAGGATG
This sequence comes from Malus x robusta, assembly GCA_963082935.1. Classification (NCBI taxonomy): domain Eukaryota; kingdom Viridiplantae; phylum Streptophyta; class Magnoliopsida; order Rosales; family Rosaceae; genus Malus; species Malus x robusta. Next base: position 38,790,953 of record OY720329.1, on the reverse strand, counting down.
ACTCTTTTACAGGTTTCTAAATGAGTGTCAAATATTGGAGGACGTGTTTACGATGTCCTTGAAAGTGTTTCACAAATCCTTATGAAAATAAGAGAGCTACCATGCGTATCAGAGAAACAGTAGAAACAAAATTGCAACTGAAAGACTAAGCAATAAGATGGCAGAAGGATGAATTGTGAACACCGACTGTGTGATAATGTTAATGACAATGTAATATATACCTCTGCTGAAGAAAATGTTAGCGTGACTCTAAGGTAAGGATCCCATGAATGGACAGGATCAACTGTCTGATTAAGCGCAATTTGTCCGGATTTCCAATCAAGAAAGCTTGAGATATACTGGATAATGAAAAGTGCAGGAGCTTCTTTCTCCTCTTCAAAATATATGGAATCTCCTAGCTTTGAGAATGACTCAATTCCTACAAAAGCATCAAGAAGTTAGACATAACTGACTGTTGTTACAAAGTACCTATAACAGGAACAAGTCGAGACACAATCTAAATTTTTCTTCCATCAGAACAAATTGAAAATGAGAAGGCACATCAGTACGATATATAGATCATGACGGTTTCAGAAAAAATCTGAAATGCCCTTCAAAAGACAAAAGGGACAAGGAAATTTAAGAATCCCGCACCAGTGCCATAGCAGCACCAGAAAGAGTCGAATGGTTTTCCCCAACCATGGTAGCTTCTGGCCTTGGAAGTTCCACGACCTAGTGGAAGCATGTAAATCATGACTCCAGGCTCTGTCCCTCTTTGGATGCCTAGCACGCCATTTGTCAGAGCTCGCTCATAATAATCCGCATATGCTGTTTCTTTGGTCCATCTAAACAGGTGGCGAGAGACCTACAAAATCATCAAGATGTGCTAAAGGAGCAGCAGAAACAAGGCCTTTATCGTACATAACAGCAAAACTCAATCGATAATGATGAACTCATGCACTACACAAAATTATTGACAATACACTAAATTATAACTGCTATGTGTAATATATAAGGTACCCCAGCACCAGTTCTAGCTTTATGAAATGAAATATATTTAAAATTTAAATCAATCAATCAATCAATCAACTTTTCGCATAACTCATAAAAATCCATCAGCCTTGAGAATGGTTACAACTGGCATACCTTCAGCATGTTATAAGTTGTGCACGACTCCTCGTTCTCTGTTTTTAGAGTGCTTGCCAACCTTTTAGGGTCGGACCTGCTCACAAGTTGAGGAAAGCAAATCCAAACAATTCAGGATCCATGTTAAGACTTTATAACTACTTATCCTCACAGTAGTACTGGGATTCAGGCAAAAGGATGAGCTTATTATGAATGAGCTGAAAATGAAACATTAATATCTGAATTTTAGTACCAGAACTCGCCGACTGATGTCCCTCCGGTTGCATAGCTATGAGAAGAGTTAACAATGTTCATAAAGAAAGAACTCATTTCCTGAAAATTTCAGATATTTTAATAAATGACAGAATAAACCACCATAATACCAATGGTATAGACACTAAGGAAATAGAAAAGATGGTAAAAAGATTAAAAATTAAAAATTAAAAACGCAAGTGCAATGCTGTTTTATAAGAAGAGAAGTAACATCCACAAAATTTGAATGGTGTGCAAGGGGGAAAGCCGATTTGTTGAGGTCAAACATAAACCTTAGAAAGGATCTTAGGTTTTGTTGAATCATAGTTCAGATAGTCTGTAAGATGAATAGATCATTTACCTTATAAAGTGGATCACCAGTGACTTCATATCGCATTTGAGCACCGATAACAATTGGGATATGTGTGTTAGCATGAAAACCAGATATGTCCTCAGCCTACAGATATCAAAACTACTTTGATGAGAGGGATTCTAAAAGATAAGGTTCAGAGAAGAAAGAAATTTAGCTGTCATAGCTGGTGTTTACCAACAGAAGGAGAGAGGAATACAAAATATGCAAGAAACCTAGGGCCAACAGAAGGAGAGAGGAATACAAAATATGCAAGAAACCTAGGGTCTCGCTAGACATACTGAACCGAAAATAATGGTTACCTGCACTGCCAACACTCCCAGAAAGCATGGTTTGTCGAAAAGATGAGCCAACAATAAATGCTTTGCATCTCCCTGAGCATAGTAACAAGAAAGGTCAATGTCACAACTCTAGTGCTCAAAATACTGTAAGTCTATAAAGTAGTTCACATATCAATGGAAACCTGAGTTCTGATACGGTTGCCATCAAAATAGTAAATTCCATGAAACTTCTACATGGGCTTTTTCCTAATGTTTAGAAAGGGGCATATGACATACATAAGCAGTATAATCTCCCAGATAGCATATTTTCAAAGAAAGGTCCTTGTATATATGAATGGTAGTTCCTACTAATGCTAATTTCAACTAGGTCAAAGACACAATTAACTGTCTGCACATAGAATGAACGATCTGAAAGAAGTGCCAAGAGTACTTTACAAGAAATCTTACGCACCGTAATAGCATATAGCTTATAGAGAACATCATTCATCCCCCCAGTTTCTTCGTTAAGTGCCGTATAATGCCTTTCTACACTGTACTTCGATATCACATTCTGAACACGGTTGTAAAAGTACTCAACCATCCACGTCACCATTTTCAAAGCTTGAGCATTATCAGCAAATGTATACTGATCCAATAGGCCTGCCAATATCTGTCAAAGTAGATAAGTGAGAAAAGCTAATGATGCGTCCCTTCGAATCAAAACAAAGTAATGGCAACAGGTATCAAACGAAGTAGATTCTACCTTGTGAATGGTGTAATAAGGAGCCCAGACAGGCTTAACAGCTTCAAATCGATCAAATTCTTCAGACGGAAACGCAGAAAGATATCCACTGCCAATTTTCTTCTGACAAAGAGATAGATTGTCCACTATTGCAGACATTTTATCTTTGAGGGTCTGGTTATGAGTGCTAGCCCACATTTGTGCTGTTGCACTCAAGTAATGCCCTTCAAAATACAAAAGCAAGCCGTTCTTTATACAGATCCACACAACCCGAATTTTCAAAAATTAAAATCGCAATTAAAAGCAACATCATTGCTGAATTTCAGTTATATATCAGAGACAAAGGCAGTAGAATGTGGAGGCAGGGAATGCATCTATAGTATATCATTCATTCCCAAAAAAAATCAGAGCAATGTGCAAGTGTTCTCCAAACAAAAATCGAGGTACAAACGGTCACATCGTATAGACTGAGAAGACAATATCAATGAAGAAATGCATTGAGAAACAAAGAAATTACACTAAAGCTATGATTATGTTGACAGAGAAAACAAAGGGAATGAGTTAACAAACAAGACTAACCAACGAAATGTCCCCGAAGCTCACAAGTCGGGTCCTCCCACCCCTTGTATGGTGTTCCGGGGGTTGACAAACCCGCTGTCTGACGAAAGTTCCAAATTAAACTATCTGAATTCAACATCAATAAGTACTCCAAATTTGTTTGCTGTGCCCTTCCATGTTGTGAAGTTGGATGCAACCTCACATCATGCAATGGCACTTCCTTAAGAAAATCTCCGGATGCCTCAAAACCACCCAATGTTTTCATTTTCCGGTACATCATTCCCCATTCAATTTCATCTTCATCCCTCAGTAACTTTCTTGGGAGCAAATCCATCCACGCCGAATCATCGGTTGGTATCAAGTGGTAGTATGAGAACATCTCCTCCTTGAGTGTTTCATTGTGGGAAGATAAGAGATCATAGCGGTAAGTATGCGATGAAAGCTGAGTGGGACTGTTTGTACATTCCTTCCCCACAGCAAAACCACATAGCAGAAAGATTATAAACACAGCTGACAAATCGAAAAACACAAAACCCTTCATTTTCTTCAAAACCCCAGATTAAAATCGCCCAAATGTGAATATATATATAACCACCAAAAAAACCCCGGCAAACAGTCAAAATTCAGTCCACAACTTCACATTCAACAGCCAATTATCAAAGGTTCAAACTTTACCAAAACCCAACAATTAAAACCTCTGAAAGTCACGAATTAATCAAAAGATTCAATTTTAACAAAAACCCAACAAAGAAAAATCTCTGAAAGTCACAAAATTCAATAAGATAAGAGCACAAAGCACCAGAAAACAGGCACCTTGAGCTCAAAAATCCAACTAAAAAAAAAAAAAACCAAAGCATCTGTTTTTTGCAAAACCCAAAAGACTACTCACTCCAAAGTCAAAGAACAATTGTATAATCTATAAAAGAGAGAGAGAGAGAGAGAGAGAGAGCAAGACAAAGTTAAGAACAGAAGCACATGTGCGAGTGAGAAAGTGAGAGTGAGGGAGAGGTTAATCTTCTATATATAGAAAGTAGAGAGAGTGAAGCTAGAGTCCAAGATTGCAAGCTATATCCAAAACCACCCCGCGAGAAAGCAAAGAAATGGTAAATATTTGGGTCAACAATTATACAAATTCTATATATATTTACTATATCTATCTATCTATACATACACAGAGATAAACAGAGAGGGAAGTGAGGTGAAGATCGCGGATACGGTGTCGAGTTTTGAGGCAGGTTTGACCGAGCGAAGGGTTGGAGGCTGAGGGCCATCTGAAATATCTCAGAAGAGAAGAAGAAAGACGCACAAGAAAACAGCACCACCAACAACCCCCACTTCTGAAGTTTTGGAAGGCTCCTATTATTCCCTAACAAATGGCCTTCTTTTCGCTCCTTTTCAACTGAAATTTCAACCGTTTACTTCTTCTTTTTCTTATTTATTTTACTCATTATTTAGTAGATATTTTTATTTTATTATATAATTTCTACTACTATAAGAAATTTTCGGCGATCGTCTGAACTTTTGTTTCAGTTAATTATTTTCGTATAGTTAGATTACTCAAAATTGCATCAAGAATTTCATCCGCATATTCATATTATGAACCGTATGAGAAAAAAGAAACAATAAAGAATAATTAGTATAGCTTCAACGACTACAAAGTAATCATTGTTTATAGTTTGAACTAAACAAGGAGGAGGCTCTCCAAGCTCTGGAAAATTCATCTCGCTACTTAAACCCAACTCGGCTAACCCGTCATTTGTAAAATTGCTCTCTTTATGAACATGCTGCAATTTGCGACTCCAGCCCTCTATGATCAAACTCTACACTCTAAGAAAAGACCATAGAGATGATGATTACGGTTAAGAGAACTATGAATGAAAGAGACCACTAAAGCGAAATCAACCTCCACAATAAGATAAGAGAAATTTCTAATTTTAGCTTTAATATATAAAACAAAGCCTAAAACTCAACATAGAGACCTTCTCCAACTCCTACTTTAACAATAAAACCAGTAATTCAATTACCGTGCTAGCTCTATTTAATTCTCCACTGCCAGTGGTTCTTTTCTTTTTGGGGAAAGGTTGTGGACTTTTTGCTTTACTACAAAATACCTTTGATTAATTTTCATATATCACGATGCTAACCTCCAAGAATTCACAATGACAGTGTCTTTGCATCGTACAGCTGTCTTGACCTCCAAGAACTGATGTTTACTTTCTTCCAAGGAACTTTGCTTTCAATTGTTACATCACATGATTAAAATCTGAGGTAATTCCGATGTGTAATTCTCTCTTGATTTTCTTACTTTTGTCCTATTGTTAGAGTCGACTTTTCACAGTTATTCGAATGATTTTTCAAATTCTAATTATTCAAAAAATAGATTTATTATCCTTCTAGAAAATGTTTGGTCTTTCTCATGTTACACCGAAACGAGAAGTTTCAGGATGTGCATTGTGAACAATTGTGACTTGTAATAATTTTACCTTAAGTTATGAATTAATGTAGATTGTCGACTTTTAATTGTTAATTCTACTTAAAATTTTATTAAGCGTGTTCATCTTGACCCCAAAAAGTAAAATTCTGAATTCGTTACTGTGCTGCCAACGGAAGGAATTATTCGATGTGAACAAACGATTACATCAGGTAATGACATACGATTGCGTATTGCCCAAGAAGTGAAATCATGCACTTTCTTTTTCTTTGCTCTTCTGCATATGGTGGGACATTTATGCAGCATGCAGTACCGACGTCAATATTGTCTTTTGATTTTTCTCTTATCTGCTAACAAGTTGCAAAATAATCTGCCCCCTAAAAAGAATTAGATCGACTCTCATTTGATCAGATCTAGTAGTATTTGTTTTCATTTGGCTTGACAGGTTCTCAAGTTTAACTTATATAGATGTCAAGAATGATATATATTTATAATGAGTTCGATACAAAGTTGTATATATATAGGAAATCGGGTGTGAGAATAAATTAACCTTCTCAATCTTAATCGCTTGAGCAACATGTTCCCCGCTCACCTATATATATATATATATATATATATATATATATATGTATCCGTCACAACAGATGTATCGTTGCTGTCGTTTGTACTTAGCATTGCTTGCAAGGCTGCTGAGGATCCTGAAAGTTGATAAGTGGTTGGTTTATGTTGCTTTCAAACAAACTAATTTGCATTTTCTGACTACATGTGCTGGGACATTTTTGCAGCATGCAGTACCGACATCAATATTGTCTTTTGATTTTTCTCTTATCTGCTAACAAGTTGCAAAATAATCTGCCCCCTAAAAAGAATTAGATTGACTCTCATTTGATCTAGTAGTATTTGTTTTCATTTGACTTGACGGGTTCTTAAGTTTGACTCATATAGATGTTAAGAATGATATATATTTATAATAAGTTCGATACAAAATTATATACATATATATATGAAGAAAAAAAATGTATCCAACCTTATCTTAATTCTTTACAAATGAGATATTGCAAGAAGGAAAGGTAAACATAGGAAATCGGGTGTGAGAATAATTAACCTTCTTAATCACTTGAGCAACATGTTCCCGCTCACCCTTATCCGATAGTTCTGGCCCATATAAATATATATATGCATCCGTCATAACAGATGTATCGTTGCTGTCGAACTAATTTGCATTTTCTGACTACATGTGGAGGTTGGGATCATTCATTACTCAGAGGGAAAGATAAGGGTGTGAGCAAAAATCTCTACTTTTCTAAGACAAATTGAAGAACAAACAATTAAGAAGTTCAATAAAATTCCTTCGTAGACCTACAAAATTAGCCGTTGTGTATTTGGAGAACTTTTTCAATGTGTCGAAAACACAGTTAGGTACATTAAGTATCATAATACAAGTGAATATAATTTTTTTCCAAGTATCCAATCACTTGTATTATGATACTTTGTATACCAAACCGTATTTCCAGCGTACTAAAAAATCTCTCGTATATTTGAATGGGGATAGCAACAATGACAACATAGGAGCAAGTATTAGAAAATGATTTAAGGCTTAAAATTATGAAAGAGATTATGAAGTGGCGAAAGCTACAAGATGGGAGGAAATCATCGGTAAACCCTAGAAATAATAGGGATGGGAAAACTCTCCACCTTAATTAACTAGCTTGTGCCATTTAGTATTACGGTCTAGTGGTATTCCTTTTTAATTGTAAGTGAAAAATCTTATATTCGATTATCACCAAAGACGAATTTAAACCATATTATTGCTAGCCCGTTTGTTCAAAATAAGTAAAGCAAAAGATTAAAAAGTATTTGTATATTTATATTAAATCGCAGGCGTGACATAGTAAATGACATTAAAACGAAAAAAAAAATGCCCTCAAATCATGAACAAATAGCGTGATTTGTTTCTCTTATTGTTCTACTTGAAACAGCGTATTATAGGCTTCAATCGACCATCGGGGTAACTTAAGAAAACCAATATGTTTTTTTGCCGGTTTACACCTACGGAGTTGCGACATGATCTGATTCGTTAACTATTCTACATCAGACTATTGCATTGATGCTTAGACGCTACCTTCTAGGAAGAGTGCAAGGGTTGTAATTCCATCAAAATCAAGTGACTTGGATAAAAGTTAAAGTTTCAACTACATCAAAAACGATAAAGTTAATACAAACCAAGCAGGACATTAAAATGATTATTCAGCCTAATGACAAGGTGTCTAGTTTGTCCACCGCCATTTGGTACCATTTAGCGTGTGAGGTCAAATTAAGCATGTTGTGAGCCCTCGGATTAATAAGGCACCCCACTTATTATAAGTGCGTAGCAAATCACCAAGTGCAATAAAAACCGCGCACAGAGAGAGAGAGAGAGAGAGAGAGATTCTGTGAAAGACTCCAAGTTTCATTTCTCATACAATGTCAAAACTGGAAAACTAGTACAATAACTAAAAGGCTGTGGAAATTAGAACTAGCAAAGTGCAAGTGAAATTTGAAGCTAGTTACATGATCCACACAGCATTCCTGCAACCATCTGTATTAACATTCCACCAACCGGTACAAGGAAACTTTCAACTCAGGAGAACCTCTTCCTTGGTGGGAGTACATCCGGTACTTGAGGAGCAGAGGGAGGAACAAACCGAATATCCTGCAGACGATCTGGAGATAGAGCTTGACAAGCAGAGTTTTGAAGGGGGCTGATAGCAGACCAGAATCAGTTGAAAACAACATACCCTTACAACTAGAAGCGGAAGTGAAAAATTTTCAGATTCTTAACATCAATATCCAAAACGTGATATGTAATTCCGAGGCGGTAACAGAACTTTAATCTCTCCTCCTGCGCTTCTCATGTCTTTCGTCCCTCTTGCTTTCACTCCTACGCTTCTTGCGTCTTTTGTCCCTGTCACTTTCACTTTCAGAAGAGCTTGATGATTCTGATTCAGACTCAGAACTAGATCCTGAATCTGATGAACCAGAGCTCCCAGATTCTTCTTCATCTGATTCTGAGTCAGACACTTGTTTTTGTTGTTCCATAATGAGTCGTGGCATATGCTTCAAGTACTCGCGCAGGTTCTCGGTGATGCCACCAAGCCCAATGGATGTGAAAAAATTAATGGCAAAGCGGGTGTTCTTGGGATTATCCTTTGGGAAGATAGAATCATAAGACTCCTGCATTGCAGGATCTGTGAGCCGCTCATTTAGCAAACGGATACCAAGATGCTCCGACAATTCCTGCACACCAGAAACAATAGAAAATCATAACTGTATACAATATGCAAGCCAACATTCTCTAAGAAATAATCTTCAGACAGGTTAAATACATCACAACTTAAGAAATTACCACAGAAACAGGCGTCAATTTGTAGGTAATGATATTTCAAACGTTAAGTTTCAGAAATTAAACACAAACATGGGCCTAAGTCTCACCTCATGGTATTCAAAACAACGTTTACATGGACAAGGATTTATTCAGAGGCAGAGGTCACTAATGATTGTTGGCAAACCTCAACCTATCAGATATATATGTGATTCAAACCTATTATTAACTAAGCCACATTATGCATTTTTATCTCATGATCTTTTCGCCTTCTTTTTCTCAATCAGACTTATCATTGCCAGTCAGTTAAAATGGTCGTACCCAGTGCACAAGACTCCCGCTTTACGCGAGGTCTGGGAGAGGTGAATGTCGGCTAGCCTTACCCCCATTTATGGAGAGGCTGCTCCCAAGTCTCGAACCCGAGACCTACCGCTCATGGGCGAAGGCACTTGCCATCGCATCAAGTGCAACCTCTTCAGTCAGTTAAAATGATTTGGAAATAAAATAATTATTTCAGAGGTAGAAGTAAACTAATAATTGTCAACATTGTAACAAGCAATAGGCTTCAGAAAACCAAACAGTAATGTAGAAATATAACATTTCTCTTCTGTTACCTGGAAAAGGATCTTGATAAAAATACGAGAAGAAGAAGTAGTATCCTCTTCAGTCAATCGTATATAGGCCAACACATGCCAAGGAAGGGCGTCTGTGCCGAGTAAATGGGCGAAAAACTTTGCAACATTCCGTAGCTTATTTGTTTCAAGCCGGTGGATCATGGAATACTGTTGCACAAAGCATTTCTCAAAATTTTCCTGGTGGACTTTGTTGATCATGCAGAACCTTTGGCCCAAAAGACCATAATATCGGAGGTAGGTTCTTTCTTGACTGCAACATTCCAAAAGCATGACACACAGTTCCATCTGTAAAAGGTCAAATCAAGACGATTATTACTTTTTATGAGAAATCAAGGTCAAATAAAACAGATTATCATTCTTCAACTAAATGGAAAGTCAATCAAGATAAACACTATGTACTCACAGAATTTCAAAAGCTTTGTTGTTAAATTACTACTCTTGGGTCTAAGCATGATTCATATACTTATTCCGATTCTATAAATTCATATAATGATAATTTAAATTCACATCACAAGATTGTGGTTAACAGATTGGCCTAGCACAAAGCAGTTTTACACTGATACTAATATTTTAGTTCATTCAAAGTATGGCACAAAGACACCTCTAGTTGCCAAGTTATCATGTGAAATAAGACAGCTACATCATGCATGACTAGTATCACTCACCTCTTGACCGGGCTCAAGTTTAATCTTCAGGAGCTTATGACCTGCCTCCTCAAAATCTACACTGGACATGATTGTAAGATAGATAGTTCTTCTAAGATTCACAAGATTTGTCTCTGTCTCATCTCTTATCTGCATCTGCTCCTCATCCTCTTCCTCAGATTCCTCATCATCGTCATCATCGTCATCTTCACCATCTGAAGCTGCATCAGAACCTTCTTCATCTTCAGAATCCTCACCAAGTATAGCTTTCTTCAGTTCTTCATAGCGCTTCTCATTCTCAAGGAAATTAGGATCGGCCTTGAAAAGATCTAAATGAAGACAAAACAAAATGTTAACATCTACAACGAATATAACCCTAGGCAAGTCAAAAAGCTATGAATAAATTACCACCATAAGACATACCAAGGGTAACTTCTGAATCTATTTCCTCTTCAAGAGAAATTTCATGTGTCAACTGGTCTTCCTGCTCTACAAGGTCCAGTTCTGGACGAACAGCTGGGTGCCCCTGCATATGGATATGAAACAATAAATTGTAAGCTCTCAGTATTCTTCGTTGCTATATAGTTTACCATTATAAAAACAAATAGAATCAAGCCACAACACCTGAAACTTCGCTTTCCGTATTGCAAATAAGTTTTCAATCAGATATTGAACTCTCTTGTCTATTTCTCCCTCATGAAGAATTCCACGAAAGCGTTCAAAGATGCCTGCAAAAGTTCCAATGTTAAGAGCAATGTCAAACAACTCCCTGAAAAATAAAAAGAACTACAAACCCCATACAAGATAAAGTTCAAAATAATTGAGACAGTGGAGTAACCAAGAGCAGAACCCAGGTGACCAGAGTGAAAATTCACTTACTATAGCATCCAATACAATCAATTTTATAAAATAATTGTACTAACTTTAACTGGTCTTATAGTATCCCATACAGATCAATTTAATTTGTCTACTGATGAGTTGATAAAAGGTCGTACCCAGTGCACAAGGCTCCCGCTTTACGCAGGGTCTGGGAGAGGTGAATGTCGGCTAGCACATAAATATTAGTAGTAAGATGCAATGCATGATAAGCATATATAAATATATTGTTCCTATAAAACATGGATCACATTAATGAATAAAACCAAGAAAGCACATAAATGCTACCAATCAAACAGCATACCCACCGTGCAACCCTTTAGGTGAAAGGTCCTGCAGTAATGATCCACATTCAGTGACAAAGCCAACAGCAACTTCAACACTGTCATCCGTAGGGTTCTCCAGCAGAACAGTGAGTAATTCCAAGGCAATAATCTCATGAGCTACTTGCTGGTTGACCAGATGCGCTATAAATTTAACGGCAGCTAGTAGTTGCGGCTGATCACAGAGTAGAGCCAGTTAAAGAAGAGGATTAGAATCAATATATGTAAAAGATATATTCAGTCTTCCAACACATTATTAAATAAGCCAACAACCCTTGGGCATAGTGAGAACTCCTCCTTTCAAAAACGAGAGTGGAGGCTGAGTCGAAGGCTCAATACTTAGCATGAGAGTGCGTAAAATTTCTGAGAATAAACATAAAATAGTGGAAGTAAAATAATAAAGCATGGGAAAAAACGCACCTTGTCATTCCGCTTGAATGCTCTTTTAAGCTGTAAGACAATTCTTCTCAACAAAAGTTCACCAACCTCGGGAAACTTTGTGTTGACAACAGCAACCAAGGCTGCAAACACATCAGTGAAACCCGGAGATGCCATCTGTGATTTCATGCAGGATCGGCAGAAAAGGCCCCTTCCACGAATCAGATTCTCAGCAAAAATTTCAGGAATTATATTTTTTATGTTTGCAGCATTGACCTTGTTCACAAGACCATTGATGCTCTTTCGAAGGGCATCCCATGTCAGTCGCTGATACTGAACACTGCTTTTATCTTCAACCTCTTTCATCATACGGGCCAACTTAAACGGGGGAATGTAAACTCCACCACTCTTTCCTGATTTTGCCACATCAGCATTCATGTTCCCTTCTTGCGACCGTCCTTGAGGTATTGAATTTGCATTCTTTTCCCTCAAAGTTCTACTGTCTTCTCCTTCTCGTCTTTTATCTTCCTGGTTTTTATGCCCCCTTCTCTGATCATCATCTCTTTTATCATTTTTCCGTTCTAAAGTTCTGTGCTCTTCCCTTTCATCCTTGTGCTCTGAATAGTGACGTGAATCACGACCCCTACTTCTATGAGCACCATCAGTATCTACCCCTCTACGTTCATTCTCACGCCTATGTGGTTTATCCCTTTCATCCCGGTAATTACCTTTTTCTCGTTCTCTACGCCCATTCTCAGGCTTTCTTTCATTCCTCTGGCTGCCCCTGTCTCTCTCTATCAACTCCCCTTCTTCATCAGAACTTTCTCTACCTCTAGGATCCCTCTCAGTGGACTTCTCCCTGTCCACATCTCTATGACGCTCATCATGTCGCTTAGTTCTACTTCTACGATGACGATATTCACCTCTCGCATCATCATCACTCGAATCGCTACTATATCTTCTAGCCATTATCTTATACAGATGAAAACTTCACAAGAGACTGAAAAACCAACAGCTCACCAATTTCCAACACCCGTTACTCAAATCCCTGCCATAAATGACATCACACCGTTAGTGTTTGCGCCTATAGTGGTGCTGAATGATCCAACAAAAGTATAATGCATATAATTCATGAAAACTTTCTCGACTATGATACTAGAGAGGACAGACACATATATAACTATCCACAATGAGCAGAATTACCATATGTTGTATGCTTGATTTACTTAATTATGATGTTCCGTAATCACATATTCGCAATTTCGGGTGTTTCAATTTCACTAAGACGAATCTAGGTTCCAGCGAGATTGAAAAATAACCACTCTTTCACTTTTCCAGTTACGAGATCAGAAAACAGTATACAGAGTTAAAGGATTCAAGCTGCAAATTGAATTCTGAGCTTTCGAGAACAATAGGAAATAAATTCCATAACTTTATATATATATATATATATATATATATATATATATATATATATATATATATATGTGTGTGTGTGTGTGTGTGTGTGTGTATTTAACGCCTTTTACAGAACAACTAAACCCTAAATCGCTAAATCACGAAATTATCTAAAAACCCTAAAATCGTACAAAACTGAAAACTGCAGGAAATCGAAAGCTCAAGAATTTTACACAGAAGCTCAAACTTTCAAATAATTAAATAAATAAATAATTATGGAGAGAAGATAAGGATACCTGGGCAAGGAGGTGCTTCAATGGAGGAGAGAGAGTGGAAGAGAGAAGCTCCGAAATCGGGAGGAAGAAGCCGCGAGTAGGTTTTTGATTTTTTTGCTTCGGTAACCAAAAGCTTGGGGGTTTTTATTTTTTTATTTAATGTTTATCAGAAAAGGAGGAGGGAAAAAGCCCAAAAACAAGTGTAAAGCCCAATGGTTGGTTTTTTTTTTAATTTTTGACAAAACCCAATAGTTGTTGATAGTTTAGGCCCAACTTTGGTTTGAGTAAATGAGTTCATTGGGAATGAAATAAACTTTTTCCTTCCTTGGAAGTGTTGGGAAAAGGTAAACAGAAAATATATTTAATTCAATTTTTTTTTCATTTCTAACTTTGTTTATCTTCGGGTAGGAGGATCTGGACCTCTATGTTCGATGCTGACAGACTGGACATCTTGACCACTTATTTAAATTATGTGATCCTCATTAGCTCATTCTCCTGATTCACTTTACATAAACCAAGGGTCCATATCTCTTTTTCTCTCTCTTCAACGGTCTGGATTCCTAGTCCTTGGACTCTAAACACAGAGATTCGGAGAAGATCTCGACTCTAGGAGGATGTTGCTGGTAGTAAGTAGAGTTGTACAATGCTTATGAAAAAGCATCATCGTTCTTTTGTTTTTAGTTTGTGTCATGTGTGGTGCTCTTTTTCTACCTCGAAATTGTCCTATGTGATTTTCTTTGGGACAAACTTCCTACCTTAAATAAAGCCCTTGTTGATTTTGAAGTTCATACGTGACCATTCTATGCAATCGATCCATATTTCCTACAAGAAACTAGCTAGTGCTAGTACTTTCAAGTTCCTAAATAATCTCAGAGATATTTTTGGAACTAGAGAATAAATTTGTTGACATGCATTTTAAAGTAATTAAATCGTGAAATATTCTAACAAGTTGTGAGCTGGATTGCACTTGCACATCCTCCTCAAATCAATATTCCTGTTTCTTTGGACTTATATGCTAAAGAAGTCTAAGTTACTTTGTTTTTCTGCCTCCCCGATCTTGATTGGAATTGTTCTCAAGTTATATATAAAAGGAGACCCAATATTTCACATAATTATTTCACTCTAAGGTTTTGAGAAAGTTATTGTCGAGAAAGATTTGCTCCAAATCACCCAAGCGTTAAGATCTTCTTCCATTGATTTGCTTCTTGTTGGACATTTTATGGAGGACTCAAAAGCTCTTTCTTCGGGGATCATTGGAGTTCTATTCACCCATATTAGATGCCAAGCTAATGAAGTTGCCCACCTCCTTGCCCAGTTCAGTCTTTTTTCTTCTTTTTTTCAGTAGCCCTTGCTTGTGGTTTGAAGAACCACCAGACTTTATTGTAAACATTTTGTTTGAGGACTGTAACTATAAGTGGAGGCTTGCCTACGAAAATTTTGCTTTTAGGAAAAAAAAAAGGCTAATTAGGACAAGTGTAAAGAATGTAAAGTGAGATATATATGGGGAAAGTTGATTTACTACGAACATTTTTACTTTTCTCTTCTTGAATGAAAAGCCTACAAATAAATTTTTATAGGTATCAACACTACGTGATGTATCATATCATATGTTTTAATAAGAATAGACAATAAAGTTAATATGTTTAACTTTTATGATATATTAACAAATTCACGTGTTACCATTAAAGTGGAATAATAACATCACATAATTGCCAGTTCTTATCGCTGATAGTAATGTAGAGAAAATATACACTATATAGAGTGGGTCCTGTCTGCTTTTGCTAAGTTGAAAAGATAGCCCATAAAGGGTTTGAAAGTGTATTCAACTTAATTAAGTGGAAGACCTCTCGTAACCCTAAACAATAGATATTCAACCTATGAAACCGACCATGCATCAAAAAGAGTTGTTCTATACCGTCGGAAAGGAAACCTAATTTTTCTCCTACTCAAAACCATCATGGTGCATTGTGGTACACTAAACATATATACCACATTATTGGATGAGATGGAAGAAGATATAGATATATATTGGAATTATTGGTGATCATCGTCAAATTCTAAAAGCTTTTCTTTGACTATGTTTAGTCTAAAAGCTATAAAGCTTCCTTAACTTGAGTATGAGGTTTGCCCCCCTTAAACAACTCATACAAAATATGGTTCAATTCGATTTATCGGTGTATAAAGATTCCATATGTTCAACGTCAAAAAATAAAACGCATGGCATGATTGCAGAGATAGGTTTCCCATGCCTAGCCATGGTACAAAAATTAAAGGAGAAAATGAAAGAAAGAACAAATCAATTGTGTAAAGGCTTGCTAGCTAATTTGTTTGTGCATAATTTGCTTGAGATCGATGACAAGGGAAAATATTAATTAAGCAGAAGTAGTATTATTCTAGTCAATTGACTTAAATCATCGGATTGAATCAATCAAGAGAAAACTACAAACAAGATTAAACAATCATTTCCCTAAATCGCAATATTTAGCTCACATCTTCACAACTTAGTTAAAATTATTGTAAAACAATTTTAATTAGAGGAAGCTAGCAAATTAATGAACCCAATGTCACATAATTTACTTTCAGTCGCCATGGCCTTTCAGTGTTTGTGAAGCTTTTCTATTCTATTAATCTCAAATGGCAAAATGCTAAAACTGGGGTACTTAGCATCTAAAGAAAATTGACATTTCATTGTAAAACCAACAATATGAGGAGTAGCCCAACCTTTATAAAGCCTTGCAAGGTTTCTCATTTCATTTATGTGGAACTCTTTTACCTTCATATCCTCACACAACTCCTCATGTGTGGCGAAATTTCAAGCTAAACACGTGGGCAACACAAATTTGGTGACTTGGAGCATGTTTGGCCATTGAGCTTCACACGTGGGCCAACTTAACTGCTCTGATACCATGAATAAAGTTGGAATTCCACCATAAAACCAATTGGCAATATGTGGAGTAGTCCAACCTCTTATAAGCTCTTGCAAGGTTTCTTCTTTCATTGATGTAGGACTCTTTTCTTAACATCCATGGATGAACTCAAGAATTGCAGATGTAAAGGAAACAAAAAAGCTTAAGGAATAAGAAAACTATTCTCAATTGTATTTCTCTATCTAGAAACAGTTATCACGTACAATAATAGAAAAGGAGGGAAATGCTTTTTATACAAGTGAATTGAAAACCTATAGCTTAACCCATACGCCAATGCACATGTGGCAATGCTGACATGGCAATCTAATGTGCTAATATTACATGCTTATCTAATACCTCCCTCAATCTTAACTAGGGTAACCAAGCCTAAGATTGAAACAGTGTTTAAGAAAATCAGGACCATGAAGTCCTTTGGTAAGAACATCAGCCACTTGATCTTGAGTTGGGATATACTGCACAACCAAATCACCCTTCTGCACTCATTCTCGAATAAAGTGAACATCCGTTTCCAAATGCTTAATATGAGAATGTTGAGCCAGACTTAGACTTAAGGCAATCACAGATTAATTATCACATTATATGATAGGAGGTGTAGACAATAACTCATAAAGATCTTTGAGTATCTGCCGAATCCATGCTATATCCGCAGTTGTATGTGCCAAAGCTCTATGTTCAGCCTCAGTAGAGCTCCTGGACACTGTTGCTTGCTTTTTAGATTGCCAAGAGATAGGACTATCCCCCAAATACACAACATAGCCAGTGATGGATCTTCTAGTATTCAAATCTGCTGCCCAGTCAGAGTCACTATAGGCAGCGAGAGATAATTAATGAGAAGCTACAGTCAAAGTCAATCCACACTTGAGTGTCCCTTGTAAGAATCTCAGGATACCATCTTAACATCCATGGATGAACTCAAGAATTGCAGATGTAAAGGAAGTAGAAAAGCTTAAGGAAGAAGAAAACTATTCTCAATTGTATTTCTCTCTCTAGAAACAATTATTACAATACCGACTTACTTACTAGAAAAGGAGGGAAATGCTATTTATACAAGTGAATTGAAAACCTCTAGCTTAACCCATACGCCACTGCATATGCAATGCTGACATGGAAATCTAATCTCCTAATATTACATGCTTATCTAATATCTTTTACCTTCACATTCGATCCAAATTTTGGAATTAATATTACATTTAATTTTTTATTCTTCTTTGCAGAAATTAGACATTGTATGGTAGCGTAGCTAGGGCTAGACCTAAAAGCCTCGCCGTTGCCCGATTCATGCATAGTCGGAAAACCAGGTTGTTTTCTAGTGCAAGGACCATTCCTAATAAAAACGCAGAAGAGGCAATTAACCCTAGAGCCCAGAGGTAGAAGACAAAGATTGCATTTGGTTTTCCGTCACTCAAATTCAGTGGTCTAGCTCTCCAGTCACAAGAAAAAGAAACAACAATAGTTATTCAACACGTAGCCGGTAGCCCTAATAAATTAACCGACAAATAGAATAATATGTTCGTGTGTATTGCATGTTAATTGGCATCCGATTCCAGCATTTCTTGTTTAGGTTGAGCACCAGATGCTACGTACTGTCAAACAAGTACTGACATTGTATATATATATTGATTCTATTGTCGTCTTTGCTATGGATTTTCCATTTTTGTAATTGCCCTACTACTGTGGGTTTGTTTTTCTATATCTAGTTATATATTTTGCTTTTTGATGTGATCTTCCTTTACCCTACGTACTATACATGTGTGTGCTTCCAAGGTTTTAAAAAGCGTTGGACGTTAATCGGATGACTGACAAGAGCTTAGTGCTTGGAGGCCAAGGTGAGTTTTTTAATTTTAATTAAATTTATTATAATATAAGAAAAACATATAAATAAGTGGCTGCAAATTGTATGAATTCAAAGTTAAACGAAAGTTCAGAGTTATTTTACAAGAAATTATCTTCAAAAATCTTACATAAAAACTTTGAATTGCATAGGACCGCCTAGAGGCTTCACCGATTTTGTAAACCCCTAGGCCCTAATCGGGCCCCTGGCCTCTGCTTAGTGCCTAGACAGCCTTCTAAGCCGGTTTTTAGGATAGTGGTGTGCTTATATTCTACCGTATAATACACGGATAATTGATGTAAATTATATTATTCCTTTTTTCCTCCTTTATGTTCTTCTTTTCCTTTTTTTAACCGTAAAACTCACATTATACACTCTTTTATCAAGTACAAAGTAATTTTTTATATATAATCAAGCGTAAAATTTTAAAAAAAATATATATATAATCAAGCGTAAAATGTTAATTCACGTATCATATAAATTGAGAGACTCCATATATTATTGTATCTGTAGTTCAAACTTAATAATAATGTGTAGGAGTGAGCGAACACGAGTGGTTGATTGGACGTTTGTTAGAGTTGGTTATGATTGGTTTAGCAGTATTGTAAGAGAATATAAAAGCTCTTTTTAATCAAGTTTTTAATCTTCACTTGCGAAAATTCATTTAACATCTAAATGTACAACTCGACCTCTTTTATCAGTTTAGTACTGTGCTCGCTTAATCACACAAGGATGTGAGGAGAACGCATGCATGTTGTAGGCCAAATACAATAAATTAAAAACCTCAATTAAGTGATATTTTTGGTCAGTTTTGACTTGGAAATAACGTGCTAAATTAATAATTTACTAAATTTATAAGATAATATATTATAAAAATTCATATAAGTCTCACGCATATATAAATGAATTATTCTCTATTATTATGGCGTTTATTTATTTAAGTAGAGTTTATGGTTTGTTAAATGTTCATAAAATGAGATAATGTATAGTACACTGAACAATGTACAATCTATTTTTGAAAAAAAATAATAGTAAATTTATACACTTTACTTAGTTAAACAAATACGTTGAATTGTTATTTTGTAAAACAAGAAACTAAATACACAATATTTAATATTCGTTAAATTAATAAATTTACCCAGGTGAGGGAGGTGGCAACTGGCAATGGCCTAGTAAATTAATAAGTTTATCTTAGTTTCAAAGTTATTAATTTACAGAAATTTAACTGTATCTGCATTAAACTGTAATTAGAAAAAAGCTCACTGACAGATTCACTGTTACAATCTCCAAAGCATTATCTTCTCATCCACTACTAATATATATGTTAGTGCAAAATCCTCTAAAAACAATTACCACTGCCACCATCTTCTCTATCTTGTCCTTGGAAAGTTTGCAGACCGCCATTTTTTAAAGGCTAACTATTTCATCCACTTGCTGCTAAAAGCTGAGTTGCAACAGTGCCCAAAGCTAGTAAACTTTATTGTTTTTTGCACACGAGTGGTCCCTGTATTATCGGAAAATAATCGATCACGTGCTTTTGGGATTTTCCATATTTTCCCCTCATTATCAAATTATATTCAATTGCACCCTTCAGGCCTTTACCAACAAATGGTCCATGCATGGATTTACTGGCAAATTATTCAGCTGGTGGCTCACTGGCTCTGAATATTATGCTAATTTAACCCTAATTCTTTGCCAACCAATACTTCATTTTCTAAGTTGGAGAAAATTTCCAGGTCGCCTAAAACGGCCTGGCATACTAAGTATTATAATATAAATGGTTAAAAAAAATTTGTTTCGAGTATCAAACTGCTTGTATTATGACACTTGATATACCAGATCGTGTTTCCCGCATAACTAAAATTTCATCTTCAAGTTGAACAATTGCAATTTTTATTGGCAAAGTTGTAATCATTACTAATACAACTCTCTATCGGGCGCCATGGATTAAAGTCGTATGAATTACTGGTAAAGTTGGAACTAATTAAGACCATAATCTACTAATAAACAGCGTGATTTAAGAACATTTTGTCCCCTAATCATAACATAAGCTCTCACCTTTTTTGTGTCCAAAGTGATCATCTTTATACAAGTAATCTCTTTAGTTTATTTATAATCTTTTGGCTTAGAGAGATTTAAACCAGCATTAGAAATGAATACAAGTTTTTTTTTTGGACAAATAATAAGATATTTATAAAGATAATGTTATGACATGTTAATCCGCCCACTATAATGATATGTCATTGCAATAGATCGTCACAATTCAGTATCAAACTCATAAAATCTGCTTAACTAAAGTGGAGATGTAGACTAGAAACAAGTTTTCTTTTTTGTACAAGTGATATTTTACACTAAACTCATCTAACTAAAAGAAGAGAAATTCAAATTTAAGTACATATAAGAGTATATTGCTCTGACCAACTTACATAACTTGAAGTTTACATACCATAAACTAGTAAAAATAAGCTTGGCTAAATTCAAATTTACATACTGTAGAGAAACTAGTAAAACTAACACAATATAAAAAATGGATCAATTTAAGCACTCAAAGCCAATGAGCTTGAGCACGTGTAAAAGGAATGGCCATTCATGATTTCTAGTCCAACTATATATAGTTTTCTAATTATGATGATCATCCGTGAATTGGCATATACCACTCTTCACGGAACAAAAATAGTTGTTACTATAATTATCTTTTTGGTGAGTAAAATGATGTCAATTATAATTCTTGACCCTACCAATAACTTTTCACTCAAGAAAGATGTGTTTTTCCTTGTAATGTAATGAATCAAATCATGTTAGCAACGAGGTTTGTTGAGTTGATAAGAATCGTTCTCTTTGCTAGACCAAGGCTCGTTGTCAACAATTTCTCTTGATAGGCGATTTGTAAAATCAAAAGAGAAGCTAAGACCCCCTCTGTATGTCCTCAAAGAGACTTATAGTATGCCCTAATCCTGAGATGAGATAGCCTCCCCTCCCTCTAAACTTTTATCAAACAAAAACAAAAGAATCAAAGCATAGTAAAGTTGAAGTTAAACGAACCTTAGACAAAGGGTTTTCCAATTTCAAAACAACCTTTTTTAACTTGTAATCAAAGCTCGAACTTTACCCATCTTATCACCCCTTTTTCTTTGCATTCAAACAAAACTTCGTGCGCGAATAATTGAATGAACTGTAACCTCAAGTTAAAGAAAGAATGGTCTAGATCAGGGTGAATTACGTACGTGATGCACTGGTGTTTGAACAAGTACTTTGAGATCGTCAAAATTCGGCTGTCTATACACCATTAAATTAGCGTCTTCAAGCCAAGTTTTCGATTTCTTATGTAAGGAAAAATAACTCCTAACTTAATTAAGATAGATTAATGAGATTTTATTCATTCCGCTTCTACAACAACAAAAGTTTAGAGCGTGGCAAACAACCGCCGCCGTGGCACGAGTAAAAAATACCCCGGAAAATAAGGTTATACACCGTTTTGAATTCGTATATCGTACAAGTCTATTGCTAACTATTGTCTATTACTATTTAAAGTTACAGCCCATCTACCGTTATTATATACAGAGGATACACTTTTTTTGTTACTTCTGCATGTATTTCTCCTTACACATGCACACCAACTCCCACACGTGCGTCAGAACTCGGTCAATTGGTAATCCGGCGACGGCGGCATCGACGGCGGAGATCGTAACTTTTGAAAATACTCCCTCACGCTGACTCCCCCTCCAGCCGTGACTTTCTCCGTTAAATCACCATCCTCCCGCGACGGAATGCACGGTGGCCGCAAAACCTCCGTCAGCAGGTCCCACCGGACCCCGCGAAAGAACTCATGCTCCTTGATCTCGCACGCGCCCCGGTGGTACCCCAGCCGCTTTGTGGGGTCCTTGTTTAACAGCCGCTCGATCAAGTCCGTTAGAGCCGTCCGCTTCCCGATAAACTCCGGTGTCTTCGTCAGGATGTTCCGAAACGTCTCCTTCCGGTTCTTCCCCTTGAACGGCGTCGTACCGTACAACGCCTCGTAAGTTAGAATTCCTAAGGCCCACCAGTCCACAGCGAACTCGTGGCCCTCCCCACGCACCACCTCGGGGGACACGTACTCCTCCGTCCCGACAAACGAGTTCGCTCGCTCACCGTCCGAAAAACTCGGCTTCCGTCGACTCACCGGGCTGACTCGGGCCGATTTGGCCTTCTTCAGCCCCTTCCCACCCCCGCTGTTCTTGTGATTGTCGTTTATAATCGTTATCCAACGTGTCAGGTTCCGCCGGTGTTTGCGGCGGACCTCCGGGGCTTCGATTTCCGTAACGGCGTCGTTTGGTTTGACGGTCCGGTGCTTGAGGCTTATCGAGAGGTCGAAGTCCGTCAGTGTCACGTGACCGGACTGTTGGATGAGTACATTTTCGGGCTTTAAATCTCGGTAGGCGATCCCCATGCTATGGAGGTGGTCGAGCGCGCAGACAATCTCCGCCAAGTAAAATCGGATCACGGCGGGGGAGAAAACATGGTCGTTTTGCCGGTATCGGAGTACGTTGAGGTCGCCGCCGGGGCAGTAAGGGACAGCCCATCCCATGAACTCGTCGGACTCGAACGACCCCATGATGGAGGGTAGAAACGGGTGCGGGTTCGGGTTGGATAGTCTGGTCAGGACCTGGATTTCCCAACGGGCGCGGCGCTCGGCGTCTAGCTTGGAGCGGAGGGCGGACTTGTCGACGACTTTGAGAGCGAACGGGCGGCGGGCGGAGGGGTCGGATGACGGGTCGTGGACTAAGAAAACGGTGCCCATTGCTCCCTTGCCTAAGACTTTAAGGGCCCTGAGGTTTTCGAGATCGAGCTCCGGCGAGGTTTCGGATGGTGAGGGCGAGTCGTCCATGGCTGGTTCTAGAAAGAGTGAGGGAGAGGGAAGAGACAGCGGAAAGAGAGAGATGGTTTTGAGCGTTGGTTTTTGGCTTATATAAGGAGGGAAAGGGACGGGATGGTGCGAACTTCGTTTCTTTTGTTTTGGTTTCTTTTTCTTTTTTTGTTTCGGGTTTTTCGCGTATTTTTGGCTAGTGATTGATTGATGTAGTTGTGTGTGTATTTTTAATTTTTAATTTTAACTCTTCTTTGTGTTTTTCCCAATCCAGAGGTTAAAATAGCATGCATAGACAGATGTAGTTAAACCAGTTAAAACGAAGAGTGAGATGTTCATATGCTTAAAATCAAATTTCTTCTTCTTAATTTAGATTAAAAGTATCTATTTTTACAATGGATGTCTCAAGTTCGATTCTTCATTTTCAAACTTTTGTAAATACATTCGAATTGAAAAAAGAAAGGCCTATAAAATAACATGCGTATTGGGTTTACACATAGTTATACAACTCCTTTTTGTGTTTTTCCTAGTCCAGAGATTAAAATAGCATGCAGAGACATGTGTAGTCAATTGCTGGTTAGAGCAAAGAGGGAGATGTCCATACACTTAAAATCAACTTTCCTTCTCTTAATTTAGAATAAAAATATCTACTTTACCATCGAAGTCTCAAGGTCGATTCTTCATTTCAAAACTTCTGTATAAATAAAAAAAATCACTCGAATTAAGAAAAGAAAACCTATAAATAACGTGCATAGTGGGTTTGCACGTACATATACACTTATACGTAAGACTTTTAAAGAAATTTCCATTCATGTTTACTGAGTAAAAGATTCTATATTTGTCTTACAAAATCAGCTGTATAGTATTGTCCTTAACTTTCAATTTGACCATATCTGCGGTTAAAATGCAATGCTTAGTCTTTTTGCTGTGGAAAACATAATATTTAGTGAGTTATAGTCACAAATCTAGTAACTCTTATTTGTATGTTAGGGTTTAATTGTAGAATTGAAAATATTGAATCAAAATCGTTACAGATTTGTAGAGTAATATGCCTTCGTCAAAAGTTGAGTAAGAACAAAATAAGTAGAGAATCCAGCTATAGTTCTCACCAAAAAGAAAAGAAAAAAGAATCCAACTCTAGTAACCTATTGACTCAACCTTTCTTTTTCGAAAAGCATTTGTACAAATACACTTGCATTTTTCTGTTCATCCATTACTTTATAAATCTACAAGTTTCCTGTTGTTGATTCAGTAGGGTTGTTCTTAAACCACTATGGGTGACTCAGTGATTTGGAACGAATTTCATGTTCGTATTTTCTATGTCATTGGGTTCGATTCCTAGCATAGTTGAATTAAACAATAGTCATGAGTAGAGAGATGATGAAATACCGTTGTGAGTTTTTCGACCCCCCAAAAGGTGAACTGTAGTGACGAAGCGGCCACCACTTGGGCCCTTTTTTGTTAAAACAAAATATGGTGGTTCTTAACTTTTTTACTAAAATAACAAATTAATTTTAGCGAACTCACACCAACTTATGAGTTTGGTAATGTTCTAGCTAAGGAAATAGAGTGGGGTAGACATGTATAAGTACCTGTATCAATATTCATTTATTCGTTAGTGGAAATGTATGGAAATATTTTAAAAAGGGGTCAACAATAAGACATCAGAATGCTTGATATTTGTAATATATATAACGAATTGTTATTGGTACTTAAAAATCTCGTTTTTTTTTCACTACAAATTTTTTATAAGTAAAAGTAATACATTTGTAAGGAGTATGTAAAGAAATTTTTAGAACGCTAATAACAATTCCTTATAAATTATTTCAAATTCAATAGAAATGTTATAGTACCTGTGTTGGTTAACTTGGTTTGTTTCGTAGCACATCACGAGACCAACATTCGTCTTACATGTGGCATGAAGTTGTATCAGTAGTGCGCTGATCCCGTTTTAGTCTTTTTTTCTTTTTTACTTTTTTTATCTGGTGAACATCCCGTTTTAGTCTTTATCACGCATTTTCTGTTGTTTTAACGTAACTTACATAATTGTTTCATGCATGCAACACCGCAACTTAAATTAATAACTGTGAAGCAAAATTTTTATTCAGTCCATAAGATACAAATTATTTTGAAACATCTTTATAATAATTAAGTCATGCTTTGCACGTAGGTTTCTACTTAGTGCGTAGGATTTCAGAGGGGGCCAACTTAGGTACTAAATATCATCTAATTTCGGCTGTATTTATTTATATATAAATAATTACACTCGGTGCTTTTACCATTACAAATATAACAATTATACCAAATTGAGGAGAGATTTTCAGTGTGTCAAGAACATAGTCTGGTACATCAAGTATCATAACATAAGCGGTTGAATACTTTAAAAATGAAATTTTCCAACAATTTGTATTATGATACATGATGTATTGAGCTGTGTTTCTCAGCACATTTAAAAATTTCTACAAATTTCGGTGTCTTGGTGCATTGAGTTGGTTAAGTGGATGGGATCTTTTCTCCAGGAAAGCAAAAGAAATGAGGACACACGTGTAAGACAAAAACAAGAAAATGCATAGAGCCAAATGAAATGACAAAGAAAACTGTTTGAACGTAGGGTTCTCACATGGGAGCTGCCATGATCTAAGGAAAAATCTCAACGTGCACTCTATTCTTTGTTATAAGTTTCCATGGTTTGTTGTTGGAAAGTCATCGGTCGCCACCTTCCTATTCTCTTACTCATTGTATTAATTTTTGAAATGCTACATTCTTTATACTTTATTTTAGGCAGAGTACTGAAATGCTGGTTAGTAACTTAATACGTACACTAACCAATAATTTATATATTTTCACAAAATAATCTCAAGATTTGAACATCTCATTTTTTTGGTCTTCATTCTTGCAAAAATTTGACTTAATTTGGAAATATCATGATTGGTTTAGATTATATAAATATTATAACTCTACGAGTGATTAGCGTCATGTTGAGTTAATAACTGATTAGTGCTTAATCTATATATCCAATTATTTTATGTATAGATATATTCTCCACTTTATTAAATTCATCGAGATTTAACTTTACTCGATTTAAAAAAAATATATATTCTCTCTTTAAATTATGTTATTTTCATTTTTAATTAAAGAAACCATGTGTGTGCTGCACTACCAATTAGTATTAGATAAGATGAATACTTTTCTTAATTAGTTAGCCAACATATAATGATTTGCTTAATTAGAATACGTTTGATCAAATTTAGGGAAATGTCGTATGTCGCGTTAAGCTGGGTCCATAGATTAAGGACTGCCCTTCATGAACTTTGGCTATATTACTCACAAGTGAAGCTAAACCCTTGTCTTTTATGTTGTTCGTATTTCTTTGGGGGGCCTTGAATGTGATGTTCATAGGAGTGTCATATAATATAAGGGTATATAGAGAGACAATGGGCATGACATGTAGATAGGGACAATGTGTTGTGTCTGCTTTCACCGGTGGTTCTATTTAAAAAAAGGTATTTACCTTTGGGTGAGGGAAAGAATATATATGCGTCATTGCGTCAGTCCATGACCAGTCTAAGAGCACGGTTGCTAAGGCCCCTCGGGCTATTCACTATTCAATCCACCTAGTGAACAGTAACTGCTCTTAATGAACAGTAATTGTCATTTGCATCTCCACCCCTACACTTGCATCTCCACCCCTCCAATGGCGGCCAAGAACGCGCTGAAATCAAGGGAGGTCTCCACCATGATCAAACAGGGCTTCATCTCCAGTCAAACCCTCTCCTTCTCGCCGTCAAGATCCCTCTCCAAGCTCTATTCCCCCACCTCCTCGCCCTCCAAGCCCCTCTCCTACCCTCCTTCTCCCTAACCGCCGTCGTCGCAACTCGCCAGGTCAAATCAGTCTCTGACTCGATCGACCCAGTCCTAAA
This sequence comes from Malus x robusta, assembly GCA_963082935.1. Taxonomy (NCBI): domain Eukaryota; kingdom Viridiplantae; phylum Streptophyta; class Magnoliopsida; order Rosales; family Rosaceae; genus Malus; species Malus x robusta. The sequence continues at coordinate 38,763,825 of OY720329.1, read as the reverse complement.
CCCTCTATGAGATGATGTCCGACGACCAAAACTGAGACTCAAGCTCCTCTCGGATCGAAAAATCCATGCATCTTCACCCTGACGTCAATGTGCATCACCTCCACCTCGGGCTCTTGGGTTGGCAACTCCTGCCAGGCCTTTCCCTCGGGCCCGCTCGGTCTCGCTCGCCAGCACACACTGGACCTCCCCACTCGGGCAATCAAGCCCTGTTCCGCCCACTATCCCTCGAGCACGAGCTCCCGCTGGAGCTGCTCTAAGAGGGAGTTGGATGAACTGGAGAGAGTTAAACCTAGACTTATAAGGATTCTTATATTTATTAGAAAAGTTAAAAAGTATGCATACAATTTTATATACGAAGAGTAACAAACTAACTAACAAATCAATTACAACGAATATAATTTTATTAATTGATGAAATAAAGATTGTCATGACGGCTACAAACTAGAGGACTACTATAATTTAATAATTATGTTTAGTATTTATTATAGGACTTATTTGGAGTTTCCTTACAATTTAATAGACAATTAGGGTTTTAAATATTTGACAATCTTTGGATTGGATGAGGTTAATGACAGTGATGGTAGTTGATGACTATATAAAGGGGAGATGAAGCAACTAGTTAGACGACATGGAGGTGCATGACATTCTCCAATAGAACCACTCAACCAAAATCTCCTACCTAATAAATTATCTATATACTACTTTGAGTATATACTTCAGCTCATTGTGCATTTGCATACCTCAAGCAGATAGAAAAACGTACTAGTCTGTCAATGAAATATACATAATATTGGACATGATGAAAAAAATATTGAACGTTGCCTTATTTTGTGCAAACAAATTTAAATTTCGTCGGGCAAAGAAAGTTTGTCCAACAAAATTTGGTTCGTCGGGAAAATAGTATTTTATGGCAGTGATGTATGATTTCTATGACAATTACGTCATGGACAATGCAGTTTTGCTGGCAAGATATAGGAACTATAAATAAGGTTAATCCTTCAAGATCTTTTAGCAGGCTGAAGGAGGTGGGGGTGTGTTTGTGTGGGGTGATGTGTTTGCTTGTGTTGTGATAGAGAAGGAGAAATTATGATGTGATTTTGATGTTAAGCCATCGCCAACAATAAACAAGGAATTCTTTGGAAAAAGGATCACCTATAACCTACCCCGTGTATTCCAACTTTAGGTTACACAAAATCTTTGTTCACTGTTTTCTTTTAGGGTTTATCTTTTGAGTCAATATATGTTGGGAACACTATAGCCCCACCCAGAATTGTTTAAAATCTCCCTTATAAATTCCACCTTTGAAGTTTCATTAGATGTGTTCCTGTCTGCCATCATTTGGTGGGAGAAAATACAACTTCCACCTAAGCTCAAAAGTGAAAGGAAATAAGAGAAACTACTAATTATATTCCTCCACCCATGTCAAAGTTTGGAACATAGATAACTTTAAAGAAAATAGCTTTTCATACTCGATGATGCCCTTGTCGGCCATGATTCCACCATCAAAACAAACCCATTACCTTTATTCATTTGAAAAACCTTGTAGAGAGTTTATATATAGACAAGAATTCTTAATTGCTTTTGTGATTGATTTCAGTAATCAAATGTAAAATACAAGTAAGAATCAGGGGACTGGTAAGAGCTAGACCATTACCTAACTATTTGCGTGTGCATAACATTACAGTATGTATTACCCACACAAGTGTGTGTGTGTGTGTATGTTATATATATATTAGTCATATTATAGTATAGATGAACAGTATGATATCTTATATAAAAAACTCATAAAATCATTCAACAAATTAAATTGATAATTTCACAACATGACATATTATGTATCACTTCTAGCTAGCCTATGAAAGAATGAAGTTTTTATGGTTCTTTTGTTTTCTGTTTTGTATAAGGAGTTTTGGGCGCACTAGAATTAAAAATTTGCGAATATTAATCTTTAAATTCCTCACAATACAAAGTAATGGTTATTTAGTGTAATACCATTAGAACTCTTATCTCTTATCTTCCACTTAAACACCTTTACTACTTTGGACGGAAATTTTAACGAGGTTGCTCAAAAGGGGCATTATTCCACATTATTGTGATAAGTTCATGGACCAATACTAACAGATTTTTAGTTTAGAAACCAAAACTCTAATTGGATCAAAATTTAGGAATCCTTACTCCAATTTCCTCTTATTTAAAAACATATATTCTGTTTTATTTGTTACACCAAATGATTGCACATTCTCCTTGATCGTGAAGGGACCCCCAAACAAAGCATCTCCAACAACTAGTGTTACAATTTTGCTAATTTAGTTGGTATTCAAACTCCAAAAACTATTTTGGCTACCCATTTTAACTTAGCATCTCCAACAACACTAGCTATTTTGAGTAATTATAGATATTTTTTTAGTTTAATAACGTGGGAGGTAGTGGAGATCGGGGCAAAGGATGAAGAATGCAAAGAATAGCTATTTTAACTTGAGGTATAACTAGTTTCTCAGAACAAGGTTTTTGTGTTTTTTCAGTTCAAATAGCTGTGCAAAGTGATGTAACTAATCTCTTGAAGATGCTTAAGAAGGTTCATAAAATTTGTATTCAAGCTAATTCATACATAGACATAGTGGACCTGTGCTCGATCAACTGTCAGAAAGTGAGAAAAGCACTGAAATATGGTACGGTTATTTTGCATGCTTTCTCATGGGGCATGACGATTCTGCAAAAATATATCTGTTGTGTGCAGCTAGTTGCATCCAACTCGTATGCTTGGGCATTTTCATGATGAACAAAGACGATATCGATAGTTTTAGTACGTTTGTGCCACCACACTCTCACTACTGGAAAAAGGGGAGAGCTAGCTGATCACTCTGCTTTTGGTAGCCTTTTTTCTTTCTCTACATTTTTCGTTTTTTGGGTATTTAATTATTATGGTTATTATTGTGGAGGTTGATAACATGAATGACTTCAAGTAGAATATCATTACAAACGATGAGGATACATTGCCAATGGAGCAGAGAACGTGTCTATGGCTCGTTTGGGAAGTGATTTTAAATGATTGAAGAAAAAAAATTTAGAGAAAATATTTTGGAATTAATCCATAGTAAAAATACAAGTTAATCCTGGAAAAACATTTTAAGTGTTTTGTGTTTGTAACTGGAAAATATTTTCTCTACAATCATTTTCAGTAATTTAAAAGCACTTTCTTGACGAGCCCTACACATGTTATCTTAATTATAATCATGTTATCCAAATTTCTTTTCCTTTTTTTTCCAATTATTAAAGAAGCAATGGCATTATGATTATTGTTATAATTATTTTTAGTTTCATGATTAAGTAGTAGCTAGTATAAGATTATAACCTCTTGATTATACTAATAATTAACAATTTGTATAAAATAATTATATATACCGAGGTGACTTAGGAAAGGTAGGTATGTAAGTGATTAGAATTTCCTTTCCAATAAGGAAATAATAAGTTTGCATTGTTATTCCAATCTGCAATGCTTCTTTTCATCAACTTGATCTGTTAATTATACTGTTAATTTTTTATTGGTAAGATTTTGTTTTGAAGCGCAAGTAATGCAATACGTCATAAAATTCACATATTCCAAACCTTGCATCTAAACGTGTCGAGGAACATAACAACTACTAATTAATTTTGGATCAGTTATATTGTGCGTTACGTACGTAACTCTACATATATTTTAATCCTTGTAGTGACATATTGAAGAAAATTGAGGTTTTATCATAATATGAATGTGAGATTCATTCTCAACATGCACCGTTATGTGTCTTAGGTGTGGCGAATTCTCAAGCCTAACACATGGACAACACAAACATGGTGACATAGAGAACATGTGACCTTGGGCTGCACACATGTGACAACTTGCTCTAATACTAAGAAGAAAATTGAGGTTCCACCATAAAATCAATGGGCAATATGAGGAGTAACCCAACTTATTTATAAGGTCATGCAAGGTTCCTCCTCCCATCAATGTGAGTTTATTATCAACACATACTTATACTCAACACACAAGATATAAGCAGAAATCCTGTTATGATTGTGAGGATTGTAAGAATATCAAAGCTAGTGATCCAAGTGAAGAGGAAACAATAGTCAAGATTGTGCCACATGTCAATAGATAAGGAAGGTTGTTATATAAAAGTCGTTAGGATTGTAGTTTGTCGAAATGAGGAGGTTACACATTGTGTTAGCTTAACTAGCAAGCTTCATAGTGTTTAGTATATAAGACCCTTTGTAAAAATAGTTACTTGATAATCAAGAAAGTACAATTCACAAAACTCTCGAGCTCTCTCTAAATTCTTCTACATTTTCTGCTGCATTTCTTCAATTATCACATGGTATCCTTGCCAAGAAACGATCTGGCGCTTCCGCATTCTCATTGAAACCTCTTTTCTCTTCTCTTCTCAACCCTCTAGTTTGTACAACTTCTAAGATAAAGCAAGGGACGATCATCAAATTAATTAGCTCATGTTCTAAAGTAGTATGTATTCAGTTTGATTCCCTTGCTTAGTACCAACTCAGTCATGCACTTGGTCAGTTGGTTGTGCAATCCACAAGAAGGGGGTCTAAAGTCCATGAAACCTTGAACATTCATGATTACGCTTTCTTTGATGCTACAAAAGCTGACATTGTCCAAAATTTCGTTACGTGTTCTGTGGTGCAGTTTGTTCTAATCTCTCCCTCGTTTTTTCATTTTAATACAAGAGTACCATTCTCATTGTCTTTTGTAGGAGAAGAACTTGTATAGCACAACTAACTATAATGTTGACGCTTATTATTTATCTAAAGTACTTATTTCATTGTCACGGTATACCCATACTATACAAGTCATTCTTCTTTTGTAAGTGATGAAATTATGTTTAATTAACATTTTGTTCAATGGGCTAATCTTTAAAGCCCTAAAAGAGCCGCGCTATCTCGCTCGGTTTGGCTCAAAAATATAAGCCACTTAAGAAAGCCCAACCAACAACACACGACATGTTCAAAACGGACTTCTCTAGTTGATATGTTCCAAGTGATGACACATTTGCAAGTGACTCTTTACCATAATAGTCGGTGATTAATCTAATATCCAATCTAACAAAATCTATCATTTGAAAAAAAAAAACAAATTAGAAAATTTCTATTTTAAAATCTCATTCAATACACATATTAGAAAGAAAAATATTATCAGACTAAAAATTAATTGGTATATATATTCCGTATAGTTAGAAGAACAGAAATCAATTGCTTAGTTCGTTGATACGTTAAACGGACATATATATTTTTATTTATGAAGCTTGGAAGGGAACAATGATTTCTTATGATGTTCAAACATGTAAGCTAATTAAACGATTATCTATGTGCTATCACACTAATATATAGGAAATTACAGATCGAACTAACTAATGATGGACTTCTTCTCCCAAAAAAACCAATGTATATGAAAAAAAATGCACGGTTCTCCAAAAAAAAGGGGATGACTATGTTGGATATAAGTCAACAATATGTGATAATTTATATATGCTAATAAATAATAAATGCAATAAAAACTAACAGAATATAAACTAGAATATGAATTATAAAACAGACAACTTGAAGATCGAGGCTTGCGTACCGCAATGTCCTTGAAACAGAAATTTCGTCCCTACTCTGTGCTTGTAGTTTTATGGACGTCTGTTCTACTAGGATTCAACGATCTAAGTTAGAAATTCCAGCACCGGAAAATAGACTTCTGGCGAATATTAATGTGGTTCTCTCAGTAAGGATGTTTATGATTGCAGGAGGAGATTTATGATTTTTTATATTCTAAATGCCATGCAGATGGATGTATATATAATATGATTGTACCTGTTCGCAACAGGTATAAGGAAGGGATGCAACTGTTGGGAGACATCTGCTGTAATAGGTGTTTTTGTTTCTACGTTTTCACACTTCAGACTTCATCTGAAAAGATGAGTCTGTTGGAAAAAATAATTAATTAATTAATTTAAATTCGAAAATTAAAAATAATTAATTAATTATATATTAATTACCAAATATAATTAATACACCCCAAATCCCAACCCCAAGTGACACACCCCGTCCCGAAGGAGGGCATGCTGGCCGTCACGTGAGAGTGACGTAACCATTTGCACAGTACGGAAGCTTTAAGATACAATTTATAAGTTGATACACCCGAAGGTGCGTCCTAATTTGGTCCATTCTGTCAGAACACCGTCTTATTCCTCGTAGTCACCACACCTTTATGATTCCTGAACCTGGAGGGGCGCAAAACCAAAATTGAGTGAAACAAAAAGGAAAGTTGTAGTACTTGACGAGACGAAGAGATTGATACCTACCTCAACTCCTAACTCGCCGGGGATTCGCCGGAAAGAGCCTCGAAAGCTCCGGCCAAACTTTGAACTTGTCGATCTCCGTGTTCTTACGTCCAAAAACTTCCAACGAAGCACTCCGAGCTTCCTTGGGACATCCTAAAGCTCACTGTGATCTTGTTTTAAGCTAAAACACCACCATTTAATAGTTTATGAACAATGCCATTTCACGGGAACTTTGAAAACTAGGGTTTTCCGAATTAGAACTTACCTGAAATGGATACCAACGTGATCGTGAAGTCCTCAGGATTCCAATGGTGGTCTCAAACTTGGCGTTGGTATAGATTTAGGGTGGTTTTGTGGTGGTCCGTGTGAGTTCGAAGGAGAGGGAGAGAGAAAGTGAGGTCTGAGGGAGAGAGATAGAGAGAGAGAGTGGGTTACGGGTTTTAGGGAGGGAAATAAGGAATGGGGATCCCACGTGGTCTTTTTAAATCCATAATACAACCTTTTAACATACAAACTTAAACCTAAGTCCAAATTTAAGTTTGTAACCCTATATAATATCCCAGTTAACAATAGTATAGGGAAATTATGTAAAAACCAATGCCAAAGTGACGCACCTTAATCCCGTTTAAGGTTGTATTGGTCATTTCACGTCCTCGGAATTAATAATTCCGGGACGGGCTGTAACAATCTTCCCTCCTTATAGAATTTCGTCCCCGAAATTCCAGCAACCAACTAAATCAACCATACTCCAACAATAGATTCGGGTAAATCTCTCTCATCCGATTCTCTTTCTCCCACGCAATTTTCTTCCACTGAATAATTCCTTCACAAAACTTTTACCATTTACTCTATCTTAATTCTCAGGACCTTCTTTTTCCAATCCAAATTATACTTTTCTATGGTGAACACTTCGAAAATATAAAACCCTTTTCCTTATACACTCGATTAGTGGCATATCTATCTGTTAATCTCTTTTGTCATTCCTGGCTACTTCAGGTTAACTTAATCACCTGAATACTTTGAGGAGACTCATCCATAGTCTCAGGGTCTACTAAAACTCTTTCTTGATCGAATCTTTCTCTACCCAGAAACATTCCATTCACAAGTCAACAAAACACACACATGACACACTTCATGAACCTTATGGCTTCACTTCGAAAACTGCGCAACCAACATACTTAAGAAACTTAGCAGTTCCGTAAACCAATTCTTCTTTCCATAAAACAAATAAGTACCGTTACTCAACCCTGGAGTAAATGTACTAACTTGGTACATTGATCAACTATCGCTTCAAATTCAATCATAACCATCCTGTGTACCATGAAACTTGTACACATATTCCAAAGTAATATTTTTCCATTTCCACTGCGAAACAGAAAATAACCGTCTCAATCCAAAGGTTTACTTCTTTCTACTCAATCTGCTGATCAAATAAAACTGTCGACTGGTATGATAAATCTTATTACTTCCGGAATATTGCAGAAGTTAAACAATGTACTTTGTCCAAAATTGCTTACTTTAAATCCTTAGCATTATGCACATACTTTTCGTTTGCTTGTATTCACATACCATTTGATTCACGAATCATGTACTCATTCTTTTTCCTTTCTTTCCTTGCCTTGGTTAATTCTTAAATTCCTCGTCAAACATTTAAGTTTCGAGTACGACCTTACCAAACAGGCCTAACTTGAAATTTAACAAGTATAACTTCTTCTCAATCTTCCATTCTCAACTTTACTTTAGTTGGTTTCCAATCCACAAGAAGAAAATTTTGGCAAGCGTGCCAGACATTAATTCTTACCGCAGTCTTCTCATCAAAATATAATATCTCCATAACTTCAACGCAATGATGGTAATCGTGACTTCCAAATCACCAGTAGGGTAATTCATCTCATTAGGTTCCATTTGTCGTGAAACATATTCAATCACCCTAACATTTGCATCAATACATCTCCAAGAATATTTAATGTACCATCACCATAAACCAATAATTACCGCTATCTTATGGGATTACTAAAATACGTGCATGAGTGAGGAAATACTTCAGTTGTTGAATCCTTTGCTCACAATTTCCTTCCCACTCATACATAACCTCTTTTCTCCACAGTCTCGTTAATGACAAAGCAATGACTGAAAAATCTTTCACAACCATCCAAGATAGCCTGGTAAGCTAAGAAATTCCGAATCTCAATTACAGTTTGTGGTTGTTCCAATTTCTCAATTATGTTGCCTTTTAAGAATTCATTTGAATACCTTAAGCAGACATAACCAATTTCAGAATGCCACTTGATTCATCCAACATTCGCATTTGCTAAACTTAGCATACAATCGACATTCTTCCAATCTTTGTTCCACCGACTTAATACGTTTACATGCTCTGCTCTGGCTCAGAATATGCCAGAATATCTTCAACGAAAATGATATCAATTATCAAAGCATTATTGGAATACTTCATCCATCAACTCATAAAACAGCATGAGTATCCACATAGCATCATCAAACTTCATAAAGACCATAACAAGTCCAGAAAACCATCTTATGATCAACGTCACTTATAATATTCAATTGGTAGTAACCAGATCTCAATTCAATCTTTAAATCTTCGCAATTACTTCTGAGCTGGTTAAATAAACATCAGTACATCACCATGGATAACGGTTCTCAATCGTTACCCAACTCCATTGTCTATAATCAATGAACAGTCTCAAGATCCATTTTTTTTCTCACCAACAAACTGGTGCTCCTCAAAAGTGTTGTACTAGGTTGAATGAAACTTTTATCAACCAATTCTTTCAACTGAATTTCCAATTCCCTTAACTCATCATGAACCACTCTCCAATATAAATTTATACCTGGCAACAAATCAATAATGAACCTCATATCTCTGCCCGAAGACAATCCAGGTATACTTTCAGGGAAGACATCCCTTTTTCATTTTTCACACTTTTCCGAGCAACATCCTTTAGTACCACAAGAACTAAGTATTTTTGGGCAGCCTTTCAAAATAATTTCTTTGCTTTCACAGCATAAATAATGGCTGAACTCACTTCACTTTGCATGCCCACTCATTAAGGTAACCTCTGATCATCCAGATCGATGGAAAATAACTGGTTTCCCGTAACATTCCATCCCATCATAATTATAACCAACCAATCTAATGGAAATAATTTAACCGACACAATACATACTCTATTACTACTAAGCATTCTGAATAAGTACAATACTAACATAAAATAATCTACCGGTTTACTTACTTAACAAATCCACGAATAAGTTATTAATATTACGGTCTGCAGTCCGCAATACTGATAAATCATCGTTGTCTCGATAAGTAGGCAACCACTCTCAAAGATATAACATTACTATTTTGTCACTCAATGCAAAATACATACTTAATAAGAAATATATCAGCCGAAGTCAACTAGAATGACCAATACGGCTGATTCAACTCTTATCTCAATAATACGTCGGCCGGATCCACTCCGCGTGGTCGGTACGGCCGAGCCTATAATTCACCAATTTCTCATGTGTCAGTCGAATCCACTTCTCATGGTCTGTACGGCTGGACATATAACTCATCAAATCTCTCTGTTCACATAAACACATTCATTAATTTCACACTTCTCAAAGTGTTAATTTTGTACCTGCTGCACAAGGTACATTTCCTTTACTCGAGACACCTTGTCTCAAATATCTGGGATTACCAGTATATCCATCACTTTTACTCTGACCAGCGACATTAAAACCTCAGTTGGAAGAATTAACTCTAGCTTCACTTATTTCGAAGCTCTGAATCTTGCTATATCCTTGATATGACGAATCATTAACTTTATCGTCAACTTCCTTGATTCACATTTGCAAACTCTTGCTTACTACCATCGATACTTGCCGGAGGGATAAACTTTTCTTTAACAATTCCTTAAATAATTCTCAATCAGCTGTTTCCTCCGGTGACAACGAATAATACTCCTGCTCCCATCAGGATACACGTTCATAACTCAAACTAGGTAGTCGTCTCGACCCACCTGTCAGAAGGAAATTTCCTTTAACTTGTATAATCCGAAACATCTTTTCCAATTGGTTAATCCGTCACTTTGTTCCCTCAGGTTCATCATTTCCATTAAGTGATTCAAATTCAACTTATAACCCGTCTTAAAATGTTCCTTTAGATAATATACTGAATCACTATAACAATAGTTTCCCCTAAACCGCAATATTAGGGAGACTAAATTCCTCTAACTAAGTGGCTTACTACGAGGCGGTGTAGTTCTGACAGAATTCACTATAACTTCTCAAAATGTCCAAGATTGCAACCATGCTCTGATACCAACTGACACACCCCGTCCCGAAGGAGGGCATGCTGGCCGTCACGTGAGAGTGACGTAACCATTTGCACAGTACGGAAGCTTTAAGATACAATTTATAAGTTGATACACCCGAAGGTGCGTCCTAATTTGGTCCATTCTGTCATAACACCGTCTTATTCCTCGTAGTCACCACACCTTTATGATTCCTGAACCTGGAGGGGCGCAAAACCAAAATTGAGTGAAACAAAAAGGAAAGTTGTAGTACTTGACGAGACGAAGAGATTGATACCTACCTCAACTCCTAACTCGCCGGGGATTCGCCGGAAAGAGCCTCGAAAGCTCCGGCCAAACTTTGAACTTGTCGATCTCCGTGTTCTTACGTCCAAAAACTTCCAACGAAGCACTCCGAGCTTCCTTGGGACATCCTAAAGCTCACTGTGATCTTGTTTTAAGCTAAAACACCACCATTTAATAGTTTATGAACAGTGCCATTTCACGGGAACTTTGAAAACTAGGGTTTTCCGAATTAGAACTTACCTGAAATGGATACCAACGTGATCGTGAAGTCCTCAGGATTCCAATGGTGGTCTCAAACTTGGCGTTGGTATAGATTTAGGGTGGTTTTGTGGTGGTCCGTGTGAGTTCGAAGGAGAGGGAGAGAGAAAGTGAGGTCTGAGGGAGAGAGATAGAGAGAGAGAGTGGGTTACGGGTTTTAGGGAGGGAAATAAGGAATGGGGATCCCACGTGGTCTTTTTAAATCCATAATACAACCTTTTAACATACAAACTTAAACCTAAGTCCAAATTTAAGTTTGTAACCCTATATAATATCCCAGTTAACAATAGTATAGGGAAATTATGTAAAAACCAATGCCAAAGTGACGCACCTTAATCCCGTTTAAGGTTGTATTGGTCATTTCACGTCCTCGGAATTAATAATTCCGGGACGGGCTGTAACAATCTTCCCTCCTTATAGAATTTCGTCCCCGAAATTCCAGCAACCAACTAAATCAACCATACTCCAACAATAGATTCGGGTAAATCTCTCTCATCCGATTCTCTTTCTCCCACGCAATTTTCTTCCACTGAATAATTCCTTCACAAAACTTTTACCATTTACTCTATCTTAATTCTCAGGACCTTCTTTTTCCAATCCAAATTATACTTTTCTATGGTGAACACTTCGAAAATATAAAACCCTTTTCCTTATACACTCGATTAGTGGCATATCTATCTGTTAATCTCTTTTGTCATTCCTGGCTACTTCAGGTTAACTTAATCACCTGAATACTTTGAGGAGACTCATCCATAGTCTCAGGGTCTACTAAAACTCTTTCTTGATCGAATCTTTCTCTACCCAGAAACATTCCATTCACAAGTCAACAAAACACACACATGACACACTTCATGAACCTTATGGCTTCACTTCGAAAACTGCGCAACCAACATACTTAAGAAACTTAGCAGTTCCGTAAACCAATTCTTCTTTCCATAAAACAAATAAGTACCGTTACTCAACCCTGGAGTAAATGTACTAACTTGGTACATTGATCAACTATCGCTTCAAATTCAATCATAACCATCCTGTGTACCATGAAACTTGTACACATATTCCAAAGTAATATTTTTCCATTTCCACTGCGAAACAGAAAATAACCGTCTCAATCCAAAGGTTTACTTCTTTCTACTCAATCTGCTGATCAAATAAAACTGTCGACTGGTATGATAAATCTTATTACTTCCGGAATATTGCAGAAGTTAAACAATGTACTTTGTCCAAAATTGCTTACTTTAAATCCTTAGCATTATGCACATACTTTTCGTTTGCTTGTATTCACATACCATTTGATTCACGAATCATGTACTCATTCTTTTTCCTTTCTTTCCTTGCCTTGGTTAATTCTTAAATTCCTCGTCAAACATTTAAGTTTCGAGTACGACCTTACCAAACAGGCCTAACTTGAAATTTAACAAGTATAACTTCTTCTCAATCTTCCATTCTCAACTTTACTTTAGTTGGTTTCCAATCCACAAGAAGAAAATTTTGGCAAGCGTGCCAGACATTAATTCTTACCGCAGTCTTCTCATCAAAATATAATATCTCCATAACTTCAACGCAATGATGGTAATCGTGACTTCCAAATCACCAGTAGGGTAATTCATCTCATTAGGTTCCATTTGTCGTGAAACATATTCAATCACCCTAACATTTGCATCAATACATCTCCAAGAATATTTAATGTACCATCACCATAAACCAATAATTACCGCTATCTTATGGGATTACTAAAATACGTGCATGAGTGAGGAAATACTTCAGTTGTTGAATCCTTTGCTCACAATTTCCTTCCCACTCATACATAACCTCTTTTCTCCACAGTCTCGTTAATGACAAAGCAATGACTGAAAAATCTTTCACAACCATCCAAGATAGCCTGGTAAGCTAAGAAATTCCGAATCTCAATTACAGTTTGTGGTTGTTCCAATTTCTCAATTATGTTGCCTTTTAAGAATTCATTTGAATACCTTAAGCAGACATAACCAATTTCAGAATGCCACTTGATTCATCCAACATTCGCATTTGCTAAACTTAGCATACAATCGACATTCTTCCAATCTTTGTTCCACCGACTTAATACGTTTACATGCTCTGCTCTGGCTCAGAATATGCCAGAATATCTTCAACGAAAATGATATCAATTATCAAAGCATTATTGGAATACTTCATCCATCAACTCATAAAACAGCATGAGTATCCACATAGCATCATCAAACTTCATAAAGACCATAACAAGTCCAGAAAACCATCTTATGATCAACGTCACTTATAATATTCAATTGGTAGTAACCAGATCTCAATTCAATCTTTAAATCTTCGCAATTACTTCTGAGCTGGTTAAATAAACATCAGTACATCACCATGGATAACGGTTCTCAATCGTTACCCAACTCCATTGTCTATAATCAATGAACAGTCTCAAGATCCATTTTTTTTCTCACCAACAAACTGGTGCTCCTCAAAAGTGTTGTACTAGGTTGAATGAAACTTTTATCAACCAATTCTTTCAACTGAATTTCCAATTCCCTTAACTCATCATGAACCACTCTCCAATATAAATTTATACCTGGCAACAAATCAATAATGAACCTCATATCTCTGCCCGAAGACAATCCAGGTATACTTTCAGGGAAGACATCCCTTTTTCATTTTTCACACTTTTCCGAGCAACATCCTTTAGTACCACAAGAACTAAGTATTTTTGGGCAGCCTTTCAAAATAATTTCTTTGCTTTCACAGCATAAATAATGGCTGAACTCACTTCACTTTGCATGCCCACTCATTAAGGTAACCTCTGATCATCCAGATCGATGGAAAATAACTGGTTTCCCGTAACATTCCATCCCATCATAATTATAACCAACCAATCTAATGGAAATAATTTAACCGACACAATACATACTCTATTACTACTAAGCATTCTGAATAAGTACAATACTAACATAAAATAATCTACCGGTTTACTTACTTAACAAATCCACGAATAAGTTATTAATATTACGGTCTGCAGTCCGCAATACTGATAAATCATCGTTGTCTCGATAAGTAGGCAACCACTCTCAAAGATATAACATTACTATTTTGTCACTCAATGCAAAATACATACTTAATAAGAAATATATCAGCCGAAGTCAACTAGAATGACCAATACGGCTGATTCAACTCTTATCTCAATAATACGTCGGCCGGATCCACTCCGCGTGGTCGGTACGGCCGAGCCTATAATTCACCAATTTCTCATGTGTCAGTCGAATCCACTTCTCATGGTCTGTACGGCTGGACATATAACTCATCAAATCTCTCTGTTCACATAAACACATTCATTAATTTCACACTTCTCAAAGTGTTAATTTTGTACCTGCTGCACAAGGTACATTTCCTTTACTCGAGACACCTTGTCTCAAATATCTGGGATTACCAGTATATCCATCACTTTTACTCTGACCAGCGACATTAAAACCTCAGTTGGAAGAATTAACTCTAGCTTCACTTATTTCGAAGCTCTGAATCTTGCTATATCCTTGATATGACGAATCATTAACTTTATCGTCAACTTCCTTGATTCACATTTGCAAACTCTTGCTTACTACCATCGATACTTGCCGGAGGGATAAACTTTTCTTTAACAATTCCTTAAATAATTCTCAATCAGCTGTTTCCTCCGGTGACAACGAATAATACTCCTGCTCCCATCAGGATACACGTTCATAACTCAAACTAGGTAGTCGTCTCGACCCACCTGTCAGAAGGAAATTTCCTTTAACTTGTATAATCCGAAACATCTTTTCCAATTGGTTAATCCGTCACTTTGTTCCCTCAGGTTCATCATTTCCATTAAGTGATTCAAATTCAACTTATAACCCGTCTTAAAATGTTCCTTTAGATAATATACTGAATCACTATAACAATAGTTTCCCCTAAACCGCAATATTAGGGAGACTAAATTCCTCTAACTAAGTGGCTTACTACGAGGCGGTGTAGTTCTGACAGAATTCACTATAACTTCTCAAAATGTCCAAGATTGCAACCATGCTCTGATACCAACTGACACACCCCGTCCCGAAGGAGGGCATGCTGGCCGTCACGTGAGAGTGACGTAACCATTTGCACAGTACGGAAGCTTTAAGATACAATTTATAAGTTGATACACCCGAAGGTGCGTCCTAATTTGGTCCATTCTGTCATAACACCGTCTTATTCCTCGTAGTCACCACACCTTTATGATTCCTGAACCTGGAGGGGCGCAAAACCAAAATTGAGTGAAACAAAAAGGAAAGTTGTAGTACTTGACGAGACGAAGAGATTGATACCTACCTCAACTCCTAACTCGCCGGGGATTCGCCGGAAAGAGCCTCGAAAGCTCCGGCCAAACTTTGAACTTGTCGATCTCCGTGTTCTTACGTCCAAAAACTTCCAACGAAGCACTCCGAGCTTCCTTGGGACATCCTAAAGCTCACTGTGATCTTGTTTTAAGCTAAAACACCACCATTTAATAGTTTATGAACAGTGCCATTTCACGGGAACTTTGAAAACTAGGGTTTTCCGAATTAGAACTTACCTGAAATGGATACCAACGTGATCGTGAAGTCCTCAGGATTCCAATGGTGGTCTCAAACTTGGCGTTGGTATAGATTTAGGGTGGTTTTGTGGTGGTCCGTGTGAGTTCGAAGGAGAGGGAGAGAGAAAGTGAGGTCTGAGGGAGAGAGATAGAGAGAGAGAGTGGGTTACGGGTTTTAGGGAGGGAAATAAGGAATGGGGATCCCACGTGGTCTTTTTAAATCCATAATACAACCTTTTAACATACAAACTTAAACCTAAGTCCAAATTTAAGTTTGTAACCCTATATAATATCCCAGTTAACAATAGTATAGGGAAATTATGTAAAAACCAATGCCAAAGTGACGCACCTTAATCCCGTTTAAGGTTGTATTGGTCATTTCACGTCCTCGGAATTAATAATTCCGGGACGGGCTGTAACAATCTTCCCTCCTTATAGAATTTCGTCCCCGAAATTCCAGCAACCAACTAAATCAACCATACTCCAACAATAGATTCGGGTAAATCTCTCTCATCCGATTCTCTTTCTCCCACGCAATTTTCTTCCACTGAATAATTCCTTCACAAAACTTTTACCATTTACTCTATCTTAATTCTCAGGACCTTCTTTTTCCAATCCAAATTATACTTTTCTATGGTGAACACTTCGAAAATATAAAACCCTTTTCCTTATACACTCGATTAGTGGCATATCTATCTGTTAATCTCTTTTGTCATTCCTGGCTACTTCAGGTTAACTTAATCACCTGAATACTTTGAGGAGACTCATCCATAGTCTCAGGGTCTACTAAAACTCTTTCTTGATCGAATCTTTCTCTACCCAGAAACATTCCATTCACAAGTCAACAAAACACACACATGACACACTTCATGAACCTTATGGCTTCACTTCGAAAACTGCGCAACCAACATACTTAAGAAACTTAGCAGTTCCGTAAACCAATTCTTCTTTCCATAAAACAAATAAGTACCGTTACTCAACCCTGGAGTAAATGTACTAACTTGGTACATTGATCAACTATCGCTTCAAATTCAATCATAACCATCCTGTGTACCATGAAACTTGTACACATATTCCAAAGTAATATTTTTCCATTTCCACTGCGAAACAGAAAATAACCGTCTCAATCCAAAGGTTTACTTCTTTCTACTCAATCTGCTGATCAAATAAAACTGTCGACTGGTATGATAAATCTTATTACTTCCGGAATATTGCAGAAGTTAAACAATGTACTTTGTCCAAAATTGCTTACTTTAAATCCTTAGCATTATGCACATACTTTTCGTTTGCTTGTATTCACATACCATTTGATTCACGAATCATGTACTCATTCTTTTTCCTTTCTTTCCTTGCCTTGGTTAATTCTTAAATTCCTCGTCAAACATTTAAGTTTCGAGTACGACCTTACCAAACAGGCCTAACTTGAAATTTAACAAGTATAACTTCTTCTCAATCTTCCATTCTCAACTTTACTTTAGTTGGTTTCCAATCCACAAGAAGAAAATTTTGGCAAGCGTGCCAGACATTAATTCTTACCGCAGTCTTCTCATCAAAATATAATATCTCCATAACTTCAACGCAATGATGGTAATCGTGACTTCCAAATCACCAGTAGGGTAATTCATCTCATTAGGTTCCATTTGTCGTGAAACATATTCAATCACCCTAACATTTGCATCAATACATCTCCAAGAATATTTAATGTACCATCACCATAAACCAATAATTACCGCTATCTTATGGGATTACTAAAATACGTGCATGAGTGAGGAAATACTTCAGTTGTTGAATCCTTTGCTCACAATTTCCTTCCCACTCATACATAACCTCTTTTCTCCACAGTCTCGTTAATGACAAAGCAATGACTGAAAAATCTTTCACAACCATCCAAGATAGCCTGGTAAGCTAAGAAATTCCGAATCTCAATTACAGTTTGTGGTTGTTCCAATTTCTCAATTATGTTGCCTTTTAAGAATTCATTTGAATACCTTAAGCAGACATAACCAATTTCAGAATGCCACTTGATTCATCCAACATTCGCATTTGCTAAACTTAGCATACAATCGACATTCTTCCAATCTTTGTTCCACCGACTTAATACGTTTACATGCTCTGCTCTGGCTCAGAATATGCCAGAATATCTTCAACGAAAATGATATCAATTATCAAAGCATTATTGGAATACTTCATCCATCAACTCATAAAACAGCATGAGTATCCACATAGCATCATCAAACTTCATAAAGACCATAACAAGTCCAGAAAACCATCTTATGATCAACGTCACTTATAATATTCAATTGGTAGTAACCAGATCTCAATTCAATCTTTAAATCTTCGCAATTACTTCTGAGCTGGTTAAATAAACATCAGTACATCACCATGGATAACGGTTCTCAATCGTTACCCAACTCCATTGTCTATAATCAATGAACAGTCTCAAGATCCATTTTTTTTCTCACCAACAAACTGGTGCTCCTCAAAAGTGTTGTACTAGGTTGAATGAAACTTTTATCAACCAATTCTTTCAACTGAATTTCCAATTCCCTTAACTCATCATGAACCACTCTCCAATATAAATTTATACCTGGCAACAAATCAATAATGAACCTCATATCTCTGCCCGAAGACAATCCAGGTATACTTTCAGGGAAGACATCCCTTTTTCATTTTTCACACTTTTCCGAGCAACATCCTTTAGTACCACAAGAACTAAGTATTTTTGGGCAGCCTTTCAAAATAATTTCTTTGCTTTCACAGCATAAATAATGGCTGAACTCACTTCACTTTGCATGCCCACTCATTAAGGTAACCTCTGATCATCCAGATCGATGGAAAATAACTGGTTTCCCGTAACATTCCATCCCATCATAATTATAACCAACCAATCTAATGGAAATAATTTAACCGACACAATACATACTCTATTACTACTAAGCATTCTGAATAAGTACAATACTAACATAAAATAATCTACCGGTTTACTTACTTAACAAATCCACGAATAAGTTATTAATATTACGGTCTGCAGTCCGCAATACTGATAAATCATCGTTGTCTCGATAAGTAGGCAACCACTCTCAAAGATATAACATTACTATTTTGTCACTCAATGCAAAATACATACTTAATAAGAAATATATCAGCCGAAGTCAACTAGAATGACCAATACGGCTGATTCAACTCTTATCTCAATAATACGTCGGCCGGATCCACTCCGCGTGGTCGGTACGGCCGAGCCTATAATTCACCAATTTCTCATGTGTCAGTCGAATCCACTTCTCATGGTCTGTACGGCTGGACATATAACTCATCAAATCTCTCTGTTCACATAAACACATTCATTAATTTCACACTTCTCAAAGTGTTAATTTTGTACCTGCTGCACAAGGTACATTTCCTTTACTCGAGACACCTTGTCTCAAATATCTGGGATTACCAGTATATCCATCACTTTTACTCTGACCAGCGACATTAAAACCTCAGTTGGAAGAATTAACTCTAGCTTCACTTATTTCGAAGCTCTGAATCTTGCTATATCCTTGATATGACGAATCATTAACTTTATCGTCAACTTCCTTGATTCACATTTGCAAACTCTTGCTTACTACCATCGATACTTGCCGGAGGGATAAACTTTTCTTTAACAATTCCTTAAATAATTCTCAATCAGCTGTTTCCTCCGGTGACAACGAATAATACTCCTGCTCCCATCAGGATACACGTTCATAACTCAAACTAGGTAGTCGTCTCGACCCACCTGTCAGAAGGAAATTTCCTTTAACTTGTATAATCCGAAACATCTTTTCCAATTGGTTAATCCGTCACTTTGTTCCCTCAGGTTCATCATTTCCATTAAGTGATTCAAATTCAACTTATAACCCGTCTTAAAATGTTCCTTTAGATAATATACTGAATCACTATAACAATAGTTTCCCCTAAACCGCAATATTAGGGAGACTAAATTCCTCTAACTAAGTGGCTTACTACGAGGCGGTGTAGTTCTGACAGAATTCACTATAACTTCTCAAAATGTCCAAGATTGCAACCATGCTCTGATACCAACTGACACACCCCGTCCCGAAGGAGGGCATGCTGGCCGTCACGTGAGAGTGACGTAACCATTTGCACAGTACGGAAGCTTTAAGATACAATTTATAAGTTGATACACCCGAAGGTGCGTCCTAATTTGGTCCATTCTGTCATAACACCGTCTTATTCCTCGTAGTCACCACACCTTTATGATTCCTGAACCTGGAGGGGCGCAAAACCAAAATTGAGTGAAACAAAAAGGAAAGTTGTAGTACTTGACGAGACGAAGAGATTGATACCTACCTCAACTCCTAACTCGCCGGGGATTCGCCGGAAAGAGCCTCGAAAGCTCCGGCCAAACTTTGAACTTGTCGATCTCCGTGTTCTTACGTCCAAAAACTTCCAACGAAGCACTCCGAGCTTCCTTGGGACATCCTAAAGCTCACTGTGATCTTGTTTTAAGCTAAAACACCACCATTTAATAGTTTATGAACAGTGCCATTTCACGGGAACTTTGAAAACTAGGGTTTTCCGAATTAGAACTTACCTGAAATGGATACCAACGTGATCGTGAAGTCCTCAGGATTCCAATGGTGGTCTCAAACTTGGCGTTGGTATAGATTTAGGGTGGTTTTGTGGTGGTCCGTGTGAGTTCGAAGGAGAGGGAGAGAGAAAGTGAGGTCTGAGGGAGAGAGATAGAGAGAGAGAGTGGGTTACGGGTTTTAGGGAGGGAAATAAGGAATGGGGATCCCACGTGGTCTTTTTAAATCCATAATACAACCTTTTAACATACAAACTTAAACCTAAGTCCAAATTTAAGTTTGTAACCCTATATAATATCCCAGTTAACAATAGTATAGGGAAATTATGTAAAAACCAATGCCAAAGTGACGCACCTTAATCCCGTTTAAGGTTGTATTGGTCATTTCACGTCCTCGGAATTAATAATTCCGGGACGGGCTGTAACACCAAGGGTGAGCCCAATTTTAGTCTCCAGGTCTATTACTCCAATTACTTTCTTTAAAGGACAAAGCCTTATAAAGTGATAAACTCTTTTGGGAATGGCCAATGTGGGACAAGGAAATTTCTACTCAAACTTCCAACAGACTATGCATGAAATGTGGAGTTGTTTGATGATAAGGACGATCATGACTTTGATACGGAGCTGACGATTCTAACTATGATGAATTTCACTTGTGTGCTATAGCTATGGCTTTTCTTTTTTTGTTGAAGACTCAGTCACTGTCTCCAATTCATCTTCCTGGCCTAGTCCATAACAATTTGTCCACATTAATTTGTCTGTCACAGCACTCAAAGCTACAAAATGCACGCAACGAACTGCAATATCGCATCATCAATAGGTTAATATTTCATTGATTAAATTATAATTATCATTGTTAGTATTACACACATTTTAGGTAGACAATTTATGTATTATCATCACGCTTTAGCTCTTTTTTTTTTATTTTTTTTTTCAAGCAGAAACTTGATTAACTTCCATGTATTAATGATGTATACCAAGGAAAACATTTGTTGCGTCAATTTTCCCATATTTTCTCAGCAACCAAACACAACAATCATTCAATCATCACTTTACATTACTTTCAAACAACACAATCTTCCCTCAACATTTCTCAGAATCTAATATGAGGGATAATATCTAAAGGGGCGGAGCTACAGCTATGTGGTCAATGGCGCCGGCATGGAATATTACCTCATGGTTAAGCAATTATCGTTTCAACATCCTCCCATTAAAACCTTAACTCCTCCACATACATAGGTTTGAATTTATGTGAGAGTTTAAAGAAAAAAATATCTAAAACATATTTGTGTATTTACCCATTAATTTTTCATTTAGCTAAAGAACCAAATAAATAATAAAAGCATCAGTAACTATGAAAGACGCAATTACAATTGCACTTACGTACCTATACATATAAATGTTGTCTTTCTCACCAAGGATCTTCTTACAGCAGTTACATCTATCCAGGAAGTTTCCAATATGTCCTCGATCGTTCTCCTTCTCATATAGGGTGACGGCAATGTCAAAATTGCCAACTGAGGCACATTATCGCCTTCGATGAGAATCTTAGCTGGATAGCGTGGTGGGTTCATCTTCATCCGCAGCTCCGGTGGCGGCAACGGCTCATTGAGCACACTCATGTCGTCAAAGCTAGTGGAGGAACGAACCAATCGCAAGCGTTTCCCTGGCATATTGGTGTAATTTAGTTTTTGGTTTAGACAGCGAGAAATATACTAGGGTTTTGGCTTTTTAGCCTATGAAAATGATTGCTCTGGGGAGTTTGGTATTCGAAATGGGATATTGGGAAGTATATATAATTGTTGAAGGTTAGTTTGATTCAAGCATCTTTCTTGTTATTGACCAAAAAAAAAAAGCTTCCTTCTTGTTTTAATTTTGGATTGTTTAGGTGTCAAGTTGACTAGCAACTAGGGGTGGGCACTTGGAACCGAAAACCGAAACCGAAACACGAATCGAATCAAACCGCACCAAACGGTTTGGTTTTGCGGTTTTGAAACGGTTTCGGTTTCAAAACCGAACCGCGGCACACAAAACGGTTTGGTTTCGGTTTTGGGTTTTCAAAACCGCACCGAAACCGAAACCGCACGTTTTTTTTTTTATTTGGTTCATTATTTCAACTAGGTTAGGTTACAGAATACTTATACATTGGTTTTGCGCCGCTAGAAGTTAGAACTTCTGGGTTTGCACCGACACGGCGACACCGAGTGGGTTTGCGACTGCGTCTGCGCCTCCTTGCATCTCCGCCTGCGAGCGACTGCTTCTGCCTGCCTGCATCTACCTCTGCGAGTCACTGCTTTCATCTCTGCCTTGCCTCCAATCTTGGAGTCGACACACCCAGAGAGCAGAGGTAAAAATTTCTCATCCTCTGTCTTCAATTTCATATATGTTGTTGTTAGATTAATTCGAATGTTAGGCAGGTTTTTGGGTTTGTTGTTAGATGAAGTTATGAGTTTGGAAACATAAACAGGAGTTAGGCATCTCACAACATCTGAAAGTTGATTAACTTTTTTGCGAATGATTTAGATGTGGTTTGAAATTTTATGACCGTCTTCTTCGTTTATGGATGCCGGAAAGTGATTTGCAGGATTCTGTGCTTTGAGTACTTCATTTTAGTTGAGCTGGGAACGATCCAATGGCGTCAATTTGACAGATTCTGCATTCGCACATTATTAGGTACGGATTAGTCATGAACCCTATCTTTTTTCGTTTAAGTTAATACGAGACTTTCAAATTCTGGCTATGTTAAGATTAAACAACGAACATGATTACTGCTTTATGATCTAAAGCTAAGATAGGAACCCATGAAACATGGTCTGCTTTTGCTTCTACGATTGTTCTCGGTGGAGTTTGCATTAATCTTTTTATTTTTGTATTAATTGCTTCAAGTTCTAGTTATCTTATGATTGAACAATTAACACTTCACTATTTGCAAAGATTGGACAGCAACCTTGAAACAGGGGGTCCTGCTTTACTGGGATTATTTCCAGTGAAAAGCCACTTTAACTGTGAGCCTTGTGAACTAAACAAATATAGAGAGAAATACAAACATAATTGATGGTTGGATGCATTTTAGTCTAGCTACCTTTGAGTTATCTATTAATGAAGGCTTACAAGTTGAGGGTACTTGTTGTAAAGGAGCATGTTCTATCTGGTGGTCATGGACTTATGGTGCAAGGCTATGACCCAATAATAAAGGCTCTTGCAGAAGATATTGATGTACGCTTGAATCACAGGTATGTGTCTTGTACCATAATTGACAAATGCTCTTGCTTAAGTTGGTGTGGTGTGGTGTGGTGTGGGTGTATTGTGATTTGTAAGCTATGCAAACAAAAAACTGACATAATTCCCTTGTGCTAGCAACATATATACATTTTGTTGAGGTCAAAGACAGTAAATCTGATTCTGAACTTACATCTTTGCTGTGATTCCCTCAAATTATAAATATAGTTTATTCATTCCTTGACAACCTTTGTTGCATGGATTAGCTTGTTTATATTAGATTTTGAATATAGTTTCGTTAGGGCCTACAAGTTCCAAACAATAGGGCTTCTTTGAGTTTGGGTTGTACTTCTACTTTGCTCAGATTTACTGGGTGATAACTAGAATATGGTGGCTGGCTTACTAGTTTTGCCTAATTCTACTCCATCTTCAGTCCTAACAGATTCAGATATCTAGTCCTAAATTTGACTTTTAATGATAGGATATTATTTTGAAATATGCAATCTATATTAGTACAGTATTGGCTCTCCAAAGAGATATTTGACACTAGAGTCTTCTATGTAAGACAGTTTATTAGATTTTTTTATTCAACCAATCATGATAAATACAACTCGAATCTCTAATAAGAAGAGAGCTGGTACAAGTCTCTTTTAAAACAGTCGAAACAAAAGACTATGGCATATCCGTATGAGTGCCTCATCCTCAAGGCTCAGATGGTGTCTATGTTGGTTATGACAGTTTTAGGTCTGGATGGATGTATAACACGAAAGGTTGTACTTTCTTGTCTCTTCACTTGAACTTGAATTGTCACTGCTTATTCACAATCTGACAATAATCTTCCCCAGTTTTGTCCTATTCTCTCCCAAAGTATTAGTGCCACTTTCAATGACAGCAATCTTATATGATATGATTATACTACGAATAATGCTAAGTAACTAATTTCTTTGATCAAGTTTGTAAATTATATAATGTGTCACCATTTGTTGTTTTCAGTTTGTTAATCTATGCATGGACCACCACTACTGTAACCCGTTCTCAACCGATGAACTTCAAACTATGGTGCGTATCGTATCGCGTCATTGATTGGGTTGTAGCAAACTTAACTTTTCAATTGGGTTGTAGTAAACTATTGTGATTGATTGGTGATCAAGTTGAATTTTAGTAGATGTGAATTATGTGATGCGTTTTTGTGCAGTTTTTTGGTGCAGTTTTGTGCAGTTTTTTGGTGCAGTTTTGGTACAGTTGTGGTGTAATTTTTGTTGCAGTTTAGCTGCTGTTTTTTGTGCAGATTTGGTGTTGTTTAGCTGCTTTTTTTGTGCAGTTTTGTGCAGTTTTTTGCTGCAGTTTCAGTGCAGTTTTTTGCTGCAGGTTTGGTACAGTTTCTTGGTGTTGTTTTGCTGCAGTTTTTGGTACAATTTTGGTGCATATTCATTAATTAATATACAAGGAAAATAAGACCATCTTATACATAAATGTGTATATTTTAAATTGTACATTTTTTTCTCAAAAACCAAACCGAAACCGTTTGAAACCGCACCAAACCGAACCAAACCGAACCAAACGGTTTGGTTTCATTTCGGTTTTGGCTTCAAAACCGCACCGCACCGCACCGCAAAAAGTTTCGATTTCGATTGTGGTTTCACTCAAAACCGCACCAAATCGCACTGCGCCCACCCCTAGTATGAACCACATGACAAAACAAGCACCCAGTTGATCAAATTGTGTTTCAAAAGAAAAGGCACGCAATAGCAAATATTGGTGCATTTCAATAGATTAATTTTATGTTTTCACTATTATATGGAAAAGAACAGCTCATTAATGAGAGCCAGTTGCATGCCCTCGACAAGCCCTCGGAAGTTATGGGAACTTCTCAATATCGATAACAAGTAAAAGATTAAAAATTAAAAATATCATCTTATTGAACTAAAGGGATATCAAAAAAAAAAAAAAAAAAAAAAAATATATATATATATATATAGCATGTGCATGACATTGTCTTGTTTTCTGCAACCTTATTAGGAGCTTATTATAATCATATGTTTAAAATAAAAGGAATATGTAATATTAGTAGAGAAATGCTAAGAGGACTCTCCATGAACTTTTTATTACCTTATAGTTTAACGTCAATTCTTATGTCAATACTATAATATATCGTGCTAAAAACATGGGACAATCTATAATGAGTCTCACTTTTGAGAAAATTATACTTTTAAAAGAGTCTCATTAGCACATCCCATACTAGTATGATTCATAAAGGATCCTAGATGGGAGGGAGTAAGAAATCTTCTCAAATTTGACTTTCGCATCGATTGATTCAACTTGAGCATATGAAATTTGTTTTATTTTATGGAGTGACCATAATCATTTCAACTCAACTAGGAGTCTAGGAACATGCATAAATAAAACTTACATTTCCAATTTAAATGTTCTAGAAACTGTATATGAACCAGGAATAATGTACAAATTAACCCTTGATAATATGTTTTATAGGACTTGTTTAGAAGTGTTTTTAAAATGATTGAAAACACTTTTGGTAAAATTGATTTTGAGTTCCAAAAGCACTTTAAATGTTATTGGAACAAACATCAGATATGTGCTTTGCATAAGAAAAACAGAAAATTTCAATGAGATTCACAGAGAACAAAAGAACAAAACGGAGCAGCTCTTCTATATTTCATATATCTGCAGTTTGACCCATTACAGACACCTTTCATATACTTGCAATCTCAGTACATTGCCTATGAGATCACAGCTGTGCTTGTTCATCCAGACCTTAACCTCACCCCTAAATTTAAGACATACAAGTGTCCTGACTTGGTTTTACACAACAGACAAAGCACAATTTGAAAAACTAGTCGTTGCTAGTAGGGGTGGGCGCGGTGCGGTTTGGTACGGTTTTGAGTGAAACCACAATCGAAATCGAAACTTTTTGCGGTGCGGTGCGGTGCGGTTTTGAAGCCAAAACCGAAATGAAACCAAACCGTTTGGTTCGGTTTGGTTCGGTTTGGTGCGGTTTCAAACGGTTTCGGTTTGGTTTTTGAGAAAAAAATGTACAATTTAAAATATACACATTTATGTATAAGATGGTCTTATTTTCCTTGTATATTAATTAATGAATATGCACCAAAATTGTACCAAAAACTGCAGCAAAACAACACCAAGAAACTGTACCAAACCTGCAGCAAAAAACTGCACTGAAACTGCAGCAAAAAACTGCACAAAACTGCACAAAAAAAGCAGCTAAACAACACCAAATCTGCACAAAAAACAGCAGCTAAACTGCAGCAAAAATTACACCACAACTGTACCAAAACTGCACCAAAAAACTGCACAAAACTGCACCAAAAAACTGCACAAAAACGCATCACATAATTCACATCTACTAAAATTCAACTTGATCACCAATCAATCACAATAGTTTACTACAACCCAATTGAAAAGTTAAGTTTGCTACAACCCAATCAATGACGCGATACGATACGCACCATAGTTTGAAGTTCATCGGTTGAGAACGGGTTACAGTAGTGGTGGTCCATGCATAGATTAACAAACTGAAAACAACAAATGGTGACACATTATATAATTTACAAACTTGATCAAAGAAATTAGTTACTTAGCATTATTCGTAGTATAATCATATCATATAAGATTGCTGTCATTGAAAGTGGCACTAATACTTTGGAAGAGAATAGGACAAAACTGGGGAAGATTATTGTCAGATTGTGAATAAGCAGTGACAATTCAAGTTCAAGTGAAGAGACAAGAAAGTACAACCTTTCGTGTTATACATCCATCCAGACCTAAAACTGTCATAACCAACATAGACACCATCTGAGCCTTGAGGATGAGGCACTCATACGGATATGCCATAGTCTTTTGTTTCGACTGTTTTAAAAGAGACTTGTACCAGCTCTCTTCTTATTAGAGATTCGAGTTGTATTTATCATGATTGGTTGAATAAAAAAATCTAATAAACTGTCTTACATAGAAGACTCTAGTGTCAAATATCTCTTTGGAGAGCCAATACTGTACTAATATAGATTGCATATTTCAAAATAATATCCTATCATTAAAAGTCAAATTTAGGACTAGATATCTGAATCTGTTAGGACTGAAGATGGAGTAGAATTAGGCAAAACCAGTAAGCCAGCCACCATATTCTAGTTATCACCCAGTAAATCTGAGCAAAGTAGAAGTACAACCCAAACTCAAAGAAGCCCTATTGTTTGGAACTTGTAGGCCCTAACGAAACTATATTCAAAATCTAATATAAACAAGCTAATCCATGCAACAAAGGTTGTCAAGGAATGAATAAACTATATTTATAATTTGAGGGAATCACAGCAAAGATGTAAGTTCAGAATCAGATTTACTGTCTTTGACCTCAACAAAATGTATATATGTTGCTAGCACAAGGGAATTATGTCAGTTTTTTGTTTGCATAGCTTACAAATCACAATACACCCACACCACACCACACCACACCAACTTAAGCAAGAGCATTTGTCAATTATGGTACAAGACACATACCTGTGATTCAAGCGTACATCAATATCTTCTGCAAGAGCCTTTATTATTGGGTCATAGCCTTGCACCATAAGTCCATGACCACCAGATAGAACATGCTCCTTTACAACAAGTACCCTCAACTTGTAAGCCTTCATTAATAGATAACTCAAAGGTAGCTAGACTAAAATGCATCCAACCATCAATTATGTTTGTATTTCTCTCTATATTTGTTTAGTTCACAAGGCTCACAGTTAAAGTGGCTTTTCACTGGAAATAATCCCAGTAAAGCAGGACCCCCTGTTTCAAGGTTGCTGTCCAATCTTTGCAAATAATGAAGTGTTAATTGTTCAATCATAAGATAACTAGAACTTGAAGCAATTAATACAAAAATAAAAAGATTAATGCAAACTCCACCGAGAACAATCGTAGAAGCAAAAGTAGACCATGTTTCATGGGTTCCTATCTTAGCTTTAGATCATAAAGCAGTAATCATGTTCGTTGTTTAATCTTAACATAGCCAGAATTTGAAAGTCTCGTATTAACTTAAACGAAAAAAGATAGGGTTCATGACTAATCCGTACCTAATAATGTGCGAATGCAGAATCTGTCAAATTGACGCCATTGGATCGTTCCCAGCTCAACTAAAATGAAGTACTCAAAGCACAGAATCCTGCAAATCACTTTCCGGCATCCATAAACGAAGAAGACGGTCATAAAATTTCAAACCACATCTAAATCATTCACAAAAAAGTTAATCAACTTTCAGATGTTGTGAGATGCCTAACTCCTGTTTATGTTTCCAAACTCATAACTTCATCTAACAACAAACCCAAAAACCTGCCTAACATTCGAATTAATCTAACAACAACATATATGAAATTGAAGACAGAGGATGAGAAATTTTTACCTCTGCTCTCTGGGTGTGTCGACTCCAAGATTGGAGGCAAGGCAGAGATGAAAGCAGTGACTCGCAGAGGTAGATGCAGGCAGGCAGAAGCAGTCGCTCGCAGGCGGAGATGCAAGGAGGCGCAGACGCAGTCGCAAACCCACTCGGTGTCGCCGTGTCGGTGCAAACCCAGAAGTTCTAACTTCTAGCGGCGCAAAACCAATGTATAAGTATTCTGTAACCTAACCTAGTTGAAATAATGAACCAAATAAATAAAAAAACGTGCGGTTTCGGTTTCGGTTTCAGTTTCGGTGCGGTTTTGAAAACCCAAAACCGAAACCAAACCGTTTTGTGTGCCGCGGTTCGGTTTTGAAACCGAAACCGTTTCAAAACCGCAAAACCAAACCGTTTGGTGCGGTTTGATTCGATTCGTGTTTCGGTTTCGGTTTTCGGTTCCAAGTGCCCACCCCTAGTTCATACTCTATGGCCTATAACACTTTCCTTTCCTGTCCATGTTAGTAGACACAATAGCTCATATCTGCATCAAATTGTTGTTTGAATCATTGAGAGAAGTTCATGTACTAGTACATTAATTTTGATTTTGATTTTGATTTATTTATATTACTTCTAGTTAAAAAAGTACCTATGAAATCACCTTTTTTTATAAGTACTTTTTAGAAGACACCACTAAGAACAGTGTTTCACAGTGACGATACCTGCTCCTCTTAAAAGCCCTGTACGGATTAAAACTTGTTTGGAAATGTTTTTAAATTAATTGAAATCGCTTTTGGTGAAAATATTTTTGAATTTCAAAAGTACTTGAAGTTCATTTTAAAAGAAGTACTAGTTAAGTATACTTCTGGTAGGAAGCATTCCAAGTACTTTAAAGAAATTCCCTTGCATTTCTATTAAGGATTGGTTAATCCAAAAACACTTTATCAAAAACGCTTTCAATCATAGTTAAACACTTTCAAATATTAAATGCAAATTCAAACATTTTTCCTCTCACAATGACTAGACCCACTTATACAAGTGGATGAATATATAGCTACAATATGCATGCATCAGATATACTCAATATACTATCGAAACAGAAACTAGGTACGATGCTAATTTCGAACCTCTACTTCTTTTAGAACTTAGAAAATAATACACATACAACAAAGGAGCAGCCCAAAGCCCGCCCTCTTCATAGCATAGTTTATTGAGTTTTCACTGATTTTCTCAGAAAAAGAATGTCAATATTTTAGTTTTGAAAGCACAAAAGGTGCTGGCATTACCAACTTGAGGTGGTTAATGGAATTTCAAGAATATTATGCATATAATCGATGTATACAGTTGGAAACAATAAAAAACATATAATATCTAAATCATCTGCCACCAATCTAGAAATATATGTCTACTACTTATGTTTTCCCCACTGTTGCGGCTCTGCAACTCTTCTTATCCAATATAGAGTGCGTGTATAATGCCACTTTTACCATGAACGTTTAGAGAGTACTCCTAGCTTCATGTATTGGCATACATGTTTGAACATTTATATATGGCTTTTTTAAATCTGCATGTGGATCCCTAGAAGCACAATTAGTGATAGTTACTTTCTCTTTTATTTTTAATTTCGTCGAAGCAATATTTACTTTCAAAATGGAGTAAAACAACTCATACGTAATAATAATTTAGTTTTGATTTGATATGATAGTTAGCTATTTAGATAGGATGTTGTTAACAAGCTAAAATAGTTATTTTACACTTCAAACTGTATATATTTAAACATAAAAATACACTTATAAAGAGTGCAAAATAAAATTTTAAAGATATAATAACATTTCTTCGTATATAATTTTTCTTTGACAATTAACTGACATGCATGGTGATTTCAAGAAATTCATCCATTATAAGTACTTTTGTCACATAAGTTTTCCTTTCTTATTTGTACAATATTGTATATATGGACCCCGAAACAATTGAGTATCGGCCAACTAGGAAGCCTCTTGGACGAGAGATTTTTCAGTGTGACATGTACACGAAATGATACACCACGTGTCACTACAAATGGTGGGATATGTGTGTTAAAAAAGTTAATAACTTAAAAAATAAAATTTTCCACCACTTCTATAAAAACACGTGGTACGTACCATCCGTGTTCCCGTCACAATGAAAAATTTCTCCTCCTGAACCTGTTGAAGGGTCCTTACTGAGGTACATGAAATAACCTCACAACAAGTGATAACCAAGACACGTGGCTACTCCCATAACTAATGGGAGATTTTCCTTCAACTTAGAGACTAATCACAATTCGACAAGTGAAAACAGCACATTAAGTGCATTCAATCTCACATTGCCAATTAAAAAATCTCCTCCAACTTTGCCTCTATAAAAGGCTAACTTCTACTCCTTCCAAAAGCTTAATCGCATTTACTATTCACATACTAGATTATCACTAAACTCGCCCGCATGATGCCATAAATATACTTTACTAACTTAAGTATCGGAGAGTCTCTTAGGCCGGCCAATACCACCCAATTTTGTGCATCAACATTTGGCTCAGTTAGTGGGAAGCAATACCAAGAGCGCCTTGTCAGTTCTCTTTCAATATAAGAGAAATGTGATAGAATAGAGATATTGGTGTATAAGATGTTGCCACTTGTAATTAGATTAGAGAAGAAGTTAGTTAAGGAAGTTAGCTGTGTAAGTGTAAGACTATAAATACCTCAACACTGTAATACTTGGAGGTTAAGAAAACATATCAAGAATATTCATCTTCTCTCTAAGTTCTTTCTCTTTCTCTCTCTCTCTCTAAGTCTGTTACATTCTTATTCTTCTTTACTGTATAAGATTGATTTTAGTTAACATGGTATCAATCGCCATTGTTGCCTGCGCATAATCTTCGATCCTCTGCTTCCACTCCGATTGAAGGTGTATTCGTTCTTCTTGATTTGTGTTTTTGATCTCTGAGTCTCTTCGTCTTCCTCAAATTTGGATTTATAGGGTTTCTTGGGTGGTCGTGATCTTTCTTCGATCATCTTTCCTGCTTCCTTCCGTCTTGCATATCAACTGTTTGCTATAATTCCTCAGAGAGTTTTTCAGATGAAATTTCAATGGTGACTGCAACGCAACTTCAAATTGTGCAATCTCCGATCACTGCCTTAATCTCCATAATCTCGACTTCGGTTAATGTCAAATTGGATGACTCCAATTATCTCAATTGGAATTTTCAGATACAACTTTTGTTGGAAAGCAATGGTATTATGGGGTTTGTTAATGGCTCGCACCCTTGTCCACTTCAATTTTCAGCTTCTCCTAATGAATCTGGCTCTTGTACTTCTGCTGAATCAGATGCATTTGTGGTTTGGAAAATGCATGATAGGGTTATAATGCAATTGATCATAGCCACTTTGTCGCCTGTTGCGTTGTCTTGTGCTTTTGGTAGTAAGAGTTCTCAGGCTCTTTGGATTCGTCTGAAAGAACAGTTCTCTACAGTGTCTAATACTAGCATTTTTCAAATGAAGTCAAATCTTCAGACGATAAAGAAAGGGTCTGATTCAGTGTCTCAGTATCTTCACAGAATTAAAGAGGCTAGAGATTACTTATCTGCTGCTGGGGTTTATTTTGCTGATGAGGACATAGTTATTCTTGCTCTTAATGGGTTACCCTCTGAATATAACACTTTTCGTTGTGTTATTCGGGGTCGTGAGAATGTGATCTCTCTTAAAGAGTTTCGATCTCAGTTGCTTGCTGAAGAGGTCATTGTTGAAAACTCCACAACTGCACCTTTTATACTGCCATGGTTGCTAATATTGTCCCCCATTCTGGCAAGAATCACTCACCTAATCTTGCATCTGGGCAGTCTCAATTCTTTTCTGGAGGATACAAGCAGTTTAATGGGAATAAAAACAAAGGGAAAGGCAAGTTTAATCAAGGGGCTCGGTTCTATTCACCCAAACAGTATACTCAAACCCATGTGCTCCCTACACCAAGTCCAGGCATACTTGGTCAATCACCAGTACCATATTTTGGTCATCCAAGTGCACCATTGCTGCCTACTTGTCAAACGTGTAATGTTGAAGGACACACTGCTCCATATTGCCAGTCTAAACCTCTTGATAGAGCTTCATGTCAAATATGTGGCAAGCACAATCATAACACATGGTACTGTTTTTACAATAACAAGGGTCCTAATTTTGGTGGTCCTACCCGACAGTTCTATCCTTCTCAAGTGCAACCATCCACATATGGTGCTCCAAGCTATAATGCTCTATTTCAGCATTCATCAATGCAATCTCAACCTTTTCATCCACATCAACAATCTCCACAAGCATTGCATACTGTGATGACTCAGTCACCATCATCACCGTCTACTTCTTATTCTAATTCTCAAGTGTGGATCATTGACTCTGGAGCGACTAATCACATGACTGCCGATCTCAGTAACCTATCTTTGGCATCGCCATATCCTACATCTGAGACCATTCAAACTGCCAATGGTGAAGGTTTGCCTGTGTCTCATATTGGTAGCACAGTTCTCAATGTTTCCAAACTGAATTATGTGCATCCGATTAAGCTTAATTATGTGCTTTATTTTCCGAAGTTGACACAAAACTTGTTATCTGTGCATCGAATTTGTTTAGATAATAACTGTTGGCTAATTTTTGATGTTTTATGCTTCTGGATTCAGGACAAGGCCACATGGAGGATCATTTACAAAGGAAAATGCAGTAATGGCCTCTATCCCATCCCTTGTCTTTTTGCCACCTCTCATTCTACACATTCCGCTCCATTTCAAGCTAAAGCATTCCTTGGTCAGCATTTTCATTCTACAACTTGGCATAACAGACTAGGTCACCCATCTAATAACATTGGTTCTTTGATGCTAAAGCAAGCTAATATCCCTTGTTCCAAGTCTTCATTTCCTGTAATGTGCTCTAGCTGTTTGGAGGGCAAGTTTTGTAAACTTCCTTTTTCACTAAGTACCAATAAGTCTGTAAAACCTTTTGTTGTTATTCATAGTGATCTTTGGGGTCCAGCTCCTTCTATTTCCATTGATGGTTACCGATATTATGTGACCTTTATCGATGAATATACAAGACATTGTTGGTTGTTTCCATTGATCAACAAATCTGATGTCTTTGCTACTTTTGTTGCATTCTATTCATTTGTTCTTACTCAATTTGCAACTGCTATTCAAACCTTACAAAGTTATGGAGGGGGAGAGTATGTCAGTAAGGCTTTTCAGTCATTTCTTCTTGATAAGGGAATTACTCATCAACTTTCTTGCCCACATACACCCGAGCAAAATGGTCTAGCCGAGCGAAAGCATAGGCATGTTATTGAAACCACTGTGACCCTATTACAAACAGCTAGGTTACCTGCCAGTTTTTGGTCGTATGCTTGTCAAACAGCTGTCTACCTCATTAATCGAATGCCCTCTTCTGTGCTAGGAAATAAATCTCCTTTTGAACTTTTGTTTGGTCATCTTCCTGTTATCTCCCATCTCCGAATATTCGGTTGTGCATGCTATCCTTTGTTAAAGCCTTATAATGCTACTAAATTACAAGCCAAGACCACCAAGTGTATTTTTCTGAGGTATGCTACCAAATATAAAGGGTATATATGTTATGAGGTTTCTAAACAACGAGTTTATATTTCGAGACATGTTGTGTTTGATGAGGATCAATTTCCTTACACAACTTTGTTGGTCCACTCTAAACACTCATATCAATCTTCTTCAGTTCCCACTTTCACACTTCCCACACCTGTGATTTCTAATGACAATGTTGTGTTGCCTATGTCTCTTTCATCCTCTAGATCACCATCATCTCATACCAATCCTGCCTTCTCATCCTCACCTGCTCCTTCTCCCATATCCATCTCTCCTATTCCTTCATCACCATTATCTTTTCCATCCATTACTGGTTCTTCCACTTTTAGTTCTCCAGTCCCTGTGGCATTTGTCAATGGTTCTGATGCTTCTCCAGCCGCGCCCTTTGGTCCTGATACTTTGCAAGTGGTGTTGGAGGTTCCACCCCTCAATTTGCATCCTATGCAAACTCGGAGCAAAAGTGGTATTATCAAGACCAAAGCTTTATTAGCTACTATTCAGGAGTCTGACTGTACTGATTTGTCCCTTATTGAACCAACTTCTTATAAAACTGCAATGAAGGATCCTACTTGGTTGAAAGCTATGCAAGAGGAGATCAGTGCTTTACATAAACAAGGTACTTGGAGTTTGGTGGTATTACCTTCTACAAAGAACTTGGTCGGTTGCAAATGGATATTCAAGATTAAGAAACATTCTGATGGCACTATTGCTCGCCATAAAGCTCGGCTTGTCGCTAAAGGGTTCAGTCAAGAACCGGGTCTTGATTATGGGAAACCTTCAGTCCTGTGGTTAAACCTACCACGGTTCGCCTAGTATTGGCTTTGGCAGCTCAATTTAATTGGCCCCTTAGGCAACTCGATGTAAAGAATGCCTTTTACATGGCATTTTGGATGAAGAGGTGTATATGACCCAGCCTCCTGGTTTTGCTGATGTCACTACTTCTCACTTTGTTTGCAAGTTGCACAAGTCTCTATATGGACTTAAGCAAGCCCCTCGAGCTTGGAATGACATATTTACCAAGTTCTTGCCTCTTTTGGGTTTTCAACACACTTATTCTGACTCCTCCCTGTTTGTCAAGACAGTTGACTCTGGTATTGTCATCTTGCTTCTTTATGTGGACGATATTATTATCATCGGGAATGCAGCTGCAGCTATGCAACAGGTTATTAGTGCTTTAACCAATGAATTTGATATCAAGGATCTGGGGGATCTGCATTTCTTTCTGGGCATTCAAATCTCTCGCACTGCACATGGCTTATGTTTGTCTCAATCCAAATATATTTTGGATCTTCTTACTAAAACTGAGATGCTTGAGTCCAACTCATGTGAGACTCCCTGTTTGCCCTATAACCGGCTTCTCAAAGATGATGGTGCTCCTTATACCAATCCAACGTTGTACAAGAGTGTAGTAGGTGCATTGCAGTACCTCACATTTACAAGGCCGGATATAGCATTTTCTGTCCATCAAGTATGTCAATTCATGCAACAGCCTATGATTGCTCATTTCACTGCTGTCAAACGCATTTTGAGGTACTTAAAGGGTACCATTCATCATGGCCTCTTTTATTCACAAGGACCACTGCAATTAAAAGCCTTTAGTGATGCTGATTGGGCAGGTGACCCTAATGATAGGCGTTCTACTACTGGCATAGCTGTGTTTTTAGGAAACAATCCTATATCCTGGTCATCAAAGAAACAATTGACAGTTTCTCGCTCATCCACAGAGGCTGAATATCGAGCCTTGTCCTCTACTTCCGCTGAATTAGACTGGATTCAGCAACTGTTAGTCTTTCTGCAGGTTCCTCTTACATCACCTCCGGTTTTATTCTGTGATAATTTGTCAACCATTGCTTTGGCTTTTCATCCGGTTCAACATCAACGTACTAAGCACATTGAGGTTGATGTTCATTTTGTGCGTGAACGAGTTGCCAAGAAACAGCTTTCTGTTCAGTTTGTGTCATCTAAAGAGCAGTTTGCTGATATTTTGACTAAAGGGTTGAGTTCTCCTCTGTTTCGTACTCACTGTAGCAATCTCATGCTTCGAGCATCGAATCATGTGTTTGCAGGGGGATGATAGAATAGAGATATTGGTGTATAAGATGTTGCCACTTGTAATTAGATTAGAGAAGAAGTTAGTTAAGGAAGTTAGCTGTGTAAGTGTAAGACTATAAATACCTCAACACTGTATTACTTGGAGGTTAAGAAAACATATCAAGAATATTCATCTTCTCTCTAAGTTCTTTCTCTTTCTTTCTCTCTCTCTAAGTCTGTTACATTCTTATTCTTCTTTACTGTATAAGATTGATCTTAGTTAACAAAATGTTCCTCCAGTCAATCGGATTTTGTGCATTAACTTATAGTACTTGTCTACTCGATTTTGTGCATCAACATTCCTATATAAAAGAAATTATTATATGATATATAACGTCACGTGTTATTATTAATTTAGGGTAAAAGACTGTTTACCACCCTCATGTTTCGTGGTTTTCAACATTTAGTACATCAAGTTTTTTTCGTCTCAGAGTCATACCTAAAGTGTAAATTTTGGGACAGTCTCATACATCTGTTAGTCAAACTGTTAGTTTTCTCGTTAAGTGATGACGTGGCGCCCTGATTGGACGCCACGTGTCATTAAAAAAATAAAAAATTTATTTAAATAAAAATAATATTAAATAATAAAATATTTTTTTTCCTTCTTCTCTTCTTCTTCTTCTTTTTTTCTTCTTCTTCTTCTTCTTCTTCTTCTTCTTCTTCTTCTTCTTCTGGGTTCGGTTCTCTCTTTTTTTTTTTTTTTTTCTCTTCTTCCTCCTCCTTCTCCTTCTTCTTCCTTCTCCTTCCTCCTCCTTCTTCTTCTTCCTTCTCCTTCCTCCTCATTCTTCTTCTCCTTCTTCTTCCTTCTTAAGAAGGAAGGAGGAGAAGGAAAAAAACAGAAAAAAAAAACCGAACCCAGAAAAGAAGAGGATCTTAAGAAGGAAGGAGGAGAAGGAAAAAAACCGAACCCAGAAAAGAAGAAGGAGGAGGAAGGAGAAGAAGAAGGAGGAGGAAGGAGAAGGAAGAAGAAGGAGGAAGGAGAAGGAAGAAGAAGGAGAAGGAGGAGGAAGAAGGAAAAAAAAGAAAAAAAGAAGAGAAACCGAACCCAGAAGAAGAAGAAGGAGGAAAGAGAAGGAAGAAGAAGGAGAAAGAGGAGGAAGAAGAAGAAGAAGAAGAAAAAAAAAAAGAGAAACCGAACCCAGAAGAAGAAGAAGAAGGAGAAGAAGGAGGAGGAAGGAGAAGGAAGAAGAAGGAGGAGGAGGAGGAAGAAGGAAAAAAAAAAAAAAACCGAACCCAGAAGAAGAAGAAGAAGAAGAAGAAGAAAAAAAAAAAACAAGAAGAAGAAGAGAAGAAGAAATTTTTTTTTTTTATTATTATTTTATTATTTAAATATTTTTTAATATTTTTTTATTTAAATAAATTTTTTATTTTTTTAATGACACGTGGCGTCCAATCAGGGTGCCACGTCATCACTTAACGGGAGAACTAACAGTTTGACTAACAGATGTATGAGACTGTCCTAAAATTTACACTTTAGGTATGACTCTGGGACAAAAAAAACTTGATGTACTAAATGTTGAAAACCACGAAACATGAGGGTGGTAAACAGTCTTTTACCCATTAATTTATGTATTAAAATATTGAAAAACTACTTATTCATATTGAGGTACGTAGTATAAATAATTATATACACATACGTGAGTTGGTTACAATATGTTCCGGGGGTGATCTCACCCAAAAAGTACAATTCAAATGGTAATGGCGGAGAACCCTAACTATATCATTACTCAGAAGACATTTTTACTTAACTTGAAAACAGTACTTATGTTAAGGATTAATTCACAAGTTTATTAAATCTACATGCTGGGAATGTGCATTCCATATTTGGAATTAATGAACTTTATATGTGCTTATAACGAGTTAATTATTTTTTATATTGTCAATTAATTTTATTGTGAAACCATAATTTCATAGGAAAACTAATGAAAATGACTTGTAAACTTTGAGTTTTAACGATAATGACAAAATAAATGGTAAAATGAATAGTACCATATTGACTTTTTAGTGTAAAAATGTGATTTTTTGTTAAAGTGAATAGTACCGGGAGTTTTTCGTTAAAGTTCCCTAACTTCATTTATAGTATCAGAGTAGTTACACTATGTGTTGAGCCAGTATGGAATGCACATTCCAACATGTAAATTTAATAAATTTGTGAATTAATGAACTGTATATGTGCTTATAAAGTTGAATTATTCTCTATGCTACCAATTAATTTTATTATGAAACTTTTTCATTAATGGTATTAGAGCAAGTTACCCTACGTGTTGAGCCCAGCAACCCACGTGCTCCTACATCACGTACTCAAAATGTCTACATGCTAGACGTAAATGATATCACACATGAAGGAGTGTGTTGAGATCTCAACGCCTTTCTCTATTAACTACCCAGCATGTGAAGACAAATACCAAAAATATAATATTACCCTCACAATTCTTGAGAGTTGAATCTAAGAAGTCCAACCAAGTGAACCAAATACCACTAGATCAATTTTTTTGTTGATGTTAAAGGACATATGATCACCTCAGGGAAAAAATATTATTCAATAAAAACAAATAAGATTTGAGTTTGAGTCCAACCACCACCAATTAATTCACATACCCAAAATGTAAAACACAAATCTTAAGACTCAAAATGTAAGAATATTGGTCTAAATTTTTCGCATTGGAGGAGAAAATCAAAATTATCAAACCCACCACCTTTAAAATATTTTAACATTATGATTGAGTCCATCAACACTTTATGCTTTTAAAGAGAGACCAATGAAGAAAAAATAAAGGTCAATGAAGGAAATGTTTAGCAAGTAGATTGATCTTAGTGCAAGAGGAAAATTGCCTTTGTTGATGAATTGAAGAGAAGAATTTGTTGATTGACTTGTCCAAAAAATTGAAATGATCATTAACTGAAATATAAGTTGTTATTGAGACTTCAAAAATCTATTTTATACTTCTTATAAGTATATATTTTGTTTCTAAATATAAAAAGTTTGAAGTGCAAAATGAAAATTTTAAGCACCAATAATAATTCCTTAAATTATTATTAACTTAAATCAAATCTCCTAAAACTTTATTTTACAATTCTTATTAGTGTATTAATTCATCAATTGCAAGCACACAAGTACTTGTGTGCTTGCAATTGATGAATTAATACTTTGCCTTTTCATCAAGTGCTTCCCAAAATAATATACTTTGCCTTTTCATCAAGTGCTTCATTTCGAGGCAACACGAGCACTTTCCCGGCGTTTCCTCCCAACACCTGGAAACTCTCAATATTTTCTATGGATCCTCGTGACCTTCTTTCCCCTAAAATGACCTTATTTACTTGTTCATGTTCACTACAATGCCCCTGCTGCCTTCCAAGTCCAAATTCCAAGCCCACAACAGTGGATGATCAATCCAATTTGTTTGGGTTCCGCGCATGTACATGTTTTAACAAATTTTAAGACAACTTTATTTAAGCAGGTGCATGCATTACAATATTGCATCTAGATTCATAGGGATTTATACATAGGAGAGGTGGATAAATATTGTGGGATCTATCAATTTTACAAAATATCTTTGGATCGTTTGGATGGCAGTGATGATGAAATTCATGCATATATGCTGGACTTGGTGTGCAGAAATAGAAGATTGAGGGCTTGGAATTTGGAAGGCAGCAGGGGCATTGTGGTGAACCGAAATCCTTGCTCCGGCTACCGTGTAACCTTCCTTCTTTTTCTAAATAATTCGACTTTGATTCATTAGATTTAGTAAACAATAACACTTACTTCTCTATTAATAGGTAAATATACCATTAATGCAAGCTTATCGATTTAGTTGTTGAAAAGTCCTTGAGAACCACCCCAACCGGTACCTTTCCAATGTCAAAGTCTTCTGATCTTGCAGGCTATTTTCATAAAACTACTACAATACAACTCGAAGTTAAGTTGGTTCCAACATATATCATATCCATTCAACTAGTATCCACACAGAAACACAATTGAAGAGGAATAAAAAAACGAAAGCAAAAGAAAAAGTAAAGTTTCGACTTTGTTTTTTCTTGTTGATCATTGTTTCAACTTTGTTTTCTCAGAGAAATAAATGGAGCATTAAAAATTAGCTAAAAATAATGTAGCACTAAATGCAAATTAAGCACTGGAGGGCAGTATAGTAAAACCAAAAGATTAGATAGGTATCGTGGTCATACTATGGTCAAAGTTCCTTCTGGTTTTGTGTATCTTTGTGCAAGCATGCAAATGGGATAATTGGCTCGCCTGGCTGCAACTAAATTCAAACCAACGGCTCTCAATCGCATAAATATAGCAGATACGTGGCACACAGAACTTGAAACGCCTTGATGCTAAGTTATGCACCACCCTCTCTCTCTCTCCCTCTCTCTAATATTAACCCTCTCAGTCCACATGTTTCAAGAAGAAAAGAGAGAGAGAGAGAGTGAGGTGTTCGGTTAATTTCTTGAAAATTACATTTAGTTTAGATCTTCTTTGCATTTTTTTTCAGGTTAGTTTTTTAGCTTGTACAAATTAAAATGTGAAAACGAAGCTATGAATTTGGTTTTTATTAATTTGATTTATTTCTTCTTTTGCAGTTTTCGGTTGAAGGGTTTTGATCTTTTTTTAATCAGTTGAAAGCGATAGACGTGGGTTTTTGCCCCCTTATTGTGGTGCACTTCAGTCAAATAGGATTATATTTATGTCCGAGAATATGGCGGGAACTGTGTCATCATCAACAATGGCAGGTGATTTTCTTTAAATTTGTTTTTATTTTTATTTTTGTAGTTCATTTTGATTTTTCAGCAGCGTATTTCTGGGGCTAAAAGATTCTCACTTTTGGATCTAGTGAATGAGTACTAGTGAACTTGTATAATCTGAATTCTGAAAACTCTCTGAATATGCAGCTGATCAGCTGGAAAAAGACCACGATTGATTCCAGCAGTTCTGAAAGCAGACTGTCTATTCATCAGAAGTCATATAAAATTTAAATAAATCCAAAAGTTTTGAAAAGGTGTAAATTCTTCGCAGCAGATTTGCTCCTGCTCCTCCTCCCCCTTTCTCTCAATCTCTATCATATAATATGGGATTTTTTTTGTATCCTATAATAGTACTTATTGTTAACTATATACATGTCTCTGTAATGAATGCATCAGGATGCGGTGTTATATTTCTAAACACGTATCTGTGCATGTGCAATGTACAGGTGCTTCCTTTAGGCTTTCAAAATTGCCAAAAAAACAGAGAAAGATTAATTCTCCAATGGCTTCTTAGAAGACTGAAAATACGCACACACAAATTTGAAATATCGACACATAATATTATTGTTCCATTCATTATAATTTGCTAT
This sequence comes from Malus x robusta, assembly GCA_963082935.1. Lineage (NCBI taxonomy): Eukaryota > Viridiplantae > Streptophyta > Magnoliopsida > Rosales > Rosaceae > Malus > Malus x robusta. Next base: position 38,721,875 of record OY720329.1, on the reverse strand, counting down.
AATATTGTAACACGAACCAGTGTTCAGGTACAAACAAAAGTTTGTGAACAACCCTTGCCTTGTAGAATAGCCGTCACACCAACCCTAGCTCAATAGTATCTTTATTTTAGTAGGACTATCATTTCAATTAGAAGAAGAAAAGATATGCTCTTGTTTATTTAATGTATGTTTTGGTCAGTAAGGGTGAGCAGTGTAACTCTACATAATACTAGCGGAGGCTAATTAACTTGTGGATAATTTTTCAATTAGTTTAAAGAGACCTTTAACCTGGGCGCTTAACTGGATGGCACAACACAATACAAGCTTCTAACTGTGGACAGGACATTAGCAGAAGTTATTTAATTAACAAATATCTGCTCCCATCTTTTGATGGGTACGCAAACCAATTTGGTGGTCAACAGAATTCTTTGGGGAAACCAAAAACTAGCTAGCTAAATCCTTCAATCTTTTCTTAAAGTTTCTTTTCAGAATCAATCCAATTTTTTTAATGGAAGCAGCAGAGAGTTTGGTGTGACTTTTGAACAGTCGAGTAATCCTTACTCCTTAGCCAAGTCCTTTTTAATATTAAATATGTCGGATTGTTTAGGTTTATATATTGCATGTCCGTACACTCACATCTTTAGTTAACACATGCAGGACTCGGGGATCCACAAACTGGGTTTTCTTTGGTGGTGAGAGCACCCCAATTTTGCAGATCTTCTCTTCTGTTTTAAAATTGTTTCGATCACCTGATAAAAAATCTCAGTATATTTATCCCTTTGCAGATAAATGTGAAAGAAGAGAGAGAGAGAGTGAGAGGTCGGTTGGGTTTGTATAGATATATCTATAATCTACTAGTTTAACTTTACGTAGAGTTTGAGAGTGGGAGATGATTTGCAGAGTGTGGGAATGCTGGGCCTTCGGGAGTCATTTGCTGCACTTAACGAGGTCGAGAGTTCCAATAAACCCTAGTGGGTAGAGAGAGAGAGAGAGAGAGAGAGAAAGAGGTTTGGTTGGACTTTTCCAAATTGGAATTTAGGGTTTGTCTCAGTACAAAGACTGATTTGGAGCTCGGCTTGTAGTTTAGTGTGACACTCGTGCCTCTTTAATTTAGTTTATGGTGATTGAGATAGCAAACACTAATTTTATATAATTAGGAACATATTTTTTTTATATAATTATTGTGGTAATACTTGATTCTGAAATGTTGGAATATGGTGTTAAGAGTCAGATCAGTCAGAGTTAGACCAGCCTAAAATGACCAATGCCAAAGGGGTGACAAACACATTTTTATATAATATTATTTAATTTTTTGTCATTGTTTGACACATAGAGTAAGACTATAGCAACCCTAGCTACCTAGTTTATGCTAATTCATATAAGTATACCTTGTATCCTTGTCAAGATTCTCTCTTTTCAGTCTCCTCCCCTCTTCTCTCATCTTCTCAAAACTACATTCTTCTCTATACATAAAATCTAGAGAGAGAGAGAGAGAGAGAGAGAGAGAGAGATTTTCTGCTTCACCACTCTTCGAAACCCTAGCTATATATAGTCACCTGGGTAAACATCTATATATCATCACTTCTTCTCCTCTCTAGCTTGCGGACACCGCTAGTTTTTTTTTTTTTTTGGGGTTTCTTTGAATGTTGTCTTAACATTTTTATTTCCTTGTGCAGGAGAGGTTTTTGAGTTCTTGGAGAAGAGTTCAATCAAAGAAAAATGGGGTCAATGAATTCAAACAACTGGCTTTCCTTTCCTCTTTCTCCTACTAATTCTTCCTTGCCATTACAACTCCACCCTTCTCATTCTCATCAGTTCTCTCTAGGGTTAGTAAGTGATACCATGGATAACCCTTTCCAAAACCAAGGTAATTCTTCTTTCTTTCCATGCATATTTTTTGTTGGTTTTTTTTTCTTTTTCTTCTCTCTATCTGTCTCTCTCTTTTATACACTTTGTGATTTTGTAGAGTGGCATTTGATTAATACTCAAGGAAGCGACGAAGTTCCAAAGGTGGCTGATTTTCTTGGCGTGAGCAAATCCGAGAACCACTCAGATCTTGTAGCTTTCAACGATATTCAGGCCAATGATTCTGTCTCCGACTACTTATTCCCGAGCAACAACATAGTCTCTGTACAAAACACCGTTGTAGACAATTCTAGCAACTTTGATTTCCAAGAAAAATCCAACAGCCTCCAATCGTTGACTCTCTCAATGGGAAGTGGCAAGGGTTCTTCAGCATGTGAAACCAGCACCGACAATACCAGCGTTACGACTGTGGAAGCTCCCCCAAGGAGGACTTTGGACACATTCGGACAAAGAACGTCTATTTATCGTGGTGTAACAAGGTCAATTTTTACATCCAATTTTGTTTTCTTAATACTAGTCTTGTTTTCTTGGTCACAGGTGATCGAGGATTCATGGTCACTCACTCTTGAAATTTATATCAAGAGCTCAGATTACAACATCAAAAACAAATATTTATCTTCAACCCTTGATATCAAATTTATCTATTTTATCTTTCACTCTTGATATCAAATCTGAAAATAAGTGACCATGCATTCCTTGTTACGGTGACCAAGATAACATTTATTTTCTTGATACATTAACATAAATTATTTTGCATGTGTAAATATATATATAAATAAAACAGGCATAGGTGGACAGGAAGGTATGAAGCTCATCTTTGGGATAATAGTTGCAGAAGGGAAGGACAATCCAGGAAGGGCCGCCAAGGTATTTATGCCTTATTCTCCTACAGTTAGGGTTCTTTTTACCTCAAATGTCTCACTGATCATCATTTTCTTGATCTTCATCATGGTCATTGTTGTTTCGGGCATGGTTTTTTTCCAGTCTACTTGGGTGAGTAATAATTCTAACTAGCTACAATTTGTTATTTACCATTCTGAATTCTAAAAGCTGATGGTTTTGAACATTTTTGATGTGAAAGCAATCTCCTTTCTTTTCTTCTTGTTCTTTTGAATTACTTTAAACAGGTGGGTATGACAAAGAAGAGAAAGCAGCTAGGGCTTATGACTTGGCTGCACTAAAGTATTGGGGAACATCTACAACTACAAATTTTCCAGTAAGTTGATTTATGCGAATAAAAAAAATTGAAGGCTTGACAATGTGTCCAAAATAAAATAAGGGAAAGATAACTAGAGTTTTGTTTATATTCTATATGGCTTTTTAAGTAGTGTTGTACTATTGCTGCAGATCAGTAACTATGAGAAGGAGGTGGAGGAGATGAAGAACATGACAAGACAAGAATTTGTGGCAGCCATTAGAAGGTAAACGAAATAGAACAGACATATTTCCCATTTCGTAATTCATACCTTTTTCTGTTTAAAGAATTTGTTTCTTGCACTAAAAGGTGTTAACTTTTCTTTCCATTTAATTAAACTTTCAGGAAAAGCAGTGGCTTTTCTAGGGGAGCGTCCATGTATCGTGGAGTTACAAGGTACTAAACTAGCTAGCTAGGCACGCTTTGTCTCCATGTCTCTCTTTCTCTATTTCTCATTGTACAAAACAAAATCTTTGTTCAGGCATCACCAACACGGACGATGGCAAGCAAGGATTGGCAGAGTTGCCGGAAACAAAGATCTATACTTGGGAACTTTCAGTATGTTTCTTACCCCATGCATACAATGCAATTATTGCATCGTATACATCACAAATATACAACTCAATATATATTCACATAAATATTCCCATTAAAAATAAATAAGATTATGTGGGATTCATGCAAAGCCCACTTAGATAAATTAGTATCCTCATTTTTGGTTGATAGGTAATTTTTTTTTACATTCTTCGTCACATTTATGTGACTTTGATTGATTGAACTCTACATAGGTACTGAGGAGGAGGCAGCTGAAGCTTACGACATAGCAGCAATAAAATTCCGAGGCCTAAACGCCGTAACCAACTTCGACATGAGTCGATACGACGTGAAGAGCATTTTGGAGAGCAATACTCTCCCCATAGGAGGAGGGGCAGCAAAGCGTCTCAAAGAGGCTCAAGCATTGGAATCTTCCAGAAAACGTGAAGAAATGATAGCTCTCGGCTCCACCTTTCAGTATGCGGCTGCAGGAGCCGCCAGTTCATCAACATCAGCCAGTCGTAATTTTCAAGCCTACTCTTTGTTGCAGCCTCAGTCAACCCTTGATCAAAATGTACAACAATCCCAGCCTCTACTAACTCTCCAAAACCATGATATTTCTCAGTACATCCACCATCATGACCCTTCTTCATACCAAAATTACATTCAAACCCAGCTTCAGTTGCACCAGACCCAGCAGCAATACCATCCTACCCAGCAATTCTATAATAGTTATGGACTTCAGAGTACACACCCAGCTTTGCTTCAAGGTCTCATGGACATGGGTTCTTCTTCTGGCGTGATGGATCACAACAGTGGAAGCTCTAGTGGGAGCTATAGTGCTGGAGGGTATTTAGGGAATATTGGAATTGGGTTGGCTTCAAATTCAACAGTAAACAATGGAGTGGGTTCAGCAGAAGAGCTCGCACTTGTGAAGGTTGATTATGATATGCCTAATGGAGGAGGGTATGGGTATTTTTACAATGTGGAATGACTGAGGCTCGGATACTGAGATATTGTATGGGGAGATTAGTAATCTTGCGGTGGGGGAGATTAGTAATTTGTGATCGGGGGGACTTGAGGATGGATAGGAACAGTTTACTACCCCTTTTTTTGGGTGATTCTGAAGTAACAGGAGCTGATTTTCAATGCCTACACTAAGGACCTGGAGGACCTTTTATTTTGTTCTAGTATTTTGCTTATTCGATCTTTACATTGAACTCTGACCATAAATTAATCCCGTTGTGGTAAAACATGGTAGGATCAGTAGAATATGGGTGAAAGTTGGAACCCTAGATTTTGTGTGCATAAGACCTTTTGCACAGCTGCTGATGTAATTCTACTTGTGTTACCGTATGGACATTATTTCCAATTGAGTTTCCAACTTGTTTCAAATGCAAGTTTGTAATACACTTATATGTTAACCTTTCAAATGCAAGTATTATAAGAAGTTCGGCTACTCTAGTGACTTTTAGTTTCAGGTGGTCTCTAACTCTTTTAATCATATTAAATTGGTTTTTCTTACACGTGAAACCAAACGACCACATGTATTCACGTATATGAGGCTAAAAAAATTGTCAGGGCTATGGATATGAGGATGTGATGTAAAAGTCCTACATCATGTGGGAGATAAACTAAGATATTGTTCGGACTTATAAGCATGCAGTTGGTACTCTAGTATTGCGATTGATTTTAGATTAGGACCTCAATAATATTAAGGCTAGTTTAGTATTGTTGTGCTTTAAAACAACTTATGCCCTATGCCCTGTTGTGATTATAAACAATTGTAAAATAAAATAGTTAATTGTTTGCTAAACCATATTAATAAAAATGCTTTTAGAAAAATGAGTAGTGTTGTAGTGTTTGGTTAATTTTTATGTACAATTATTGTGATTGTGTACAATAACCAAAATTGATATAATGTTGAATGTGTGATTAATTTTATTTCTGATGTGACTTTATTAATTTCATGATTTAAGAAAAAAAAATAATGGTAGGTTTTTAAGGTGTTTATTATTCTTGGTTCAGCTAAAAAGAAAAGGTCTTTATTATTTTCATCATAAAAAAAAAAAAAAAAAAAAAAAACCTTCATGCTATGTTTCAATTTCAGATCAGAAACTACGGGAGGTTGTGAAGATGTTCAGCTCTGTCACTTGTATAATCATCATGGTTTTAAAAGGCGCTAATCAAACAACAAGCCGGAATTAGCATGACAAATCATTGAGTGGAGTAAGGGATTTTTTGGTGTCTGGATCTACACGGATCGCTTGCCGGACTCCAAAATTTCTCCCCTCTTGATGATATAAAAATAAATAACCAATAAAATTACTTGTGGCTAGAGCCGAGAGAGAGACTCTGTCAGATCATGGGAGTTTTTAAAATCGACTAGTTTTAGCTCAATATATACATCCCTTTCCAATCCTGAAATCAAAATTAGATTTTATAGAGTTTTCTGCTAATACATTATTAGCTACATTATAAGCTTCAATAACAATAACAAGGCGTATGGTAATAGGTAAATTTAATTTCTTGAACAATTTTTTTTTTATCTAAATCTGTTGGGAAAGGAAAATTAAACTTATTCTTCAACAGCAAGGCATGCACATTAGATTGGTTATAAACTGAATTACAAGTGACCATGTAAAATGAGTGAACTTATTTATCATTCTTCAATCATGAATATGATAATTGGCATGAAATGTTACGTATAGTCTAAATTTTACAGTTGATGAAAATCAAGACAGATTTTTTTTTTCTATGAAAGAAAATGTAAGAATTTGATAAGGTTAAGGGAGAAATTCTTGGTTTGATTTGTTTGAAGAATTTGAGATATTGGAGGAAACTAAATTGAGAATAAATATTTTTTTTTCTTCCATGTTTTTGCCAGTGGGTTGTTGTTTCTATTGGCCGATATATCATATCTTTACCAGAAGTTTATGGGTTTTTCTTAGCAGGTTTTACATGAGTAGAGCCCATTATACCAAATAATGACCGGAATTTCATTTGATGTAAACTCAAATACTCTCTAGAGTCCATACACAAACTCATTCTGAAAATCTTGGACGACGGAAAACCATCCCTGGCACGTTCAAACGCCTATGAAAGAAGATGACAACTTTGGATAGGGAGGAGGAAGCTAATTAGAATGGATCCATTCGTTGATGTAGCACAAACAAAATGGAAGAATTTGCAACCGCTACAGCAGTTTGCAAAGAGAGCAAGATAGTGAGCCGAATAAAACTCTACTTTTCGATCTTGGGGGAGATAGTTTGAAGGTGAGTGCATTGGCCATTGAAAAGTACAAATGAAGAGTACTTGCTACTAGTGAAGATGAGAGTTAGAAATTAAGGACACTGGATTGTCTGCCATCCCCATCCATCCCCTTCTCATACCTTCCTACTTGAACGGTCACGGTTAAGTCACGTCAACATTTTATATTCCCATTCCTTTTTATCTTATTATCTCTATAAAAAATCAATATAAAAGGTTAACGTGGCTTAACCGTGACCGTTCAAATAGGAGGGCATGGGAAGGGGATGAGATGGGGGAGGGCAGACAATCCAGGTCCTCCCTTTCAGCCTCATGTTTTGTAACTTGCATATACAGGATTTTTCAGTGCTATATTTTTGTTTCTTAGGATTGTAATTTGATTAGAAAATCGTGAACCGCTTTAGGCTAGAGATACAAAAGAGGAATAAAAAGGATTCAATTCTAAAGAGGTGAACAATGCGCTTAGAGCATTAAACTACGAGTTGTCAATGATGCAAAGCTGGAAAGTAAATGGTTGATGAGGTTATCATGCTAGATGGTGGCAGTCGAATCCCGACGATCAAAAAGATGTTGAAGGATGGGTATGAGATGGAGCCAAATGAAAGGATGTAAAATTGTTATGTTGAAGGATGGGTATGAGATGGAGCCAATGTTGGGGCTTAAAAAGGACTTCACTATTTTTGGAGACGTTTATCTCACAAAGAATAATGTAATGCAGCGGAATTGATAGGCAAGAGAAAGGACACTCAAAGTGTTATACAAAAATTTTTATTCTCACACAAACTTAGTACAAGAGGAAACACTCAAACACTCTCACACTTATTGCTCTCTTACTTGCTCTCACTTCTTCTTAGTTCTTTCTTGCTATATTCAACACACACACACATGCCTAAATTTATAGGCAAGCATTCAACCGACTCACCAAGTCGGTGCAATTGGACTAAGTTCTTCCTAGCCATACATTTTAATTGTTCTAGATATTTCTATAACAATTCATCAAATATCCTTGCCGACTTAATAATCTCAAATGCTAGAATATGCATGCATGATGCACCGACTTTGGTGCTAGAATTCTCTAGCATTTCCTATGTATTCACCGACATGCTTCCTGCTAGAATTATCTAGCATTTGTATGAATCTTGTATTGCCTTTTCAACATGGGCTGGACTCGTCCCAAGACTAGATTAGAATTCAACATCCCCCCTTAATCTTGTCTTGTGATGCCGATTGAGTTTCTTAATCTGACAAAGTCTTCTTGTTTGAGTGGCTTGGTGAATATGTCGGCGACTTGGTCTTGAGACTTCACGTATTCCACTTGCACATCCTTTCTTGTAATACACTCTCTTATGTAATGATAGCGGGTATCTATGTGTTTGCTCCTGTCATGGAATACTGGATTCTTTGCTAGAGCTATTGCAGACTTGTTGTCGACATAGATCTCTGTTGGCTCTTCTTGTGGCATGCTTAATTCTTTCAGCAAGTTTCTTAGCCAGATTGCATGACAGACACATGAGGTAGCAGCTACGTATTCAGCTTCGCAGGTAGAGAGAGTGACAATCGGTTGTTTCTTTGACATCCATGTGAATGCAGTGTCTCCCATGAAGAACACAAATCCAGTAGTGCTTTTTCTATCATCGGAATCTCCTGCCCAATCACTGTCGCTATATCCAGCAAGTTTGTAGTTACTAGAACTTGAATAGAGCAAGCCAAAGTTAACAGTACCTTTAAGGTATCGAAGAATTCTTTTGGCTGTCTTCAAATGTGTAGTTGTGGGATTCTCCATGTAGCGACTGACTAATCCGACGGCATAGAGAATATCTGGTCTTGTGCAAGTCAAGTAACGCAAGCTTCCAACTAAACTCTTGAAAAATGTTGGATCCACACTTTCTCCTTCGTCATGCTTGGTTAGTTTGACTCCGCACTCCACTGGCGTGCTTATGGGCTTGCAGTCGTCCATTTTGAACTTTTTCAGTATCTCCTTTGTGTAGCTTTCTTGGGAGATGAAAATGCCTTCTTTGTTCTGCTTGACTTCAATGCCTAGGTAGTATGCCATCAGCCCGATGTCGGTCATCTCGAATTCTTTGGTCATCACTCTCTTGAACTCTTCATACATACTTGGATTACTTCCGGTGAAGATTAGATCATCCACATATAAGCACACAATCAGAATATCTTCATCTTTGACTTTGACGTAGAGAGCATGTTCATGAGGGCACTTGGTGAAGTTGTTCTCCTGGAAGTACTTGTCGATGCGACTATTCCATGCTCTTGGCGCTTGTTTTAACCCATAAAGGGCTTTCTTCAGCTTCAGAACTTTGTCTTCATGCCCTTTGATTTCATAGCCTGACGGTTGCTGAATGTAGACTTCTTCTTCAAGGATTCCATTTAGGAAAGCAGACTTCACATCCATTTGTTGAATCTTCCATTTGTTTTGAGCTGCCAAAGAAATTAGTAATCGTATAGTTTCCAAACGAGCAACAGGTGCAAATACCTCATCATAGTCGATTCCGGCTCTTTGACTATAGCCTTTCGCCACTAGTCTCGCCTTGTATCTTTCGACCTCTCCATTGGCATTTTTCTTTGTCTTGTACACCCACTTGACTCCGATGGCTTTGTGTCCTTTTGGAATAATAGCGAGTTCCCATGTATCATTCTTCTGGATTGCTTCAATTTCTTCATCCATTGCTTTCCTCCACTTAGTATCTTGCACTGCTTCTTGGAAGTCAACTGGTTCACAATCAGCAAAGAGACAGAAAAGTGTAGGATTATCGAGTCTTTCAGCTACCTCATAGAGATCTCGTAGACTTCTTGTGCGTGGTACTTCTCTTTCATTTAGACTCTCACTTGATGATGCTGATGCTGGTGAATTACCATGATTGGTTGATGTTGGTGAAGCAGGTGGAGTAGTGGATTCTTGTTGAACCTTTCTTGCTTGCTCCATCGTCCCTTGTTCATTCTCTTCTTCAAATTGAGGAAAGAAGCTGAGATCACTTGCATGAGAGCTAAAATCCCATTCTCCTTCTTCGTCGAACGTCACGTCTCGACTGATCACCGTCTTCCCATTGTTTGGATTATACAACTTGTAGCCTTTTGAATTTGAGTCATAGCCGATGAAGATGAACTTCTCACTTTTGTCGTCGAGTTTGGTTCTCTTCTCGTCCGGTACATGTACATGGGCTATGCTTCCAAAAACTCTTAGATGGGAGATACCCGGCTTTCTTCCACTCCATGCTTCTTGTGGAGTCTTTCCCCACACACTTCTTGTTGGAGACCGATTGGATAGGTAGACAGCACATGCTACAGCTTCTGCCCATAACTCTTTAGGCAATCTCTTACTTTTGAGCATGCTTCGAACCATGTCGAGGATAGTTCGATTTTTTCTTTCCGCCACACCATTTTGTTGAGGGGATCTTGGAACTGTCAAAGGTCGACGAATTCCATTTGCTTCACAAAACTCTTGAAATTCCTTCGAAGTGAATTCTCCTCCTCGATCAGATCTCATGGCTTTGATCTTGCAACCACTTTCTTTTTCTACAGCGACTTTGAACTTCTTGAATGCTCCAAAGACTTCTGATTTCTGCTTCAAGAAATAGACCCAGGTTTTCCTTGAAAAATCATCAATAAAGAGAAGGAAATAATTATTTTTACCCAAAGAGCTTGGTTTTATTGGGCCGCACACATCGGTGTGAATGAGCTCAAGTGGCTTCTGGGTTCTTGTGGTCGACTCCTTTGGAAAGCTTTTCCTGAACTGTTTCCCAAGTAAACATCCTTCACAAACTTGATCAGGGTGGCTGATGCACGGTAAGCCTCTCACCATCTCCTTCTTAGATAATAACTCCAATCCCTCAAAGTTAAGATGCCCAAAACGAAGATGCCAAAGCCAAGATATGTCTTTGTAACATATCTTGAGACACTTTGCAACATCGTTTTGAATGTTCATGGGAAACATCCTATTCTTTGACATTTTCGCCTTGGCAATTAATCTTCCTTTGTCATCTCTAAGAAAAAGGATATAATTTTTCGTATGAAAATCATAACCTTTTTCTAAGAGTTGACCCAAACTCAAAATGTTGCTTTTCATATTGGGCACGTAGTAGACATTTGAAATTAATTGGTGACCGCCATTTTTCAAGGGAATAAGGATGTTACCTTTTCCTTTTACAGGTATTTTGGATTCGTCTCCAAAAGAAACATTGCCACTCACTGATTCATTGAGCTCTACGAACACGCTTCTTCTTCCACACATGTGGTTGCTGGCGCCGGTGTCAAGGTACCATGTATAGTCTTGGTCTCCATCATTGTTCTGGTATGCTAGTAGCACAACGCCATTATCTTCTTTCTCTTCTTTCACATAATTAACCTTCTCATCAAGCCTGTTGCTTGGAGCTCTACATTCCCAAGCAAAATGCCCAAACTTTTGACAATTGTAGCATTGAACTTGAGATTTTTCATACCTCAAGTTTGAGCGCCCTCTTCCACGACCTTTTGTTGAGCTTCCTCCTCTTTCGTAGTTGCTATGGTTGTTGAAGTTCCAACCACGTCCACGTCCATGTCCACGTCCACGACCTCGACCACGACTTCTTCCGTACTGGTTTCTCTCGTTGTCGAAGCTTTCTTCTTTCTTCTTTGGTTGAACATGCGTCTTGAGGAGCTGCTCATCATTCCCTTGCCTCTTCTTATGTTTCTCTTCATATGCTTGTAGCGAACCCATTAATTGCTCTATACTAATTTCTTCCAAGTTCTTTGTTTCTTCAATCGTCACGACAATGTGCTCGAACTTGGGGTCCAACGAGCGTAGTATCTTCTCCATAATTCTAACATCTTCTAACTTTTCTCCGTTTCTTTTTAATTGATTGGAAACGGCTAAGACTCTTGAAAAATAATCAGAAATTGATTCAGACCCTTTCATTTGTAGAGATTCGAACTCACCTCTTAGTACTTGAAGACGAACCTTTTTCACTTGTTCGGCTCCTTTGTAAGAGGTTTGAAGCTTCTCCCATGCTTGCTTGGCAGAGGTTTCACTCGAGACTTTCTCAAAGCCATTGTCATCTAATGCTTGGTAGATGAGGTAGAGAGCCTTCTTGTCTCTCTTTCTTGAATCTTTCAAACTCTCCTTCTGGGGTTGAGACAGAGTAGCTTCATCTTCTGGCTCAGTGTAGCCTTTCTCCACGACTTCCCAGACATCATGTGCTCCCAAAAGGGCCTTCATTTTGATACTCCAATTATCGAAGTTGTTGTTGTCGAGCACTGGAACTTGGAAGGCTGCCATAGCGTTGCTAGCCATGGCTCTGATACCACTTTGTTGGGGCTTAAAAAGGACTTCACTATTTTTGGAGACGTTTATCTCACAAAGAATAATGTAATGCAGCGGAATTGATAGGCAAGAGAAAGGACACTCAAAGTGTTATACAAAAATTTTATTCTCACACAAACTTAGTACAAGAGGAAACACTCAAACACTCTCACACTTATTGCTCTCTTACTTGCTCTCACTTCTTCTTAGTTCTTTCTTGCTATATTCAACACACACACACATGCCTAAATTTATAGGCAAGCATTCAACCGACTCACCAAGTCGGTGCAATTGGACTAAGTTCTTCCTAGCCATACATTTTAATTGTTCTAGATATTTCTATAACAATTCATCAAATATCCTTGCCGACTTAATAATCTCAAATGCTAGAATATGCATGCATGATGCACCGACTTTGGTGCTAGAATTCTCTAGCATTTCCTATGTATTCACCGACATGCTTCCTGCTAGAATTATCTAGCATTTGTATGAATCTTGTATTGCCTTTTCAACATGGGCTGGACTCGTCCCAAGACTAGATTAGAATTCAACAGCCAAATGAAAGGATGTAAAATTGTGTAGCCTATGGGCCTATGGGGCTGCTTAGAAGCCAGAAAGCAAATACTTGATCATGGCGAGGGATACAGAAGCATGAATGCGTGATATATAAGAAATTGAGATTTACAGGCATGTTGAATATGTAAAGTGAATTTTAATAAACCGTCTATATCAGCCACATCATTATCATTTTTCATCTTCTACGATTTTGCCAGTGGGCTGTTGTTTATGTTTGCGGATCTATCATATCTTCACCAATAGTTTTTTGGGGTTTTCTTACCAAGTTTTACATGAGTGGAGCTATTACCAAACAATGGCAGAAATTTCTTTCAATGTAAATTCGAATCCTCCAGAGTCCATACACCACCTCATTCTGAAAATCTTGGAATACGGATAAACCATTTGTGTCAGTCGAATCCCCACGGTAAAAAATATGTTGAAGTATTGGTTTGATGTGACGGAGACAAATGAAAGGATGCAGAATTGTGTAGCCTATGGGGCTGCTTAGGAAGCTAGAAAGCAAATGCTTGATCATGGGGCCAGGGATATAGGAGCATGAAAGTGTGGTATATACGAAAGAGAGATTTACCAGAACGTTGAATATGTAAAGTGAATTTTGCTAAACCGTATATATAAGCCACACCATTATCACTTATTATCCATATTATGGAAATGCTAAGGTAACTCCCTCTAAAGCGAGACTCTTCATGGACTCTCTGTCACCTTATAGCTTAACGTCAATTTTCTTACCAATACTAAAAAATATTGTGCAAAAAATATGAGGAAGTGTCCATTGAGAGTTCACTTTTGAAATAGTCCTTCAACATTCCTTTTCGTCTTAACATGAGATCTAAAATTACCATGTAAATCTCACTCCATATTATATTATTCAAGCCGTGTATTTTAGAGATAGATCTTACTTTTGCTCGCATTACAGCCATCCACTTCCATCTCTGCAACCACTATCTAAAATGCACGAAAGGCATCTCTTCAAGAGCACAAAAAACAGAGAGAGAGTTGTGCCTTTACAATTTCATTGATCACAAAAATGTGTCCAACTTCTCCGTTGCACAAACGAATCCACCAAAGACAACCTGGAACCGGCCATTCGATTCTTTGTAGCTCTTTTCAAATGCAAGACACTTGTTAATGCTAGTTTTGCCATAACCACTTCCATCTCCCAGAAACTATCTGTGTGCCCGATTTAGATTCCTTCACGTAGCAGTCGACGGAAATATTAAATCTGCATCAGATGGTACGAGTAGTTTTGTCGAGATGCAGAAACGTTGTCTGGAACTTTGGGCTTGAATTCTTCAGTTGGAGCACCACACCACCTTTGTATTTGCAAAGGACAACTTCTTGTTATAGATCCTCCTATTTTTGCAGATCATTCAGATTGAAGTCTCGGAAACATTAACATTCAGATCGTGTTTTCTCGATATGTAAGTATTAGGTCGTACAGTTTGTAGTTTGGTTGGCACCACCCAGTGGTATAACAAAAGACTGACTATTGCTAACATTCCAATCTTTTGTGTTATGCGATCTTTTGAAGTTCCGCTTCCATGCTACGTAGCATTAAATAATACGAGTATTGGATGACTTAAAACCACAATAAAAGCAATAACCCTAATTAATTCAAATCATTCAATCCTCATAGTATTTATTGCTATGTAGCTTGGAAGAATCTTTCGATCTTTTGATTTATTTGCAAAGGTGTGCTTTATTAGGTTACTAATTAAGGAATAACGGGGTTTTCTTCTTGGTTTGATTTAATCTACGTCATATACGTTATAATTTTAAAACTATTTTTGTAAAGGATTGTTGTTGTGGAGTCGAATATCAATACGCATAAAAGCATAAATTCTCCGTGCACGTACACACATTCATATTTCTGCACACACATTGAAATTGTCAAAATGTATCAATAACATGTTGACACATTTTTGTTGTTATTAGAATATAGGCATGTTATCTATTATATATCGACATTCCGTTAAAAAACAAACATCTATATCACTGCAGACTGTTGACATTTTTAGAAGTGATTATAAAATAATCAAAAGCGTTTTCAGATCACCCAAAACACTTTTGAGGTAACGTTTGACAAACAAAATTTAAAATGCTTATGGACACTTGCTTTTTTTAGGAACGGATCCCCTCCAGACTCAAATAAACTGAGTTTAAGGATTAAAAGATCCGTGCCATTGAAATTTGATCAAACGGCTACAATTATTATAATTCTAGAGGGCCCTCCTGTTTGTAGCAGTTGGATCAAATTTTAACGGTCCATATTTTTTGCTCAGGAGGCTCTGTTTATTTGGGTCCGCAGGGGATCCGGTTTCTTTTTTTTATATTAGAAGGTACGATTTGCTCTTAATAGAAATGCTTATGAGCAGAAGTGGGTATCCCATTTCCTTTGGTACTATTTGGTACGTGGGACGGGACGGTACGGAGTGGAACGAGACGTTCCGTCCCACGTTTGGTGCGCCTAAAACAGGTGGAACGCGCTATTTCACGAGACGAATTTTGAGTGAATTTTCGTTCCACCTCACCCCCTGGAACGACTCGTTCCACACCCGAAGAACACAAAATTATAACATCTTCGTATCCTTCATCCTCCTTGTTTCCATCCGAGTGTATCTTTGCTCCCTCTTCGTTCTGTCTCGTCCTGTTCCATCTTGTTCCGTCTCATTCCGTTCCATCTCATCATGTTCTATCCACATACCAAACGATACCAAAAAGTCTTCGAGTCCTTCTCCACGATGAATTGAGCCTCAAGCAAACATTGAAGGTCCCAATATAATAAAATAAAATAAATAAATAGAAAAAAGACAATTTTAAAGCGGCGATTGCGAAATGCCAGTACCGCGATGCTAGAAATCCATTAACCACTTCCCCAAGAAATGGAAGAGCCATCAACTTAAGGAGAGCAATTTGTACAAGCACAAGAAAAGTGCTCCATCAATCGCTTCTTCCAAGTATTATAAATAAATTTTTTAATATTGTCATTAGACTTTCATTGATTTCTCTGTTGAGGTAAGGTCTGTGCTAAGCTTGTATGTAATTCATCCTTTTAATTCTTGTTTTTTCATCTGGGTACTTTTTTTTTTGGCTGGATTTATGTATTTTTTTCCCTGTGAATTCGAACCCAAATCGGGATTAAGGATTTAGATGATAAAGGTTGATGAATTTTTTTATTTACGTGTTTGTATTGGCCCTGTTCTTGATTTGCTAGGGATTGGAGTTTTTGTGTTTTTAGCTGATACTGCAGTGGATAAAGTTCATAGATTTCTGATTTTGGAGGACCCATTTGTGAATTGCTTCTGAATTTGGATAAAAAAAAATTCTGGGTTTGCAGTTACATCTGTGATTTGTTGTTGTTGTTTTTTTTTTTTTTTTTTCGGGGCAAGTGTGATTTGTTGTATATGTGGTGAAAAAAATTGGATGGCTTTATTTGTTGTGAGATTCAATTTTTCAATCTCACACAGAAGGGTGGAGGAATTTTGAGATTAGGGTTAGTGTTACTGAATTCCTTAGGAGCTAAATGTTGCTGCTTAAGAATTAATAAGCCTTTCTAAGACCCAGTTTTGGGTTTTCTAAATTCTTCCCGTTTCTCTGTTTGTTTGTAGCAGTTTAAGATTAGGATCACTTTTTTGCCTATGGAGAAGCTTGATTTGTGGGTGAGATAGTATTGGGTTTTATGGGATATTCACCTTGCTTAGACAACGAATATAGCCAGCGTGGTGTTATGTTAAAAGTAGGACGAGGGTGCAAGAGTAGTATTTTATTTGTAGTGAACAATAGGCGGTGCTGCTGCTTTTTTCCAGCTATAACTACCTGATTCGTTTAGTTTTTCAGCTTGCTAGTTTATTGCATATGATGCCCATATTCAAAATTCTGTTCATCGCGGTCTAGGAATTCTGTTACAACTGTCAGTTTTGGTGTGTCTTCCGTTCTTCACAGGATCATAAGTCTGTTTACTTCTTTCAAATCCTTCGATTCTTATAGTTTTCTAGAAGAAATGCAGCATCAAATTTTGCATCCGTATTTGACATTCCTCCTTGATGCATATCTATGTAGTATTTCTGCATTATTCCCCTCCCCCCTCCCCCCGCGGGGGGCAAAGCGGGGAGCCTTGCTGGCTTGGGTTCACCCCTGAGTTTTTCTCTGATCTAGCATTTTGGTATCCCAAGAAGTTTATGATGTCACAGTATTGTTCTCTGTCACTGTAAAATTGAACATCAAGCATACATAGGTCATTGTAGTTATATGGTAGCTACTTTTGTATTGGGTAGCCAGACCACATAGTACAAAGTAATTCGAACTTTGCCAAATTAAGAGCACTGCCATATTGTAGTCTCTGCCTACTTTTGATTGGTGTTTCCCAACTGCATGATTGATATGTTATTTAGGTTCCCATGTGGAATGATCATATTCGGTTGTGGTCTGAATACTCGTCATATCTACAGGTTTCATTTACCCTTCCGAATTGTCATTGACTAGAAATTGTCAATAATCAAATTGATTGCAGTCAACTGAAATTTTCTAGTATGTATCATGATGTTTGAGAAGTTTAACACATTGTATGATCTTACTCTTTCTTCTGAACTAATATGATGATCTTTTATCAGCACACGAAGTGAGAAACAAAGGCAATGGTGAAGGCATACACACAAGAGTACACATACAAGCACCCATGGGAGCGGGTGACTTCCGCATCATGGAAAAAATTTGCAGATGCTGAAAACAAACGCACACTATCACATATCCTTGAAGTTGACACACTGAACCACAAGCTTGATCCCAGCACAGGAAAGCTTTACACCACACGTGCTATCACTGTCCATGCGCCAGGACCATGGTTTGTCCGCAAAATTGTTCGCCAGGATGTCTGCCACTGCGTTGAGTCAACAGTTGTGGATGCGCAAGCACGATCAATGCAACTTGCCACCAATAATATTAGCCTCGAAAAGTTTATAGAGGTGGAGGAGAAGATCAGGTATGATCCCCACCCAGAGAACCCAAATGGTTGGACATTATGCCGACAGGAGACTAGCATTCGAATCAAGCCTTTATCAGCATTGGCATCAATGGCAGAAAAGGTTGAACAACGCTGCGCCGAGAAGTTTGTGCAGAACAGTGCCAAGGGTAGAGAGGTTATGGAGAAGATATGCAAGTATCTTGAAGCTGAATCTAAAGGGATTTCTTTCTAACTTGAACCGGATTTTGTAGTGCTAGATCATGGGCTTGTGAACCCTTTCAAAGTAGAAAATAATCGAAGACGGAAAGTGTAGAACCGTGGACAATTTAACCTCGAATCTCTGTCGGTTGAAATTTTGATACCGTGAAGTATTTGTTGTGAACTTCAGTTCTGCATCACTCTACATGTAGTTTTTGTAGCTTTGTTCTTGTGTTTGATGATTTACCCAATCTCTCTTGTTCATTGTTTACAATTCAGAAGTTATCTAATTTTTCGCTTTTGAATTAGCTCAGTGATATGAAAACCCAATCGGCAAAAAATAGATAAAAAAATCGATCGTAAATACATATACGCATGGAAGCCACATCAATACTTTACAATAGAAGATCCACTGACAATGTACTAGAAGAAACAAGTGCGATATGAACAGCGCATAGACACATTACGAAGATTAACCGGAACCATGTCCATCAAACCGGCATAGACTACAACTTAAGACACTGGAGCAACACATAAGCTTCTCCCAATCGCAACAAATACAGAGTTCTACAGAGTGCAGAGATGCCTAACTCGCCTTACCCTCCCCAGTGGATCTAATATTACAATAGGGCAAGTGCTAAGATACCGCTGCAGACGAAGCCGTCTCGTGGATGAAAACAAGCATCAATTTCGGAAATCAAACTTCACTGCACCACACTTAGATTTTACCAAGCTTGTCAGCTTTTACGACAGGGTTGGCTTTCGCAATAGCATCCTGTCCAGCAGTGAGATAATCGTAAGAGCAGTCATGTTTGTCTGAATAACGATGTACTGCACAAAAGAGGTGGCCACACCGACAATTGAACCCTGTTAATCCAACCCGCTTGTTGCAAGTGTTGCAACGTTTTGGGCCCTCTGGCTTTGGCTCACCAGATGACCCTGAACCAAAGGAAAAGGATGGTTGCGAAGAGTGAGTTTTTGGCTCCATTGGATGGGGTTGAACATCCACGGAAGCAACAGGCTCATTTGCGTTGATGCTTGATGTTCTGTTGACAATGCTTCCAAAGGATGATGCAGCAAGCTTCGCCTGCTCCTGTTTCAAGACCATGTCCTTGTGACACTTGGAGCACATATTCATAGTAGCCGCACTTCCGAAAAACCCACAATTGTTTACGCACAAAATAGGACCTTCAGGGGCAGATTGACATCCAGTCTCCTCGTGCTCCATCTTTTCAACTTACCTGCAAAGAGAGCACCTGAAACCCAAAGTTCAAATTCGACCTCAGATTTCTCACCACTAGCAATTACAATAACTTCACAAACTACCCAATACCTGACCCTTGACTCTCAAATTTTGACTACTCATCCAAATAAATAATCCACACAAAAACCCCAAATTAATAATTTGCAGATTTCCCCTAGAATCAACAAAAACTGGGTAATCAACACAAAAATCCCAAAATGCAAATTTGCAATGAACCCCTTAGAAACCTAAATCAACAAAAACCCAAACTTGGTCAGCTATACAAGCACCTATGAAGCACAGATACTTCAGTTGCGCATATCCTGTATCCGATGCTTCATCTGATACGATATATATCATGGTCAAAGGATACGGATTTAACTTTATGGATACACGTATCCCACATTTGGGAAACAAGTATCCGGCTTTTACATACCTTTACACTTTTAAATGAGAAATTAAGATGAGAAATTAATACGAAACAGAGCTTTTTTTGCAGATAAAGAGACTAGATTTCCAACTTTTCTTCTCCAACAAATCAAATGAAATTGAATTTGGATATTTAGAGTTAAAATATGATTTAAATATATATTTTTATTGTCGTATCATATACATATACATGCATCCCAAATTGCAAATTTGCAGAGAACCCCTGAAAACACTTCAAATCAATAAAAAAACAAAACAGAACTTGGTCAGCGTTGCAAGCACAATAAACATATCCATATACATACACAGAAACCATACCCGGTTAAAAACAAATCTCTTGAAATTGCAAGTCTGAAACCCCCGAGCTCAGAATCGCATCAAACACGAAGCCCCTGTTCACCTAAAAAAAACCAAGAATTACAATCAGAGTCGGCAATCGAGTACGAAAGATCGGAAAAATCCCCGATCCAAAGTATAAATTGAAACCAAATACACACAAATCAAGCAGTAATTGAAATTAGGGGATTTTCAAAACCGTAACCCTAGCAGATTTTGGATCGCCCGAGGAGAGAGAAATCGAGGGCCAGCAAGAGAGAGAGAGAGTTGTGTTTCACTATTTTCCTGTGCGACGCTCTCGTGAAATTTAATAACGACCATTTCTATTATTATGTCGACGTGGCGGTTTTCTATTGGCGGGAGGTCTTACCTCAATTGGCGCTAATTTCCTCTTTTGTCCCTTTTTGTCAGGGAGCTAATATATTCTCCTTTACGGAAAGGGATTCTCCGCGGATATATTTTGTAAGAATCTAAAGATTCTCACATTCTAACCTAACCGTTTATCGTATATCATGTAGTTAATTTTCGTCAGATACTATTTATGTTTTATTTTAAATAATTTCTTACCATACGATACACGATAAATAACTAAGATGTGAGGATTCTTAAGATTCCTACAAAGTGGATCCAGATGGAATCCAATTCCTTCCTTTACCAGCACACCAAGTGACAAACAAAACGATGGTGAAGGCATAAACACAATACCACATACAAGGGAATATTTTTACTCTTCATCTTATTTATTATTGTTATATGAGTTTAAATTTTAAGATTTGTAGAGTGAACAACACATTTTTCAAAATTTAAACTCACCAAACGGTGATAAATAAGATAACGAATATTACCACCACTTGAAGGTATACAACACCCATGGGAGCAAGATGGTCCGCGCTCGGACTTGTTCCACACAAACAGGTGATCCAGTTGCTAAACCCCAAAATTTCTCCATGGAGGGAGTGACTTCCACATCGGGTAAAAAATTTACTAATACTAAAAACAAACACACACTATCACGTACAACAATGATACACGAGGTGAGAGTTGAACCCAAAACCTCAGATACAAGGGCCGAGGAGAGAGTTGAACACAAAACGTCGGATACAAGGGCCGAGCTACAAGTCCTTTTCCCGTGTTAACTGCCAGAAAATTTCCGCGTCTTTTACCGGCCAAGTGTTCTTTCCCTTGACAACAGTTACATTCTGAGTTCAAAAATTGATCATAATAGTATTGAGAACTAAATCTTTAAGAACACACATGAAAACCCGATCGACCAAAAAGGGAGAGTAAATAGAATTATGCATGGAAACCACATCGATGCTTTACAATAAAAGATCCACTGACAATGTACTAGAAGAAACAAATGCGATATAAACAGCGCCGGGACACATTACGAAGATCAACCCGAACCATGTCCACCAAACCAGCATAGACTACAACTTAAAAGACACTGGAGCAACACATAAAGTTCTTCCAATCACAACAAATACAGAGTTCTTCGGAGTGCAGAGATGCCTAAACCGCCTTGCCTCAGTAGATGTAACATTATAATGGGGCAAGTGCTAAGATACCGCTGCAGACTCCGAAGCCATCCCGTGGATGAAAACAAGCATCAATTTTGAAAATGAAACTTCACTGCACCAGGCTTAGATTTTATCGAGCTTCTCAGCTTTTACGACTGGGTTGGCTTTCGCAATAGCATCCCGTCCAGCAGTGCGATAATCGTAAGCACAGTCATGTTTGTCTGAATAACGATGTACTGCGCAAAAGAGGTGACCACACCGACAATTGAACCCTGTTAATCCAACCCGCTTGTTGCAACTGCTGCATCGTTTCGGGCCCTCTGGCTTTGGCTCACCAGATGACCCAGAACCAAAGGAAAATGATGGTTGTGAGCTGATTGTTTGTGGTGCTACTGGCTGAGATTGAATGTCCACAGGAGGAGCAGCAACAACAGGCTCATTTGCATTGATGCTTGATGTTCCGTTGACAATGCTTCCAAAGGATGATGCAGCAAGCTTCGCCTGCTCCTGTTTCAACATCATGTCCTTGTGACACTTGGAACACATATTCATAGTAGCTGCACTTCCGAAAAACCCACAATTGTTTACGCACAAAATAGGACCTTCAGGGGCAGCTTGACATCCAGTCTCCTCGTGCTCCATCTACTCAGCTTACCTGCAAAGAGAACACCTGAAAACCAACAATTTAATAGGGGACAGCTCAGTAAAAGCGAAAATTCACAAGCCCCCTATACACGAAATCAAAAGAACAAACACAAGCAATAACTTACTGAACACCATGTATAATTAAAATAATGCTCGCAGTATAATTTAATGCTGGTTGTATATAAGCAATGTAAATACTAAATTCTTGTTGGAAAGGCACAACTTGTTAAGACTGTATATGATTCCATGTTACTTAATATCAAAGAATGTGAGGTCCGGGTATTGTATCTTTATAGTTTCCACACAACTCATCTTTGAACAGAAACCGTTTAGATTTCAATCCTGAAATCCCATAGAACATCATTAACAACGTCCAAAGACGTTAAACCAGTAAAAATTCTTATTGAATTTGTATCACAAGGACATATGCTTGCAAATTCAATAAGATAAAAAAGAAAACAGAAGACTGCTAAAAGTCGGAAGCAAAATCTTTATTAGAATACCCGGATGGACATTCGTCGTGACAACAAGTATTAGTAGTCAAGCCACACAAACACCTATCGACGAACGGAAAGAAAGTATATACAAAGGAATAAAATCAAATACAAAATAAAAATGAAATCTAATTATTATAGACCTCCTCATTTGTGCCAAAGCTCAAATTCAACCCCAACTAGCAATTGCAATAACTTCACAAAAAAACCAATACCTGACCTTTGACACTCAAATTTGAACTAAATAATCATTCAAATAATAATCCACATAAAAACCCAAAATTGCAAATTTGCAGATAACCCCTAAAAACACCTGGAATCAACACAAAAATTCCAAATCCCAAATTTGCAGAGAACCCTCAAAAACACCTAAAATCAACAAAAAAAACCCGAACTTGGACAGCTATACAAGCACATGCATAAATATACATACACATACACCGAAATCGTACCCTGTTAAAAGAAAACCTCTTGAAATTGAACCTCTGAAACCGATTTCCCGAGCTCAGAATCGCATCGAACACGAAGCCCCTGTTCATCCAAAAAACCAAGAATTAAAATCAGAGGCAGCAATCGAATACAAACATCAAAGAAATCCCTCTATCAAAAGCAGAAAACTTGAAACCAAATTCAAAGAAATCAACAGTAATTGAAATTAGGGGATATTCAAAACCCTAACCTAGCAGATTTTGGATCGCCCGAGGAGAGAGAAAGCGAGAGCCAGCCAGAGAGAGAGAGAGAGAGAGTCGTGTTTCTCTGTTTTTCGTTTTCCTGTTCGACCCTCTCGTGCAATTTAATAACGACTATTTCTACCATGAGTCCGACGTGGCGGGATCCTATTGGCTCTCATGAATTGCCCTTTTTGTCCCTTTTCTTCGAAAAGGTTGGGAAATATGCTGGTAAGGGTTAGGTGTAGTGGTCGGTTAATCACAATGGTAATGTCGAGATTTTATTCTTTCCCAAGTAATTAAAAACCATTGTTCAGGGTGATGGAAATACTTTGATACAAAAGTGTAATAAGATAATTTGTTGGATAATTAAAAAAAAATGACTAATTGTATTATGATATTTGGTGTACCAAACTGTTCTTGGCACACTGAACAAAAATTTGTTAAATTTTTTTATTGAATACCAAACCCGTTTGGAATTTGATAACATGAGCTTGTTTAGAGTAAAAATTACAACGAATAAACATACTGGTAATTCACGAATTTAAACTTTATTATTAAAATGTAAGCAGATCTTTTCGACTGCCAAAGAGTGAGTATTTATCATTTTATCAAATATAAATCACAAATTCATGTACATAATCACGAGTTTAATAAAAACTTATGGAAAAAAATATTAGAGATTTTAAGTAATAATATTGTATTGAGGATTTTTTATACTAGTATTATATTTTAAACTGATCTACATTGTGGATTAAATACTCGAGCTCGGATGCATAAAAATGGGAATTACATGTGCTCAAGGCAATATGACTACACCCACATATGTTGTTGTAATGACCAATTTAGTTTCAACAGATTTATTATATCTTATGAGAAAACTTAACAATTCTTAAGTAATTTTGATGATAGATTAAAAATTAAACAAAATATAGTTGAATAATTGTGCACAGGTTTTATGAGTAGTGCTAGGTATACTAAATTATCAAATCATGTGATATGTTATCAATAAAAAATATGCACATTAATCAACACTTAAGTGATAATTCAATCATCAATAACACGTCATATTATTTACAAAAATTGGTCTAAATAATTGACTTCCCACAATACCCGAGCCTTTATAGTTTAACTTCCATTTGATTACTTATATTTTACTCTCAATCAAACTATGAATGCCATATGATTGGTGACACTTCAACCACAAATATGGTAGTGATGATGAATATGTCCATGGAACCTCAATATGCAAGCAAACACTGCCTTTACAAATTTTGAATATAAAAGGTTTGCTAAATAGTCACTAATTAGTTCTAATTTTCCCCCTTTGCTTTTGCCTCATATCTTCTCTCATTTTTATACTTTGATCCTCATTTATGTTTGATTTAAAGCATGTCTTTGAGTACTTTCAGTCATTACCCTTTCTGTTCTTTTCTTTTTTCTATGTCTTGTCTAGCTAATCTTTAAGAGTAGGACAGATGGTTTCTGCATGATTCCCTTTCATTGGACTTGTATGCTACTCTCTTGCGCTTCGATTCTTCGAAGGCGGTCATATATGGAACTAAGAAGTAAGAACGATGCGCTGTGGTCTAAAAAATGGAAGATTATCGGCAATAGAGCAAATCGGGGAGGAGATTTGGAGCTGGTTTCTTGTTCTTCACAAATTTGAGAAAAAGATAGAAAATTTTACAGAAGTTCTTTTCATTTCTTCCTTACTACGTTCCTTCTTGCAGATGACTTTGTTAGCAAATCAAAATAATATTACACAAATATTGTTCAGTGCAAAGATTCATGGGCGGAAAAGGTAAAAATTTACAATGCTTATGTTATTGTCTTTCAAAAATTTTCTGCAGCCTGCATTGAACTCAGGAAATATGTGTGTTCTTCCAGATAAGATAGTTACATAGAGGAACATTTTTTTAAGGCCCGGCTGTTGTTAGCTGTCGATTACCTCTATCCGAACGGCGTTCATCAAAGGAATTTGAAGGCCTTTGCTCAACATGAAGGGCCTTTGCTCCTTTATGCTTGCACATTGCATTGTTTGGTTAAAAGGCATTTGGATCATATCATTAACTTAGCTGCAATCTTTTAATTAGAAAAATGTCATACTTCTTTTGAACTTAAGGAAAATAACAGAGAAGAATTCATCGGAGAAGATCGTTTGTTGAAGCAATTGAAACCCACGCCTTAGTGAAGAAACTAAGATCGGCTTTCTACAAGCACCATTCACCCCTTTAGGACAAAACATTATTAGGACTCATGCTAAATCAAGCATGGCCAACCTTCCATCTTAATCCTCTTTACGCAAAGTCCAACTTGTTTCATTAGGCAAATATGTGGACTTGCCCAAGATTAGAAAACTTGATCTTTATTAGGATAGTGATTAAACTGAAAGAACCTGATGAACTGCGAAAAACATCTGATTGAATTTGCTAGTTATATCTCATCGAAAGCCATTTATATTTCCTGACTGCATATGTCAAGATCTTCTCTCAGATATCGTAAACCTGTGCTCTAATCGACCTTCCTACGAATGAAAATCTGGTTTTGTAACAGCTTTGTTGCAGAGGAAGAAGATCATCTTCTATCTCCAAGGCAAAAATGAAAAACGAGATCTTCATAATCCGAACCTCTGGTGGAATCTCAGGAAATTAGTACTCTATTTTGTAAAACTTCACATCATCATTCAATCGCCACCCACATTTCTTCATTCGTTATTTCTTTTATCTTATTTTCAATTGTCTATAAAAAAAAAGAACCATTACTTTTTTTCTTGGACACGATGTTACTCGCAAAATTTATCATTGTGTTATCAATATACGTATCCATGCACATTAACGACTATATAAACAATTCGTGCTGCACAAAGTTTATAGTAAAGTAATGCTCGTTTATATATGGCACTAATTAAAATGGTGGTATAGCAAAATGAAGCAAACAGATGATAAAAAAGAGAAAGAGAAATGATCAAGGCCAAGAATAATATGCGTAAGTAGCGTTATAGCTTCATTTATTGGGTAATATAGTACACGCACACGCCCTAATTAAAGATGATCAAGTACTTCTCTCATTCTTTTTTATCACTTGATTAATAATTTAGTGCAAGTAAATGGCCAAGAAGGACAAGAGTGTAGCTCCAACCAGGGATCCAACCGCGTTCATGTTGCTTCCGTTAGGTGCTGGTGTAGAAGCTTGAGGGCCAGCTGCAGCGGTGGGGGTGGCAGCGGTAGTGGCTGCAGCGGTGGTGGCTGCGGCAGGGGTGGCTGCAGCGGTGGTGGCTGCGGCGCCCTTTACAGGTGCAGCGGCCATTGCTGCGCTGATGCAGACGGCAACTACGAGGACAACCAAGGCAATGTTCTTCATGGCCATTTTGTGGGTGGCGTGCGGTCGGTCTAGGGATCGAAAACACGCCTTGTAATTGGAATGTTAAGAATTTAGAGAGGTATGTATTGATCAATCTCGTAGTAGTTTGTAGCTGTACTGAGGAAATTAGGGAGGGGCTTGGGGGTTATATATAGCTTTGGAGTTTCTAACTGTGGAGGAGCATTTGGCTATTTTTGGAATAAATCTGTTGGGTTTTTGTGTGAGGTGGGGAAGGTATGTACCTGTATGCTTTGCATGAACTACGGCGTCTAGAATGGTATAACAAACTAACATAAGCAAGCGACTTGTATAAATGGCATATAGAGCGTTCACCCTACTATCCCAATATAGTTTGTATCTAACAAAAGCTAACAAATTAAATTAAGGCTGGTTTATTGATAGGAATGTTATTGAGCTCGTTTGAAATGCTTTTAGAAAAATATTTTTGGATTTCAAAAAACACTTAATTGTTTTCTGCAAGATGCATCAGTTATGTGCTTCAGTTCCATTACTAAAGATTGGTTTAAAAATACATTTTCACAAAAAATATTTTCCATCATTCTAAAAACACTTCCAAACGAGCCATTAACACTCAAAAAAATCATTTTGCACTTCTGATGAGTATATTTTTTTTTTTCTAAATATCAAAAGTTTAAAAAAAATGCAAAATATTTTTTTTTTAAAGTTCCAATAATAGCACCCTTATTAATATCTCATAATTTGTTAAACACAACCTACTTATACAGCGTTCATCCTACTATCCCAATATAGTTTGTATCTAACAAAAGCTAACAAATTAAATTATGGCTGCTTTAATTGATAGGAATGTTATTCAGCTCATTGTGTTTTTGAAATGACTGAAACGTTTTTAAAGAAAAAAAAAATTTGGGTTTCAAAATACACTTAATATATTTCTTGCAAGATGCACCAGTTATGTGCTTCACTTCCATTTTACTAGATATTGGTTTACAAAACAGTTTCACAAAAAACCCTTTCTACAATTTTAAAAGTACTTCCAAATGAGTCATTAACACTCAAAAATATCATTTTGCACTTATGAGTATATTTTTCTTTCTAAATATAGAAAGTTAAATTGCAGAATAACTTTTTTAAAGTTCCAATAATAGCACCACTTAGTACTACGGTCTAGTGGTATTTATCTTCATTTGTAAGTGAGATGTTTTAGGTTCGATTCTCGCCAAAGACGAATTTCAACCATATTATTGCTAGCTCATTGTGAGGTTTAGCCTACTCCTATAATATTAATTAATATCTGATCATAATTTGTTAAACGCAACCTACATATTGAAACAAATGCACATTTTTTTGTTTGTTTAGGAATTGTCTTAGGACATTCACGTAACATACCCAACTACTACGCGCACCCTCTCCACATAACACCGTTTTCTAGTACGAGACAAATGAAAATTTGAATTGCCAGCAACAATACTCCGCTTCAACATTGCAATATTTCAACCACCACGGGGTGGTCCAGGAGCTAGGATGAATTCCAAGTTCGTGGTCTACACGACACATTGAGATTTGATTTCGGGTATTAATGAATCACACGATAATTGCCAGCAAAATAATATACCTTGTATTTTTAATTAGGAACTACTGAAATAAGTGTCAACTATTCGGTTGCTTGTGAAAGAAACTATAGATATAAAGCTCTGCCAAGATAATTTCACGTTACTTTGCTTTGTACTTTAAGGATCCTCGTCGGATCATTTTCTTAGGGATCTTAGGGATCCTACAATTATGTATGTGCATTGTGTATCGTACGGTCAGAAATCATTTTAAAATTTAAAATTTAAAACTAAATTTAAATAGTACTAAATGATTTCTGACCGCACGATGTACGATAAACAGAAACGATCACATAATCCCTAGGATCCCCGATCCTTGCCGGATCCTTTTCCTAAAGAAGTCCAAATATTTGGTTGCTTATGCTATTTTGTTACATCTCTACCGAAATATCTTCACGTTTTTCATTGTTTGCCAACCGAAAACTGGCTCGTGGATCTTGGTTTGGCCAATAACTAGTATGACATTGTTAATACTGATATAATAATAAAAAAATAAAAATAAAAAATAAAAAAACACGAGTCATGCCTCATATGGAGGGTAGGTTTACTTGTTCATTATGAAGCCATGTCCCGTGGTTAATTTAGGGTTTCACCAATAGTATTGACATTGTTTACTTGTTCATCGGCTTGTGTGATTATTTGTATTTTTAACTTACAAAACAACCGGACCAAGCGGCCTATAATTTTTTATAACTTGGTCTAACGCTTCTTTACGATTGGACCACGCAGTTGGTCCAATAAACCAATCCAAGCTCAAGACTTCGAGATCCAGTCCATGGTCCAAATCCAATTCAGAGAAATCAAGGCACGTGGTTCACAAAAAAGAAATTTTGGTGCGATGACGATCATTTCCGGATTTTTTTTTTTGTGAGAATCCTAATGTTCAATTAATCATAGTTGTTTATTGTAAACCGTGTGACTATATTTCGTTAGGTATTATTTGCATTCAATTTTAAATAAAAAATTTACAATAATTTATGGCTACAAAATGACTGATGAAACTGATCCCCCAGAATAAGATCCTGTTCCGTTTTGGTGGTCCTGAGAAATCTCACACGTGGAAAAAACTAAAATGACAGGGATCAAGATTCAGACGTGATGAGAAAAAAATGATATCCAATCGAGGCAATTATGGTCCATGGTCCATGGTCCACGGAAGGAAAAAGTTTATGATTCTTGTCCAAAGATGCTTGGAGATCAGCTTATGGGAAACTCAAATAGCTAGGCAAGAAACAAAGCCAATCAACCCCCAAAAAGACATGAGTATTCCAAGAAGAGTTGATTGTCGAACATCACACTACAACATTGGAGCAGTCGCGGAAGGAAGGTTTTTCAAATGGACAAACTTGCGGGACAATAATTAAGTTGCCGACCTAGGAGAGATTTTTCAATGTGACTGGCACATGGAGTGGTACATCACGTGTTACTATATAAATTGTAGGATATGTATGTTAAGAAGTTAATAACTTAAAATAAAATTTTTCACCACTTACATAAAAATACGTGGTGTACCACTTATGTTTCCATCATGATAAAAAAAATTTCCCAACCTAAGGCTGGCGCGACTTTATAAATATGAAGCTTGAAGGAAAGAAGAGGGTAAATCATGAAGAATAAATTTAAATAAATACTATAGTTTCATTTACTGGGGAATATATTACACGTACACACCCTAATTACAAAGATGAAGTATTTCTCTCATCTTTTTTTTCCACTTGATCATCGATAATTTAGTGCAAGTAAAGGGCCAAGAAGGACAAGACTGAAGCTCCGATCAGAGATCCAACGGCGTTCATGTTGCTTCCATTAGGTGCTGGAACAGAAGCATCGGAGACGGGAGCTGCGGAGGGGGTGGCAGCTGGGGTGGCGGCTGCAGCCTTTAGAGGTGCAGCTGCCATAGCTGCGGACATGCAGACAGCAACCACCAGGACAACCAAGGCAATCTTCTTCATGGCCATTTTGTGGGTGGCGTGTGGTCCGTCGATGGATCGAAAACAAGCCTTCCAATTGGAATGTTAGGAGAGGCTTGTAGAAGTCGGTAGCTGTCCTGAGGAAGATAGGAGGGCAGACGGAGATATATATAGTTTTCGACGGAGGAGAGTTTTGTTATTTTTGGGATGAAATCTGTTGGATTTTGTGTGAGGTTTGGAAGGGTTAATACGTACGTGTATGGTTTTTGCATTAACAACGCCTACATGCATGGGTATAACAAACTAACAAATTAAGTAATAAATGTCAAGATTATGGGAGGATTTACGAACAATATTCATACCCATTTTTGTATCATTGTATGTGAGGGTAATATGAAAGAAAATCAGGTAAGGTGGTTTGAACACATGAATTAAGACTCACAGATGTTCTGGTTAGAAGATGCAACTATAAGATGGAGGCTCGGCGTAAAAAAGGTAGGTGAAAACCTAAAAAGACTTGGAAATTAACTTTATGAAAAAATATAGAGTACTTGGAGCTAACGAAAGTCATGGTGCAAAACTGACCCAATGATGTCCTAGAATTCGTAGAACCGACCTCACTTAGTGTTGTGTTGCTGTATGTGAGGGTAATAGCATGCATAATTACATATTGAAAAAAAAATGCTAAAGAGATCACATTCTTGTGCTACAATTATGTAGCTATCTGATGTGGCAAGTGTAAAAACTTAATTCCGTCACCAATAAACCTATAAAAGGATCACATTCAAATTGGATCCACCTAATGTGAATCATTTATCATCAAATTATCGAACTCATGGCATTTTTAGATCATCAACCTTATTTTATCAAATTGACACCTAATAAGCATCAAATCCGTATAAGTTAATGTTGGATTATCTTAACACCTAAACAAATTAAATTTCTTAATAGTACGTGCTTAATTTTCTTGAAATGTTTGTCTTATATAACTATAAGTAATTTTTGAAGGAAAACTTAGATAAGAGTATTCAACCACGCTAGTGGTAGAATACTAAGTTTTTTTTTTTTTTTAAAGAAAAAAAAGGGACCACTTGACAGATTCGTCGTAACAATCCACAATTTCGGAGGTCGGGAAGACTCACTGAGACATTTTATCCTTCCCTTGAGCACCATCGTGAAATTCACTAGAGCTAATAATCGAACTTAAAACATACCGTGTGAAATACGAATCTAAAATTCGTCCTCAACCTGCCACCCTGTGGTGGTTGAATGTAAATACAAAGTTGACTGTAGAGTAAAATAATTTAAATAAATCGAGTTTTAACGAAAAACTCACGGTACTATTCACTTTAACTAAAAATCACATTTTTACATTAAAAAGTCAAACATGGGACTATTTATTTTACCCTTTATTTTATCCTTATCGTTAAAACTCAAAATTTTCAAATCATTTTCTTTAGTTTTCCTTTAAATAAAATCTCCCCCATGAAGAAATCTTGGAAGTGAAAACAAGTTGACACTTTCCTTCTTTTATTTTCTTTGGTAAAGCATCATTGTTAAACTTTCTTTACTCAACGGTCTAGATATCGCCACCCTATTCAACAAAGACAACCACCGACCAATAGAGCCGTTATGGGGACCACAGAAAAGAAGCAAAAGGCTGACATGTCACCTTCCAATCGTGGGGCCCCATGACGTATTCGTTACCGGAATTGGATCCCCTCCTGAGCAATGATGGAGATCCTCATAACCCATTAATACGGACCGTTGAATTTTGATCAAATGGTTACAAACAAAATGTTCATCTAAAAATTATAATAATTGTAACCGTTGGATCAAAATCTAACGGTCTGTGTTAGTAAGTCAAGAGGATCCTCATCATTTGCTCAGGAGGGGATCCAATTCCTAACGTTACCATCCTCGTCCTCATAAAACAAAAATTGAAGATTTTTAAGTTTATTTACAAAAATTAAAATTAAAAGGGTCTATAAATACATGTCTCTCCAGGTTTTCAACTCAACAGAAACACAATCCCTCTCTCTCTCTCTCTCTCTCTCTCTCTCTCAGTTTACTCAATCCATTATCTGTTCTTCCTCTCTAGAAATGGCGCAAGTTAGCATCTGCAAAGCTGTGTTCTTGATGGTAATCGCCATTGTGCTTGTCTCAGTTACGGCTCAGGATGGCGCGCCGGCACCATCACCGGCATTGGATGCTGGAGCCGGTGTTCCGGTGACAATTTCCGGCGCTTTTGTTTACTCTTCGGTGCTACTCTCTCTCTTTGCGCTGCTGAGGCATTAGGGAGATTTGAGACCGAGACCGCTATTTAACTGTTGTGGTATTTTTTTTGTATTCTTTCGGAGATGGATTTCACCATTTGTTGTGGATGTTATATTGCTTTCATCATAATATATATACAGTAGTGGTCTGAATCTGCTATTTTTGGCCTTCAATATTGCATTTCTAGCACCAGCGGCCGCAGTCTAGCGGCCATGGCCATCTCTTTGGCCCCGATCTGGCAACATTCTACCAAGCATTTGAAGTTTAGAAGCTAACTTAAGACGCAATGCCTACTTTAGAAGCTAACCGGGACGAGAACTGTTCAGAAGAATTACATTTAACATTCCTACTCACAATAAATTCATAACCTCCGGGCAAATAAGAACCGAACTCGCAGCCAGCGTCCGCTTGAGAATGCTAAAATCAAACCATCCTAGAGTATTCATATATCTAACAATGGCAATGGTGTTGTGTAGGGGAATTCTTACTTGAATTTCCCGTTGTGTCTACACCTATAGCAATTCTAACTTCTTGTTGGTCTCAAATATTTCGGATTTTTTGGATACCCTACGAGTTTAGAATTGCTATTGGTCTAGACACAGGAAATTCCAGCATATGGCTACCACACTGTAGCCATATACGGGAATCTCCGGCACAACCTTTGCCTTGTTGTTTGACCTCAACCAAGAATCAGTACAAATATTTCAGATTTTGCTGATCCTCTTAACTCGTCATCCAGCAAATTATATAACATTATAACTAATCCTTGAAAGTTGGTTGTCAAAAAACAACCACCAACATCCATATCTTGATGAATGATTTCTAACTAACCGATAACTTGGCTCAGTATTTCTAGAGTTTGAATTTCGTGTTGGGCCTAAGTTCGGCTTCTTACTGGCGGGAGGTGCACGGGGTGCCTCCACAGTTCAGAGTGCTGGAAGCTAAACCTTAGACATTGTAGAGGGTAGGAAGTTGGGTTCTACAAAGATGCACACTCACACAATATCTGAGAAGTAGCTCAACTGTAATCCAGATGATACTCAAACAATTCTACTGATAGAACACAACAAATGCTTCAAAAAAACCAAAATGTACGCCACAATAACAAACTGTTCAGACAATTCATAATGAACTAGTGATTCGTGTTGCTGAGGGGCCGTTTAATAACCATTTCACTTTCAGTTCTCAGTTACCAAACAAGATTTCAATTTCAAAAAAGTGAAACAAAAACTAAAAATTGAAAACGAAATGGTTATCAAACTGCCTCTAAAGATTACAACACACAATTCACACCGAACATAAAGGAGAAAAAAGCAGATTCATCTCTATGTTCTCGACAATATGAAACATCTCGAATGTAAATTCTCAAAGTTATCAAATTCATACAACTCCTGCCAAGAATTCCAATTTCGCTATGCCATTCCCAATTAATGGCATTATTGATTTACTAATTCAAAATGAAGAATTATAGAATTCAACAGTGAGATTATATCACTACAACAACAAAATTCGAAACTCTAAAGCCTCAAATTTCCAAAAATTCATCTCTTTTCCTCAGCACCAATGCCTATTCCCTCACCTAAAGATTAATCCTTTTGAATCAATTATCCAATTATCCAACTATCCAAGTGTAACCTATTTCTCCAATCACCTAATATATACTAACAAAATCGAAATATAATCGAAAAAGATACAAAATTTAACTCATACCCATCAATCTACTCGCTCTTAGCATCTTTACCATCTTTAGCAGCTTCACCTTCACCTTCACCGGCACCGGCACCTGCCTCCTCCAGCTTCTTCTTATTCTTCTCTATGGCGGCAGCTACTTCACCTGGCATGTACTTCTCGTCATGCTTGGCCAAAACCTCCGTAGCGGCAAAGTAGCACTCGCCGCTCCTAGCCTTCTCCGATATGCTTTTCGTCGAAATCTCCCTCCGAATCTCCTCCGTGAAAGGCTTCACAAATCCCTCCACCACCACCGAGTGGCCCTCCCGGAACAAATCGGGCAATGATCCCTTGTACCGGACCAAGATATCGGTCATCAAATCGGTGACGACGAACTCCATCTCCGGCGAGGAAGACGGCTGGACGACGCTACCTTCGAGGACGAGGCCGCCGACCCGGAACTTGCTCTTGCTAGGGTTTGCGGAGTATTTCTCGATAGCGTCGGTTGGGGTGACGTAGAAGACGAGCTGGTCTTGGAAGCTGTTGAGGACGATGACAATGAATCCGGCGATGCAGCTGAAGGTCAGGGCGTAGGTCCAGAGGCGGCGGGTTTGGAGCTGGCGAGCCCGGGCGCCGATGTCGACGGGTTTGGGGCGGGTCGGACCTCGGCGGGCGGTGGAGAGGAAGCGGAGAGTGAAGGGGAGGTGGGGATTTGATGGAGGGTGGAGATGGGGGGTGGAGAGTGGAGAGAAGATGGAAGGTGGAGATTTGAATACCGGGTGGTGGTGGTGGATCGGGGTTGTGGTGCGGAGGAGGTGGGATTTGAGGCGGAGGGCGATGCGAGTGGCCATTTGGATTTGTGGGTGAATTTTCTCGGGAAAGTGATGGAAAATTGGGGTGGAAAAGTGCGAGGGGTTTGGAGAGGTAGAAGAAGCAGCCTCTCTACAGAAGCTCTCTGTTTTTGGTCAAAGGGACATCGGAAGGATAGGAAGGGAATTTGGAAATTTTGTGTGTGTGTGAGTGTGTATTTTTTTTGTTTTTTCCCCAAAAATTTAGGGCATATTTGATAACGTATTACAACCCCTTTGATCTTAGGAGGTGATTTTTACACGTAGTTTTTAGCTTTTTATATACATTAAAAACACACACTGAAACGTGTATAGTAATAATATTTAAATTGTAGAAAAATAAATTTACGTTGTTTGGAATTCTTTTTTAATAAAGAAAACTAAAGAAAAGTTCAAATTTTTTTTTTTTAGTTTTAAAGAAAAATAACAAATAAATGTGTAGTGAAGGTAAAAATGTGATCTTTTGTTAAAAATAAATAGTACCAGAAATGTTTCGTTAAAACTTTATTTTTTGTAATATAAATTGTTGGATGGCGATGATGATGGCGGAATATGAGTGGTGGTAATATTGAATGAGGATGGAGAAATGATAATCGTAGTTATAAATTCTTGTATAAAAAAGCACGATTCTAACTATACATATACGTATAAAGAAAAAAAATTCAAATTCGCTGCAATCGTTATGAAAATTTCTTCTTTAATGTAGGCATTGATTCGTCCCGTGATGCCCTTTGCAACACTAGCCAAGGCCACTAGCCCCTAAAATATAGGAATTAGGCCCTTCCATTGAAGTATGGATTGGATGATCATATGCACAAGCCAAGGTTAGGGATAACTTATACCGTATAAGACAAAATGTTGAGAAAGAAACTCAGTTCCCTCTCTCTCTCTCTCTCTCTCTCTCTCTCTATAAACCATATCAGCTCCACCGTTAACTCTCAATTTCAGTCATAGTTCCGTCAAACTCTCTTCAATCCAAAAATCTTGGAGCTTTTTGGACTGGTGGGTCAAAAGCTCCTCCATGGATTCTCAGGTGTTGGTGGCTCTCGCGCTCTCACTCGTGGGTGGACTCAGCACTTCACTCGGTCAGTACATAAAGATTCGTGCTTGTTCATGCTCTGCTGAAATTTCAACTGCCCATTTCAGCAATTTCACATTTGAATTACCCCATTTATTTGAATTTTGTTGTTCTTGTTTATTTTATCTAGAATGGTTATCTAAATTTGCTTCTGGATTTTTCTAACTTTTGGGGTTTGGATTCAAATTTGTTTCCTTTGTTTGACTTTTTTTTTTTAAATTTAGAATCTTTTGATGGAAGTATGGTTAATATTGATCGCTTTGCTGGGGCTGGGGCTGGTTAAATTAGCTTCTTATAATTTCGATTACGGGGCGAATTGACTCCATCAAGTTGCTGTGGAATTGAGGTTTAATGGTATTAACTTATGATACTAGAATTGATCGGATAGACAAAGATATCGAAATGCAGCTCAATTGACTTTGTTTTCGAAAAAGGTTCAATTTGACGTTTTTAGAGCAAATTCACTCCATCAAGTTATTGTGAAATTGAGTTCTAAGGTTGTTAACTTGTAATTGATGATGATGGAATTGCTAGGATTTGTTCCGATTGTTTTATGTGCAAGTTTTTCGTATTGATCCTGGTGCGAAAAGAAAGATTTTCGCTCATGGTTCTTATGGAATTCTTTAATTTATCATGTTCACCTCAATGCTTAGTTTATGATCTGGAGCCTAATTCTGAACCATGGAATGTGGAACAGGTGCACTTTTTGTAATTGTCAATGAAACTCCTAATTTGAAGAAGCTCGGGCTTTTACAGGTGCTCCGATTTCATTTCCTCAAATGCCGACTTGTTTTTTCTGTCTGCTAATGTCATTTTCTTCCTTTCAGAAGATTGAATCATCGTGTTGACTTAATTGCTCACATCTTCTTCTCCCTTCCAGCCGATATGTACATGTCGCCAATGTATTTTAGTCTACGATAAATGTTACTCTTTACGTTTGACTTAGCAAATATCCATCTGACATTGATGACATTTTGTGATCCTATTGAATTGATGTGACATAGTCAGGATGTGCTTAGGGAACCAAGATCCATCTAAACCTCTGATGTTCTGTCTGCAGGGTTTTGCCGCAGGTCTGATGCTAAGCATATCATTCCTAGATTTGGCTCACAACGCAATAAACTCAATTGGCTTTTTAAAAGCCAACCTATGGGTAAGTCATGTACTTCAATGTTCATCTGATTTAATAGCGGAGCCAGGAAGTTCCTAATGGGTAGGCAAACTATTTATTTATTTGGCTGGAGCCAGTAAATATAGGTAAAATGTAGGTATATTTTCTACAACAGCTAGCTATACCTCATGGTAGCCACCCCCTGGCTCCGCCCTCAAATTCTGATTCACTCTGGTTTGAATACATCAGTTTTATGACATGTGTTGTCCCTGTTTCCTCTAACAATTGGATTAAAATTTATTGGCGGTGCAGTTTTTTGGAGGTGTCATATTCTTTGCTATAATTGCCAATTTCATCCCAGAACCAACTCTTGCTCCTATTTCAAAGGTATTGATTATCTCTTCTCCTCCTAATTTAGCATGTTGTGGATACTTTTACATATGACTGGGATTACACATCCACCCAGAATATTGAAGTTGTGTTTGACCGTAAGACAATATGCTTAACAACAGAAAAGTGGAGATGAAGGGGGCAAGGACACTTTGAAAAAGCATCGACGTCAAGTTTTATTCAGTGGGATAGTAACAGCAATAGGTATTACTACTTTATTGAGATGTTTAAATCACCTTCTAGATCCAGATAGTTCTTTGAATTAGAAAATGAAATTAATCTTTACTTGTTTGTGGAATTGGAAATATTAGTTAATTTTCTTATGTTTGTAGTCTAAGTGTGCATGATCAATTAAATTTGTGGTGCTCAATTCTGTGATTAGCAAAGCCTATTTCATGTCTTTGCGTGCATACAAGAAGAATAAAACCCACCCCTCTGCCATTCCACCCACATGCCACCCTACCTAAGGCCTAGGGGTGTTCTACCCTACATCATTTGCATATTTTGAAAGTCTTTCATGGCTTGTAGCAATGCTTTTTAGTTTCTAGTTCTTGTAGCAATGCTTTTTAGTTGCTAGTTTCTAGAGAACATTTTTCCTTCGGAGTAATAAAGTCTGAGCAAATACTTCAGAAATATGCTTAATTTGTATACTTTATCCCTTATGAAATGGAGCATCCGTTCAATTGAATTGCAGGCATAAGTTTACACAATTTTCCAGAAGGAATGGCTTAATTTATATACTATATCCCTTATGAAATGGAACATCCGTTCAATTGAATTGCAGGCATAAGTTTACACAATTTTCCGGAAGGAATGGCTGTGTTTCTTGGATCAATGAAGGTAACTCAAGCTTAAGTTTTCATAGTACTTGGACTTGGAGTATTTAGTTAATTCTAGTTTGAATTAGATAGATGAAGTCATGCTTATTTTATTTCGAGTTTTATGTTCTGTGTTTGATTTAACATAAAATTATCAATTATGCATGAAAAAAGTGTCTACATCAATGATCAGAGTTTCCTTAATTCATGATGTGAAATATTAATGCAATTTTCATTTTAGTTATTTTAAAAAATGTTTTTGAAAACAGAATGTTAGGTTTCTATGATCTTTAAATTATTTTTTGTTATCAACTGTTTGGTATTCTTCGTGACCTAAATGGCTAAATCAGATCTATTGTTTTCCAGTTGGTAAAACTTCCTTCTTTTCTTCCTTGTGATGCATTTTTAGCGTTATTTCCAACAAGTGAATATGTTCCTGGACGCTCAGCTGCAGCTAAAAAAAATTCATGTTGTCTTGGAAATATGTTGCTTTCTTCTTGAAGCACAACTTCTGAAGTTGCGGTGTCTAGTTTGGAACTCTTTTCCAAATCTACTCTTGTTTGTGATCTAAAACAAGTTGAACTTGATTAGATGCTTACTGATCCTGCTTTATACGTATCTTTTTTCATGTGCATATTACTTTTGATTGCATAGTCTTTTCATCTATGGGATTGGTGATTATAGATGCAGCAAGAATACTTTAGATATCTGTTTGTGGACTATAATTACAGCTGATGCTAATTGTCGCATAGAATTCCTGCTTATTCCATAATTCATTGTAGGGCCTTCGTGTTGGTGTCAACTTGGCCTTGGCCATTGCCTTACACAACATCCCAGAGGTATATTCTCTATATCTTGTACCGTTTTGTGTTACCCTAACTGCTTGCACTCTGCCATGGATTGATTTAAAGTTTGGGTTTGGACTGTAGAACTATTATTTCATTGTTTATTATATGGTGACAACTTTTTCTATTCTAGGGCGTTGCTGTGGCACTTCCTGTGTACTTTGCAACTCAGAGGTGAGAATTTATGAAGGCGTCGTCTAGTTCAGCACTTGGAAGTACTTATGATGTGGGGAAACAATGAAAATTTTCACTCATTTTAAAATAACTTTATCTTTATTAAGTTCGAAAGTTTTTACTCAATTTCTATGAATAATAAAAAAACTTCTTTTGGTGCTCATTTCTAGACATGACTTCTACGCTTTGTTCATTTTCTTGTGCAAAGTAATGATAAAATTATTGAATGGTGGGTTTTCTGCTTGTTCCAGCAAATGGCAGGCATTCAAATTAGCAACGCTTTCTGGTTTCGCTGAGCCTTTGGGTGTTGTAATTGTAGGTATGCGAACTGTCAAAACAACCTTTAGATATCTTTCTTTTACCAGTCTTGTGTAGGGTGGATGTAAAATAAGTGCTTGAGTCCTGAAATTCTTGAAGGCAAGTTGTTAATGGGTGTCACTTTTGCTACAGCCTATCTATTTCCGAGCAGCTTGAGTCCTGAAATTCTTGAAGGCCTGCTGGGATCAGGTTTGCAAATCAATGGTTCTCATCTAAAGCAGATTACTTTGTATGAAAATTTAGTTACCATTTATTTTTGTTGTGACAGTTGGTGGAGTGATGGCTTTTCTAACTCTGCATGAGATGCTGCCCTTGGCGTTTGATTATGCGGGGCAGAAGCAAGCAGTCAAGGCCGTGTTTTTGGGAATGGCCTTCATGTCTGCAAGGTAATACTGGCGTTATAAATATTATAATGAAAAATATCTGAGTCTGTCGCTGTTACAAGTGCATATATAGCGTTGGGCCTTAGCGAAAGAGGAGCTCTTTAAGAAGGATTTTTTCAAAGTATATCGCTGTTTAATTTCAATCAGATTCAATATCTAGAACAAGAAGTTAGAGCCTGTGGGTGTGATATTATAAGTTTTGCTTATATCAGATGACTTTCTCCTTGCCTGTTTTGCAGCCTATATTTTCTTGAGATCAGCCTGCCTCAGGAGATGAGCTTGTAGCTGCATTCTACGGGTCGTGCCCAATAGTATTGTCGTTGTTCAACTCTGTACTCCCATGACGAGTAACTGGCACTGAATACCTGTACTGTTTTTAGACCTGCGCGTTGATAGCTCATATGGGTTCGGCACAAAGAAGGTTTTACTGTGACTGTCCCCGAAGATAGGAGTTCATACTCGGTATAAGAGAGATGTACTTGTCCATTAAAAGGATGTAAAATAGTGTATGGAACTTGATTTCTTCAATAAAGTCTACTCTTTCATTTACACGAGAATTTCAAGTGTCTAACAGGTTGCATTGGCTGGTTATGCTTTGCAAGGTAATATAATGATACTCATGGCCTTTAATAGGAGAGATTGCCGTGACACTGGTTGTATACAACCAGTGGTGGATCCAATAAATAATATTAGGGGGTCAGTAAGAATAGCACACGGTATTTTTTTTACCAGAAATAGCATGCATCTTGCTATTTCATCGAGTCTTGGTACGTCTGAAGTTATTTGGAAAGACATACTGTACACTTGTTAATGCCTCATTTACGAGGGTAACTAACATGTTCCAAGGTTGCTCCTATATGAATGCTTAATAAAGAAACACACTAACAATGTTTGATATCATTGCATCCATTAATATGTTTGTCCAAGAATGATGATGCTTTGTTATTCACTGAGATCAGCATTTCATTCACTCTTCTTTTAGATATTTTATCAAACAATTAAAGGGTATGTATGAAGCCAACTCTAATCTTCAAAAGAGCAGCACCCAAGGTATTCATGGTCATTCACCGAAATTCGGAGGGTCAGCACCCAAGGTATCCATTGACGTTCATTGAAGTTCAGGGGATCAGCTGGTTCCCGTTGCCCCTCAATGCATCCGCGAGTGTATACAACATTGTGTGTATAGCACACATCACGTGATTTTTACTGAGATTAGGTGTGAGTTAAATTGGTCAATTGCCTCTATATCATTTGTAAGTAGGATTAGTGTTTCTTAATAACCAAATTTGAGCAAGATTGCTTATTGTGGTTGCAAAATTGCAAACCGTTTTGAAGCCTAAATTGGAAGTTAGAGAACTTTGTTCTCTGAATTGCGAAAAAATCTTGTGTTTAGTAGCTGGATCATGTGTCTGTGTGACCTATCTCAGTCACACCTTGTTAGATGAATGCTGCATGCAGCTGCCCATGCACAAGTTCTTCTCCTGAAATCTTAAAAGAGACTATGGATCAAATTCCCATCCAAGCATGCCTTAAGTATGGGAATAAGATCCTCTCTGGATCCGATCCAAATATGTCTGTTCAACCGAAAATCGAATGACTAGGAATTAATTAACTTTCTTTTTTCCTTTTTCTTATTCATCTCTCTCTCTCTCTCTGTCTGGGAGAACTTGGTTCTAGTTTTGGACAACCAGAGGTCGGAAGACGACGGTGTGGGCATGGTGGGTCGGCAATCGTGCCAACACCCATCGAAAAATGCAGAGAATTGAGGATCCGGATATAATCCCGACCCTTAAAGATGAGGTACATACATTTACTCCAACTACAGATTCCATGACCTGTGCTATGGATTTGATCAAGCATTATTATTTTGATGCTTTAGGCTTGGCATCGATCATAGCATGTTGCAAACAAAGGAAAAGACATGTAATTAAAAAAAAAGGCATGAAAAAAGGAAAGGAGAGAGAGAAAAGACAACAAATGAAAGTTAGCATAATTGATAGCTTTTGTATGCAACATGCTGTGACGTGCAAACTGCAAAGCACAACACTTCAAGTTTTACGAAAATTCTAGAATAGACTGGCCAATAACATGAATTAAGTGGAGCCTGGATTCTCTTCAAATTTCTGCGTTTTGAGTCGACGGATTAAATGATCTGGATCACTTATTTTAAATTTTACAATCCTTATTAGCCTATTTTGTAGGTCTACCTCACGTTAATTAAGGGTCCAGATATCTTTCTCTTCAACAACCCGAATTACTTAATCTTTAAACTCTGAACATGAAAGATTCGGAAATAACCTCAAATTCTAAAATATATATTTTGAATTTTTCTAGTATGAAATAATCTCAAATTTGTACTAGAAAAATCTCAAATCGTAACCAACCTAAAGACTTTTAGGAGATTCCATAAACCCATTAGGGTGTGGTTATTTGACATCCTTAGCTCTCACTGGATTGGACTAGATTAATAGCTAGTGTAGTCCAGTGTTTGGCGCAGCAAAGACTTAGCTTTGATGACGCTAGCTCGGACTCGCCCCGACTCTGGGCCTCGCTAACTGGCGCTAACTAATCCCGACCGAAAGTATGGTATTAGCCAGGACTATATCTCGCCGCTTTCTTGTCTTCTCCATATCCGTCGCAAGCAGCCTTCTTCATTGACTACAGCCCTCGCGACTTAAACTCTTAGAACTCGGTTCCCAATTACCTCCAAGTGATTGGACAAGAAAAGAGGTGGAGGGAGGAGAGGGAGGGATTTGGATTGAAAAACAAAGGGAAGAGAGAGAAGGAGCTGAACAGGAAAATCGCCATGGCCGCCACTCGAATTGGCGATCCTAAGCTTGAGAGGGATGAGTTGGGGTTTTTTGGAGGAATCGAGAATTTGGGAGGCAAGTCTCTTGTGATGATAATTCCAATCGCGTGTGTAACAGAGGGAGGAAAGTAGAGTAGGACTGGGGGTGAAACGGGACAAAAAAGATAGAGGGGAGGGAGACGGTGGTACTGAGAAAAGGAGGGAGAAGAAGGCAGAAAAAATGGAGAGGGTAGGGAGGCAATGGGTGAAGATAAAAATGATGGAAGAAGATGATTCTAGCAAAAGGGAAAATGATAAAATAATAATAATAAATTGGTAGATTAGATTAAATTAATGATAAAGTATTGTATATATATATTTAATAATAGAATATTAGAGTCCTGCTTTTTTGTCCGATAATGCATCAAACGTTTCATTAAATTAGTCAAACTTAGTCTATTCTAAGCCAGTCTAACTTAATCTCTGATGTTAGTTCAATATGAGATAAAAGGTGTTTTAATTGGGTAAAGGAGAGCCACAAGGATTGTCTGCCTTCACTTCTGGTGCATTGCCCGTGCCCTTCTATTTGTGTGGTCACGGTTAAGACACGTCAACATTTTATATTACTATTTA
Organism: Malus x robusta; assembly: GCA_963082935.1. NCBI lineage: Eukaryota > Viridiplantae > Streptophyta > Magnoliopsida > Rosales > Rosaceae > Malus > Malus x robusta. The sequence goes on along the minus strand of OY720329.1, from coordinate 38,678,473 downwards.
TTTTTATCTTATTATATCTATAAAAAAAACAATATAAAATATTGACGTGGCTTAACCGTGACCACACAAAATAGGAGGGCACGGGGAGGGCACCGAAAGAGGAGGGCAGACAAAGAGTGGGGAAGGAACCAAAATCAAGTTTTTAACTAAAGCTTTATTGGTAATGAACATCCTAGAACTAACCAAAGCCAACTGCTTAAAAATGTCTCAAAGACAAATGAACATGTTTGTCATTTGTTAGAAGAGAGAATCTCTTATGCATACAATTTGGGTGATGTCTCTCTTTATTTAAACATTAATATTTTACAGTTACTTAAATGTACATGAACGATTAATTATATTATTTTAAACTTTAAACATTGTATTTAAGGTGTTACTTTTCTTAACATATGTGTTGATGTACATGGACTATAGCCTACATAGAAACTGTTGAACAACAAAAATATACAACAAAAAAAATAATAATCCATACAAATTGGGTCAAATTACAAGGCAAAACAAAAATGTGATCCAACCCAAAAAAAAAACAGAGGATGGGCTTTACATACAAATTACCATCCATAAGTAAATAAAATAAAAAAATAAATCTGAAAGTCTTCCTACAAAAGGGGGAGGAAACTGTGCAAAGCCGATTTTTCTGCAAGGCATAAAAAAACTGCATAGTTAGTGGGAGAAGTTAAGGGAAAGTGACAGGAGGTTAGAACCTCCATCCTCCCCCACGTAACAAATTCTAGAGCTTTCTTGGGTCACCTATAAATAGGCATCACCTGCAGCAAGTAAGACAGACAGAAAATAGGAAGGGGAAACTCTGCAGAAAAATAGAGAAACTTTGAGAGAATACCAAAAGCAACGAAGTGCTACCAGAAAAGAGAAGGAATTCAATCTTTCGTGCTTTCGAAGTCAAGAACCAAAGAAGAATCATCACCAGGTATAAAAACAAAGCCCTGTTAAATTTATTTTCTCTCTTGATTTTTTGTTATGTTATACATATATACAAGAAACAGAGAAGGACACGAAGGAAGAAACAACGCAAAAAAAATGGCAGCCGAAGACCACTAGGCAATTGTCCAGGACAGTCCCCTTTTGCTCGGCAATGGTCCACAACACAAAAAATGAGAAGGACAAATCATGTTTTCTCTAATCCTTCTTCTAGCCATATTTTGGCTTTTGTCTCTTCGCTTGGATGGAGGTGGAAGCTTTAAACGACGCAACTCCCCACTAACTGCAACAAAAGGAATCTCCAAGAATCCCATGAATTTCTTCGGGGTGGCTTAGACCACCCCGTGAAGTTTTAACCGAGTCCAAATGGTCTGTAACCCCTCACCAGACTGACAAGTGCAACTTCAAAATCTCAAGCTCAGTTTCTATAAAGAAAGACAGTAAGAAAGCAACATAGACCGATATACGACTCAAGGGGTAAGAAATTGTGCTGTTTGGTGCTACTCACGGGTACAAGACATGGAGATATGCACGTGAAGAGGAGGAAGAAGAAAAAGTTGTTTGTTTTTTTTTAACATATGGAGACATACAGGTGGAAGTCATATTTGGATAAAGGAGACAAGGGAACAAAGACAAATGACCATATAAGTACATATATGTGTTGAAAAATAAACAAAGGAAAAGAAATCAGAAATTTTGATGATGACAAAAGAAAAGCCTCAACACAACTTTTGACAAAGACAAAAGGAGGAAGGAGACGTGAAGAAGTTTTCAAGGTCAAAGTTTCAAAGTTTCAAAGGGTCAAAGTTTCAAAGTTGGGACAAAAAGAAAAGGTTCAAAAAGAAAAGATTCAAGGTTTCAAGCTTCTCTGCTAAATTTCCCAAATTATACGGGAAACCCATTCACAGGGTATCATTTGTATTAAACACCAAAAGGACTTGGTAGACAAATCAAAATTGCAGAAAGAGTTTTCTTTGGAAAAGGCATCACATTGTACAAAAGTTAAAGAGAAAATATGGCAAGTATTGAAGGCGCAACATGAATGAGAACACAAAAAGTGTGTCCAAATGCTACTGTCAAAGCCAGTCAAGTAAAATCTCTTTGTAAAAAAAACAGAAATACCAGAGTGGTAATCACACACAAGTACGTCAAAACTCATTCAAGATATGGCAGATATTATGAAAACGTTACTACAAATTTCAAAGTACAAACTCTCACCCTTGGAGCCATAAATCAACAATGGTCTTCAACTAACTCGGGCCTGCAAAATGGTTTTGTCCAAACAACCAATCGAAGAGATGTCGTTGCCCTGCACGAAAGAATTGACAAGTTCATCACAGTTAGAGCTTTATTTCACTCCAAATACATAAGCAGATCCAGAATATGAAGAAAAAAATAATAAAGGAACCACCTGCAAAATGATGAGCTTTTGATCCACAAAGAGAAGAACAAACAAAAAATGGCAAAGAGCAAGGCGGCAGGAAAAGAATGAAAGCTTTTTGATGACCTGCAAAAAAACGGGTTTGCAATTTGAGGGGGAAATAATGGTAAAATTGAAGGAATTTGAATAAAGAATTTGAGCTCCAACAAACCTTACCCATTCTCACTTTGAAATCCACGAACACCCAATCCAAATAGAAGTTTGAAATGTAACGAAATCCCCGGAACCCAAGTATATCGGGATTGCCTGCCGTTTCAGGACGGAGACCACCGAGTCTGGGGGCTAAGGAAAGGAGGGATCTCTAAAACATTTCACGGGTATGAATGAAGTCCACCACGTGAGGGTTTTCTCACATGGAGAAGAGAGGAAAGTTGCCGCAATTGGAAGCAAAAATCTATCTGAGCTTGGAAGCTTTAAACCACATAAAAATATATATATATAAGTAAAGTTTGCTGTCATCAAGACCCTTGGAAGTCCCACTTTGAATTGAACACCTCACGTAGGAATTGACAAAGCAAGGAAAAGTGGTTCACATGGGAATTGGTAAATGAATGGGAACAAACTGACAAAGGTCTCAGAAAAGCAAAGGGAAAATGACAACCTATCCTCTGACAACAAACAAAGAAAAGAAAAAAAAAGTGAAAAGCACCATCAAGTTATGTGAATGTGACGTGGCTTTCAAAACATTAGTCATGATCATGAGTAGCTTTTTTTTTTAACTTGCTGCAAATTAGATGAGAATACTATTTGGAACTCGAAAAGAAGAAAAAGAGTAGCTTTCTCATATTATTCATGTGGGCAGTATCACTTTGGCAAACATGTGTGCCAAATAAGAGTTCACTACTGCATCTCGGAAGCACCAAGTTCAAGCGTTTAAAACAAAAAGAAATATTGGAGACAACTTTGATAACGAACTACGCCGGTTTGATTCCGTTAAGGATACGTAGGCAATCTCATATCAAATTTTAGACGCAACCGTGAAGCTGAAACGAATCCCTGGTTTATATAAACTAAATTCATTCCTGTTATTTTGATCAACCGAAGAAAAGTGGCCAATAGCACAAAGCTGAAGAAAAGTCTCAGATGGCATGAAGCCGTATCAAATATTAAATGGCACAAAACTGCAACAAGTCTCAAAAATCACGAAGTTACATATTGCTCCAACGGTTTAAAGTCCTCGCCTGCATGAGCTAAAACTGCACAAGACATTAATGCTCCTTGCCTGCACGAGCTGAAACTGCACAAGGCATCAAACCTCAACAAATACATGAACTACGAGTGACTTGATCCCTCAAGAGGGTACGTAGGCAATCTAGGGGTTCGACCTAGGTGCAGTCACAAAATCAAACAAACATCAAATTCCTCAAGTTACATTTTTCTTTCGAATTGGAATCAAAGGGTATTCCTTTCCTAAAAGAAGGGTTGTAATTAATAGGCGCGTAGCCTAGAATGGGTCGAACTCGAATTAATAAAACCCTCCTCGGAAAAACTGAACGAGGGTGAAATTATGTCGAGTGAATTATTTGTTTACATATTATGTACAATTTTTGCTCAACAGAAACTTTAGGCTAAAACATGTGGGAATATAATGTTTATGATCATGACAAAGAAGCAATAGTAATGCTTGTGAGTCCTTTAGATATTCTTGATGAATCATGAATGGTAAGGTTTCTGTTCAATGACCGTAGAAATAGTGCTGCTGCCATAGCTATAGCCAATAGTCACCTATGCTAAGTTCTGGTGCTAAATCCAAATCCTACACAATGCATCTGTTTTGTGGGTAGCACAAAAAGCATTAAAAGTTAAAAACATTCTAGTGAGCAAGTGTGCAGGTGCAGCAACTTTGCTGCTGCTGCCACTGCTATTTTTAATTACTCCGACTTTTCTTTTGTGTTTTCCATGCATGTTCTGTCTGTACCAACAACGTTTCTTTTAATTTAGTAGCAGTTTGTCATATTTTCTTCTAATTTTGGCTTCTATAGGCTAAATTAACAAACGTCAAACATGAATTGGTTTAGCCAATTTGACCGAAGTTTTGGAAGAATGATCAATATGAATAAAAACGTAAAAAAATGAACGGTTTTAGAGCATTTCCAAAAGATGCTATAAAACAACCAACAAAACTCTATTTCAAATAGTCAAACTACAAAATTCATCTCCAAAAGATGTTGTGAAAGAGTTTATATTATAGCAAAATAAATCATCACTCTTTAAATTTAGAGAGGAACTATTCATTTACTAAATATTAAAAAAATAATAAAACTCAAAGATGGATCAAAATTTTATTATTTTTGTAAGAATGATCTATATAATATTGGCAACAAATGAAACCTAAGTTTGCAATATCTATGAAGAATCTTTGTAGGTGAAAGTACTTCTATTTCTTTACTTTAACTAGGTTGATTCTTCAATTTTTCTTGGGTGATGTTATTCACACATTTATTTTTACACACCTGTTACACACTTCTTTTAATTTATGTTCCTAATCTTCTTCAATTCATTCGATACGATTTCTGAAGATTGAGACGGTTATGCGAAAGATAAAAAGAAGTGTGTGGACAACAATCACTCTTTTTCTTCCTTAAAGACTTGGCTGATAAACATGTAAAAAGACGATTAGTTTTCGCCCCCATCTTTATCCTTCCTCATGCATGGGGATCCTTTACCACATAAACTGAGTTCAATCTTGCTTACACGATTCACTAATCACAATCAACTACATACATATATACCAAGGGTCCAAGACAAAGTTGTATCTAGTAGTTTATCCATCCCCAAAATAAACCTCGCATCTTGTAAAGTAAATTATTATTAATTCATAAGGTTTGAATCCTAGCCAATCAATCTATCTCGTTTCCGAGACAAGAATTTTGGTTGCTTGTATATATTTTGAGACCTAAAACCATAGCAGAGCTAATAGGGAGACAAAGTTGTCCCCTTTGTGCTCGCCATGCATGCTAATAGAATTGATTCTTTTGACTTGAGCTGCTATTTTTTCTCTCTCATTTTTTAGTGAAACTCGAATATCTTAACCTATCTTTTTCTCTCTCATTCTTTTGACTTGTCTCCCGTCGAAAAAATAACATATCTTAAAATGGTTTAAGAGTTTTTGAACACTATATTTCTTATAAACTGATTTTTAGAGACAAGTTCTATCTGTGAGCTCTTAAGAGACTCGAACATCGTTTTACAAATTGTGAATATTTTATTCGTTGCAGCTATTGGTTATACAATGGCCTTTTTGGAAATTGACTATATAAGCTCTAAGCAACCATGCGATTTAACTGCAGTTGAGTTCAAATAGTGGGGCTTTAAAACCAAAAAATGAGAGAGTATGATTTTATCTCCTCTAAATTTTCCTCCCCTTTAGTCATCTTTAATTTGAACGGTCACGATTAAGCTATGTCAATATTTTGTATTGACTTTTTTTTATAAAGAGAGAAAGAAAAAGAGAAAAGTGAGAAAGGAGGAGAGAGGAGGGGAGGAGAGGGGAGGAGATTTGGATGGGAGAGAATTCTAATTGAAAAAGGAGAAGGGAAAAAAGAATCAAGGAAAAGAAGTTTATTCATATGCTACCGTATGTATGTATAGAGAGAACTAACATAATCATACATTAGGTGCATTGTGGGACTAGCATTTACCTTATATATAGTTATATTCATTTTTGTACGTATTTTAATGAAAGTTTGGTGGGGACTAAGTTTATTTTCAACAACAAAAAACAAATAAGCATAATTTGGTGTTAAACAATTACTTTAAACAAATTATAGTTTGATATATATAAAATAGTCGAAATCATACTCATTAAACTCTCTAATTAGCGTGAGAAGAGAGATAGAGAAAACATGCAGTACCACAGTGGATGCAAGTCTCTGTTTCTTTTGAGGAGTTGGATTGTATTTTCGAAGAAAACGAAAAACAATAGTAAATATGAAAAGAAGTTGTTGTATAAAACAAGACATGGGAATATGGAATGAAGAACATGATGTCTCACGGTTTTACGGATGCATGCAAAATGGTGATTTGTATTGTGAGTCAGTGGGTGACGCCGTGACGGAACACTGGATTTATAACAAAAAGAACAAGAAAAGAATCACACAGACAGATCCACAATTAAATAACTAATTACTATTAATTAGTGTACGTATTTACGTTCTGTTAAATCCACTGCAGAGGTACAACGAAATCATAGTAACTGTCAAAGACTGGCAAACTTACCTCATCATCATAAAGTGAAAGACAGGTGTAGAGGTAGCTAGATAGGTCAGCTGGAAGAGGGAGGATGGAAAAAAAAATAAAAATGTGAAGCTGAGTTGAGAGAACAATTTTTGTGATCCGAGTATATTGTTTTGTTATTTTGTGATCTAGCGTGTGAATGATATATTATTAGGTGAAAAAAGTTATTTGTTTTTGGTTACAACGCAGAAAATATTAAAATAATATTGTATCGTGTTTTCATTTGTACGGACGTGTCAAGAAATTTCTTCTCACCAAATTGGGGCACACTCTGAACCCACCAAACAGTACATGCTCTGATTATATTTGCAGCGTGAAATGACATTTCAGGAGCCTCTTTCTACAAGCTCTTTGACTGCAGACACATCTCTCTCTCTCTCTCTCTCTCTCAATTCATAAAGCTGCCAACAAGATCCATTATATCCCTTCCAACCTCTGTAGTCTGTGGTATATATAATTATGATAAAAAATGCTACAAAAGATAAGAAGCTAGCTAGTACTACACTGTTTATAATTAATAGCACATCTACCTTTCTCTGTCTCTCTTGCTCCTCTCTTTCCCTCCCGTATGAGCCTAATAATTTGATCTGAATTTAGTTCTAGTCTACACTGTGATGTCTTTGTAGGTCAATAGTTAATACAGCTCCTCTCCACAGTTGCATTTTATGTTAGACATAATTCAAATTATTAAGTTTGGAAGAAATAATTAAGACTTTTACAGAAGGAGCAATTGAGGAGTTAGAGGACATAGAGTTAAGCACACACTATGATCGCGATGCATGAATAATCTATCGTCCTATGGATATATAGAAACTTACTTCTTTTCGATCTTCTCGATCTTCTGAATGTTATTGATGTTTGTAACGTCTCTCCAACTTTTTTCACATACATATTTTTTAATAAGAAAAATCTGAATGTAAGATAAGAAACAAATATAACAAATCCCACCTCCTTTCAATTGCTGGAACTTTAGGAATTCATCATTTTAGGGTTAGTATTAAGGTATCCATAGTTTTTTAGGGTTACATCATGTATTAATGGTTTAGTTAGCTAAAGAATACTTAAATCTATTTTGTATTACACCCACTAAAATTTCTATAAGGAGATCGACCAAAGGAAGAATGTATGATTAACTTTTTAATTCATATCTATTAGCTTATTTTGATTACTTTTTAATTAGGTCGACCCCAAGCCAACAAGGTTCCCCACTTTGCAGGAGTTATAAGAGAAACGTCTATCGTACGCAACATTATCCTTGCTTTGCAAATGAGTTGTTTCCACTACTCAAACCCATGATTCTTTGATCACAAATGAGCAATTTTTTCGTTGCGCTAAGACTCGTTCTCATTTTGATTACTTTTCCCAGTTAATAATAAATTGCAGAGTTTTTTTTTTTGGTAATCAATAAATAGAGCATATAGTTGTTTCACTGTCTACCGATGCAGTGTATTGACTAATGTACATCCATGAGAAACTTTGAGGAATACACATGGAATCTTCTGAGTTGCATATCTATGACTTCAGCCTGCTAAACCTTTTATGCACTTTCTTTTCTCAAATGGTTTTACCAACTCCTAGCTAGTCCTATCCACTAAAGAGTTATAACTACATTTTCTCAGATAAAATAAAGGTGGGATATTCATATATATATATATATGTGTATATATATATGTATATGCACATATATATAGTGCACTATATAGATAAAAATGAAATTGTGCATGAAAAGGGAGAGTGAAATTACAGGAATTTGGTTTATCATTGATGTTTTAGGAACCATTGCTAATTAAGGAAGTCTTAAAAAAAGGAAGAAGAAACTCAAAGAAATAGTACTAAGAAAAGGAAAAAAAATACATAGCTTAGCTTCCAGATGCAATTTTTAGAGTTTTACGACTTGAAATTCACCAAAAAAAAAAAAAAAAAAAAAAACGTTTAAACCAAGCACACAAACTCCCCCTTGTACTGTCAAGGTTTTCCAAAGAAAAAAACTCACTAATGGAAGGAGTCGTTTTCCTCAATTTCAGAAGCTGCATCATCTTCCTCTTCAAAACAGTCAATTCCATAAGCTGCATGACCTTGTCCAAATGCCTTGATATGATCTTTGAGGGACCTCTTGTGCTTGAAATCAGACCCACAAGTGCAATACCAAAGCTTCCCACAATTTTTTTCATGAGTTCTCCAATCACCTCTCACTGCAAAAGCCTTGCCACATTTTCTACACATGAAGGGTTTGATCCCATGTTTTCTCTTGTAGTGGGTTTGTAGGGTTCTGAAGTCTTTGAGAGGCTTTGCCCTTGGATGGTCAATATTGTTTCTGCAGCCTGGGGCACAGCAATAGCAAGGCAGTCTAAGCATGGCTGTTGGTTGTGTTCCCCTTAGAGATTCTGGCCCTTTTCTGTATTGAGATCCATGCCCCCACATATGCATCTACATAAACAATTTAATCAGCTTTATAGCAATAGTACTGTCGAAAAATACTTCTAATCTACTGCTATTACGGTTCAAAGTGATTGAGAGATTACTTAAGAAGCCAACTAATTCATTTTTTTTTTCCAAAGCAATCGTGGTATTTCATTCACTTCGAACAAATAATACTGGTTGATTAGATCGAGCATTTCTCATTATTATTGGTTGTCACACACTTAGAAGAGAACTTTAACATCTATGTATAAAGTTAATTCATATCATACAACTTTTGCCTTGAGGGACAACTTAAAAAAGGCCACTTCCACCTGACCAGGAAGAAAATTTGAAGGAAGTAGCTTTGGTTGCATAAAAGTTGGATTTGTTTTGCATAAGATTCGGGTGTCTTTAAAATGTTGATTCTTTTAAGACTTCTTTGAATATCACTTGTAATTTATGCTTTTATAAGACAAACATACATCATACATGGGTCATGGTGTTTGAAAATGAAAAGATAAAGCAAATATAATGTCATAGAAATTGGAGTTTGAATTTATTTTTCATTTTTGGGTTTATTTTTTTTCCAAATTGATCTAGTATTCTAGCTCATGTTATGTGCTTGCTTGTATATATATATATATGATCTAAAACAGAAGAAAAAAACAGGCCATATGGAGATTCAAATAGGTAGGTCAAAGACACAAAAAGCACAAATCTTTGTGTATTCATAAACAAAGAATTTAATAGTAATTGAACAAAAATAAAAATACAGAGTTTTGTGATACTAAGATGTTGTTTTTTCCTCGGGCACTGAGGAAGATCGTCTGAAGCAGGAAGAACAAGGGATATCTTCGGTTTGACACACCTGCCAATGTGTGAGACACAAACTTCAAGGTGCAAAAAGCACAATTGCTGCTGTGTAGTTCAATCACATAAAGGGCGGTTGCAGATAGCTGATCATAATAATATCCTCAGACTCAGTTTTTGGACCAGGTAGTTAATTTATTCTTATTTCTTTTAAATCCCAGAAACCCACAAATCATGCAAAAAGATTGCTGTTTATACAAAGTGCAAAACTGGACACACAAAACAAAACAAAGTAAAATGATTTAAAGTTACAAGAAGAGAAAAAAAGGGAAACCCTAGGACCCATATAATAAAAGTTAAAGACTAAAATCAAGCTAAAAAAGAAGTGTACAAAAATCAAAGATAGATAGGAATGGGTTTCTTCTTTCTCAGAAAAAATCAAAAGAAAAATGATCAGATGCAGAAAGTGATGGGAGAGATAGAGGAGGAAGGAAAACAAAAAGTAAACACTTTCTTATTAATTTTATTTTATTTAAATTTTCAAACTACTTTTTTCTTTCCCTCTAGCTTGAGAAATCATGGAACAAACCACATACAATTCAGACATATATGAAGGCTAATTATATGCATATATATATATATATATATATAGAGAGAGAGAGAGAGAGAGAGAGAGAGAGAGAGAGAGAGAGAGAGAGATCTGGAGAGATTGTTGTACCTGCATGTTGTTGTATCTGTTGAAGGTCTTGAAGCAAAGAGGGCATGAGAACTGGGTTGGACCAATTAAAATTTGAGCAGGAGTAGGGATCCAGTACTGTCCTTTGTTGAGCCTGTTTGGTGCATACCCGGCTGAAGCAACAGTAACATCTGCTTCTTTATCTGATGAGATTTCTGGGGAAGGAAGCCTGGAGATTAAATCAGCTGAAGATAGGGCTCTGCTTGGAAGCCCTAAATGTAAAGCCACAGTAACATTTTCATCATCTTCTTCTTCATGATCAACAATATCATCAGACCTAGAAGAGATCAAGAAGTTCTGATGATCATCATCAGCAGCTGATTCTTGCATGTCTTCATGGTGGTGACTTCTTGAAGGGCTTTGGCTGAGGAGGGGAAGGGCTTCTCGTAGAGGAGGAGAGGGAGGTGATGAACATTGGTGGTGGTGATTAGTGAAAAGGGTATTGTTAATATTGTTGATCAAGTTGTTTGGTGAGCAGAAATTGTAGTAATCTCCATAATTAGGAGGGTGATAATTATATGGATTAATAGAGGAAGGTGTGGAGGTGGAAGAGAAGTGGTGGTGAGGGTTGATACTAAACCAACCATTATTGAAGTAATTAGGGTAGGGATCTGTCATGATATGGTGAGAGGTTTGGGGGGAGCTAGCTTTAGAGAGAATGGATTGGTTTTGCTGGGATTGGGTTAATATAGTATACAGTATACGCACAGAAGAGAGAGAGAGAGAGAGAGAGAGAGAGAGAGAGAGAGAGAGAGAGAGGACCAAAAGGTAATGATAAGGTGGAGAGTGGAGACCTATTGAACAAAATCACCAACTCAAAAAGGAGAAGTGCAGTGTGAGGGTGGAGGAGAAAAACTTTTATGTTATTGATATTGTAGTATTTTGTGTAAATATATGTAAATTATTATCTATATGGATTAGTATTATTAACACAGAAAACCGCAATGTTAATGAGGCTAAAAAATTGAATATGACACCAATAGTAAACGAATCAAACTTTTATAATTGACCGGAAAATTTGAGTGCTAAGTTTGCTCGAGTACGTAGGGTTAAAAGAAATGTCAAAAATCAAGGTTGATAAAGCAACCCAACTGAGTAAAAAGGAGAGACAAGAAATCACTTGTGAGGTGTGACTAAACAGTGACAAAATATGCTAAAGAAGAGAGAGAGATAATCTTGGGACTTGAAAGGACAAGTCATTTATTGAACAGTATACAAACGGGGTAATGCTAGAGAGATTATCTATTTAGACTATATTTCTAGACCACATGATGTGGTCATTGATGGTTGTATTTCTTCTTTAAATCATTAAAAAAAAGTCCGTTATGAGATTTTTGTGTTGAGTCTAATCATCAAATATTATGTAGTTTATAAAATATGATTTTAAAAAATTATCTCCTTAGCATTTTTCATACAATTATGTGTAAATACTACCAGCTATATGTGCAAAAAGAAGAAAATTACATCTCAACAACCCAAGATACTCACTGTGATGAAGGATAAGAAAAGAAAGGAAAAATAAGGCAAAAGACAAAGTTGGTAATTAGGGTTGTGGAGGTTGTCCCCCATAATCCCATTCCTCCTGCTCCTCATTCATGTGAGAGAGAGAGAGAGAGAGATTGTACATTGTACAACCATCCATTGCAATTTGCATGCACAGAAGCTACTATATCATTTTTAATAATTTATAAGAATATATACAATGATATTATTTTGGTTATAATTTTCTGTGGTTTTGGGAAACAAATGGTTTGGATCCAAACCCAGCATTTGCTTTGATGGGCGGGCCATGGTCGGCTAACTTGACTTCCAACGAGCAGAGAGAGATAGAGAGATTGTTGTCCTCATCTCATCTCTGTTTGCTTGTTTCATGCTTTTACATGCATAACAACACTACAACAACGTTACTGTTCCCCCCCCCCCCTCTCTCTCTCTCTCTCTCTCTCTCTCTCTCTCTCTCTCATTCATTTATACATAGTATGGGTAAATTAAACATTGTCTACGTATTGAGCCGACACTGGTATTGGCATTTGTCAAAATATCTTGTCGTGAGTCAATTGATTAATTAATTAGTATAACAAGAAAGCAAAAATTCTAGCATGCTCTAGTGTATTTTACATCGAGAAGTTTTAGTCCTTAAATTTAAAAATTGAACCAGAAGAATAGTTAGCTCCTTTTGCTTCCCCAAACAAATACTATACAGAGTACTGTTGCAAAAACAGAAGAACAAGACTTGTGGCCATCCAGATTAAACATGGAGATGGCTTATGATAGATATTAGATTGGCGCAAACTCTAGTCATTATATTTTAGTGATTGAATTCTTAACCAAGAATTTAATCACTAAGATCTCGGTATATAATACATCAAAGCATACTAAATTCTCGTATCAACTAGAAAAATAGTTAGTCCCTTTTTTTTCTCCTAAAAAAATATATCATAAATAGTACTAGTCGTGACAAGCTAATTGATGGCAAAAACAGAAGAACAAGACTTGTGGCCATCCAATTAAAGATGGAGATGGCTTATGATCGATATTAGATTGAAGCAAACTTGTTAATTTGCAGAAATTTTGGATTTCATCGCGGATATATAATAGATTATGCAAGTGTTACCTTTATTTACGTTTTATCGATGTAGTAAACATGAAATGGAATGATTTGATAATTAGCTTCAATTTGACTAGAAAGAATTGTTGTGTCACCAATAATATATCATCTTGTATCTATACCACTTATCATGTGCTGATTGTACGTAAGATTTTGTTCGACTGAACCTATTAGGCGAGGTGATTCCCTCGACCCACATTTCATGAGTTACATGGGTAGATTGTTCATTAAGGTGTTCAATGTTTTTCTTATGCTTATAGATGATCTCTATGTCACGTTTTGTATGGCAACTGTTAGAAGAAGGAACATAAATAGAGGGAAACAAATTTGCTGCAATTTCAGAGTAGTATGGCCACCCACATCATACTCCAATTTGGTACCTAGATACTTACTAGTTCCCATATGCATTTCGAGTACAAGTGGAGAGGGTGGATGAATGAATGGCATTCAAAGTCACATCTCGATGGTGGGACCTTCAATAATATAGAAGGAAGGACATGTATAAGGTGGGCTACCTAATAAGAACATGCGCATATGCATTATCAAATTCACTTGTGTTAGTAACTGATAGATAGTCACTCTTGTGCATAATTAATTCATTGCCAGATTCACTTGCATTTAGATTGATAGCCACCCACGTTCACGAAAGTGACTATCATTAGCATCACTACTTACAAGCAAATAATTGATATCTGTCATCTGCGAGCAATAACAAGGGTTAGGAGGGGACAGTATGGATGATTGTTTTCATGCCATTATATCTTATTTTCTAGCTCTAAAGTCCCATTCCTTTCTTTCCAAATTGTGGGTGTGGCTTCAATGTTAAGTAACACTCAGTGATATGTGTTTTAGCCATTAAATTCAATTCTCACAATTGATAAAAATTTTATTTTCAATCCCAGTAATTCATTTTTCTTTATCACTAAGTATCGTTTATTTTGTATTTATGAGAATCAAGATATCATCTCCCTAAGAATGCTTCGTGGACATAATTAAGAATGAGGTTATCAGAGGTAAAAGGAGTAGCCACAATTGAAGATTAGATGAGGAAAAAATCAATTAAGATTGTTGGATATGTGAACTGAAGACCTACAAATAATCTAGTTATAAGATGTAATTATGAGACAAAGACTCAAGACAAAAAGAGGTAGAAAAGATGACCTAGGAAGACTTGGAAAGAAACTCTAAGAAAAGACATGGAGTACTAGAGCTAACGGAAGACCTCACACGAAATTGAGCACAACAACATTCTAAGATTCATACAGCCGACCTCACTTAGTAGGATAAAATTTTGTTGTTAATCAAGATATCATCTCCCAAACAGTAATTCCTCCAAAATAGGTGTCGAATTCCTTATTTCCTATGAAAATACATAAACACTCCGTAATCAAAATCAAACTCTTTGTTTCGATATTAACTACGGTTTAGCAAGGTAAACACACCATGAAAAATGCAAATTGAGATGGGGAAATCTAGTTTTGAGCTTTCTTATTTCGAATTGGGCTGGGGTCAACCCAAGTATCTAAATCCCAATAGGCCCGTTTGGTGGCCTGGCTTAGTTGCTTGGTGAGGTAAAGTGTTAGGCAAACACGAAAATAATAAGATGAAAACTGAAACACCAGGCGAAGAAAAGCAGCATGTACAAGTACAACCCCAGAAACACCAGGCGAAGAAAAGCAGCACGTAAAAGATAACAAGATGCCCTAGTTCGGATTAGGCCTGGCATTTTGGACCCAATCCATTAACCCGATCCGACCCAACCCGTTAATATTTGTATTTGGATGGATGCTTAACGGGTCGGGTCGGGTCGCTAACGGATGAACCTGTTAAATAACAGATCATTTTGGGTCAACCCGTTAGTTGAGGATATTTTAGTAATTTAAGTAAAGTCTTAATGACAAAAAATAAACTTTATGTAAAAAAAAAAAATTGTTAATAGGTGTTAACGGGTCGGGTTAATAAACTTTAAAAAAAAAAAAAGGTCGTACCCAGTGCACAAGGCTCCCGCTTTACGCAGGGTCTGGGAGAGGTGAATGTCGGCTAGCCTTACCCCCATTTATGGAGAGGCTGCTCCCAAGGGGTTAATAAACTTTATGTAAAAAAAAAAAAAAAAAAAAAAATTGTTAATAGGTGTTTACGGATGACCCGTTAGCTTAACGGGTCAGGTTCAATCCGATCCAAACCCAATAAACCCGACCCATTTACAGGTCTAATTCCGATGTCCGATGCCAAAGTGAAATCTCTTTCTATGCTTATCGTTGAATGCGTATTCAAGGCGAAGAGGCCCCAACGGCGAGTCCAGTCTGATGCCAATTCCATATCCGTACCCACTTCCAGGCTTAAACCGAGCCCCCGCGGGATCACCTGATCAAAACAGAATATAACAACCTCTAAGAACATTGCCTGTGAGGAGCAGATGGCAAAGCTGATAATCAAAGGTGATTCAAATGCGGAAAACAGTCTGAACATGTATGCATAAGTGATTGTTCCAAGGATCCAATTGTGAACGGTAATTTAAACTAAAGAGCGACATACCAGGCACGGCGGGGCCTGACCCAAGATCGGTGCCATAGTCAGCAAAAATGACTCCTCCAACCGGCCCTATCTGCGAAAACAGACCAGGACATGATGACGGATCAAGGAATCAATTCTCTCTTCAAAGTGTACAAATTTACATGAATAATTGGGGGGGGAGGCAGTTGCATACAGTATTAGATGTTGTGAGTGCATGCTAGAGATAACGGGGAACTTCATTTACTAAGGCTGTTTACACGACATACCATTGGAAAAGAAATTTCTCCAGAGCCAACTGCATAAGATCTACCAGAGCCCACAGCACCTTCTTCGTAACCTCTTACACTATTTGTTCCACCGATCGCAAATGCTTCATGCGGTGGGAAGTTACCAACCACATGGCCACCAGACAAACTAGCAGGGCAAAGCATATCAAAGTCAAAAACCAAATGAGAGTATCATTAGCTTGACTTCAAAGCTACAATTACAATAGCGAGGTGGGGGAGGATTGGGGGAAAGATGTGTTTTGTGATTAGATTGCTCCGACTGTCTACAAATACAGATTGGTCATACCTTGCAAGAACACGAGTAGGGCCAAGTTCAACGTCTTTCCTCGCACGAGCATTTATTCTGTTGAAATACAACCATTCAGGCAAAACAGGAAGTCCTTGTTCCATGTTGAATACACACTGCAAAAGGACCCAGAAATGAGTATCAAAATACAGTGGACGATCAGAAAAAGGAATTGTGGGGGTTACAATTGTGAACACACTCAGGTTGACTAACCATTGACGACCCATGGTCGCCAGAACCCGTGTAGACACTCTCAAGTTTAGCAAGTAGCATATCATCATGGGTATTGCCACTACAACAGAGAAATGGTAAACAAAGAGCTAGAAGATTAGAAGTACGGATCACAGAAAAATCTATACTAAGATATGGCAACCAAACTAAATTTGTACCGAGAAAAGAAACCGAACTGAATTGGTTTGGTATTATCTGATTCACGTACCTTGCAGTTAGAGGACTGCCGTAGAAATCCTTGATAATAGGATTTCCTTTCTCATCATGAGCACCAGCATGCTGGAACAATAGTCCAGAATATGGCAGTTGTAAGTATAAATAAAACACAATCACGTCAACATAATCTTATAAGGAACCCTACAATTGACAACCACCCAGTATTAAAATTTTTAAAGGTATCCAAGCAAACACAGAAAACCTAACCACAGGGGCGATGATAAAACCACAAGTACCTGAAAGATAAGCCCAGCTGTTCCACTCAACTTTGGTCTTATTGGTCGGCTGTACTCAATACCCGCTGTGATGCGAGCAATGGTCAACTTACTACCATCTAGTTGGTTATGGATGAGTGTTCCAGGGGTTCTGGAATTCTAGCAGAAGAAGAATCAGTCAAGGGTCTAAGCAAGGAGAATTTTGAAGTAGTTAGAAGGACCATATGATAATACTTGGTACAATATAACATTAAACTACCTGAACCATTATGGTCCTGGATGTCCGCTTATCATCTCCCGCAATCCATGGATCTGAGTAGTTTATGCGAAAAATTGAGTCTATCTGGCCCCTCTCTAAAGAAACATTTAGCTTTTGGTTTCTTCCGAATAGATTCCTATGAGAATATGCAAAGCTGCAAGACAAACAAAAAACTTAAGGGAAACTGTAATGATGAAGTCTTAAAATTTCAAAAATCGAGTGGAACACTAGCTGACTTGGGCAAAGCAAACACTACTTGTGCAGTGACACATGTATGTCTTTAGGTCTGCAGAAATATATGACAGTCATAACATTGATAGTAATAGATTACCATTTCCTTTTTCAAAACAACAACAACAACAACAACAAAGCCTTTTCCCATTAAGTGGGGTCGGCTAGATATCAGATAATTAAATAAATATTTTTGCAAAAGCAAAGAATATAAATGCATATAAGGAGACCTATACGTTAAAAAAGCAGCACCACCATCGTTAAACAGTTAGGATTGTTAGTACCCTGACAATCTAAGTATTTAAATGTTACAACGCAAATTGTTAAATACTCACACAGCTGTATTACCATCAACTCGCAAGGGTTAATTATCGTAACCAGTTTTAGTAAGCTCTGATGCTGCATAATCTTGTACAGGTACTCCATTCGAGTATCAGTCTAAAATTTTTTTTCACCTACATCTTTACCATTTTAAGTTTCAGAAAGCCAGGCTCTTCCCTATGTTAAGTCTGTCAACAAAAGATTTCATACTGATGCAAATGGTCCAAAAGCTTAACATGCTTCATTCCAATCCATAAAGGCACAAAACTAGATAATTATCTATTTGTGATTAAGTCAAATCAGAAGCTAATCAACCCACATTTAATTTGCCAAACACATAATTTGCGCCTCAGATGTAGACAAGTTCCATTACATGAATATACTTAATGCACACACATAACATCATGAATAACTCATCCGACTATGTCGACAATATTAAGCATGTAAACTGGGGAACTGAAAAAGAAGAAAGCATGCAAACTGGGGAACAGAAAAAGAATGAAGCATGTACACTGGAGAAAGGAATAGAGGGAAGCATCTAAAACTGGAAAACTACATGTGCAGTAAGATTACCTTCCAATGAGTCCTGATAGAGGGCCGCTTGTAATTCTGAAATTAAAGAATAGAAGTTAAGATTTTTGTACCACAATATCTGAAATATGCTAAAAGATTTTAATTTGTATTTTCCACTAACTTGACTTACCCACTTGATATACCACCACCAGCAGAGAACCCTCCACTTGGTCGCTCAACAACATTCATTGTGATATCAACCTTACCAGCATCTACAAATTTTCATTATTTAAAGCATTCAATTACAATCAATATCATCACACAAACATGTATAAATAATTAGCATCATTTCTACAGATACAGACGGGGCCATAAGCATAAATGCCAAAGTCGGACATCATTAGTCCTACAAAGGGTTGAACGATCAGAGACAGCAGTCTACCACGGATGACCATATTGATGTGACTATTAGGATTCAAGGCTACCAGAATCCTACCGAAATGAGGACAATCACAGTAGACTGTTACCCCTCACTAACAGAAAAGTTCCACTTGTTCAACTAATAGGTTTGTTGAACATTAACCCCTGTCTAAGACTATAGAGTACTCCATCACAGTGTATACAAGTCTGCTTCACAGAATTCGCAACACCAGAAAATTTTATAATATTATGCACCAGATAATGTTTCTATTTGTTAATACTTGATTCCATAAGTTTCTGCATAAGCAACATTCTTAGGGACTGACTATTATGAAAATTGAACATAACCTAACATTCTGAAATATAATTTCAAACAAAATTATTTGCCTAAAATAATAAAACTGAAATTTTCTTTTCCACCTGCTGGTTGGGGTATGATGCTAACATCTTCCATAAGTCCCATAGTCAATACGGTCTCCACATCTCTTTTCCCCTGTAGCATACTGTAGACCTACATAGGAAATCCCGACATGTAAGCACACTGTTCCCGAATATCAACTAAAAATTATTGCTTTGTGTATGCAACAGTACCTGGCCCTTCTTGGTAGTAAGTTGGCGAAGTATTGTTTCGGGCTTTGTCTTCCCTATGGTTGGTTCACCCCTAAGAAGAGAAAAGAAGAATTAGTGAAGAAATGCAGTAGTTGCCACCTTTCCATGAAAACTCTAGTTT
The DNA here is from genome assembly GCA_963082935.1 of Malus x robusta. Taxonomy (NCBI): domain Eukaryota; kingdom Viridiplantae; phylum Streptophyta; class Magnoliopsida; order Rosales; family Rosaceae; genus Malus; species Malus x robusta. The sequence goes on along the minus strand of OY720329.1, from coordinate 38,659,080 downwards.
CAAGTTTATGTGTAAATGAAAACTTAGTTAAGGCAGGAGCTTACGTTTTCCTGTCAAGGAATCGTATGGAGATATTATTGACCTCAGTTTCTGATACTTGTAACTTAAGAATACCACCTGAGAGAACCTCAACTGCTGAAACCTATAATGTAATCAAGAAAACAATTGTATACTATTAAGAAAAATCTTGACTGCAAACAAGGGAAAGTAGAATCCTAACTTAACCAAATCTACACTCTAAAGCACTAGAAAAAATAATTCCAACTTTATACATTTTGAAATTATAAAGAAAATAATTGGAAAACTGATAGAGTAACCAACCATAGCAAAAAGTCCCCGATCCATGTACCAATCATTGATGGAAGTTATTACTTCATTCAAACGCTTAAGATTAATAACTTTTCCTGCACAACTTGACACCAAAACCGAAAATCAATATAGGCCTCCCATGTCATGAAAGTGGCACCACCAGAGAGGTGCAAATGATCTTTCAGTAACATATGCATGCACAAACACACACACACCCGTAACCATGTAAGAGCAATGAAGAAAAACCAACCATATCCATCACAGAAGGCATCCTTCAGAAACTTTGCTGGAAGAACATTTGCTCCTTCACATACTAGCCCTTGGAATTCCTGGTTTGGTTTTACCTAGCTCCAGTCAAAGAATATATACTATCAGTCATACTTACCTCCCATAGGAAACATGTTTCGATACATTATTATGATCCGAGTTTTTATCACCTACGAAACAATTACACAAATCAATGAATGCTAACTCTCTATTTTCAATTTTCTTTCTTGGAGCCAAATCACTTGTTTAGTTTAAAGACGCGGATTCTAAGAAAAATTTGAAATGATCACGGGACATTCAGATTCAACCCCAAACCATAATACAACAATGCACGGTCAGCTTGATAATTAGCATAAGATCATTAACACAGCTAAAAGAACATAAATTTGACGAAAAAAGTGAATGCAAAACGAATGCGATTAATAAAGACTAATGCTTGTCAAAGTTCTTCACTAGAATAAAAAACGAAAAACAGATAACTAAATTCAATTCCACAACAATGCAGATACAATGTGGATACCTGAAAGATCAATCTGATGCCGTCCCTTGTATCGACAGCGACAGGCATGCAGGAACAGAAATAGCCGCTATCGATGATCCTATGCACGTCCTCCTGGACCTCCCGCACAGTAAGCGCCGAGTTCGCTCGGCACGCCTTGAGAGCCGCCAACGCCTCCATTTCAAGGTCCTTCCTCTCCAGCTCCTCCCCGTCCTTGTTCCTCACCAGCACCTCGCTTATCAGAACCCTCTCCTCATCGTGCCGACTCGAAGAGTGTGCCTTCTGCTGCGACTGAGTCGTGTCGTCCGGTCGAGCCAGAGACAGCGACACCGAGCATAAAAGCGGCGACTTCCCGACGAACTGGCTCCGGTCCGCATTCCGGTTCCGCGACTCGGACTCCGCCGATTTGGGGGACCGACTCAGAGACAGCGACGCCGAGCAGAGAATAGGCAAAGGAGGGAGCTTTGGGAAAGGCGAACGAGTCCTGAGCGAGTCGATGAGTTGGGAAAACGAGTTTCTGGTTCTGGCGAACAGAAACGGAAGGTCCACGTGTCGATGTTCGGGAGGGCGTGGGACTTTGGCGGAGGGAGACGAAGTGAACCGAACGCCGTCGTTCGGCAGCATTGGATGTGGACAGAGAAATGAGACCGGAGAGTGGTGGTTGCAGAGATAGAGAAGCCTTGCCCGGGAATAGGAGGGCTTTAGGGTTTTGGTTGACAGTCGAACAGAGAGAGAGAGTTGGGGTTTGGGGAAGAAGACGGAGCATCCGGGAGCGGGTTCGGAGGCGGGTCGTGGGCTTGGGTTTTGGGTACTTGTTATTGGGCTTGGTGGACCACTTCACTTGTTTTATAAAATTTGAAAACCAAGCCGCGCTAAAAACACCCATCTCCCTCTCTCTCTCTCTCTCTCTCTCTCTCTCTCTTCTCTCTCTCTAGCTCTTTCTGCAACTCGGTGAATCTGAATCCATGGTCGAAGTTTGAAATCGGCGACGATGGAGAAGCTGTTGGTGCAGATCTTCGAGCGGAAGAAATGGATTGTTAACCAAGCAAAGCAGCAGACTTTCCTCTTCGAGCAACACCTCGCCTCCAAATGCCTAATAGAAGGAATCGCCCCTCCTCCCTGGCTTTGCTCCTCCACCGACCCCAACAATGGTACTACTTTCCGACCTTAATCTCCGTCAGTTTAAATCCGTCATGCGTTTTTTCGTATTAATTTCAACCAAACAGTCCCTGAGAGTGTATTTTCCTTTTTTATCATTTCTGTAAAGCCCTAGGTTTTCCACATTGTTTGGATAAAAATGTTGAATGTTGCTGCTTTCGACTGTGAATTTTGCTGTTTTGTTTCGGTTTTAGGGGGAATTGCATTCTTAGATGATGAAGAAACGAAACCTAGGTTTTCCACATTGTTTGGACAAAAATATTGAACTCTGCTGCTTTCGATTTCAAATTTGCTATTTTGTTTAGGTTTTGGGGGGAATTGCGTTATTGTATGGTGAAGAAATGAAACCTAGGCTTTGCACATTGCATTGTGCATTTGTGTACTTTTTGAGGGCATGGTTTGAATAATATTGTTAACTTTTTTGCTTCGGTTTTAGTGGGAATTACGTTTTTAGATGACGAAGAAATGAAACTTTGGTTGTCTGCATTGCATTTTTTATTGGTGTAATTTGGACCGTTATGGCTTTCTTAATCCTCTGTTTGCCTGCTTATAATTTTTATATTTGGGATATGTTTGCAATTCGAACGATTCATTAATGGAATATGGCAAGGAATACTGCACACACACACACACACATTTATGCTGTATGTGTAATGTATGTATGCATGTACAATGTCCTTGTGCTTATGTGCATGGCTTAATTAAGTATCTTTTGATTTGTTCTTCACAGTGTTGAACAAACAAGAGCTGAATTCCGGAGTTCCACTCCGTGGCGCGCTGCCTGTGATCCCTTTTAGTAGTCACTGTTCTGTGTTTGACAAGCCAGCTCCCACAACTCACAGTGGGGAGCTACCAAATGGTTTGTGCACTGAACTTCATGGTTTGGACAAAGGTTTTGGTGCTGGAGATGAGGTGTCAGTTTTGCCACGGTGCTCCGTAGGTAATGCTTGGCGTGTTTCCAAAAGCGTTCCTCAAGATGTGAGGGAAGAGGATCCTAGTGTTACATCTCCAGAAGATGTGAGGGATGCAAGAATCTTAGACATTTACCATGATCCAGCTCTATCACCAGCTAGAGGTGCAGGAGATGGGGTATCAATCTTGCCACAATGCCCTGTTAGTAATGCCGCATGTTCCTCCAACGGTGTTCCTCAAGATCCGAGAAAAGAGGATCTGAGTAATACATCTCCTGAAGATCACAGGGATGCAAGAACCTCTGACATTTACCATGACCCAGCTCTATCACTGGCTAGAGTTCAGAGATCCAAATCCAGACAAAAAGCTTTGGAAATTCGCAACAGTGCCAAAAAATGCTTTTCACTGGACAAGAACAATGGTATTGGGTATGCTAGCGGAACAATTGGGTGTGCGATATCTTCCCTACAGTCTGACCATGTTGATGAACTGAACTTATTCAAACCTCCTGAGACAAGTGATTATGCTTGTGAAGTGGAAGAAGCAAAAATAGGCGAGTTTCAAAGCAAGGAAAGAGGTACTACCATCTCCTCTGGTAGAATTACAAGATCTAGAAGCTCTGGTCAACAGGAGAGGTCTTTGAATGTCAGTGGCTCGGTTTGTATTGACCAAAAAAGTGGCGGTGCACTTGCAGATTCTATTGGCATATTACCTCAGCAGTCCAACCATGTAAATAAACAGTTGGAATTGGTTAATTTCTCTCATATCACTAACGATTGTCGCCAAGAGAATGAAGCAAAAGTAGGTGATTATTTTATCAAGAAAAAGGGAAGCAGCATCTACTCTGGGAGGACAACAAGATCTAGAAGTGCTAGTCAAGAACCTAATCGTCTTGATGAAATGTCCAAGTTGGAGCATTTATCTAACAGCATAAGTGAAGATGGTGTCAGAAATTCATTGCAACAACCGAAACATGTTGACGAAATGGTGGAAGTGGTGAAATCTTGTGATGTTATTGATGGAAGTTGTGAAGCGAAAACAAAAGTGGGGGAGTGCTGGGGCAAGGGAACCAGTGATTACAGTGGCAGAATAACAAGATCCAGAAGTTCTTCCCGAAACCCAAATGATGTTAACAATTCTCCGAAGATAGATACTTCCTGTGTTTCTGTGAAGGGTGATGGCAGTATAATCCATCATTCCAGCGGTACGTCAACACAGCCACCTCAGCCTTTAAGTTGGACTACAGGAGATCCTGATTTCCATGGTGCACATGGGTCTCAAGTGTCCATTTTAGGGTCTCTACCTGCTCAAAGTAATCTTGAGTTTTGTGCACTAAATGGGGAAAAGCATTCAAGTAAGGAGGATTCTTCTGGGGAGTATGTCTTCAGAAGTACTGGGTCACAAGCTGTGTGTAGGACTGAAAAAATAGTGAAAGGTGCCATCGCCAATACATCCAGTCAAAGAATTAATCAGTCAACATATGCTGCATCTAAAAAGTCTCATGATTCACAGAGAACTCAAATATCTGCTGGAAGGTCTGTTCCAATTCAATGTGATCTAGATCTGTGTGCAGAGAATTCAACAGATTCTTCAGACAAGGAAAATGATGCAGATCACTATGCTGGTAGAAAGACAGGTAACAACAACAGCAAGCATTTGTCAGAGAAAATGACTCGTGGGTCTGCAGGAATCAGGCACCAGGATGTGTCAAGTACTATGGTAAAAGAGGTACCTTGTACGCAAACCAATGAATTTGTTAAAGCTGCAACTGGTGGAGAAACTGAAATTGATCCTGATGTATTGGTTGAAGTTTCTGGATCAAAATTGGATGGTACTGGGCTTAAAGTTGGAGTGGAAGTTTTAGCCTCAAGGCAGCCAGCTGATTGTAATGTGTTTGTGAATCCCAAGCAACTTAATTTTGATGATGTGGAAGAGTCCTGTAGGAATGGATGTTATACTCCTCTTAAAGAGGGGATGCAGCGAAGGTCATCAGAGAAAAGTTCTCTTTCCTTGATGCACACTGAAGATATACGGGACGAAGGAATGACTGTTGATTACCAAGAAAACTGTAACTCATCCTTGCCGATGAATTTTCTCGGGGATCCAGAAGTTTCAGTCAAAGGAAAGGACCTCCAGAGTGCTTTATCTGAATCCCCTGCAGAGGATTCTAAAAGTATCTCTAATGGAAATGCTGTCATATCAGTAAAAGAGGCATCCTATGATCATAATGATGGAGGTACTAGTACTCTGCTAGAAAGTGGCAATAGAGAGTCTCTGTGTGGAAGCACAAGAAGCGTAGAGCACAGTCCAAAGGCCTCACTAGAATCTCAAGGCCCACTTTCTCGGGAGGATGTTGCAAAATCAATTCTTAGTAGAAGTCCAGTTGAAGAAAAGCCTCGACATGAGGTCGAAGACATGATAGAGAGCTCTGAATCTTCACCTAAGGCACAGATTAAAGAGGTACTTACTTTTCTGTTATGCAGTGATCTCTCTTGCTCTCTCTTGCTCTCTCTCGGCTAAGTGGTGGCCCATATTCTCTTTAGTAGTCTTCTTCTATTTGAGATTTTCTGTTTAATTGTGCTCGTAATTTTATTGTCTACTTTTATTTGATCGTTTATAATGCATAAGGTTGTGTTTGACAGGGTGAAACTAGTGATGAACTGAACGTAGTCAAACCTCCTGATACAAGTGCTTGCGAAGTGGAAGAGGCAAAAATAGGTGATTTTCAAAGCAAGGAAAGAGGCACTGCTATCTCCTCTAGTAGAACTGCAAGATCTAGAAGCTCTGGCCAACAGGAGAGCTCTTTGAATGTCAGTGGTTCAGCCAGTAATGCCAGAAAAACTGGCGGTACACTTGCAGGTTCTATTGGCATATCACCTCGGCTGTCTAACCATCCAAATCAACCCTTGGAATCGGTTAATTTTTCTCATATCACTAATGAAAGTTGCCAAAAGAAGGAAGCAAAGGCAAGAGATCACTTTCTTTTGGAGGGTTCATGCCCTCAGCATAAACGAAGAAAGATTGGGCATAAAACAGTTGATTGCTTGTCTGCTTCCTTGGACTTGAGAGAACATGGCTTTTACACTGTCAGTAGAGATTCTGCGTGTGGGAACTTGGGAAGTGTAGAACATAGTCCAAAGGCCATGCTAGAATCTCAAGGACTTTCAGTTTCCCAGGAGGATGTTGTGAAATCAAATGTCAGCAGAATCTCAGTCGAAGAAACACATCAAAATGAGGATCACCACATGATAGATTGGTCCGAATCTTCACCTAAGGCACAGATGACAGAGGTACCTTTCTATTGTGTAGTGATCTCTCTCTCTCTCTCTCTCTCTCGGCTAAGCTGTGGCACTTACATCTATGTTATTCTATTTAGTAGTTTTGTTTTATTTGAGATTTTCTGTATACTTGTTCTCTTATATCAGACGGGTTGTTCTTCTATTTTTATTTGATCTTTTCTAATGCATAAGGTTGTGTCTGACAGGGTAGAATCAGCTTGGGATGCGGGAATACAAGTGGGAATGCACCTTTCACTTTCATGGATAAAGAATTTGAAGAATCAATCTTAAGTTTGATGAAGCAGACTGGTGGCCGGTCTCAAAATTCTTTGATAGAGGAAACAGGAGTAGCACATCCGCCAAGCATTATCGTTGATTCAGGAAGTCAATGCATAGAAGAGAACACTGTTTCATTAACTCTTGAGAATCATCTTACAATAGGACATGCTGAACATTTGACTTGTGCTCGAAGAGAAATGCAGGAAATGAGATTTGAACTTGAAGGGACCAGTAATTTTGGATCTCCATGTAATCAATCCTTGGATTTGATTGGTTCTGATGATACAAAGCCTGAGCTTGAGGGGTTCGTTATGCAAACAGATGATGAACCAACAAGCATTGCTGGAAAGGGAGTTGGCTTTGACGAGTGGAACCTTCCAAGCACTACAATTGACCATGCCAGCATTCTGGAGCAGCTGTGCCAATCTGCTTGCATGCAAACTCCAGTTGCATGCTCTTCTGCTTCATATAAGTTGCATAATATTCCAAATCTCTACCAGTCTGTTCCAACTGGGCTTCTAGAGGGTGTGGATATGAGGACCATGAATGATGCTGTCAAGCAATTAAGGGATGGTCATAGTTGCTCGAGTGAGGAAGTTGGCCAGGCGTTTTATGCAAGGTCCTATTCTGATTGCCTATTAAATCATAGTGGTCAATCTAGTTGGGATACTAAGAAACCTTATCTGTCTCCAGTTGGGAAACTTTGGGATATAACTGGTTCAAGGACTAGCAGTTCAAGGAATCGAGGAAGCTTAAATCCGGAGCTTCCCTGCATCAGTGAAGAAAATGAGAATGCAGATGAGGTAGCTGATATTTTCCAAGATGGCATTGTTTCAGATGCATTAAATAGTTCAATACAAAGAGTACCCCTTGCTGACATTACTGAGATTCCAAACCCTCCTGCATCAGTTTCTAAAGCTGAACCATATGCAGAGAGACTTAGTCTAGATTCCGTGAACACTGAAATCAGCTTTACAGGCACTCATAAGAGCTTCAAACAGAGGCTTGGAATCCAAAACAGCAGCAAGAGAAGATATAACAATAAGGAGACAAACGATATTAAGAGGACCACTGGATCACTTCATAACAGGTTCAGTAAACCAAAATTATCTGGAAAAACCAGTTTGAGAAAAGGTGGTCCAAGTTTGTCAGAGCAGGAGCCGAAACGTAACAATATCGTGTCTAGCATGACTTCTTTCATTCCACTTGTTCAACAGAAACAAGCAGCTGCAGTTATAACAGGTAATTTCTTACTAGTAATCTTAATCTTGAACTTTGGATGTTGCTTACATGTACATATTCCATATGATTATTTTTTGAGTATGGATAATAATCGTATGTCTAAACTGGGTTACAGTATGGATGATGGTTTTGTTTGGAGCTGTAAATTGGTAATGCATATCTGGGATCATCGAGTAAAAAATAAAGTGCATGTTTGAAAGTCCCATGAAAATTGAGTTGCCTTATTATCCTTCAAAAAAAAAATTATAGGTGACTTCCACTTGTCGTAAGGATCTTGATAGTGATTCATTTGTTTTTTAATTGTACCATTGTGAATGTCTTATGAGCATTCTGGGATATTTTTCTTTTCTTTGTTTCTTCTTTTTCTCGAATGAATTGATTCAGTATTTTGACCTATTTGTGCTCTCTTGCAGGAAAGAGGGACATCAAAGTGAAGGCCCTGGAGGCAGCTGAAGCTACAAAGCGTCTTGCAGAAAAGAAAGAGAATGAACGCAAGATGAAGAAGGAAGCCTTGAAACTTCACCGGTCAAGAATGGAGCAGGAGAATATGAAGCAGTTGGAGCTGCAGAAAAAAAAGAAAGAAGAAGAGAGGAAGAAAAAAGAAGCTGATATGGCATCAAAGAAGAGACAAAGGGAAGAGGAAGAAAGGAAGGAGAAGGAAAGAAAAAGAATGCGTGTTGAAGCCCGTAGACAGCAGAGAGAACATGAATACAAGTTACCTGCTGAAAAAGTAGAGAATGAAATGAAAAGCCAGGCCATTGTATGATTCTTTATGCTCTGCCTCATTTCGTTATATGCAATGTTAGGTATCACATTCTACATTGTGCTTTCTTGTGCAGGATGGAAGAGGCCCTGGCGGTAAGAAATCTAAGGATGAAACGCCACATAAGAAAATGGAGGCAGAAAGGGCATTTGACAATTCCAGAAATATTTCGGAGACTGAGCCTAGTACTTCCAGGATTTCAATAAGCAACGCCGGAAGAGAAAGTATTGTCCACGAAGAGTTCCATGAGGCCTCGAGTAATTATGGGTATAAAGCAGAGGTAAATGGTGGTGACTTTTTAACAATCGATACCCACCATATGTTAGGATCTACTTGGATGTTGAGTGCTTTTACTTGCATAGGCTGGAGCAGAGTGATAAACTGTGAGCATAGCATGAATTATAATCCTCTGTTGTTGTAGTTTGCATGGGACCCTTAAACTTGTTGGGTTTTAACTCTTTTGAGGCCTTCCCTTTTGCTATCGTTACCACAATATAGGAAAGAAGACTACAATCGACTAAGTGCAAGAGTTCTCTTATGTTAAAACTCCTAATAGCTTATTGTAAACTCAAATCTGAACCACTGGTAGAAAGCTTTTTTATGCATGAATAGCTGCATACTTTTGTGCACTTTTACCTTCTCTGTAAAGCCTTGTGCTGATGCTTCCTGTGATATTTAAGGTACCAAGCGATTTAGACAAAGAAATGGAGAATTCAATTGGCATTACAGGTCAAGAGCAGTCTTATGACATCTCTCCATACAAAGAATCAGATGATGAAAATGACGATGATGACAATGTCATACCAAATAGGAAATTTATTCCTTCATGGTCAAGGTATATATATTTCAATTGTTATATATGAAATATGGTTTAGATCTTCAAATTATAGAGCATCACAGTCATCTCGGTGATATGTATTTTAGCAAAAGGCATAGATCGTGTACCCTTTGAAACTGTCAACTCTGCCGGGCTCCAAAATAATCTATTGTTTGGTTCTTGTTTTGTACAGTAAAAACTGCCTGGCTTTTGCCGTTTCTTGCCAGAATAGAGCAGACCCAGCGACGATCTTCCCCCCAGAAAGCTTTTGCTGCATCTCTGAAGGTACTTTTATGGTGTAAAGCCATGGTCTTAGTAGCTATTGCTTTGGCATTTTTGGCTAGTTAATTTTTAGAGACCGCTGGACTAAGTTCCAATATGCTCATTTGCAGTCCTCTTGCCTCGAAACCATCAATTAAACAACAGCAGAATGCGTTAAACTCTATTCGGTATATTCTTCAGTAATAAGAGCTTTTGGTCAAGAAGAGGTAATGCTTACCTTTATTCTCCATTTTCCTTTCCGTGCTCTAAACTACATTTGTGCTGGCAGTTTGGTTGTTAAAGGAGCAATTTTCCGTCTGCAAAATGTAAAATGCCTTTAGTTACTGCCTATCGAAACCAAGATACTTGTAATAATTGGTTTTTCGTTTCTCGTTGCAGATTTTCAAAGTCTATTTGTGAACAGTTTCTTGAGCAGGCGACACCCTTTCAAGCCGAAATGTAATTGTTATCTCAGATAATTGGCAGACTGATTGTAGTTAAGAAGAGTAACAAGTTCCATTGGCAGAAGGCCAATTGCCTGAGCTATTGAGTAATTTGGTCAGCATCTCCTGCTGCTTTCTTGTTTCTTTGGCACCGCCACTTCGCCTGCCACTGGTTTTAGTTTTAGTTTTAACCTCATTGTCCTCAAGGATGATAATTGAATGCTAGAAATATATGTATTTTGGTATTGGGGTGTTGTAAGAGTATGTATATATAGAGCAACTTTATTCTTCCTCTTTTGGTCAATTTGCTTATTCACAATCATACGCCAAAAGATTGAACACCGAATCATATACTTTTTTTCCAAAAATAAAAGTTTGCAACTCTTGAAACATGTACAACTTTGCTACACGACTAGTATAGAGAAGTCCATATTAGGTTAGATTACAAAATTTGCACTTAAAAGGCTGCATACTTGGTTTAAGTTAAGTTGACTAGAGCGGTATGATCATTTTTTTGCACCCAAGTTCGAATTTCCACCAATCTTTGTAGTTTAGATGAACTTAATATAAATTATCCTATAATTTGTAAAAAAATAAAAATAAAAAAAAAAGAAAAAACCCAGTTCATGAATAAATCGATGTAATGTGTTTAAACACAAAACATAAGCGAGACATCAACAGAATGATGTGATACTATCTCCACCACAAATTTGCTACACCAACTAGTATAGGACCTCATATCGGATGGAAGAGTCTACGAGGTTGCTTTCTCCAAAAAAAAAAAAAAAAAAAAACAGCATATCTGATCTGATACAGATCACCAACTGGGAGGCTGAAAGTTTACAAATTTCCAATTGCTTAAGCTCAAAGTGACAAACTTCCAATTGGGTAAGCTCAAAGTTTAAAAATTGTCAATTGAGTAAGCTCATATTTCACCCCCTTTCTGATTAATGAAGGGCACCATCCATGTAACTTTTCGCAGAAACAATTTGTCAAAACGTGTCTATTTTGATTAAATACCCTTGTATTATTCGAGCAATGTAATATCAAAATGACAGTTTACTTGCTCTATAAAAATTCTTGGTGGCCGTAATACTTTTAGACCATACAGAGTCATTCAAAACATAAATAATAATTGCCATGCGTTTTCCGGGTCTGCCAAATGATCAACTTTGTCTTCTTGTCCCTTGTGTTGTGTTAAGGTAGCTGCTGCATTTTTGCCCCATTTTATAGATAAATGAAGGGCACTACTAACCTCCACATATATTATAAAATTAATTAAAAAAGCAGCTTTACAAAGCTAAATCAAAAGTGCCACAATTTGTCAAAAGATGTTCACAGTAAGTCTATGACTAATTTTCTCTAATAAGTGATATCAAGATAATAGTATACTCGTTTTAATGTCGTTACATTTAAGACTAGGTACATGAATCAATTATTCAAAACATACAAGTTTTTCTAATTTTTTTTCTTTGATGTTAAGTTTCTCATCACGCATTATTGTGTTATATTTGAAATATTGAGTCAATGATAAACTGGACAAGTGATTCTAAAAAGAATGCAACGTATTAACTTTTCTAGCATGTGATGTTGGTGGAATTCTGACACAATTGCAAACCTAATTCTTTTAAAATTTGTTTGTTTTGCAGGTTCTTAGCTTCTATATTTTGTTTTAGAGAGGTTTGTCTTTTATTTTTTTATTTATGTATTTTTTTTTTAACGATAAGTAAAGTTTATGTCATTCTCTAACAAAGTACAGCTTTTTTTATATAAAAAAAATCCTTGTACCACAAAGATTCTACCAAAACAAAATGGCAAACGATAAATGGTCTATATTAAATTCATCTAAATTATGGGAAGAACTAGGATTTGAACTCAAAATACAGTGGCAATCCACCACTTATAATACTTCACTCCATCATAAATATTACTCATTTTTCATTTCTTAAACATCTATTCATGGAATAGGCTTTTTAGCCAAAATAGTCTCTGAGATTTGCAGAACTCGTCACTTTGGTCTCTGAGATTTGAAATCAAAAGTAGTGGTCTCTAAAATTGTCTACCATCAATCATTTTGGTCATTCCATGAAATATTATGTTAAATAAGAATCAAAATGACAAAATACCCCTATTCCAATAAACAATATGCCAAAATGATCTGACAAAAATTAAAGGTATTTTGTCATTTTATTCTTATTTAAAGGGGATTTTTCACATAATTATCAAAATAATTAATGGTGAACAACCTCAAGGATCTGAAATCTCAGAAATCAAAATGATGAATTATATAAATCTCAATGATTATTTTGACTAAAGCGCATACGGTAAGTGTGGAGTTACAACCCTTGTGACTAAACGCTGAAAAAGCTGAAGCAGGACGCATGGTTGGCAACTTTGGTAAAATTTGGAGTCAGTAGGATAAAGAGCCCTTGATATGTTTGCCAATTGCCATGCCCTTTCCTGGTCTGCCAAATTATCAACTTCGCTTTCTTATCCTTCCAATTGTGTGGCTCACGACAAAAGGTGCATTTTTCTCATCAATATAAATTATGGTGTACGTTTATCATCTATTTTAAATTTTGTCATGTATTTTTATCTAATTTTAGTTAATTTTTATATTAAATTTTTTTTTAATTTTGAAAAGTATTAAGAAAAAACAAAAATGATCCCCTTCTTTCTTCTCTATTTTGTCCCCTCTTCCTTTTCTGTTTTAGTAATTTACATGAAAGTTGATAATTTGATTATTATTTTAGCGTTGACAAATGTATTCATTTTTATTTGTGTCACATCATTTAATTTATAAATTTTATTTACAAATTTAATCTCCTTACTATTACATTTTTTTAATTTTTTTATAACAAAAAATTATGACCCAAGGATAGTAGAGAGGATAAAGAGTTCTTTCTGGCCACAAAGGACTTATCATAGCAAATTGAATTATTGGATAGCTCTAAAGTCTTTTGCCATATGGAATCTAGAATTGTTGATTTTCATAAACGATCAGATCGATGGAAACGCGTCCCTTCATCTTCTTGATCATCTGAAAACTTCAATTAATGCAGTAAGTTCTTCTTCTAGCTATATCCATATGGGAATTCCATTATTTATTCGTTAATTATTTCATTTTCTTCATCTTAATTGCGGCTATATATATATGGTTTAATGTTCAACACTTTGTGCAGTCTTAAGCACGAGAGATCAAGCTTCCAGGGAACTACTTAAATCTTCATTGCACTAAAGTTTTCAACTTCAAGTCTTCAACTGATCCTCGGAAGCAAGTGTCCTCGTGATCCGACGACTTCCATGTAAGTTCTTGCTACACATCCGGTTTTATATCCATTCGAGTTTCGAGTTATGTAACTTGTTGTGTCCTAAATTAATAGTGGTAGTTTAAAATGTAAACAATATATAATTTTTGACATATCCGATTGAGCTTCTGTGTACCCATATAATTAGTTTCATCTGCTTAAATTGTGCATTTGTGACTACCATGTGCTGCTTCTTGTGGTTTGTGTTGTGCGCTCAGGACAAGAGTTTTTTATTACACAGGAAAAAGTAGAAGACAAAATTATGCCCCGAGACAAAATTATGCGCTCAGGACCATCAAGTCTCTTCGTCTTCATGATCATCTGAAAACTTCAATTAATGCAGTAAGTTCTTCTTCCAATTATATTTATATGGGAAATCCATTTTTTATTTAATTTTTTCATTTTCTTCATCTTAATTGCAGGCTTTGCAGCTATATATATTTATATGGTTTAATGTTCAACAGTTTGTGCAGTTTTAAGCTCCAGAGCTCAAGCGTCCAGGAAACTACTCAGCCTTAAATGCGCTAAAGTTCTCAACTTCAACTGAAACTTGATCCCGGGAAGCAAGTGTTCTCTTGATCTGACGATCTGACGATTTCCACGTAAGTTCTCGCTACGCATCTGGTCTTATTAATAATGTAATGTGTTTCAAGTTGTGTAACGTGACATGTCTTAAATTAATATTGTTATCACGTAATTGATATCATGTAATTGAACTACTTGACAGTAAAACGTAACGCGACTCACATACCCGATTGAGCCCATGTGTACCCAATAATTAGTTTCATCTGTTTTAATTGTGCAGCTGTGACCACTTGTGAATCTTAATTGGTATTGCTCCACAGATCAGACTTCCAATTCATAAAACTATGCCGGGAGAGGCCTTTCTTGTGGCATTCCTCCAAGTGCTGGTTGACAAGTTGGCGCGACGCGAGGTCTTGAAGTACTTTGGACTCGTAAAGGGCGTCGATCAAAACCTGAAGAAATGGAGTGCCACCTTGTCTGCAATTGGAGCGGTGCTGAATGACGCGGAGGAAATGCAACTGACTGCTGAGAGCAACGCACTGAAGGTCTGGCTCGATGATCTCAAGGACTTGGCTTTTGATGTGGAAGACGTGTTGGACAAATATGCTACTAAAATGTTGAAACGTCAGATACAACATGCTCATTCCAGCACAAGAAGCAAAGTATGGAACTCAATTCCTAATGGTGTTTTCAACTTCAAGATGAACTCAGAAATACAGAAGATTACTGAGCGATTACAAGAGATATCCGAACGAAAAGACCAGCTTAATCTGAATATTGATAATGGGACGTTGACTACAAGGGCACGCCAACACATATCGCCGAGTACTAGTCTACCAGATGGACCTGTGATTGGAAGGGATGAGGACAAAAGGAAGATTGTTGAGCTTCTGTCCAAACAAGAGCATCGGTCTGTTAATTTCGATGTACTTGCAATTGTCGGTATGGCTGGAGTCGGAAAGACAACTCTTGCTGGACAAGTACTCAAAGATATGGTTGCAACCCAAATGTTTCAACCAGCCGTTTGGGTGTGCGTATCTGACGACTTCAACCTTGAAAGAGTGACAAAGCAAATTCTTCAATCAATCACATATCGGCAATGTACCACAGAAGATTACGAGAAGGTTCAAAATGATCTGCATAAGGAGTTAGCGGGGAAGAAGTTTTTAATTGTTTTAGATGATGTTTGGAAAACATGTGGCTACGGTGAATGGATGAAGTTGCTGTCCCCTTTTCGTGATGGAGCACAAGGAAGCAAGATAGTAGTGACAACACGTTATGCAGATGTTTCAAAAATGATGGGAGCTGCCACGCTGGTTCACAAATTGGAGCCTATGGAAAATGATGTTTGTTTGCAAGTATTTGAGCAGCATGCATTCTTGAATGCTAACAACAATAGACCACCAAACTACGAGTTACTTAAGGAGAAAATTGTTGCGAAGTGTAGGGGATTGCCTTTGGCCGCGAGGACCCTCGGTGGTGTTCTACTTCGTAAAGAAATAGACGAATGGGAAGAAATATTGGACAACAAGTTGTGGAGTCTCTCAAATGAGCGTGACATACTTCCCGTGTTGAGACTAAGTTACTTTTATCTTCCTTCACATTTGAAAAGATGCTTTGCCTATTGCTCAATACTTCCAAATGACTATGAATTCGGGGAGATGCAAATGATCCTTCTGTGGATGGCCGAGGGATTGATTCATCCTCGACCAGAAGATAATAAGCAAATTGAAGATTTAGGTGCTGATTATTTTCGGGAGCTCATATCTAGGTCATTGTTTCAAAAATCAACTGCAAATATTTCAAGATATATGATGCATGACCTCATTGGTGATTTAGCACGATGGGCAGCTGGAGATATTTGTTTTAGATTGGAGGATAAGCAAAATGATGATGGTGTACAACTTAATCCGAAGGCACGCCATTCGTCTTACCTTTTGGGTGATTGTGATGGGGTTAAAAGATTTGAAGCATTTTCTGAAGTGAAATGTTTGCGAACCTTCTTGCCACTAAGAAAGGGTCATACCTACAATTATTTAAGTCGTCAGGTTACCTTTGATTTATTGCCAAAATTGCAGTATTTGCGGGTGCTCTCTTTTAATGGCTATCGTATAACTGAGCTGCCAAACTCAATCGGTGATTTGAGATATCTACGGTATCTTGACCTTTCCTACGCAGCTATAACTAGTTTGCCTAAATCGATAAGTACTCTTTACAACTTGCAGACATTGATATTGAAAGGCTGTTCCCGTTTAAAGTCATTGCCTGCGGACATGAGTAATCTAATTAATTTGCGCCATCTCAAGAACTCAGGTGTATCTTCGTTGGAAGGAATGCCTCCAAACCTAGGTAGCTTGGTGAATCTCCAATCTTTGCCTAATTTTGTGGTCAGTGGTGGAAGTGATCAATCAGGAATAAGAGAGATAGGGCCCCTATCGCATCTCCAAGGGGCATTGTGCATCTCAGGATTGGAGAATGTGACTGATGTCGAGGATGCTCAGATGGCCAACTTAAAATACAAGGCGAGGCTTGATTCGTTGGTCCTAGAATGGTCTCATTCAAGCGACACAAGAGAAATGGAATCTGCTGTGCTTGACATGTTAGAGCCTCATAGAAAGATCAAGGAGCTCACCATCAAGAGTTATGCCGGAAAGGAATTTTCATCATGGGTTGGAGGTCCTTTGTTCTCTAATATGGTGCTTGTGCGCTTAGAGAAATGTAACAATTGTTTATCGTTGCCTCCTCTCGGACAATTGCCTCATCTCAGAGAACTTTATATTATTGGAATGAATGCAGTGGAAAGTGTTGGTGCTGAGTTTTATGGAGAGCGTATGTTGCCTTTTCCGGTATTAGAGACTCTTGAGTTTGTGGAAATGCAGCATTGGAAGGAATGGCTTCCTTTCCAAGCCGATCACGAAGGTGGTGCTTTCCCTTGCCTGAAAACACTCTTCGTACAAAAATGTTCTAAACTGGAGGGTAAGTTGCCAGAGAACCTCAATTCTTTAGCAAAGCTTGAAATTTTTAAATGTGAAGAATTAGTGGTTTCAATTGCCAACAGCAAACAACTTCGTCGGTTAAACATTGACGGTTGTAAAGTGTTGGTGCATATAGCTGCTAAGGTTGAGTTTGAGTTGTTAGAATCCTTGCGCCTTTCAAACATTTCGGAGGTGATGTCTCTGCAAACAGGGGAATTGTTGAAGAAGGGATTAACCAAGGTTAGAGATTTGAAGATCAGTGGATGTGAGGAGGTGACGTCTTCTCTGAAGAATGAGGAGGGTAGATTATTGCAACAGTTGACTTGTCTTGGCAGTTTGGAAATTGAAGACAACTCTCGTCTAGTTGAAGAATTGGGAAAAGAAGCAGAGGAGTTGCAAATATCGGAGTGCAAGCTTGAATTTCTGGAGTTAAACAAGTGCGAAAATCTTTTGAAGCTTCCAAAAGGGTTGAATCAGTTGTTGTCTCTTCAAAAGCTTTGCATATACGAATGTTCACGTCTAGTTTCTTTCCCAGATGTTGGTCTGCCACCTTCTCTTAAAGACATTGAGATTAGAGAATGCCATTCGTTGATATATTTTGCAAAATTCCAGATTCCCCAAAATCTCAGAATAATACAGATAGAAGATTGCAAAAGTTTGACATCACTAGTAGATGAGGAGGAATGTGAACGACTGGGTTTAATAGCACCGAACGGGTTCTTCAGCGACAACACCAATCACTGCCTTGAATCTATTTGGATCTCGAATTGCCAAAATCTGAAATCCTTACCGGATGGCTTATGCCACCTCAGCAATCTTCAAGAGCTAATTATTGGGAAATGTGGAAGTCTTGTTTCCATCCCGAGACTGAGTGGGGGGAGAAGACCCTCCAACCTGAGAGAGATCATAATCAGGGATTGCGAGAAATTGGAGGCGTTGCCCGAAGACATGCACAATCTCAACTCTCTTGAGACATTGAGCATCGACTACCGTGAAGGTTTGACTTTTCCTCCCAACCTAACATCACTTGGAATTAGGAAGGTAAAGAGCTGTAAGTCATTGTGGGAGTTGGAGTGGGGGTTGCACAGACTCACCTCTCTTGGATTGATCAGTGGTGAAGACCCGGATACGGTGTCGTTTCCACCCGACATGGTACGGATGGAGACGCTCAAATCTCTCGCTCATCTCAGAATAGAAGGATTTCCGAATCTGAAGAAACTGAGCAGCAAGGGCTTTCAATTCCTCACCTCCCTTCAATCTCTGCATCTCTGGAATTGTCCAAAGCTAGCATCCATTCCAGAGGAGGGTCTGCCTCCTTCACTAGAGCGACTTACCATCTCTGAGTGCCCAATGCTAAAAGAGAGATGCCAACGAGGAAAAGGACGCTACTGGCACAAAATATCCCACATCCCTACCATATGGATAGATGGCAATGTGATATGAAGCTGATAGTCGATTCGATCCCATTCTCTAGGTCCAGGTATCATCTTCTCAAGGAATGTTTTGTTATTATTATTATTATCCACAATATTTGTTTTTTATTTTTTTTATATTTATGTCCTTCATTTGGCTGAAGATTTTTTTTATATTTATATCCCACATCCCTAAAATACGATAAATTTTAAGGTGATTTCAAGCTGATGGTCGATTGGATCCCAATCTCCAGGTCCAAGTAAGGAATGTTTTAATAATAAGTTGTAGTAAAATAAAAAAAAAATTAGTTGCACACGTGGAACGTGTGTGCCAATTGTTAGTTATTATTATTACTAGCATATGCCTCATACTTTGTATGGAAAAAAATAAATTTTATTTTATTTTAAAACGGGAAGGAGAAAGAGAGAAAAAAGGAATGTGGATTATAGAGAGAATTTTTATTGTTTATATTTTATTTTTTCAAAAATAAAGGATGTTAGGATTATTTTTGGGTGAGGGTTTGAAAAAAACTGTAAAATTTAATTTGAGTAAATTTACTTTACTGTCCATAATTTTATTTTATGATAGAACACAGAATTATCTTTTTATTCTATTTTTGTTGACAACAGAGTTTTATTTGTGTAGTTTAGATTATTATCAATCATCTTTATTCTTGTAAAGTAATCCACAATATTAGGTTTTTATTTATGTCCTTCATTTGGCTGAAGATTTTGGGGTTTCATTTCAGGAGTGGCTGCTTTGGGAGGCCTTGCTCTGAGAGCCAATGTTTGAATAGTTGAATTTGAGTATGATTTCCTGACCTTAGAGGCAAAGGACTTGGAAAACTGGGAATCTGGGGAGGTGGGAAAGAAATGCACGAAATGATTTGATCTTGAAGGGACGGGTAATTTTGGATCTCCACAAGGCCAATCCTTGGATTTGATTGGTTCTGATGATCCAAGGCCAGAGCTTGAGGGGTTCGTTGTGCAAACAGATGATGATCCAACAAGCATTGCTGGAGAGGGAAATAGCTTTGACTAGTGGAACCTTCCAGGCATTACAGCTGAACATGCCAGCATTCTGGAGCAGCTGTGCCAACCTGCCTGCATGCGAACATACTCTTTTGCTTCATTTAAGTTGCATAATATTCCAAATCTCTGCCAGGTCTGTTCCAACTGGGCTTCTAGAGGGTGTGGATACGAGGACCATGAATGGTGCTGTCAAGCAATTAAGGGATGGTCATAGTTACTAAGAAACCATATGTCTCAAATTGGGAAAAACTTTGGGAAGCTTAATCCGGAGCTTCCGTGCATTGCTGCATCAGTTTCTAAACCTGAACCATATGCAGATAGACTTGGTGTAAATACCGTGAACACTGAGTTCAGCTTTACTGGCACTCATAAGAGCTTCAAACAGAGGTTTGGAGTCCAAAACAGCAGCAAGAGAAGATATAACAATAAGGAGAACTTGAGCATGTCATGAGGAACAAACGATATTAAGAGGACACTGGATCACTTCATAACAGGTTCAGTAAATCAAAACTATCTGGAGAAACCAGTTTGGGAAAAGGTGGTCCAAGTTTGTCAGAGCAGGAGCCGAAGCGTAACAATATTGTGTCCAGCATGACTTCTTTCATTCCACTTATTCAATAGAAACTAGCAGCTGCAGTTGCAACTGTAATTTCTTACTAGTAATCTTAATCTTTGAACTTTGGATGTTGCATTACATGTACATATTCCATATGGTTGTTTTTCGAGTGTGGATCATAATCGTATGTCTAAACTGGGTTACAGTACGGCTGATGGTCTCGTTTTTACTGAATTACGGAATATTTTGTTTGGAGCTGTAAATTAGTAATGCATGATTGGGATTATCGATTAAAATAAAGTGCATATTTGAAAGTCCCATGAAAATTGACTTGCCTTAATATCCTCCATAAATATTTTATAGTACGGCTGATGGTCTCGTTTTTCATCTTGTCATAAGGAGCTTGATAGTGATTCATTTGTTTTCTGATTGTATCATCGTGAATGTGTTGTGAGCATTCTGCGATATTTTTCTTTTCTTTGTTTCTTCGTTTTCTCAAATGACTTGATTCAGTATTTTAACCTATTTGTGCTTACTTTCAGGGAGGAGGGACATCAAAGTGAAGGCCCTGGAGGCAGCTGAAGCTGCAAAGCATCTTGCAGAAACGAAAGAGAGTGAATGCAAGATAAAGAAGGAAGCCTTGAAACCTGAGCGGTCAAAAATGGAGCAGGACAATATGAAGCAGTTGGAGCTGCAGAAAAAGAAAACAAAAAGGAGAGGAAGAAAAAAGAGGCTGATATGGCATCAAAGAAGAGACAAAGGGAAGAAGAGGAAGGGAAAGAGAAGGAAAGAAAAGAATGCGTGTTGAAGCACGTAGACAGCAGAGAGAACATGAAGACAAGTTACCTGCTGAAAAAGTATGATTCTTTATGCTCTGCCTCATTTCATTATATCTATTTTTGCACAATGTTAGATATCACATTCTATATTGTGCTTTCTTGTGTAGGATGGAAGAGGCCCTGGCGGTAAGAAATATAAGGATGAACGGAAAATAAGAAAATGGAGGAAGAAAGGGAATTTGACAATTCCAGAAATATTTTGGAGACTCAGCCTAATACTTCAAGGATTTCAGTAAGCAATGCCGGAAGAGAAAGTATTGTCCACGAAGAGTTCCATGAGGCCTTGAGTGATTATGGATGTAAACTCTATTCAGTGTATTCTTCAGTAATAAGAGCTTTGGATCAAGAAGAGGTAATGTTTACCCATTCTCAGTTTGCCTTTAGTACGGCCTATCAAACCCAAAATACTTGTAATAATTGGTTTTTATTGCCCGTTGCAGATTTTCAAAGTCTATTGGTGAACTGTTTCTTGAGCAGGCGACACCCTTTCAAGCCGAAATGTAATTGCTGTCTCAGATAATTGGCAGAGTGATTGTAGTTAAGAATAGTAACAAGTTCCATTGGCTAAAGGGCAATTGCCTGAGCTATTGAGTAATTTAGTCAGCACTTCTGCTGCTTTCTTGTTTCTTTGGCACCGCCACTTTGGCCGGCACTGGTTTTAGTTCTACTTTTAACCTCATTCTTCTCAAGGATGATAAGTGAATGCTAGAATATTTTTTGGTACGGTGGAGTTGTAAGATTATGTATATATGCAGCAATCTTTATTGCCTTTATTCTTCCTCTTTTGGTCAATCTGCTTATTCACCATCATACACCGAAACATTGGACATCGAATCATATGCTTCTTTTCCAAAATTTAAAGTTTGCTTCTCTTGAGACCAAGAGAAGTCCACACTAGGATAGATTACAAAATTTGCACTTGAAAAGCTAGAGACTTGGTTCAAGTTAAAGTTGACTAGAGCATTGGGCTCACGTTTTTGCACCCAAGTTCGAATCTTCTCTCATCTTTGTAGTCTAGATGATTTGTTGTGGAGTATCCCATTGTTTGTTAAAAATAAGGGCTTAATAGGACACCGCTCTAGTCAATGGACTGGCGTATGAGCTGTTAAACTATCCCACATCGGTGGGGTGAAGAAAACCAAAGCAGTTTAAATAGTATTACCCCACTCTAACTAATACCGAGGCCTTTTGTGATAAAACCCCACACCTGAGGATTGTGCAGGTGGTTAAGTGGGGACAATATCGGTGTTGTTAGAGTAGGACGGGCCCGGCGATCCAACAATTCCAACATGGTATCAGAGCCCACGGTTGCGGGCCCGTGCAAGCCAACGAGCTTGTGTGCAAGCCAATGAGCTTGTCACCACCCGGAAAGAAACAAGTCTAAACTCTTAATATAGAGACGACCGCTGAGTTCCAATTGAAAACAAGTGGGCCCAACGTGAGCCAACCTCTGAGTTTCAATTACCGATGTGGATCTCCACGTGTGAACCACTAAATGAGGTTACACGTGAGGGGGAGTGTTAAACTATCCCACATCGGTGGGGTGAAGAAAACCAAAGCAGTTTAAATAGTATTACCCCACTCTAACTAATACCGAGGCCTTTTGTGATAAAACCCCACACCTGAGGATTGTGCAGGTGGTTAAGTGGGGACAATATCGGTACTCTAACTAATACCGAGGCCTTTTGTGATAAAACCCCACACCTGAGGATTGTGCAGGTGGTTAAGTGGGGACAATATCGGTGTTGTTAGAGTAGGACGGGCCCGGCGATCCAACAATTCCAACATGAGCTTTGATAGGACAACGGCATATGAGCTTCGATCAATGAAGCCTGAACAACCTCCAGTAAGTAACGGTTCTTCCGCTCTGCTACCCCATTCTGCTGGGGTGTATAAGACTAGTGGTTTGATGAACAATTGCATGTGTTGATAAATACTGCTGAAATTCAGAACCCAAATATTCTCCTCCATTATCAATGTGGAGAACCTGAATCTCTTGATAAACCCGAAGGATGCATTACCCCAAACGTCGATACCATAACCAAACGTTAGATTTTCTCTTCTCCATCTCAGATGTTAGATTTTCTCTTCTCCGTCTCAGATTCGTCCACTGTCAAAGTTTGATGCAACATGCTCAAATTATTTGACATTAAGTCCAAGTAATGGGGCTTCCCTCGCCTAACGCCACAACCAATCGTTTTCCGTGTTCGGATGTCCTTAAATACACAAAATTCAGGCCAACAATTACAACAAAAATATGGCAGTGGTTATTTGGGCAACTAACAGAAGGTTATAATCCTAAGATGGAACAACTAAAACATAATTCAAATTCAAAGTATCAATTATTGACAAGGATCCTTTTCCCAATAACCAGGCACGAGTACTATTGGCTAGACCAGCATTTTGGACCCGATCCGTTAACCTGATCCGACTTGTTAATATTAGTATTTGGGTGGATGCTTAACGGGTCGGGTTGCTAAATAATGGGTCATTTTGAATCAACCCGTTAGACCCGTTAGTTGAAGATATTTTAGTAATTAAAGTACAGTCTTAACAACAAAAAAGAAACTCTGCAAAAAAAAAAATAATAATAATTTTTAACGGGTGATCTGTTAGCTTAACGGGTGATCCGTTAGCTTAACGGGTTGAGTTCGGATGACCCGATAACATAACGGGTCGGATTGAACTCGACTCAAACCCAATAAACCCGATCCGTTTACAGGTCATTGGCGGTGGAAACAACTTTTGTTAGGACGGTTTAAGCGGTGAGACCTATTTTGAATCAAATGCGTAGCACCGAAATCAATTATCCATGCACTGCTAGAAACAGATGGAGGTCATCATCTGTTTCAACAACTGCAGCGGTGGAGGTCATCTTGGAATTCTTCTTCTGTGGATCACGACAGTGGTCCAACCATTATGGAAACCTCATGAGTTCAAAGCATTGGCTTTTGGTGTGACCATTTTCTCCGCAATGATCATATTTGTAGATGGACTTGTCAGCACCGTTAGTATTTCTTCCTCTGTCCCGCTGTTTTTCAGAGGATCGGTTTTGACTAGACCCATTTTGGGCCACCATGGCTTAAGCTTCAGAATTTTCAGGCTCAGTGTACGAAGATTCAGTGTCACTATCTCCCAATAAGAAGAACTATTGGGATTTTGTGAGATATAATACTTGCATCGGTGATGGAAGATTTTGTGGTGGTGTAGATATGATTTGATGGGCGAGATAAGTAGTTTCGTTCAAGTTGTAGCACTGATTCAGAAGTGCGGCGACGGTTTTTTAGGAAGTTTGGACGAAACACTCACATAACTATTTTTAACGAAAAATTATATTTTTATTTTTTTTCTTATACTATTCACTACACCTTTATTGATCTATTTTCATTAAAACTAAAGTATTTTTGAACTTTTCGTTAGTTTTTTTTTTTCAAGGGGAGAAATGGTGTTCTTCCGAACCAACTTTGATATCAACTTGAAAAATAGTGTTTTGAGTAAGTATTCGTTATCTTTTACTAGAAGAACTGTACAGGCACACATAAACTTTGGTTTCATTGTATAGATCCTACAATTAAGCTATATACTTTGGATCCATTGAAATTATTCACGCCGGATGCATGGTCTGTAAACTTTCTTATACAAATCACCAACTGGGTAAGCTCAAAGTTTCAAAATTTTCAATTGGGTAAAGCTCATATTTCACAAATTGCCAATTGGGTAAGCTCAAAGTTCAAAAATTGTCAATTGAGTAAGCTCAAGTTTCACAAATTGCCAATTGGGTAAGCTCAATGTTCAAAATTGCCCATTGTTTGTCATTAGAGCGTTGTTGTGTTTTTTGCCCCTCTTCTGATTAATGAAAGACAATATTAATTTTTTACACATAAAATTAATCAAGAGAGGAATTTTTAAAAAGTGCAATCAAAAGTGCAACAATTTGCCAAAACATGTCTGTTGTGGTAATTTCATTTCGAGCAATGTGATATCTTAGTGACGGTGTACTCGTTCTATGAAAATTCTTTATCGTTATTACACTTCAAACTAGACACATGAATGAAATGAATCATTCAAAACATGATATCAAGTTTTCTAATATTTTTTTATTTGATGTTAAATTTTCCTTTACACGTTATTGTGTGTTGTTTATTTAGAACAGTAACTAACTAGATAAGTGATTTTTGTAGAAAAAATACAACTTTTTAACTTTTCCACCATGTGCCGTTCGTGGAATTGCTGTCCTTGGATTGTGATGGGGAAATTTTCCTTCTGCAAAATGTAAAATGCCTGTAGTTACTGCCTATCGAAACCAAGATACTTGTAATAATTGGTTTTTCGTTTCTCGTTGCAGATTTTCAAAGTCTATTTGTGAACATTTTCTTGAGCAGGCGACACCCTTTCAAGCCGAGTTGTAATTGTTATCTCGGATAATTTGCAGAGTGATTGTAGTTAAGAAGAGTAACAAGTTCCATTGGCAGAAGGCCAATTGCCTGAGCTATTGAGTAATTTGGTCAGCATCTCCTGCTGCTTTCTTGTTTCTTTGGCACTGCCACTTCGCCTGCCACTGGTTTTAGTTTTAGTTTTAACCTCAGTTGAATATCAGAGTGCGCAACGAACGAGACTACAAAATAGAAAGGATTTTATTGAACAACCGAGAATGCCGAAACGGCTACAAAACCCTAAGAGACTACATTGTGAATGACTTGATTTCTAATGAATAACAAAACACCCTATTTATAATAAACTAACCCTAATCTCTAACAAAACCTAATTCTAACGGGCTAAGCCCAAAATACCAAACATCAAAATAAATCTAAATAATAATATTTTTCAACACCTCCCGTCAAACTCATGGCGGTACACGTCAAGAGTTTGCCAACAAGCAGATGCGGATGCAAGCTCCGATAGGCGGATAAGACAAGATAAGGCGAACAAGCGAGCAAACAAACGAACGAACAAACGAGCCAACAAACGAGCAAACGAACAGTCTAAGCGAACAAGCAAGCGGGATCAAGCGACATGGCAGTGATGCAGGGAGGCGAGTTGTTGCAGTGGCGGTGGATCATGCAGGTGATGGTGGGTGCGGCAGATGAGGGTGCAACGATGGCCTATTACGGAATGGTTCACATACGGACGATGGGGGCAGACCTGGTACGAAGGCTGGTGGCTGGGTGATGATGCAACGGAAGGTATGGCAATCGGATTCTGGTGGTGGTTCCGAGCAAACATATTCAAATTGCTTTTTTTCTTTTCAAACTAACACTGAAAACTAATATCAAATAAACAACATGGATACCTATCAAGAACAGATTAAATCCCGAAAGATCAAACCTGCTCTGATACCAAGTTGAATATCAGAGTGCGCAACGAACGAGACTACAAAATAGAAAGGATTTTATTGAACAACCGAGAATGCCGAAACGGCTACAAAACCCTAAGAGACTACATTGTGAATGACTTGATTTCTAATGAATAACAAAACACCCTATTTATAATAAACTAACCCTAATCTCTAACAAAACCTAATTCTAACGGGCTAAGCCCAAAATACCAAACATCAAAATAAATCTAAATAATAATATTTTTCAACAACCTCATTGTCCTCAAGGATGATAAGTGAATGCTAGAAATATATGTATTTTGGTATTGGGGTGTTGTAAGAGTATGTATATATAGAGCAACTTTATTGCTTTTATTCTTCCTCTTTTGGTCAATTTGCTTATTCACGATCATACACCAAAAGATTGAACACCGAATCATATACTTGTTTTCCAAAAATAAAAGTTTGCAACTCTTGAAACATGTATAACTTTGCTACAAGACTAGTATACAGAAGTCCATATTAGGTTAGATTACAAAATTTGCACTTAAAAGGCTGCATACTTGGTTTAAGTTAAGTTGACTAGAGCGGTATGATCATTTTTTTGCGCCCAAGTTCGAATTTCTACCCATCTTTGTAGTTTAGATGAACTTAGTATAAATTATCCTATAATTTGTAAAAATAAAAAATATAAAAATATAAAAAATAAAAAAATAAAAAAAAATAAAAAAAACTAGTTCATGAATAAATCAATGTAATGTGTTTAAACACAAAACTTGAGCAATACATCAACGGAATGATGTGATACTATCTCCACCACAAATTTGCTACACCAACTAGTATAGGGCTTCATATCGGATGGAAGATGTCTACGAGGATGCTTTCTCCCAAAAAAAAAAGAAAAAAAGAAGCATATCTGAAAACTTTCTGATACAGATCAACAACTGGGAGGCTGAAAGTTTACAAATTTCCAATTGCTTAAGCTCAAAGTGACAAACTTCCAATTGGGTAAGCTCAAAGTTTAAAAATTGTCAATTCAGTAAGCTCATATTTCACCCCCTTTCTGATTAATGAAGGGCATCATATAACTTTTCACAGATACAATTTGTCAAAACGTGTCTATTTTGATTAAATACCCTTGTATTTATTCGAGCAATGTGATATCAAAATGACAGTTTACTTGCTCTATAAAAATTCTTGGTGGCCGTAATACTTTAGACCATACAGAGTCATTCAAAACATAAATAACAATTGCCATGCGTTATCCTGGGCTGCCAAATAATCAACTTTGTCTTCTTGTCCTATGTGTTGTGTTAAGGTAGCTGCTGCATTTTTGCCCCCTTTTATAGATAAACGAAGGGCACTACTAACCTCCACTTATATTATAAAATTAATTAAAAAAGCAACTTTAAAAAGAGAAATCAAAAGTGCCACAATTTGTCAAAAGATGTTCACAGTAAGTCTATGACTAATTTTCTCGATAAGTGATACCATGATAACAATATACTTGTTTTAATACCGTTACACTTAAGATTAGGCACATGAATCAATTATTCAAAACATAAAAGTTTTTCTAATTTTTTTTCTTTGATGCTAAATTTTTTATCATGCGTTATTGTGTTATATTTGAAATATTGATTCAATGATAAACTAGACAAGTGATTCTAAAAAGAATGCAACGTATTAACTTTTCTTGTTCGTGGACTGTCATGGGGATAGTGGAATTGCAACTTTTCTAGCATGTGATGTTGGTGGAATTCTGACACAATTGCAAACCTAATTCTTTTAAAATTTGTTTGTTTTGCAGCGTCTTATCTTCTATATTTTGTTTTAGAGAGGTTTTGTCTTTTATTTTTTTATTTATGTATTTTTTTTAACGAGAAGTAAAGTTTATGTCATTCTCTAACAAAGTATTAACTTTTTTTATATCAAAAAAATTCCTTGTATCACCAAAATTCTACCAAAACAAAATGGCAAACGATAAATGATCTATATTAAATTCATCTAAATTACAGGAAGAACTAAGATTTGAACTCAAAATATAGTGGCAATCCACCACTTATAATACTTCACTCCATCATAAATATTACTCAATTTTCATTTCTTAAACATTCATTCATGGAATAGGCTTTTTAGCCAAAATAGTCTCTGAGATTTTCACAACTCATCACTTTGGTCTCTGAGATTTGAAATCAATAGTAGTGGTCTTTAAAATTGCCTACTATCAATCATTTTGGTCATTCCGTGAAACATTATGTTAAATAAGAATCAAAATGATAAAAATACCCGTAGTTTAATAAACAATATGCCAAAATGATCTGACAAAAAATAAAGGTATTTTTATAATTTTATTCTTATTTAATGGAGATTTGTAACATAATTATCAAAATGATTAATGGTGAACAGCCTCAAGGATCTGAAATCTCAGAAATCAAAATGATGAATTATACAAATCTCAATAATCATTTTGACTAAAAAAAATACCTCGGGCATATGGTAAGTGTGGAGTTACAACCCTTGTGACTAAACGCTGAAAAAGCTGAAGCAGGACGCATGGTTGGCAACTTTGGTCAAATTTGGAGTCGGTAGGATAAAGAGCCCTTGGTATGTTTGCCAATTGCCATGCGTTTTCCTGGTCTGCCAAATTATCAACTTCGCTTTCGTATCCTTCCAAATGTGTGGCTCACGACAAAAGGTGCATTTTTCCTAAATTATGGTGTACGTTTATCATCTATTTTAAATTTTGTCATGTATTTTTATCTAATTCTAGTTAATTTTTATATTAATTTTTTTTTTTAATTTTGAAAAGTATTAAGAAAAAACGAAAATGATCCCCTTCTTTCTTCTCTATTTTGTCCCCTCTTCCTTATCTGTTTTAGTAATTAACATGAAAGTTGATGATTGTATTATTATTTTAGCATTGACAAATGTATTCATTTTTATTTGTGTCACACCATTTAATTTATAAATTTTGTTTACAAATTTAGTCCTTTTACCATTACATTTTTTTAAATTTTTTTATAACAAAAATTTATGACCCAAGGATAGTAAAGAGAGGATAAAGAGGAAAGTAACAATTTCTTTCTGGCCACAAAGGACTTATCATACCAAATTGAATTATTGAATAGCTCAATGTCTTTTGCCATATGGAATCTAGAATTGTTGATTTTCATAAGCGATCAGATCGATGGAAACGCGTCCCTTCATCTTCTTGATCATCCGAAAACTTCAATTAATTCAGTAAGTTCTTCTTCCAGCTATATCCATATGGGAATTCCATTATTTATTCGTTAATTATTTCATTTTCTTCATCTTAATTGCAGCTATATATATATGGTTTAATGTTCAACACGTTGTGCAGTCTTAAGCTCGAGAGCACAAGCTTCCAGGGAACTACTTAAATCTTAATTGCGCTCAAGTTTCCAACTTCAAGTCTTCAACTGATCCTCGGAAGCGTCCTCGTGATCCGACGAGTCCTATGTAAGTTCTTGCTACACATCCGGTCTTATATCCATCCGAGTTTCGAGTTGTGTAACTTGTCGTCCTAAATTAATAGTGTTACTTTAAAATGTAAACAATATATAATTTTTGACATATCGGATTGAGCTCCTGTGTACCCAAATAATAATTAGCTTCATCTGCTTGAATTGTGCAGCTGTGACTCCTTGTGAGTCTTGATTGGTATTGGTCAGCGGATCAAACTTCCATTCATTAACCTATGGGGGGAGAGGCTTTTCTTGTGGCATTCCTCCAAGTGCTGGTTGACAAGTTGGCGTATCGCGAGGTCTTCAACTACTTTGGACTCGTAAAAGGCGTCGATAAGAAACTGAAGAAATGGAATGCCACCTTGTCTGCAATTGGAGCGGTTCTGAATGACGCGGAGGAAAGGCAACTGACGGCTGAGAGCAACGCACTGAAGCTCTGGCTCGATGATCTCAGGGACTTGGCTTTTGATGCGGAAGACGTGTTGGACAAATATCATACTGAAATGTTGAAACGTCAGATACAACATGCTCATTCCAGCACAACAAACAAAGCATGGAAATCAATTCCTAATCGTGTTTTCAACTTCAAAATGAACTCGGAAATACAGAAGATTACCGAGCGATTACAAGAGATATCTAAAAGAAAAGACCACCTTAGTTTGAAAATTGATACTGGGACGTTGACTACAAGGGCACGCCAACACATGTCGCCGAGTACTAGTTTACCAGATGGACCTGTGATTGGAAGGGATGAGGACAAAAGGAAGATTGTTGAGCTTCTGTCTAAACAAGAGAATCGGGCTGTCAATTTCGATGTAGTTGCAATTGTTGGTATGGCTGAAGTCGGAAAGACAACACTTGTTGGACAAGTACTCAAAGATATGGTTGCAACCTAAATGTTTCAACCAGCCGTTTGGGTGTGCGTATCTGACGACTTCAACCTTGAAAGAGTGACAAAGCAAATTCTGGAATCAATCACATCTCGGCAATGTACCACAGAAGATTACAATAAGGTTCAAAATGATCTGCATAAGGAGTTAGCGAGGAAGAAGTTTTTAATTGTTTTAGACGATATTTGGAAAACGTGTAGCTACAGAGAATGGATAAAGCTGTAGTCCCATTTTCGTGATGGAGCACAAGGAAGCAAGATAGTTGTGACAACACGTGATACAGATGTTTCAAAAATGATGGGAGCTGCCACGCTGGTTCACAACTTGGTGCCTATGGAAAATCATTTTTGTTTGCAAGTATTTGAGCATCATGCATTCTTAAATTTTAACGACAAACAACCAAATTATGAGTTACTTCAGGAGAAAATTGTTGCTAAGTGTAGGGGATTGCCTTTGGCCACGAGTACCCTCGGTGGTGTTCTACTTCGTAAAGAAATAGACAAATGGGAAGAAATATTGAACAACAAGTTGTGGAGTCTCTCAAATGAGCATGACATACTTCCCGTGTTGAGACTAAGTTACTTTTATCTTCCTTCACATTTGAAAAGATGCTTTGCTTATTGCTCAATACTTCCAAATGACTATGAATTCGGGGATATGCAAATGATCCTTTTGTGGATAGCCGAGGGTTTGATTCTTTCTCGACCAGAAGATAATAAGCAAATTGAAGATTTAGGCGCTGATTATTTCCAGAAACTCGTATCTAGGTCATTGTTTCAAAAGTCAACCAAAAATACTTCAAAATATGTGATGCATGACCTCATTGGTGATTTAGCAAGATGGGCAGCTGGAGATATTTGTTTTAGATTGGAGGATAAGCAAAATGATGATGGTGTACAACTTAGATGTTTTCCGAAGGCACGCCATTCGTCTTACTTTATGGGTCACTATGATGGGGCTAAAAAATTTGAGGCATTTTCTGAAGTGAAATGTCTGCGAACCTTCTTGCCACTAAGAAAGGGTTCTGGCTACAATTACTTAAGCCATCAGGTTACTTCTGATTTATTGCCAAAATTGCAGTACTTGCGGGTGCTCTCTTTTAATGGCTATAGAATAACTGAGCTGCCAAACTCAATTGGTGATTTGAGATATCTACGGTATCTTGACCTTTCCTACACAGCTATAACTAGTTTGCCTAAATCGATCAGTACTCTTTACAACTTGCAGACATTGTTATTGGAATGTTGTTCCTATTTGAAGTCATTGCCTGCAGACATAAGTAACCTAATTAATTTGCACCATCTCAACAACTCAGATGTATCTTGGTTGGAAGGAATGCCTCCAAAACTAGGTAGATTGGTGAATCTCCAACCTTTGCCTAATTTTGTGGTCAGTGGTAGAAGTGATCAATCAAGAATAAGAGAGATAGGGCCTCTATCGCATCTCCGAGGGACATTGTGCATCTCAAGATTGGAGAATGTGACTGATGTCGAGGATGCTCAGAGGGCCAATTTAAAATACAAGGCGAGGCTTGATTCGTTGGTCTTAAAATGGTCTTATTCAAGCGACACAAGAGAAATGGAATCTGCTGTGCTTGACATGTTAGAGCCTCATAGAAAGATCAAGGAGCTCACCATCAAGAGTTATGCCGGCAAGGAATTTTCATCATGGGTTGGAGGTCATTTGTTCTCTAATATGGTGCTTGTGCGCTTAGAGGAATGTAACAATTGTTTATCGTTGCCACCTCTTGGACAATTGCCTCAACTCAAAGAACTTTATATTAGAGGAATGAATGTAGTGGAAAGTGTTGGTGCTGAGTTTTATGGAGAGCGTAACTTGCCTTTTCAGGTATTAGAGACTCTTGAGTTTGTGGAAATGCAGCATTGGAAAGAATGGCTTCCTTTCCAACTGGATCGCGAAAGTGGTGTTTTCCTTTACCTGAAAACACTCTTAGTAAAAAAATGTTCTAAACTGGAGGGTAAGCTGCTAGAGAACCTCAATTCTTTAGCTAAGCTTGAAATTGTTGAATGTGAAGAATTAGTGGTTTCGACTACCAACTACAAATAACTTCGTCAATTAAACATTGACAGTTGTGAAGTGTTGGTGCATACAGCTGCTAAGGTTGAGTTTGAGTTATTAAAGTCCTTGTGGATTTCAAACATTTCGGAGGTGATGTCTCTGCAAACAGGGGAATTATTCAACAAGGGATTAACCAAGGTTAGAGATTTGAAGATTAATCGATGCGAGGAGGTGACGTCTTCATTGAAGAATGAGGGTAGATTATTGCAGCAGTTGACTTCTCTTGGCCGTTTGGAAGTTGAAGACAACTCTCCTCTAGTTGAAGAATTGGGAAAAGAAGCAGAGGAGTTGAAAATATTGGAGTGCAGGATTGAATGTCTGGAGTTAAAAAAGTGTGAAAGTCTTTTGAAGCTTTCAAAAGGGTTAAATCAGTTGTCATCTCTTTAAAAGCTTTGCATATACGAATGTTCACGTCTAGTTTCTTTCCCAGATGTTGGTCTGCCACCTTCTCTTAAAGACATCGAGATTACATCGTGCGATTCGTTGATATATTTTGCAAAATTCCAGATTCCCCAAAATCTCAAAAGAATATGGAAGTCTTGTTTCCATCCCGAGACTCAGTGGAGGGAGAAGACCCTCCAACCTGAGAGGGATCTCTATCAGAGATTGCGACAAATTGGAGGCGTTGCCCGAAGACATGCACAATCTTAACTCTCTTGAGGAATTGAGAATCGACTACCGTGAAGGTTTGACTTTTCCTCTCAACCTCACGCTTCTTTCAATTAAGAAGGTAAAGAGCTGTAAGTCATTGTGGGAGTTGGAGTGGGGGTTGCACAGACTCACCTCTCTTAGCAAGTTGGGGATCTATGGTGATGACCCGGATACGGTGTCGTTTCCACCCGACATGGTCTACATGGAGACGCTCTTCCCCAAATCTCTCACTCATCTCGCAATACATAGCTTCCCGAATCTGAAGAAACTAAGCAAAAAGGGCTTTCAATTCCTCACCTCCCTTCAATCCCTTAAAATTTGGAATTGTCCAAAGCTAGCATCCATTCCAGAGGAGGGTCTGCCTCCTTCACTTACGCAACTTTGGATCCATGGGTGTCCTGTGCTAAAAGAGAGATGCCAACCAGGAAAAGGACGCTACTGGCACAAAATATCCCACATCCCTTCCGTACAAATTTAGATTTTAAGATGACTTGAAGCTAATGGTCGATTCGATCCCATTCTCTAGGAATGTTTTATTATTATTATTCATGTAGAGTAAAGTATTATTATTATTATCATTATCTTTATTCATGTAAGACCTACTCTAGTCTTAGAGTAAAACTCAAATTTTAGATTCTAAACTTATTCCAAGTTGCTTCAACCCTTAAGGTAAATATGAGTTTTATGACAAATTTAGCTCATAATTCCCTCCAAGTTATTGGGTTGACCCACCATATATGTGTATTTTTCTTTTACTTTTATATTTATAAATTCATTAAATCTAACGGATAAGATCTAATATGATTAAATCTAAGATTAAAGAATGAAAACATTCTCCTCCTTTTTGTTTTCTCCTTTTTGCATTTCTTCTACTATATCTATTGGTTAGTTTCGCTTTATCTATAGATAAAAAGATTATATGTACAGAAGGAGAAAATTAAAAGATTTAACAGTTCAAATTTAAATTCAACGGCTAAAATAATTAGAAAAATCCTTTCATGTGTTTCATATTCTTTCATAGTGTTCCACAAGTTTTATGGTGTCGGTTTAGTAATTTTTTAATATTTATCGGAATTGAAATATTTTTCCAATATTTTCATGTGTTTCTTCTCTCGCGTTCCTCGCAGCACTAGTGTATCTGGAGCCCGTGGGATCTCAGATCGAGTTGAGTGAGCAGGATAGTTTTGTTGAATTTGAATATGATTTCCTGGCCTTGGAGGCAAAGGACTTGGAAAACTGGGAATCTGGTGAGGTGGAAAAGAAATGCAGGAAATGATTTGATCTTGAAGGGACCATTTGGATCTCCACATGGCCAATCCTTGGATTTCATTGGTTCTGATGATACAAAGCCTGAGCTTGAGGGGTTCGTTACGCAAACAGATGATGAACCAACAAGCATTGCTGGAAGGGGAAATAGCTTTGACGAGTCGAACCTTCCGAGCACCACAATTGAACATCCCAGCATTCTGGAGCGGTTGTGCCAATCTGCTTGGATGCAAACTCCAGTTGCATGCTCTTCAGTTTCATATAATTTGGTCAGCATCTACTGCTGTCTTCTTGCTTCTTTGGCACCGCCACTTTGGTCGGCATTGGTTTTAGTTTTACTTTTAACCTCCTAGTTTTATTTTTAACCTCATTCTCCTTAAGGATGATAAGTGAATGCTAGAAATGTATGTATTTTGGTATGGGGGTGTTGTAAGATAATGTGTATATAAAGCAATCTTTATTGCCTTTCTTTTTCCTCTTTTGGTCAATTTGCTTATTCACCACCATCATACACCAAAAGATTAAACATCGAAACATATACTTCTCTTCCAACAATAAAAGTTTGCAACTCTTGAAACATATGTAAATCTGCTCCACCAACTTGTATAGAGAAGTCCACATTAGGTTAGATTACAAAGTTTGCACTTAAAAAGCCGCTGACTTGAGTTTAGTTAAGTTGAGTAGAGCAGTGTGCTCTTTTTTTTAGCATCCAAGTTCTGATCTCCACTATTATCTCCATAGTTTAAATGAATTTAGTGTAAATTATCACAAAATTTGTTAAAAAAGATCAATTCATGAATAAGTCGACGTGGTTTGTTTAAACGCAAAACTTAAGTGAAACATCAGCATAATGATTCATTCGAAACTGTCTCCACCACATATCTGTAACAAAAACAGATTTAGGGTAATAACAACATTTTGCCCTTGTCTTAATTCAAGGAGGCGGCATTAGAAAAAGTATGGGGTAAATGAGTGAGACTAATGTGCTTTGTGTGGTTTCCAAGTGTTGTAACGGCTACGGGTTACATTTGGATCTTTGACCCATATGATCACATGGCCTCCAGCCTCCTCTTGGCATTATTCAAATCTCCAAAACCAAATCTTGGTACTACTATATGCATTCTACTCTAATTCCTAAGCTCTATCTTTTATCTTTGTGTCGAAAAAAAACAAAGTAACAAAGCTTTGAGTCACTTTAATACTACGTATCACTTAATATTACAGTTGTATTAGTTGTTATATTTGATTTCCATAATTATTGTATCTTTTATTTTTAATTTCGATCGTTATCAAACTTTGCGTTCTTGTGCTTTGTGTTGTGGGGCTCAGGATAAAAGCGTTTCAATTTTTTTTTTCTGCGTTTGATTGGGGAAAGCGCATTGGCCATGTGCTGTCTGGCTTGTAGAAAGCCTCACCCCAAAAAGTTTCACGTGCAACCTAGAATCAAATGAAAGGATTGTTTGGGTTAAAACTTAAACTTTTGGCTCAAATGGAAGTCAGCCCAAAGAGGGGTTTGGAAGAAGGAAAGCCCAAGGTTCAACCGAAGCCCAAGGTTCAACCGAAGCCCAGAAGATGAAAGAGCCTTTTTTCCGACTAAGTGCAGACCACTTGAGCCACTTGCTCACCTACTCAAAGACCAAGTGGTGTAGACCAGCCAGTTAATCAGCCCAAAAGTACTTTACAATGGCAGTACAAGTAAAAAGCTGATGAGTCACTACCCTGCAACTGCATTCAGGCAAGAACGAAGCTACATGCAACCGAGCCAAATCGTCTATAAAAGAAGAAAGAGAAATCAGAGATAAAGACACTCAATCAAACAAACAAACAATCTTACAACTTGTCTATCTCAGTCAAGCCAAGAAATCCTCAAAGTTGTGCTTTGTCCAGAGTTCATACTCTTTCTAGCCTTAAGCTTCCCGTAGGATAGACAATCTCTATCTTTGTAAAAGCTCTGCTACCTTGTCAAAATCCTGCTGTAGTATTGATTCCCTTCTGAAAACTTCTCTACCAATCTTCCCTTTCCAGTACCCAAACATTTTGTAACCACAAAGAGAGGAAGCTATAAGACGATCAGCCTTGCCCGACAAGGTGAAACATTGCCCGACCCTCTTTGTTCTGTCTATTAATTCGTAGATCTAGCAATATGATGTATACCTCAATATATATCCAAGTTATTTCTATTCAGTTTATGATTAAAAGATGTTTTGGTTCTCTGATCTGGTCTGTGTAATGGTTTTAACCATTATAAAAAGACAAGTAAAGTTTCAAGTTCGTAGCTTGATCAGATCTAAATCCCAACCTTTCACGCATGCAAGATTGATCAACCAAAAGTCCTAGGTCTCAAGGCATAAAAAAGAACTTAATGTGGACTTAATCCATCCACGACAATCCTTGATAACAAGAAGTCCAAGTTACTTGGGGCGCAAGTAATCGACTTATTTCTTAGTTTTACTTCTGTTATATTATGATCGTCATGGAACGCTTGAGTATAGAATTAATTCTGATGGGAAGCTTCAAGGCCTATACCTAAGGCCCCACAAAGGCAACTTTCAGGAGTGACTTGGTCCCTCGAGCATAAGTAATTAATCTAAACATCTGTTTTACATCTGTCATGCTGAAGATGGCAGTGGCACGCCTGAACACTTAGTTAATTTTGATTGTGAGCCTCAAGGCCTACACCTAAGGCCCCACAAAGGCACCTTTCAGAATTAACTCTGTCATTCGCTTACAGCCCGTCAATAAGTAGAAGCCTGACAGACAATATCAATCGGCGCCAACCTCTCGGGGAGCTGTGTGCTCGTCGACCAGGGAGCATTTCTAGCAGGAATTCTTGCCATTAACAAGGATGCTTTGAATTTACGAAACTACAATGAAACAATAATTCAAATCAATTCAAACCATTGTCATTTAATATTATCGTTTAGTGGTATTTTATTTTATTTGTAAATAAGAGGTCTTGATTTTGATTCTCGTTAAAGGCAAATATGAATTACATTATTACTAGTCCACTATGAAATCAAGTCTACCATATTTTTTTTAATGTAGATAATATCGTTGATTAAAAAAAATTAATTCAGACCATTCGATACTTATAACGTTTAATGTTAATACTAAAATAGGATGTTTATGTTAGACTCAATTACGAGTAAGGAGTAATTTAAAGCTAATAGTAGAAGTAAATCAAATTCTAAAATGATACGACATATTAAATGAGAACCTCCTCAACAATGGATCCTGAAAACTAAATTTGTTGGTTAAGTTGTGAATTCCAAAGCTGCAGCTGGTTAAATAATTAGGAACGAAGATGGAACTCCGATTGTAGCTGGAGCTCATTGTTTGGAGGAAAATACAATTTCTTTAACTGAAGGGGAAATTTTTTTTCTTGTGACGGAAATACGAAAGGTATACCACGTGTTTTTATACAAGTGGTGGGAAATTATATTTTTTAAGTTATTAACTTTTTAACACACATATCCCACCATTTGTATAATAACACGTGGTGTACCACATCGTATTTCCGTCACACTGAAAAATCTCTCACATAAAGGATGGCTTTAAGAGATGCACTTTGGAGTTTGGATAGCAAAAGAAAGAGGTTTTAAGAAAGATCTGTGTGGAGAGCGACTCAAAGCTCGTGATTGATGAGATCGAAGGTTCTTGTGCTATTTTGTGGCAATTAAGAAATATTATTGAAGATATCAAGTGGATGGTCTCTTCTTTCAACTCTATTTCTTGGAGAAATTTTTAGTTGTGACAGGAATACAAGTGGTACACCACGTGTTTTAATAGAAGTGGTGAGAAATTTTATTTTTTAAGTTATTAACTTTTTAGCACATATATCCTACCATTTGTATAGTGACACATGATGTATCACTTTGTGTACCTGTTTCTTGGGCACATGTTTACAAATAGGCAAATTTTTTGATTGATACTATTACTAATGCATGATTTCATTTTAATGATTTTTTGGTTTGGAATAGGTCGTTGCCTCGTGTAGCAAAAAAAGACCCATCCCTTTGATTGTATCAGAATTAATTGTGATTGTAGTCACTCTATACATAATTTTTCTTAAAATAAAAATAATAAAAGCACTTCTAGCAAAAGTAGTTAAAATTCAGGAGGTTTCAAATCAATTGACTTAAGCCCAAGTCTAAAGCGAAAACCCGATCCAAACCAGATCGTCCATTTTTACATTATCTACAATTGCATACCATACATTCCATAAATTATTGATATGCCGTCAGAAAAAATAGAAACTTTTCAGGAAAAATTGGAAAATATGGTATCTTTAAGGATGGAAGACTTTGTTGTGTTTTGTCATAGAAGAATAACATGATAACTCAGAGAACTGAGCTCAAACTCGAAAACCTCACTCTTCTCACATCTGTCATGACTTTCCTCTCTTCGAAATCAAAGCTCAACCCAA
The DNA here is from genome assembly GCA_963082935.1 of Malus x robusta. NCBI lineage: Eukaryota > Viridiplantae > Streptophyta > Magnoliopsida > Rosales > Rosaceae > Malus > Malus x robusta. The sequence continues at coordinate 38,620,094 of OY720329.1, read as the reverse complement.
AACCCCTCAACTCACTCTTCTCACATCTCTCACGAATTCCCTCCCTTCGAAATCAAAGCTCACGAATGTCAGCTCAACCTAAAACCCCACAGCTCACAACTTTTTCTCTCGGCATCCCCAACTTCAAAAACACAAAATGACTCCATCAGTTGTGACTTTTTTTAATTTATATCTAGGTATTTTCGTCATTTCGTTTTTGTGCATAGTATGCATAGAGTATGCATGACCCATTTGTCCTATTTGGTCCTAAGATTAAGAAAATGAGTCATCTATGTGTATTTTCCTAAAACAAATGGACGTGTGTGCACATTGATTAGGCTAAAAGGTTACTAGCTCATATTCTCGGACTTCCGAAGGAGTATTTGCTGAATTGTGGCCAAGTGGACAACAAAACAAAACAACTTTCGGCTAATAAACAAACCAAAATAAAAAAAAGGTGAAAGACATCATGATGAGGAGGCATCATGATTATGTTTGTTGAAAAGAAAAATTGATGGTCATGATGATGTTTTTGAATTTTTTATTAGGTGCTTTTGTATTGATGAAGTGAGGATACGGAAGTGAGAATGATAGAGGATGTGTGCACCATTTTTCTGTTTTAGTAGTCCATCTTTGAGAGAGCAAAGAGAGCTGCAGAGAGCAGAAAACTGAGAGTAGAAAGAGAAGAAAGAAAGGTGATTTCTTTCTTTGTTGGTACTCACTCAATCAAAGTTGTATTTGTGTATTAGCTTTGAGCTTTGTATAGAGAGAAAATTATTCACTATATTTCCCTCTCTATTTGTTTCTTTGGTGAGTGAAAGTTATTGGGTGTATTGGGTTATTTGGGTTGTGAGATTGCCAACACTTTGTAAACTCCCATTTGGTTGATAGTGGATTATTGGGTGAGCTCCTACTGCTCCGAGGACGTACTCCAGTTACACTGACTGTTGAGGAACCTCGTTAAAATCTTGGTGTTCTTTTATATTTTGTTCTTGCATTTTCATTTGATAAATTTCCTGTGGGTTAGCTTGAGTTGGTTCCAACGGGTTTGGTGCTATCCTAGCACAACAATTGGTATCAGAGCACTGGTTGCTCTTGGGTACTGTCTAGTTGCCAAAGATGTCAGACGGGCAAGATGAAAATCCTTTTGGAAGCAGCTCTGGGTTTGCAAGAACTACGGTGCAAAATGCAAAGTTCGAAGTGGAAAAGTTTGATGGCACAAACAACTTCGGAATGTGGCAATGTGAGGTCAAAGATGTGTTGGCTTAACAAGATCTACTTGCCGCTTTGGGAGAAAAGCCGGAAGCTATGTCGAAGTCGGAATGGGAGAAATTAAATTTGTGGGCTTGCTCTTCAATTCGGTTATGCCTTGCAAAAACTCAGAAGTATTTTGTGATGCGGGAGACGGTAGCAAGTGTGTTGTGGCAAAAATTGGAAGACAAGTATATGACGAAGAGTGCAGAGAACCGGCTACACTTGAAGAAAAAGCTCTACCGCTTCCAATACAAAGAAGGTACAAAAATGATTAGACACCTTGATGCTTTTAATAAGTTGATTGCCGACTTGTTAAATTTAGATGAGGATATTAAGGATGAAGATAAGACCTTAATATTGTTGAATTCCTTGCCGGACTCTTATGAGCATTTTGTTACCACTATTATGCATGGTAAAGAAACTGTGAAATTTGAAGATGTGTCAAATGCCTTGATGAATTATGAAATGAGGTATAGAGATAAAAATCATGATAGTACCTCTGAAGCTTTATTTGTTAGAGGTAGATCATCGGAGAGAAGATCATCTTCTAGTAGGAAAAAATCACAGTCTCCACCTAGAGGAAACTCTAAAAGTAGAAAACCTTTGGAAAGAGATGAATGTGCCTTTTGTCATAATAAGGGTCATTGGAAGAAAGAGATGAATGACAGCCGGCACTCCATGATCACGTCGAATCCTTATGAAAATGAATCCAGAACAAAATCGCGCTAAAGCTAGGGCGTCACCCGTAAGTGGCGCGCTGTGTGGCCCGAGCACAGTGATAAGTGAGCAAGGGTCGCTGTATCTCCATCGGCACCCGGATGCAGTGTTAAATGAGCAAGGGGGCCATAGAAACTTCTTTTCGAACGACTCCACTCAAAGTTGTTTGGGAGCATATGCTCCTATCAACTTTACCCGGGACACACAAAAGAAGTACTTTGATCCTATTAGACGGGGGAGGGTGAAGAAGCTAGGACAGAAGGGTAGAGTTCAAGAGAGCAAAATGCGTTTAGGAACGTGGAATATAGGAACCTTAACGGGAAAATCTATGGAAGTAGTGGAAGTTATGGTGAGGAGAAGGATAAATATTATGTGCCTACAAGAAACTAAGTGGGTTGGTAGTAAGGCAAAGGATCTAGAAAACTCAGGGTTTAAACTTTGGTATTCGGGCACACATAGAACGAGAAACGGTGTTGGCATCATCGTGGACAAGACCTTGGTACAAGATGTTGTAGATGTCAAGAGGGTAGGAGATAGAATCATGGCAATCAAGATTGTAATAGGACAAGAACTTATCAATGTGATTAGTGCGTACGCACCTCAAGTAGGGTTGGATACGAGTTCGAAGGAGAAATTTTGGGAAGATCTTGGAGACTTGGTGCAAGGAATTGCTCAGACGGAGAAGTTATTTATAGGAGGAGATTTAAATGGACACGTGGGCAGGGAGACAGGCAACTATGGAGGTTTTCATGGTGGCCATGGTTTTGGGGAGAGAAACGAGGATGGGGAAGCTATCTTGGATTTTGCAATGGCATATGATCTCTTCTTAGCCAACACCTTCTTTAAGAAGAGAGAAGAACATGTGATCACCTACAAGAGTGGGTCGTCAAAAACACAAATAGATTTTCTTCTAATGAGGAAAGGGGATCGTATAACTTGTAAGGATTGCAAAGTTATACCAGGAGAGAGCGTGGCTAATCAACATCGCTTGTTGGTGATGGATGTACATATCAAAAGAGTGAGACAAAAGAACAAGACTTGGAAGTGCCCAAGGACTAGATGGTGGAATCTAAAAGAAGAAAAACAAGTCATTTTCAAAGAGAAAGTAATCACCCAGTGTGTGTGGGATAGAGAGGGGGAAGCTAGCCAAATGTGGGATTCCATGGCTAGTTGTATCCGAAAAGTAGCAAAAGAGGTATTAGGAGAGTCCAAGGGCTTTGCCCCACACCAAAAGGAATCTTGGTGGTGGAATGAGGAGGTACAAACAAAGGTGAAGGCTAAGAAGGAATGTTGTAAAGCCTTATACAAGGATAGGACCGATGAAAATGGTGAAAGGTATAGAAAAGCGAAACAAGAGGCGAAGAAAGCTGTGAGAGAAGCTAAGTTAGCGGCTTACGACGATATGTATAAACGACTAGATACCAAAGAAGGAGAGTTGGATATCTATAAACTAGCTAGAGCAAGAGAAAAGAAGACAAGGGACCTAAACCAAGTGAGGTGCATCAAGGATGAGGATGGAAAGGTTCTTGCTACAGAGAATGCGGTTAAAGACAGATGGAGAGGTTATTTTCATAATCTTTTCAATGAAGGACATGAAAGGAGTGCTTCTTTAGGGGAGTTGAGTAACTCAGAAGAGTGTAGAAACTACTCTTTTTATCGTCGAATCCGGAAGGAAGAAGTGGTTGTAGCTTTGAAGAAGATGAAGCATAGAAAAGCAATAGGCCCAGACGATATACCAATCGAAGTGTGGAAAGTTTTGGGAGAGACAGGTATAACATGGCTCACTGACCTTTTTAATAGGATTTTGAAAACGAAGAAGATGCCAAATGAGTGGCGAACGAGCACTTTGGTGCCTATCTACAAGAATAAGGGCGACGTACAAAATTGCATGAACTATAGGGGTATTAAGCTAATGAGTCATACAATGAAGCTCTGGGAGAGAGTCATTGAGCATAGATTGAGGCAAGAGACACGGGTTTCGGACAACCAATTCGGGTTCATGCCAGGACGCTCAACCATGGAGGCAATCTATCTCTTACGAAGATTGATGGAAAGATATAGAGATGGGAAAAAGGATTTACACATGGTCTTTATAGATTTGGAGAAAGCGTACGATAGGGTCCCAAGAGACATTCTTTGGAGGATTTTAGAGAAGAAAGGAGTACGAGTAGCATATATCCAAGCTATAAAGGATATGTATGAAGGAGCAAAGACTGCCGTAAGAACTCATGAAGGACAAACCGAAAGCTTTCCCATAACTGTAGGATTACATCAAGGCTCATCCTTAAGTCCTTACCTTTTTGCGTTGGTAATGGATGAGTTAACAGGACATATTCAAGATGATATTCCTTGGTGTATGCTTTTCGCAGACGATATAGTGTTGATAGATGAAACTCAGGAAGGAGTAAATGCAAAGCTTAACCTTTGGAGAGAAGTGTTGGAATCTAAAGGTCTTCGCTTAAGCCGATCAAAGACAGAATATATGGAGTGCAAGTTCAGTGCAAATGGAGGCCAAAACGAGTTAGGGGTGAGGATCGGTGATCAAGAAATACCAAAGAGCGATCGTTTTCGTTACCTAGGATCTATCTTGCAAAAGAACGGAGAACTAGATGGAGATCTCAACCATAGAATACAAGCTGGATGGATGAAGTGGAAGAGTGCATCTGGCGTGTTGTGTGACCGCCGTATGCCACTGAAGCTCAAGGGTAAATTTTATAGGACGGCAATAAGGCCGGCGATGCTGTATGGCACAGAATGTTGGGCAGTGAAGCATCAACATGTACACAAAATGGGTGTAGCAGAGATGAGGATGCTTCGTTGGATGTGTGGGCACACGAGAAAGGATAAGATTAGGAATGAGGATATTCGGGGTAAAGTAGGAGTAGCCGAAATTGAAGGAAAGATGAGAGAAAATCGGTTACGGTGGTTTGGACATGTGCAAAGAAGGCATACTGACGCTCCGATTAGAAGATGCGACTATGGGACAGAGGTTCAGGGCCGAAGGGGTAGAGGAAGACCTAGGAAAACTTTGGAAGAGACTCTAAGAAAAGACTTAGAGTACTTGGATCTAACGAAGGACATGACACAAGACCGAGCACAATGGCGTTCTAAGATTCATATAGCCGATCCCACTCAGTGACTTGGATTTTCCAAATCTCCAACCGAGAAGTTTTCCTCACTCAGGAAATTAAGGGAACACTACCTCAACCTACATGCTCCACTCACAAAGCTCCAACAAAAGAAAATTCAAAGAACTTAGCGAAGAAGGCTTTGGTGTATTTAACTCAATACGTTGAAATGAAGGAAAGCTTATTTATTGATATCCCCGATAAGCTACAAATATGTACATATACATGAGTCAAAATAAACAAACAAAAGGGAGCCTTCACAAAGGTTGCTTAGGAGAAGTCTCAGCAGTCGGTAGAGCCCCAGAAAGAGAAGGCACCGGAGAGGGATCATTCGGAGCCTCCGTACTGGACAGAACCCTAGAAGGAGGAGGCATCAGAGGTTGATCATTTGGAGCTTCATTACGCGGTACAGCCCCAGAAGACGAAGGCAATAAATGCCTTTGGAACAAACCCACAAATCTCTGATGATCAAGTAAAACCTGACCATCAGTTTCCTTCAGCTGGTCCAGCTTCCTCTTCATGTTTGTAGCATAGTCATGTGCGAGACGGTGCAACTGTTTATTCTCATGCTTGAGCCCTCTAATCTCCTGTTTGAGACTCATCACTTCGGCCGCCAATGATTCAACTTGGCGGGTTCGAGCAAATAGGCGTTGGGCCATATTAGACACAGAACCTGCACACTGAACACTGAGAGCCAGCGAATCCTTAACAGCTAACTCATCAGACCGTTTGGAAAGTAGTCTGTTATCTTTGGGAGTGAGAAGGTTCCTGGCCACCACCGCAGCGGTCATATCATTCTTCATAACGGAATCCCCAACGGTAAGAGGACCAGTAGGGGAGACGAAGGATGGGCGCCATATGTTGTCTGGAGAAGGTGGGGCTGCCTCTTCAACAAGGTTTAAGTCAAAACGACGGTCGGAGGGGCCAGACATTTTCAAAGGTGTTGAAGAGAGAAGAGGTCGGACAAATCAAGATCTTAGAAGTGCAAGAATGGAGCTTCTACTGGTGGAGATTCAAGTGTGTTTTGGAACTTAATGCCAGCCCTATAAAAAGCTGCACTCGACGGAGCTTCAGACATCGAAGAGGCGCCTGCTCAGAAATCGAAGAGGCGTTTGCTTTCTCAAAAGCTGGGCTGCTTAGAGACCACGAGGGTTGATCTCATAAATCGAAGAGGTGTTTGCTTTCTTAAAAGTTGGGCTGCTCAAAGACCACGAAAGCCGATCTCAGAAATCGAAGAGGCGTTCGCTTTCTCAAAAGCTGGGCTCCTCAGAGACCACGAGGGCCGATCTCAGAAATCGAAGAGGCACCTACTTTTCCAGCCTTGTCAGCACCTGTCACATGCACACTCAGCTTTGCGGAAATTATGGGTATTCTGTCGAAGACTTCTGGGGAAGTAGAAAACACATGAATCTTACTGCCCAATCACCCACTTCCCACACGCAACAATAGCTCATGGGTACCACAGATAACTTTGCCAAAGTCCTCTGCCAAAGTTGAGCACGTGAAGCTTGCAGCTTCCACTACATCGCTCTGACCAAGAAGGGTAAAAGAATAGCAAAGAAACAGCACTAACAAAATTTAGACCCATAAATTTTGAAGGTCTAGCTACCATATTATTACCCACAAGGGTAAAGGAACAGTACCACTGCTGGATAATTGGAAAGTCCCTGTGTGTCAACCTCTGTGCCTCGTGGCAAGGTAGACTAGCAAACATGCCCAACCTTTACTCACATTCGAGAAAACACTCCCAATAAAATTGCTTGCTCCAAAATCGAAGAGGCACCGTCCTCCGAATCTCGAGAGCCAGACTCCCAACATGACTACTTTCTCAAAAATCGAAGAGAGGGTAAAGGAACAGTACCATTGTTGGATAATTGGAAAGTCCCTGTGTGTCAACCTCTGTGCTTCGTGGCAAGGTAGACTAGCAAACATGCCCAACCTTTACTCACATTCGAGAAAACACCCCCAACAAGACTGATTGCTCCAAAATCGAAGAGGCACCGCCCTCCGAATCTCGAGAGCCAGACTCCCAACATGATTACTTTCTCAAAAATCGAAGAGACACTGCTCCCCGAATCTCGAGAGCCAGACCCTCAGCATGATGCTTTCTCAAAAATCGAAGAGGCATCGTTCTCCGAATCAATCGAAGAGGCGCTCGCTTTCTCAAAAGCTGGGCTGCTCAGAGACCACGAGGGCCGATCTCAGAAATTGAAGAGGCACCTACTTTTCTAGCCTTGTCAGCACCTGTCACACGCACACTCAGCTTAGCGGAAATTATGGGCATTCTGTCAAAGACTTCTGGTGAAGTAGAAAACATATGAATCTTACTGTTCAATCACCCACTTCCCACACGCAACAATAGCTCATGGGTACCACAGATAACTTTGCCAAAGTCTCTGCCAAAGTTGAGCACGTGAAGCTTGCAGCTCCCACTACATCGCTCTGACCAAGAAAGGTAAAAGAATAGCAAAAAAAAACAGCACTAACAAAGTTTAGACACATAAATTTTGAAGGTCTAGCTAACATATTATTACCCACAAGGGTAAAGGAACAGTACCACTGTTGGATAATTGAAATCCCTGTGTGTCAACCTCCGTGCTTCGTGGCAAGATAGACTAGCAAACATGCCCAACCTTTACATCCGAGAAAACACTCCCAACAAGATTGCTTACTCCAAAATCGAAGAGGCACCGCCCTCCGAATCTCGAGAGCCAGACTCCCAACATGATTACTTTCTCAAAAATCGAAGAGACACTGCTCCCCGAATCTCAAGAGCCAGACCCCCAGCATGATTGCTTTCTCAAAAATCGAAGAAGCATCGTTCTCCGAATCTCGAGAGCCAGATACCACATACCACTTTTTCAAAGTGCTCTGACAGAGTTAAAACATGTGAAGCTGGCAGCTCCCACTACCGTGCTATGACCAAGCAGGGTAAAGGAATAGCAATTACTACTTTTTGTTAGGGAGACTCCTATATATGTCGACCTCCATCCCCAACGGACAGGCAGACCTGCAAAAATGCTCAACCCTTCCTCATATCTGAGAGGGCACTCCCAACGAAGCCTTTCGAAATATTCAGCTTTCTTTCCCCCCGATAATACCTCTGCAAACAAGCTATACTAGAGCAAGAATATCTCATATCATCAGGGTTAAAAGCAAGAGTATCCCATATCATGCTTTTTCCCTGTCTTTTCCTTTGGCCTTGTTTTTACCTGCAAGACAAGGAGAAAGAGAGCAATCAGTCAGCACTTGAAATCAAGTTACCAGCCAGGAACTGACTGCCTGGAACCCCTTACCTGATTACTTACCTGGCATTGCTCTCGAGTACTCATCTTCAACATCTTATGTGTCCAGGGAAGATACCGCATCTGCTCGAGGGACAGATAGGGCAAGTGCGAAGGATACAAGGAAGCATGTGGAGACAAGCGTAACAGCACACATGCCGATACATCCATTACTCTGTCAAAAGCAAAAGTATCCCATATCAGCAGGGTCGAACGTACTCTAGGTTTGATGGACTTGTTTTGACCCTCAAATTCTTCAGTCGGCCTTATACTCTGGAGGAAACCAGAAAACCCTCCAGCTCAGTTCAAGAATTAGCCTGTGGAAAGTTACTTCTTCAAAAGCAAAAGTATTCCATATCATCTCTTCTCATTTTTCTTCTCTTTATCCTTCATGCTGCTGCAAGATGGGGAGAAGGTGAACAATCAGCCGGAGCTCTGATTGCTTACCTTGTCTGTCACCTCTTTCAGCAGATCCCCTAGCTCAGCGACTTGGGGGACTCCTACTACATGGTTTGTATCGCGCTTGACCAAGCCTGAAACTACAAGTAAGCTTCAAGTGAAATTGATACATTACCTTGTGCATCTCCACCAGTTAAAGATACTACCCCTGGATGGAGGAAGAGTACTTCCAGAGAAGCTGCCACATCTACCTATGCGACAGATAAGGCAAGTCAAGATGATACCACACTCCGATACTTAGAAGTTTCGTGATTACGAGATCATTCTCCCACAATATTTCCTAATGTCATTTGTACTCTAATGTCATTTGTACTAAATCATTCACTTGTACTCACTAAAGGAGAGCTTGAACATATGTACTTGTGTAAACCCTTCACAATTAATGAGAACTCTTCTATTCCGTGGACGTAGCCAATCTGGGTGAACCACATACATCTTGTGTTTGCTTTCCTATCTCTATCCATTTATATACTTATCCACACTAATGATCGGAGCAATCTAGTGAAGATCACAAAAAGCGACTGTTTTCGCTACCTAGGATCTATCTCGCAAGAGAACGGAGAATTAGATGGAGATCTCAACCATAGAATACGAGCTGGATGGATGAAGTGTAAGAGTGCATCCAGCGTGTTGTGTGACCGTCGTAGGCCACTGAAGCTCAAGGGAAAATTTTATAGGACGGCAATAAGGCCAGCGATGTTGTATGGCACATAATGTTGGGCGGTGAAACATCAACACGTACACAAAATGGGTGTAGCGGAGATGAGGATGCTTCGTGGGATGTGTGGGCACACGAGAAAGGATAAGATTGAGAATGAGGATATCCGAGGTAAAGTAGGAGTAGCCGAAATTGAAGGAAAGATGAGAAAAAATCGGTTTTGGTGATTTGGACATGTGCAAAGAAGGCCGACTGACGCTCCGGTTCGAAGATGTGACTACGGGACAGAGGTTCAGGACCGAAGGGGTAGAGGAAGACTTAGGAAAACTTTGGAAGAGACTCTAAGAAAAGGCTTAGAGTAATGGAGGATATGACACAAAACCGAGCGCAATGGCGTTCTAGGATTCATATAGCCGACCCCACTTTGTGGGAAAAGGCTTTGTTGTTGTTGTTGTTGTGGAAGAAAGATTGTCCTAAGTTGAAGACCAAAGGAAAAGAAAGTTCTGAAGCCAATGTTGCTGAGGTTGAAACAGATGTTTTTTATTTTGCTTTAACCACTTCCTCATCATTTGATTGTGCTACTAAGTGGGTGTTGGATACGGGTTGTACTCATTATATGACTCATCACAAGGATTGGTTTTCAAGCTTGAAAGAGTTTGATAGTGGCGTTGTGTTCATGGGAGATGACAATCCTTGCACAACAAAAGGGATTGGTACAGTTCGTTTGAAGTTGCATGATGGCATGGTTAAAGAGTTGACAGGTGTTCGGTATGTACCGATTTTGAAGAAAAATCTTATTTCTTTGGGTACTTTGGAATCCAAGGGTTTCAGGTTTCATTCAGATGGACAGACATTGAAAGTTACTTATGGTGCACTTGTTGTGATGAAAGCTCCTAGATATGGCCATTTGTATTTATTGCAGGGAAGCACTGTGACAGGTGAAGCATTTGTAGTCTCTGAAAATATGGGCACATCTGATTCAGATACTACTAGATTGTGGCATATGAGATTAGGCCATGCCGGTGAAAAAGCTCTACAAGGGCTTGTGAAACAAGGTCTTCTAAAAGGTGTCACGACTTGTAAGCTTGATTTCTACGAGCAATGTAATATCAATTTTTCTACTTTTTTTATTTGATCTTAAAATTTTCTTCCCACGTTATTGTGTTATTAGCCTTCATGCAAGCGCTCACACGAGTGCAGAAGGCATTTTTTGAACCATGGCGTGCTACGATGAACTTACATGTTAAAAAAGACTGTACAAAAATAATTAATTATGCGTTATGCGAGTGCGAAAAATCTTTTTTATAACCGGCACTACACGCCTTTAAAGATATTTTGAACGTATTTAAAAATAGAGAAAATAATATTTAATAAACAACTAATTAAATCACATTATTGCTAGCCCATTGTGAGGTACGAATTATTAAAAAAAAAAACACGGTGTGCTACGATGGACTTACACGTTTTAAATGTTTTTATATTAAAAAATATACAAAAAGAATTAATTATGCGTTATGCGCGTGCGAAAGATCTTTTTTAATACCGGGTACTACACGTCTCTTAAGATATTTTGAACGTGTTTCAAAATAAAGAAAATAATATTTAATAAACGACTGATTGAATCACATTATTGCTAACCCATTTTGAGGTGCTAATTAAAAAAAAAACAAAAAGGCTTTTTATCCAAAATGGTCCTTGAGATTTGCATGATCAATAGAAATGGTCACTGAGATTGAAAATCAATAGAAATGGTCTTTGAGATTGTCCACCATTCATGATTTTGGTCATTCCGTTAAAAACGATTTTGGGCAATTTTTAAAGCTTTGTAACTCAATCTTTTCTTAACCAAATTCGACCCATAATATATCAAAATGAAGATAGGAAAGTGTAGAATAAGATTATACCTATTTGGAAGCCCAATGGTTGCCGGAGATGGCCGGAAAATAGCCTGAAAGGTGATTGGTCAGCTGGAAAACTGGAAAACTCGCCAGAAACTGGGTAAACTTTAAACGTTCATAACTTATTCAATACTCAACCAAATCGAGTGATTAAAAAACAAAAATAATACTTTTTGATGAGACGGAGAGAATAGTACCTTTTTCGAAGGCTAACTCGTCGTGGTTTGTCGAGAAGTATGATTTTCGTTTTTGAATCACTCGATTTGGTTTAGTATTGAAGAAGTTATGAACGTTTAAAGTTTACCCAGTTTCCGACGAGTTTTCCAATTTTCGCGCAGACCAGTTACCTTTCAGGCTATTTTCCGGCCATCTCCGGCAACCATTGGGCTTCCAAATAGGTATAATCTTATTCTACACTTTCCTATCTTCATTTTGATACATTATGGGTCGAATTTGGTTAAGAAACGATTGAATTACAAAGCTTTGAAAATTGCCTAAAATCGTTTTTAACGGAAGGACCAAAATCATGGATGGTGGACAATCTCAATGACCATTTCTGTTGATCATACAAATCTCAGGGACCATTTTGGATAAAAAAAAACCTTTTTTTTTTTAATTAGTACCTCAAAATAGATTAACAATAATGTAATTCAATCAATTATTTATTAAATATTATTTTCTTTATTTTTGTCATGCGTGATCCTGGTCTGCCAAAATTATCAAACTTTGCGTTCTTGTGCTTTTGTGTTGCGGGCCTCAGGACGAGCGTTTCATTTTTTTTCCCCCGGCGTTTGATTGGGAAAAGCGCTTTGCCATGTGCTGTCTGGCTTGTAGAAAGCCGCACACCCAAAAGTTTCATGTGCAACCTAGAATTAAATGCCAGGATGCCTTGAATTTACGAAATTACAGTGAAAATAATAATTCAACTCAATTCAGACAGTTGCTTAGTACTATATTCTACTGTTATTACTAATCTATTATGAGATTAAGGCTACCTCTTTTTTTTAGTGTACGTAATATCATTAGTTAAAAAAGTAATAAATTAATTCAGATCATTCAATAGTTATAACATTTAATTTTAATAGTAAAAGTAGGATGTTTATGTTGACTCCATTACGATTAAGGAGTACTTTAAAGTTAGTGGTAAAAGTATATCAAATTCTAAAATAACACACAATATTAAATGAGAACCTCCTCAACAATGGATCCTGAAAACTAAATTTGTTGGTTCAGTTGTGAATTCCAAAGCTGCAGCTGGTTTAATAATTAGGAACGAAGATGGAACTCCGATCGTAGCTGGAGCTCATTGTTTGGAGGAAAATACAATTTCTTTAACAGAAGGGACGGCTTTAAGAGATGCACTTTGGAGTTTGGATAGCAAAAGAAAGAGGTTTTAAGAAAGATGTGTGTGGAGAGCGACTCAAAATTCGTGATTGATGAGGTCAAAGATTCTTGTGCTATTCCGTGGCAATTAAGAAATATTATTAAAGATATCATGCAAATGGTCTCTTCTTTCTACTCTATTTCTGGGGCACATGCTTACAAAGAAGCAAATTATTTGGCGGATGCTATTACTAGTGCATGATTTCATTTTCATGATTTTTTTTGTTTGGGATAGGTCGTTGCCTACTGTAGCAAATAAAGACCTATCTCTTTGACTGTATTAAAACTAGTTGTAGCTGTAGCCATTCTATTTATGACACGTTTACGTAAGGGTAATCGGAATAAAGAAAGGGAATTGAATTCCGATTACGGAGTATTTCGATGTTTACTAAATATTAAGGAATCAAAAAAGTGGTGGAGCCCACACGAAACAAGGAATCCAATTCCTGAAATTGGAGGAACGGGATTCCCTGGTTTTATGAGGCATTTGAATTCCTAGAGGGTAAGGGAATTGGGAATGCATCTTTTATTCCTATTATGCCCTCACTTGTTTCTAATTATCCCAACATTGCCCTTTATTTGACACTCATTATGCCATCTTTTAATAAATAAATAAAACTTATTTATATATTTTTATATAGATAATTTTATTATATAAATTTAATTAAGAATTTGATTTAATTAAATAGTATGAAAATAATTTATTTATGTAAGGGCAATTTAGTCATCAATCTAGTTTTCATTCCGATTAAAGTGAATTAGTAAACTAGGGCTGGGTTCGGTTTGTTTCGGTTCGGTTTTTTGCCAAAACCGAAACCAAACCGAAATTTCAGTTCGGTTCGGCCCAAATTTTTTTCGGTTCGGTTTCGGTTTTTTTTCGGTTTTTTTTTTTTTTTTTTTTTTCCTCCAAAAAATGCAAAACAACCCCAACATAAGATATCATGCATCTTTTCAGCAAAGAAACAACCACTACTTGCTAGTATTTGAAGTTTTGAAATTGTAACTTAATCTGTATTTAACTCCCATTTCTTTGTTTATAGAACCACAGACTAACTCAAACTGTTGAGGATATACAAGAAAACATGTCCATTTAGGTTTAGCTTACCATCAAATCAGGCAAAGGGATTTTTACTTTAGTAAGCATTATTTCGCAATTATATGCCCGTCTTAGCTCAATCTGCAAGAGCCAGTAAATTTCTCATTAGAATTGAGGTGGCAAAGGAAGACTATATTCAATTAATTCAAAACAACAACAAAAAGGTAAAACCAAAAACACGCTAGACAGATCCTCATTTCAAGCCAGTTAACTGGCAATAACACATTTACCAGATTTTTTAGATACTTTGGGGGATGCAGCCTTCCCTTCCACGAAAAGGAAAAAGTTTGTTACTCCAATAACCTTATGATAAAAGATCCATGGCAAAGTTTGCTCTAAACCAGCTGAAGTGCTTGTTTGAATGGATATCTGGCACACACAAAAATACAGACGGGTCATGAGATGGCTCCAATGTCATGGTTGTATAAATTTATAAACATACATCATGGCAATCAATGCAAAATCAAAGATCTAAGACCAATTGGAAACACGATTCCATATCATTTATACAAATAGCAAACTGGAAACACGATTTCATTAATAACAAATATTCTTAAGTCTGACAACCAATTCAAGTTCAACAGCAGATCAGCTAAAACAAAAATATCTTCTTAAAAGTTTATGAGAACTCAGAAACCACTACTACTAGTACTCATCTTGGGCCAAATCATCGACTCCTGCAATGTTTGATTATCAGCCACTTAACGGTACTGCAAACAAAAAGTTCGAAAAATGAAACCCAATTACATTGTGGAAACGGTGTAATCTCAGCTCAGTAAACGGAATCAGAACACAATCAGTAGCTAAGGGTTCTCGAAGCCTTTACCTTGATGAAGCCGATTTCCTTGGCATTGCTGCGGAAGCACTGCCTGCAGCACATGAGGCCGTACTTCCTGATCAAACCATGAGGGTTTCCACACACGCAACTTGCAGGTCGCTGTGAAGGAAGAAGACGAAGCGGAAGAGCGGCGGAGTTGGGAAGGAAGGAGAGAGGGTCCAGACTCCAGAGTACAGAGAAGAGGGATAAGGGAAAAGGGTCGCGCTGCCGTGGGTTAGGGTTACACTGGAGGAGAAGAGGCAGGGAACGAGAGAGACAGAGCGAGAGAGAGAGGAGGCTCGGCTGAGGCAGGGAACGAGAGAGAGAGGAAGGGAATGAAACATCAATCTGAAAAGGTATGGCTGCTAGTGGCTAGGGTTAAAGGGTTTTGTTAAGTTCTCCAAAAAAATTAAAAAACATCTCAGACATCTGGAGGTTCGAACCCGTGCGCTGGGGTTTTAAAAGGTTCACCGAAACCAACTTAGCAACAAGGTATGTTTTGTTATGATTGTATGACTAAACTATTTATAATATTTTAAAAAATAATTAAATATATATATCGGTTCGGTTCGGTTTGACAGTTTCGGTTCGGTGTTTTTTCGGTTCGGTTTTTTTCGGCCTCGGTTCGGTTTGGTTTTCGGTTTTTTTCGGTTTTCGGTTTTTTGAACCCACCCCTATAGTAAACAACTTATATGGACTCATCATCATTCTTGCCATCGTTTAATAAATAAAGAAAACCTATTTATATATGCTTATATAGATGAATTTTATTATATAAAATTAATTAATATGAAAAAAATTTATTTATGTAAGGGTAATATAGTAATCAACCTAGTTTTCATTCCGATTGAAGTGAATTAGTAAACTACTTATATGGACTCAACATCATTCATACTCCGATTCCAGATAGTTTTAGTAACAACTTCAACATGAATCTGATTCTGATTCCACCTTATTTCAATTCCTCCACAATCCAATTCCTCCTCAATCCAATTCATCTTAATTTGATTACGGATTAGTAAACGCGCCCTTAATTCTTTCTCTTCTTCTATAAAAAAAAAATCCAATCCACACTAGATCGTGACCATTTTTATATTTTCTACAATTGCATACTTTTTTTTTTTTTTGAGTTTTAACGAAACACTTCTGGTACTGTTCACTTTTAACGAAAAACCACATTTTTATCTTTCTCTGATACTATTCACTCTACATTTATTTGTCATTTTTAATTAAAACTAAAGTTTTTTTAACTTTTTGTTAGTTTTCCTTTTTTTTAATTGAATAATGGTGTTAACAAATTAGATGTTACATTAATTACTAATGGGATTCAAACCTACGTAGTCATACAAAAGACATCACCTTAAAAAAAAATCATGTACCGTAGCTTTTTAACTTTTCTACCGTGTGTTGTTTCTTCTGTTTTGTGCTATGCGCTTAGGACAAAAGAGTTTTTTATTACACGAGGAAAAAATAAAAGACAAAATTATGGCCCCACGACAATGAAGAGATAGAGAAAACAAAGAGGAGGATATTTATCATGGCAAATTGAAGTATTGAAAAGCTCTGAAGTCTTTGTCGTCTGAAATCTGGATTCTTTGACTTCAATACGCGATCACATCAGATGAGATGGATCAAGTCTCTTCATCTTCTTGATCTTCTGAAATCTTCAATTAATGCAGTAAGTTCTTCTTCCAATGATATTTATATGGAAATCCATTATTTTTATTTAATTATTTAATTTTCTTCATCTTGCTTGCAGCTATTATATATTTATGAGGTTTAATGTTCAACAGTTTGTGCAGTTTTAAGGTCGAGAGCTCAAGCTTCTAGGAAACTACTCCTTAGTCTTAACTGCGCAGTTTTCAACTTCAACTAAAACTTGATCCCGGGAAGCAAGTGTTCTCTTGATCTGACGATCAGACGATTTCCACGTAAGTTTTTACTACGCATCTGGTCCTACTAATAGTGTAAAGTGTTTTCAAATTGTGTAACATCTCGCGGCCTATTAATAATGTTATTTTAAAATGTAACAAAAATATGATTTTGTAGTCTCGAATTTATTTTTTGTGCTTTGTTTTTCAAATTAAGCAATTTTGACTAAAACGTAATTGAAAATATCATTTAATTGAACTATTTCACAGTAAAACGTAACACGACTCGCATACCCGATTGAGCCCCTGTGTACCCAATAATTAGTTTCATCTGTTTTAATTGTGCAGCTGTGACTACTTGTGAATCTTAATTGGTATTGCTCTACGGATCAAATTTCCAATTCATAAAACTATGGTGGGAGAGGCCTTTCTTGTGGCATTCCTCAAAGTGCTGATTGACAAGTTGGCGCAACGCGAGGTCTTCAAGTACTTTGGACTCGTAAAGGGCGTGGATCAAAAACTGAAGAAATGGAGTGCCACCTTGTCTGCAATTGGAGCGGTGCTGAATGACGCGGAGGAAAGGCAACTGACGGCGGAGAGCAACGCACTAAAGGTCTGGCTCGATGATCTCAGGGACTTGGCTTTTGATGTGGAAGACGTGTTGGACAAATATGCTACCAAAATGTTGAAACGTCAGATACAACATGCTCATTCCAGCACAACAAGCAAAGTATGGAACTCAATTCCTAATGGTGTTTTCAACTTCAAGATGAACTCAGAAATACAGAAGATTACTGAGCGATTACAAGAGATATCCGAACGAAAAGACCAGCTCAATCTGAATATTGATACTGGGACGTTGACTACAAGGGCACGCCAACACATATTGCCTAGTTCCAGTCTACCAGATGGAAGTGTGCTTGGAAGGGATAAGGACAAAAGGAAGATTGTTGAGCTGCTGTCGAAACAAGAGCATCGTGCTGTCAATTTCGATGTAGTTGCAATTGTCGGTATGGCTGGAGTCGGAAAGACAACACTTGCTGGACAAATACTGAAAGATATGATTGCAACCCAGACGTTTCAACCAGCAATTTGGGTGTGCGTATCTGACGACTTCAACCTTGAAAGAGTAACAAAGCAAATTCTTGAATCAATCACATCTCGGCAATGTACCACAGAAGATTACAATAAGGTGCAAGATGATATGCATAAAGAGTTAGCGGGGAAGAAGTTTTTAATTGTTTTAGATGATGTTTGGAAAACGTGTAGCTACAGAGAATGGATGAAGCTGCAATCCCATTTTCGTCATGGAGCACAAGGAAGCAAGATAGTTGTGACAACACGTGATACAGATGTTTCAAAAATGATGGGAGCTGCCACGCTGGTTCACAATTTGGTGCCTATGGAAGATCATTTTTGTTTGCAAGTTTTTGAGCAGCATGCATTCTTAAATTCTAATGACAAACCGCCAAATTACGAGTTACTTAAAGAGAAAATTGTTGCAAAGTGTAGGGGATTGCCTTTGGCCGCGAGTACCCTCGGTGGTGTTCTACTTCGTAAAGAAATAGACGAATGGGAAGAAATATTGAACAACAAGTTGTGGAGTCTCTCAAATGAGCATGACATATTTCCCGTGTTGAGACTAAGTTACTTTTATCTTCCTTCACATTTGAAAAGATGCTTTGCCTATTGCTCAATACTTCCAAATGACTATGAATTCGGGGAGATGCAAATGATCCTTTTGTGGATGGCCGAGGGTTTGATTCATCCTCGACCAGAAGATAATAAGCAACTTGAAGATTTAGGTGCTGATTATTTTTGGGAGCTCGTATCTAGATCATTGTTTCAAAAGTCAACAAAAAATACATCAAAATATGTGATGCATGACCTCATTGGTGATTTAGCACGATGGGCAGCTGGAGAAATTTGTTTTAGATTGGAGGATAAGCAAAATGATGATGGTGTACAACTTAGATGTTTTCCGAAGGCACGCCATTCGTCTTACCTTATGGGTCATTTTGATGGGGTTAAAAGATTTGAGGCATTTTCTGAAGTGAAATGTTTGCGAACCTTCTTGCCACTAAGAAAGGGTTCTCCCTACAATTATTTAAGTCGTCAGGTTACTTTTGATTTATTGCCAAAATTGCAGTACTTGCGGGTGCTCTCTTTTAACGGCTATAATATAACTGAGCTGCCAAACTCAATTGGTGATTTGAGATATCTATGGTATCTCGACCTTTCTTACACAGCTATAACTAGTTTGCCTAAATCGATAAGTACTATTTACAACTTGCAGACATTGATATTGGAAGGCTGTTTCAGTTTGAAGTCATTGCCTGCAGACATGAGTAATCTAATTAATTTGCGCCATCTCAACAACTCAGATGTTTCTTGGTTGGAAGGAATGCCTCCAAAACTAGGTAGATTGGTGAATCTCCAATCTTTGCCTAATTTTGTGGTCAGTGGTAGAAGTGATCAATCAGGAATAAGAGAGATAGGGCCTCTATCGCATCTCCGAGGGACATTGTGCATCTCAAGATTGGAGAATGTGACTGATGTCGAGGATGCTCAGAGGGCCAATTTAAAATACAAGGCGAGGCTTGATTCGTTGGCCCTAAAATGGTCTCATTCAAGCGAAACAAGAGAAATGGAATCTGCTGTGCTTGACATGTTAGAGCCTCATAGAAAGATCAAGGAGCTCACCATCAAGGGTTATGCCGGAAAGGAATTTTCATCATGGGTTGGAGGTCATTTGTTCTCTAATATGGTGCTTGTGCGCTTAGAGGAATGTAACAATTGTTTATCGTTGCCACCTCTCGGACAATTGCCTCAACTCAAAGAACTTTATATTAGAGGAATGAATGTAGCGGAAAGTGTTGGTGCTGAGTTTTATGGAGAGCGTAACTTGCCTTTTCCGGTATTAGAGACTCTTGAGTTTGTGGAAATGCAGAATTGGAAGGAATGGCTTCCTTTCCAACTGGATCACGAAAGTGGTGTTTTCCCTTGCCTGAAAACACTCATCATAAAACAATGTTCTAAACTGAAGGGTAAGCTGCCAGAGAACCTCAGTACTTTAGCTAAGCTTGAAATTGTTGAATGTGAAGAATTAGTGGTTTCAACTGCCAACTACAAACAACTTCATCAATTAAACATTTACGGTTGTAAAGTGTTGGTGCATACAGCTGCTAAGGTTGAGTTTGAGTTATTAGAGTCCTTGTGCCTTTCAAACATTTTGGAGGTGACGTCTCTGCAAACAGGGGAATTGTTCAACAAGGGATTAACCAAGGTTAGAGATTTGAAGATTCATGGATGTGATGAGCTGATGTCTTCATTGAAGAATGATGGTAGATTATTGCAGCAGTTGACTTCTCTTGGCAGTTTGGAAATTGAAGACAACTCTCGTCTAGTTGAAGAATTGGGAAAAGAAGCAGAGGAGTTGCAAATATTGGAGTGCAGGATTGAATGTCTGGCGTTAAAAAAGTGCAAAAATCTTTTTAAGATACCAAAAGGGTTAAATCAGTTGTCGTCTCTTCAAAAGCTTCGCATACACAAATGTTCACGTCTAGTTTCTTTCCCAGATGTTGGTCTGCCACCTTCTCTTAAGGACATTGAGATTACATCGTGCGATTCGTTGATTTATTTTGCAAAATTCCATATTCCCCAAAATCTCAGAAGAATAGAGATAAGAGAGTGCAAAAGTCTGAAATCACTAGTAGATGAGGAGGCTGTTGGTTCTTCTTCGTCGTCTTCTTCTCAGAGTTGTCTTGAGTACTTGAATATCGAAGGATGTGAATCTCTGACGTCTTTATCATTGAGTGGTCAGCTTCTCAGGACACTTAAACACCTTCAGATAAAGGACTATGACCAACTGGAGCTAATCACAGAGGACGGGTTCTTCCACGACAACACTAATTATTGTCTTGAATATATTAAGATTTGGAATTGCCAAAATCTGAAATGCTTACCGGATGGCTTATGCCACCTCAACAATCTTCAAGAGCTACATATTTACATATGTAGAAGTCTTGTTTCTTTCCCGAGACTAAGTGGGGGGACAAGACCCTCCAACTTGAGAGAGATCGAGATCACCGATTGCGAGAAATTGGAGGCGTTGCCCGAAGACATGCACAATCTCAACTCTCTTGAGTATTTGAGCATCGACTACCGTGAAGGTTTGACTTTTCCTCCCAACCTAACATCACTTGTAATTTGGAAGGTGAAGAGTTGTAAGTCATTGTGGGAGTTGGAGTGGGGGTTGCACAGACTCACCTCTCTTAGAGAATTATGGATCATCGGTGAAGACCCAGATACGGTGTCGTTTCCACCCGACATGGTCCGGATAGAGACACCCCTCCCCAAATCTCTCACTCTTCTCAAAATAGAAGGCTTCCCGAATCTGAAGAAACTGAGCAGCAAGGGCTTTCAATTCCTCACCTCTCTTCAATATCTGTAACTCAGCGATTGTCCAAAGCTAGCATCCATTCCAGAGGAGGGTCTGCCTCCTTCACTTGCGCAACTTTGGATCTATGAGTGTCCAGTACTAAAAGAGAGATGCCAACCAGGAAAAGGACGCTACTGGCACAAAATATCCCACATCCCTAAAATAGAGATAGATTGGCAGTCGATTTGAAGCTGATGGTCGATTCGATCCCATTCTCTAAATCCAGGTATCATCTTTGGTCGGTATTGGTTTTAGTTTTACTTTTAACCTCCTAGTTTTATTTTTAACCTCATTCTCCTCAAGGATGATAAGTGAATGCTAGAAATGTATGTATTCTGGTATGGGGGTGTTGTAAGATTATGTATATATAAAGCAATCTTTACTGCCTTTATTTTTCCTCTTTTGGTCAATTTGCTTATTCACCATCATACACCAAAAGATTGAACATCGAAAAATATACTTCTCTTCCAACAATAAAAGTTTGCAACTCTTGAAACATATGTAAATCTGCTCCTCCACCAACTTGTATAAAGAAGTCCACATTAGGTTATTACAAAGTTTGCACTTAAAGCCGCTGACTTGGGTTTAGTTAAGTAGAGCAGTGTGCTCCCTTTATTGCACCAAGTTTGAATCTCTACTCCCATCTCCGTAGTTTAGATGAATTTAGTGTAGATTATCATATTGTTTGTTAAAAACCCACTTCATGAATAAGTCTATGTGATCTGTTTAAGCGCAAAACTTGAACAAAACATCAGTGAAATGATTTGAAACTATCACCAAACACCAACGGAATGATTTGAAACTATCACCACCACAAATCTGGAACAAAAACAGATTTAGGCTAATAACAACATTTTGCCCTTGTCTTAATTAAAGGTGGAGGCATTAAAAAAGGTTTGGGGTAACTTAGAGAAAGATTGGGC
Organism: Malus x robusta; assembly: GCA_963082935.1. Taxonomy (NCBI): domain Eukaryota; kingdom Viridiplantae; phylum Streptophyta; class Magnoliopsida; order Rosales; family Rosaceae; genus Malus; species Malus x robusta. The sequence continues at coordinate 38,598,186 of OY720329.1, read as the reverse complement.
ATAAAACAGTTGATGACCTGTCTGCTTCCTTGGACTTGAGAGAACATGGCTTTCACACTGTCAGTAGAGATTCTGCGTGTGGGAACATGGAAGTGTAGAACATAGTCCAAAGGCCATGCTAGAATCTCAAGGACCTTCAGTTTCCCAGGAGGATGTTGTGAAATCAAATGTCAGCGGAATCTCAGTCGAAGAAACACAACAAAATGAGGATCACCACATGATAGATTGGTCTGAATCTTCACCTAAGGCACAGATGACAGAGGTACTTTTTTATTGTGCAGTGATCTCTCTCTCTCTCTCTCTCTCTCTCTCTCTCTCTCTTGGCTTAAGCTGTGGCAGTTACATCTATATAATAAATTCTCGAGAAATAATATAAAATCTCAATAGTACAAAAACGTAGATTATAACAGTGAAATCCGGGAACGGGATTTCACACAAGCAGCGGGAAATTATCTTTCAAACAAGTCAGAAATGTCCAAAATAAGTAACAATTCAAAACCTATTTCATTCCATATATTTTTTACCTCACTTTCCCTCTTTTAGCCAAACAAATAGCTAGTCATTCTATAACCTACCAAATCTTCCACATAAATTGAGATAATTAACAAATTAATGAGATTATTACCTAATAAACTCATTAATTTGTCAATTAAATTAGCAATTAAACCAAAAAACCTACCCTAATGGCTGGTTATCCTCCTCCATAAAGGGGGCCGGCCATTTCCTTTATTTTTTCCACTTTTTCCTTACTCCTTTTTTCCCTTTTTAAGCCAATTATTTAATTATTCATTATAACCTTTTCATAACCACAAAAAGCATTCCCCTTTTGTTTAATTAGTCAATTAACATCCAATAAATGGGCTAATTAAACCAAATTCAAGCCAAAAACCCTAGCTATGGCCGGCCACCTTTGGTCCCTATAAATGGGATCCCATTCTCACCAAAAAAGGGATTCCAATTCTCTGACAAAAAATCTCAAATACTCTAAACACTATTTTCTCTCTAAAATTCTAACTTTGGCATCGGAGGTTCTTGGCCAAAGCCCCCCCCCATTCATCGTGAGCGCGTGAGGCTTTTAGCCTTAACCTAAAGTGCTAGTTATTTTGTAGGTGCAAAATCGTCCAAGATCGAGGAGGAGAAAATTTGCATCCACAATCACTACCACAAATCTGTAACAAAAACAGATTTAGGCTAATAACAACATTTTGCCCTTGTCTTAATTAAAGGTGGAGGCATTAAAAAAAGTTTGGGGTAACTTAGAGAAAGACTAATGTGCTTTATGTATATGATAATAATTGATAAATTAAAAATTAAAAATTAAAAATAAAAAAATAAAAAAAATAAGTGTTGTGTATCTTCCAAGTATTGTAACGGCTACATTTGGATCCTTGACCCATATGATCACATGGCCTCCAGCCTCTTCTTGGCACTATTTAAATCGCCAAAACCAAATCCTGGTACTACTATATGTATTCTACTCTAATTCCAAAGCTCTATCCTCATCTTCGGGTCCAAAAAACAAAGTAATTAAGAAAGTTTATGATGTCACTTTAATGCTATGTATTACTCAATGTTACAAGTATATTAGTCATTAGTTCGATTTTCACAACCACTACATCTTATATTTTCAGTCTCAATCATTCGTTTTCTCATATCACTAATGAAAGTTGCCAAAAGAAGGAAGCAAAGGCAAGAGATCACTTTCTTGGAGGGTCCATGCCCTCAGCATAAACGAAGAAAGATTGGGCATAAAACAGTTGATGACCTGTCTGCTTCCTTGGACTTGAGAGAACATGGCTTTTACACTGTCAGTAGAGATTCTGCGTGTGGGAACTTGGGAAGCATGGAACATAGTCCAAAGGCCATGCTAGAATCTCAAGGACTTTCAGTTTCCCAGGAGGATGTGAAATAAATGTCAGAAGAATCTCAGTCGAAGAAACACGTAAAAATGAGGATCACCACATGATAGATTGGTCTGAATCTTCACCTAAGGCACAGATGACAGAGGTACTTTTATATTGTGCAGTGATCTCTCTCTCTCTCTCTCTCTCTCTCTCTCTCTCTCTCTCTCTCTCTTTTGGCTTAAGCTGTGGCAGTTACATCTATGTTACTCTATTTAGTAGTTTTGTTTTATTTGAGATTTTCTGTATACTTGTTCTCTTATATCAGACATGTTGTTCTTCTACTTTTATTTGATCTTTTCTAATGCATAAGGTTGTGTCTGAAAGGGTAGAATCAGCTTGGGATGCGGGAATACAAGTGGGAATGCACCTTTTGCTTTCATGGATAAAGAATTTGAAGAATCAATCTTAAGTTTGATGAAGCAGACTGGTGGCCGGTCTCAAAATTCTTTGATGGAGGAAAGAGGAGTAGCACATCCGCCAAGCATTATTGTTGATTCAGGAAGTCAATGCATAGTTCATTAACTCTTGAGAATCATCTTTCAATAGGACATGCTGAACATTTGAATTGTGCTCGAAGAGAAATGCAGGAAATGAGATTTGATCTTGAAGGGACCAGTAATTTTGGATCTCCACATAGTCAATCCTTGGATTTGATTGGTTCTGATGATACAAAGCCTGAGCTTGAGGGGTTCGTTATGCAAACAGATGATGAACCAACAAGCATTGCTGGAAAGGGAGTTGGCTTTGGGGAGTGGAACCTTCCAAGCACTACAATTGAACATGCCAGCATTCTGGAGCAGCTACTGCATGCTCTTCTGCTTCATATAAGTTGCATAATAATCCAAATCTCTACCAGTCTGTTCCAACTGGGCTTCTAGAGGGTGTGGATATGAGGACCATGAATGATGCTGCCAAGCAATTAAGGGATGATCATAGTTGCTCGAGTGAGGAAGTTGGCCAGGCGTTTTATGCAAGGTTCTATTCTGATTGCCTATTAAATCATAGTTGTCAATCTAGTTGGGATACTAAGAAACCTTATCTGTCTCCAGTAGGGAAACTTTGGGATATAACTGGTTCAAGGACTAGCAGTTCAAGGAAGCGAGGAAGCTTAAATCCGGAGCTTCCCTGCATCCGTGAAGAAAATGAGAATGCAGATGAGGTAGCTGATATTTTCCAAGATGGCATTGTTTCAGATGCATTAAATAGCTCAATACAAAGAGTACCCCTTGCTGACATTACTGAGATTCCAAACCCTCCTGCATCAGTTTCTAAAGCCGAACCATATGCAGATAGACTTAGTCTAGATTCCGTAAACACTGAAATCAGCTTTACAGGCACTCATAAGAGCTTCAAACAGAGGCTTGGAATCCAAAACAGCTGCAAGAGAAGATATAACAATAAGGAGATCCTGAGCATGTCACAAGCAACAAACGATATTAAGAGGACCACTGGATCACTTCATAACAGGTTCAGTAAACCAAAATTATCTGGAAAAACCAGTTTGAGAAAAGGTGGTCCAAGTTTGTCAGAGCAGGAGCCAAAACGTAACAATATCGTGTCCAGCATGACTTCTTTCATTCCACTTGTTCAACAGAAACAAGCAGCTGCAGTTATAACAGGTAATTTTTTAGTAGTAATCTTAATCTTGAACTTTGGATGTTGCTTACATGTACATATTCCATATGATTGTTTTTCGAGTGTGGATAATAATCGTATGTCTAAACTGCGTTACGGTATGGATGATGGTTTTGTTTTTACTGAATTAGGGAATGTTTTGTTTGGAGCTGTAAATTGGTAATGCATATCTTGGGATCATCGAGTAAAAATTAAAGTGCATGTTTGAAAGTCCCATGAAAATTGAGTTGCCTTATTATCCTTCAAAAGAAAAAATTATAGTTGACTTCAACTTGTCGTAAGGATCTTGATAGTGATTCATTTGTTTTTTAATTGTATCATTGTGAATGTCTTATGAGCATTCTGGGATTTTTTCTTTTCTTTGTTTTTTCTTTTTCTCGAATGAATTAGTATTTTGACCTATTTGTGCTCTCTTGCAGGAAAGAGGGACATCAAAGTGAAGGCCCTGGAAGCAGCTGAAGCTACAAAGCGTGTTGCAGAAAAGAAAGAGAATGAACGCAAGATGAAGAAGGAAGCCTTGAAACTTCACCGGTCAAGAATGGAGCAGGAGAATATGAAGCAGTTGGAGCTGCAGAAAAAAAAGAAAGAAGAAGAGAGGAAGAAAAAAGAAGCTCATATGGCATCAAAGAAGAGACAAAGGGAAGAGGAAGAAAGGAAGGAGAAGGAAAGAAAAAGAATGCGTGTTGAAACCCGTAGACAGCAGAGAGAACATGAATACAAGTTACCTGCTGAAAAAGTAGAGAATGAAATGAAAAGCCAGGCCATTGTATGATTCTTTATGCTCTGCCTCATTTCGTTATATCTTTTTCTTTTTGCAATGTTAGGTATCACATTCTACATTGTGCTTTCTTGTGCAGGATGGAAGAGGCCCTGGCGGTAAGAAATCTAAGGATGAAACGCCACATAAGAAAATGGAGGCAGAAAGGGGATTTGACAATTCCAGAAATATTTCGGAGACTGAGCCTAGTACTTCCAGGATTTCAATAAGCAACGCTGGAAGAGAAAGTATTGTCCACGAAGAGTTCCATGAGGCCTCGAGTAATTATGGGTATAAAGCAGAGGTAAATGGTGGTGACTTTTTAACAATCGATACCCACCATATGTTAGGATCTACTTGCATGTTGAGTGCTTTTACTTGCATAGTCTGGAGCAGAGTGATAAACTGTGAGCGTAGCATGAATTATAATCCTCTGTTGATGTAGTTTGCATGGGACCCTTAAACTTGTTGGGTTTGAACTCTTTTGAGGCCTTCCCTTTTGCTATCGTTACCACAATATAGGAAAGAAGGCTACAATCGACTAAGTGCAAGAGTTCTCTTATGTTAAAACTCCTAATAGCTTATTCTAAACTCAAATCTGAACCACTGGTAGAAAGCTTTTTTATGCATGAATAGCTGCATACTTTTGTGCACTTTTACCTTCTCTGTAAAGCCTTGTGCTGATACTTCCTGTGATATTTAAGGTACCGAGCGATTTAGACAAAGAAATGGAGAATTCAATTGGCATTACAGGTCAAGAGCAGTCTTATGACATCTCTCCATACAAAGAATCAGATGATAAAAATGACGATGATGACAATGTCATACCAAATAGGAAATTTATTCCTTCATGGTCAAGGTATATATATTTCAATTGTTATATATGAAATATGGTTTAGATCTTCAAATTATAGAGTATCACAGTCATCTCGGTGATATGTATTTTAGCAAAAGGCATAGATCGTGTACCCTTTGAAACTGTCAACTCTGCCGGGCTCCAAAATAATCTATTGTTTGGTTCTTGTTTTGTACAGTAAAAACTGCCTGGCTTTTGCCGTTTCTTGCCAGAATAGAGCAGACCCAGCAACGATCTTCCCCCCCAGAAAGCTTTTGCTGCATCTCTGAAGGTACTTTTATGGTTTAAAGCCATGGTCTTAGTAGCTATTGCTTTGGCATTTTCGACTAGTCAATTTTAAGATACTGCTGGACTAAGTTCCAATATGCTATTTGCAGTCCTCTTGCCCCGAAACCATCAATTAAACAACAGCAGAATGCGATAAACTCTATTCAATATATTCTTCAGTAATAAGAGCTTTTGGTCAAGAAGAGGTAATGCTTACTTTATTCTCCATTTTCCTTTCCGTGCTCTCTAAACTACATTTATGCTGGCAGTTTGGTTGTTAAAGAAGCAATTTTCCTTCTGCAAAATGTAAAATGCCTAGAGTTACTGCCTATCAAAACCAAAATACTTGTAATAATTGGTTTTTGTTTCTCGTTGCAGATTTTCAAAGTCTATTTGTGAACAGTTTCTTGAGCAGGCGACACCCTTTCAAGCTGAAATGTAATTGTTATCTCAAATAATTTCCCGACTGATTGTAGTTGAGAAGAGTAACAAGATCCATTGGCAGAAGGCCAATTTCCTGAGCTATTGAGTAATTTGGTCATCACCTCCTGCTGCTTTCTTGCTTCTTTGGCGCAGCCACTTTGGTCTGCACTGGTTTTAGTTTAACTTTTAACCTCATTCTCCTCAAGGATGATAAGTGAATGCTAGAAATGTATGTGTTTTGGTATGGGGGTGTTGTAAGATTATGTATATATAGAGCAATCTTTATTGCCTTTATTCTTCCTCTTTTGGTCAATTTGCTTATTCACGATCATACACCAAAAGGTTGAACATTGAATCATATACTTGTTTTCCAAAAATAAAACTTTGCAACTCTTGAAAGCATATATAAATTTGCTACACGAACTAGTATAGAGAAGTCCATATGAGGTTAGAATACAAAATTGCACCTATAAAGCCGCATACTTGATTTGAGTTAAGTTGACTAGAGCGGTGTGCTCACTTTTTTGCACCCAAATTGAATTTAGTATAAATTATTCTATGGTTTGTTAAAAAAAAAATATATTCATGAACCTTCACATATAAAATTGATTGAACAGCAGTTTTAAAAAGTGAAATCAAAAGTGCCACAATTTGTCAAAAGTTGTCCACTGTGAGTTTGTGACTAATCGCCCTTGTCTTATTCGAGCAATGTGATATCACATCAATGGTGTACTCGTTTTATGGAAATTCTTCATGACCGTTATATTTTCGACAAGATAAATGAATGAATCATTCAAAACATAAAGTTTTTCTATTTTTTTTTTTTTTGATGTTAAGTTTCTCTTCATGCGTTATGATGTTATTTATTTGAAATATTAACTCAATAGTGAACTAGATAAGTGATTCTCGTAGAAAGAATACAACTTTCTAACTTTTCTTGTTCGTGGATTGTTGTGGGAATATCGGAATTGCAACTTTTCTAGCATGTGTTGTTGGTGGAATCACAATCGCAAACCTAATTCTTTTAAACTTGGTAGCTTCTTATTGTTGGAAAATATTAGGATTTAGTTTATTTGAATATTTGGTTTTCTGGGCTTAGCCTGTTAACATTAGGGTTTCGGTTTCTTATAGTTTATTATAAATAGCATGCTTGTTATTCAGTTTAGATAAGTCATTCACAATGTAATCTTTTAGGGTTTTGTAGCAGTTTCGGCATTCTCGTTTATTTAATAATATTATTATTTTGTTAATCTTGTTCGTTGCGCACTTTGATATTCAACTTGGTATCAGAGCAGGTTTGATCCTTCGGGATTTAATATGTTCTTGATTCGTATCAGTATGTCTGTTTGTGTTGTCTGTTTATTTCTGGTTTAGATTGTCGTTGGTGTAGTTTGAAAAACAAAAGAATCTGGAAAAGAAAAACTGCCATCTCGTAAAGTCTGTAATCGAAGCCACCAAGCTCAGTATCCATGACCACCCCACCATCGCCTGCATGACTCACTGCCGTCGCACCCAGATCCGTCCCGCATCAGATTAGCACTGCGCTGCGCACCACTCGTTGCCAGACCCGTTGATCAACCCGTACCCAATCCATTCATGGTTCGCCACTGCGGTACCCGCTGCCTGAGAGCCACTCACTTGCTGCTCACGTTTGCACTTGTTGTTTGTTGACCGTCGATACCGCTACCAAATCGAATCCAGGTTGTCGGTCCGAGGAACTGCTGTTGTGCGAGGCTGCTCCGTTGGCCCCTGTCTTCAATTCTGATGAATCCAAGTATTGTATGATGATGAAAATATATTTTGATCAGATGGACTTTTACTTTGATCAAAGTGTTGAAAAAAGACAAAAAAAAAAAAAAAAAAAAAAACTGTTTGATTTTTGTAAGGCCCACACGGGCAATGAGAAAGAATTGGCTGGGAAAAGATGGGCATTTTTGGTTTGAAGTTTTTTAAGGCCCACACGGATAAGTGTTGCGAGTTTGTTTGTCTGTCACTCAAGTGTTTGGACTTGTGAACACTTGAGTGATAGAACCTGGTGTTTGTTTGTTCGTTGCTAGAATTGAGATATGAAAATCTCGTTTGTTTATAGATGGGTTATTCCCATACTCTCAACACTAGCCAATTTGAACCAGAACTAGTTTGCCAGTCAGAATCAAGAATCAAGTCAAGAATCAAGAATCAAGAATCAGTTCGTCAGTCAAGTCAAGTTCGTCAGTCAAGTCAAGTTCGCTAGTCAAGTCAAGTCAAGTTTGCATGTCTACCAGTCCGCCTAACGGAGCCAGTCCGCATCTGCTTGTTTGCAAACTCATGTCGTATACCGCCATGAGTTTGACCGGGGGGGGTGTTGGAAAATATTAGGATTTTAGTTTATTTGAATATTTGGTTTTCTGGGCTTAGCCCGTTAACATTAAGGTTTCGGTTTCTTACCTTTTTAGGTTAGGGTTAGTTTATTATAAATAGCATGCTTGTTATTCAGTTTAGATAAGTCATTCACAATGTAGTCTCTTAGGGTTTTGTAGCCGTTTCGGCATTCTCGTTTATTTAATAATATTTTTATTTTGTTAGTCTTATTCGTTCCGCACTTTGATATTGTTTTAGAGGCGTTTGGTCTTATGTTCTTTCTGTTGTGTATTTTCTTTATCAAGATGAGTAAAGTTTATGTCACAATCGCAAACCTAATTCTTTTAAACTTTGTTTGTTTTGTAGCTTCTTATCTTTTAGGTTTTGTTTTAAAGGCGTTTGGTCTTATGTCCTTTTTGTTGTGTATTTTCTTTATCAAGATGAGTAAAGTTTATGTCACAATCGCAAACCCAATTCTTTTAAATTTTGTTTGTTTTGTAGCTTCTCATCTTTTAGGTTTTGTTTTAGAGACATTTGGTCTTATGTCCTTTTTGTTGTGTATTTTCTTTATCAAGATGAGTAAAGTTTATGTCATTCTCTCATTAGGTGTAACTTTTTTTTTAATATCAATAAAATTTCCTTGTACCACCGAAGTTCTACCAGAACAAAATGACAAATGATAGATAATCTACCCTAAATTCATCTAAATTATGAAAACGGAGAAGAATTTAGACTCAAAACACAATGGTTGGAAGAGAAAAACCTTATCTCAATATAACCCACAATTTGTGATATTTCACTCCGTCATGAAAATCCTGCTCAATTTTCATTCCTTAAACATCTATTCAGGATATGGTAAGTAAAGCGTGGAGATTAGTCACAGCCCTTGTGACTAAACGATGGTAAAGCTGAAGCAGTCCGCATGGTGGTAACTTTGGTAATATCTAGTGTCGGCAGGATGAAGCTGAAGCTGAAGCTCGTATAAGAAAACAAATATAAAAGATAAAGAAAAGGTAAAAGACCAATATCATGACCCCACGACAATGAAAAGAAAGAAAAAAAAAGGGAATTATCATAGCAAATTGAATTATTGAAGATTTCTAAAGTCTTTGTCATCTGGGTTCTGGATTCGTTGACTTTCATAACTCATAAGCGATCAGATGAGTTCAATGGAAACAAGTCCCTTCATCTTCATGATCATCTGAAAACTTCAATTGATGCAGTAAGTTCTTCGTCCAACTATATCTATATGGGAAATCCATTATTTATTCGTTATTTATTTCATTTGCTTCATCTTAATTGCAGCTATATATATATATATATATATATATATATATATATGGTTTCATGTTCAACGCTTTGTTAATTGCACTAAAGTTTTCAACTTCAACTGAAAACTTTCTGATGCAAATCACCAACTGGGTAAGCTCAAAGTTGACAAATTCCCAATTGGGTAACCTCAGAGTTCAAAAATTGTCTTGTAAAAAGTTTTCTTATAATTAAAACAACAAAAGCACTCCTAGAAACCAATCCAAACCAGATAGAGAAAAAATAAAAGCAAAAGGCAAAAAATTATGACCCCATGACAATGAAGATAGAGAAAAAATAAAAGCAAAAGGCAAAAAATTATGACCCCATGACAATGTGATAGAGAAAAAAGTGGAAAGTACGGCTTTCTTTCTGGTCACAAAGAGGAGGACTTTCATGGCAAATTGAATTATTGAAAAGCTCTAAATTAAGTCTTTGTCGTCTGGAATCCGGATGCATAGTCAGAAAACTTTCTGATGCAAATCACCAACTGGGTAAGCTCAAAGTTGACAAATTCCCAATTGGGTAAGCTCAGAGTTCAAAAATTGTCAATTGAGTAAGCCCATATTTCACCCCCTCTCTGATTAATGATGGACAATATTCACCTTTCAAAGATAAAATTGATTAAAAGAGCAATTTTTAAAATGTGTGATCAAAAGTGTAATAATTTGTCAAAACGTGCTGACTAACTGTCCTTATATTATTCAAGTCATGTCATATCAAAGTTATAGTATACTCGTTCGTTAAAAAAAAAGAAGTTATAGTATACTCGTTTTATGAAAATTCTTTGTGTTTTATACATTTTAAATTGTACACATGAAAGTCATTCAAAACATAATAACAGTTGCCATGCGTTTTCCTGATCTGCCAAATGATCAAGTTTGTTTCTTTGACCTTCGTGTGTTTTGTTAGGTGGTTCCTGCAATCCCACCTCCCCCCCTCCTCTCTCTTTTTCTGATTAATGAAGGGCATGAACCTTCACATATAAAATTGATTGAACAGCAGTTTTAAAAAGTGAATCAAAAGTGCCACAATTTGTCAAAAGTTGTCCACTATGAGTCTATGACTAATTGCCCTTGTAATATTGGAGGAATGTGATATCACATCAATGTTGTACTTGTTTTATGGAAAATTTTCATGGCCGTTATATATTAGACTAAGTAAATGAATGAATCATTCAAAACATAAAATTTTTCTAATTTTTTTTTTCTTTGATGTTAAGTTTCTCTTCAGGCGTTATTATGTTATTTATTTGAAATATTAACTCAATGGTGAACTAGATAAGTGATTCTCGTAGAAAGAATATAACGTTCTAACTTTTCTTGTTCGTGGATTGTCGTGGGGATACTGGAATTGCAACTTTTCTAGAATATGCTGTTGGTGGAATACTGACACAATCGCAAACCTAATTCTTTTAAAAAATTGGTTTGTTTTGTAGTTTCTTATCTTTTAAGTTTTGTTTTGGAGGAATTTGGTCTTATGTCATTTTTTCGTGTATTTTCGTCATCAAGATGAGTAAAATTTATGTCATTCTCTCATTAAGTGTAATTTTTTTTTTCATTTCAATAAAGTTTCCTTGTACCCAGTGGCGGATCCAGGAATCTTACCCCAAGGGGTCGCAGTGTAAAAGTTCAATAAGGATAGCGCGCGTAGCGCGAAATTTTTTTTTAACAGAAACGGCATGCATATCGTCATTTCATTGGGATAGCGCGACTAGCTACTCCAAAATCCTTGTTCAAAGGTCCTGAACGTACAAAAAAAATATCTAACAAGTCTAAAATTTAGAAACACATTAAGCATATATGCCATATAACTTAAGATATTTTGAATAATTATATCTAATTTTTCAAAAATAAAAATAAAAATCTCATATAATGAATTGGATGGTTTCATAATAAAAAAACTAGAAAGCAATGCCAGACATCCCCAAACTACGTACATTGCTATCATCAAAGAAATCCCCTAACCAAACACACGTGGCTTAACGCGCTTAACGTGCTGTCAAGTTATATGGGTGGCTTACATTTGTAAATGTCTGGCATTGCTTTGATGATAGCAATGCAAACACCTCCAACGGTCAGAAAAGCATTGCAAACACCTTCCATCACTCACATTAGCAAGAGACTCACAAACAGAGACCATATTTTATTCTTTTTTATTCTTTGCTTTTCCCCATCTTGAATATAAAAAATTTAAACCTAGGTATTGACAGCCCATTTTTCTTTTTTGAAAAGGTCAACTTAATGCTAGCTATCCAAATGTGATTGGACAAAATTATAAAATAAATTTTATGGGAAAGTTTGAGATGGTCACGTGAGAAGGAAAGGATGAGAGAGAAACTCATCTTCTTCCTCCTTTCGTCGCAAGAACAGAACCTGAAAAACTTAGAAATTCCAGAACACTGCACTCGTTTTGCCCAGGTTGCTTTTAAAAAAAAACAGGCGCGCAGCGCCTTCTCCTTCGTCTTCGTTTTGCCCAGCCGCCGAGGAGCCTTTCGTCGAACAGTTGGTGTGCAGCCAAGGGGTCGCACCAGTCAGCTCCAAGGGGTCGTTCCACCATCTCCAAGGGGTCTCTAAGGTAGTTTCCATGGCTTCCAAGGGGTCGTGTGACCCCATTGACCCCACTGTGGATCCGCCCCTGCTTGTACCACCAAGATTCTACCAAAACAAAATGACAAACGATAGATAATATACACTAAATTCATCTAAATTATGAGAAGAGAGAAGAATTTAGACCCAAAACATAATAGTTTGAAAAGAAAAACCTCAGCCCAAGATAACCCACAATTTGTGATATTACACTCCATCGTGAAAATCTTGCTCAATTTTCATTTCTTAAACATCTATTCAGGATATGGCAAGTAACCTGTGGAGACTAGTTACAGCCCTTGTGACTAAAACGATGGTAAAGCTGAAGCAATCCGCATGGTGGTAACTTTGGTAAAATCTGGGGTCGGTGGGATAAAGAGCCCTTGGGGTGTTTACCAAGGACAAGGATTCTCTTCTCATTTTTTCCCATATATTTCCATCATTCTTCTGTTTGTGTGGTCATGATTAAGCTAAATCCTTTTGTCTTATTATCTTTATAAAAAATTAATATAAAATATTGACATGACTTAACCATGACCACACAAATAGGAAATGATGGAAATGTATGGAAAAAATGAGGAGAGAATCCTTGTCCGTTTACCAATTGCCATGCGTTTCTTGGTCTCTGCCAAATTATCAACTTTGCTTTCTTTTCTTGTCCTTGGCTCACGATAAATAGTACATTTTAATTTGCTCATTACTATAAATTATGATCTACATTTATTATACATCTTAAATTCTGTCATGTGTCTTTTGATCCAACTCTAGTTAACTTATATATATATATATATATATATATATATATATATATATTTTGAACAATTAATATTATCTACATTAAAGAGAAGGTTGAACTTAGCCTCACAATAGACTTGTAATAATATGGTTCAAATTCACATTTGGCGATAATCAAACCTAAAACCTTTCATTTACTAGTGAAGGGGAATACTACTAGACCACAATACTAAATGACTAAGTAACTTCTATATTAAATATTATTTTTTTAATTTTGAAAAGTATTTAAAAAAACAAAAATATCCCCTTCTTCTTCATTCTGGCCCCTCTCTTCCTTCTCCGTATTAATAATTGGACTATTATTTGATAAAACTGCTTATCCTTATTAATGCTACATTATTTAGCTTGTAAATCTTATTTACAAGTTTAGTCTCGATTACCTTTTTTTTATAACATAAACATTACGACCCCACGACAGTAAAGAGAGAACAATAAAGAGGAAAGCAACACTTTCTTTCTGGTCACAAGAGGACTTATCATGACCAATTGAATTATTGAAAGAGCTCTAAAGTCTTTGTCATCTGGAATCTAGATTTGTTGATTTTCATAAGCGATTACTTTCTTTCTGGTCACAAGAGAACTTATCATGGCAAATTGAATTATTGAAAGAGCTCTAAAGTCTATGTCATCTGGAATCTGAATTTGATGATTTTCATAAGCGATCACATCGATGGAAACGAGTCCCTTCATCTTCTTGGTCATCCGAAAACTTCAATTGATACAGTAAGTTCTTCCAACTATATCAATATGAGGAATCCATTATTTATTCATTAATTATTTCATTTTCTTCTTCTTAATTGCAGCTATATATATATATGGTTTAATGTTCAACACTTTGTGCAGTCATAAGCTCGAGCCTCAAGCTTCCATGGAACTACTTAAATCTTAATTGCACTAAAGTTCTCAACTTCAAGTCTTCAACTGATCCTCGGAAGCAAGTGTCCTCGTGATCCGACGACTTTTATGTAAGTTCTGGCTACACATTCGGTCTTATATCCATCCGAGTTTCAAGTTGTGTAACTTGTCGTGTCCTAAATTAATAGTGTTTCTTTAATATGTAAACAATATATAATTTTTGACATATCCGATTGAGCTCCGGTGCATCCATATAATTAGTTTCATTTGCTTAAATTGTGCAGTTGTGACTACTTGTGAGCCTTGATTGGTATTGGTCAGCTTATCAAACTTAAATTCTTTCTCTTCTTCCATAAAAAAAAATAAAAAAATAAATAAAATAAAAAAATTCAATGCTCATAGGTCGTAGCATTGAAGAAATTTTCTTAAAATAAAAACAATAAAAACACTTCTAGTAGAATTAATTAAAATTCCGGGGGTTTCAAATCAATTGACTTAAAAAAAAAAAAGCCCATGATTAAAGCTAAAACCCAATCCATACCAGATCGCGACTATTTTTACATTAACTACAATAGCATACAAAAAATGAAAAAAACTGAACTGATTACTCACAAAGCAAAATAATGTAATCTATGTTACAAAGCATTATAGCTTTTTAACTTTTCTACCATGTGCTGTTTCTTGTGCTTTGTGCTGTGCGCTCAGGACAGAAGTTTTTTATTATACAGAGGAAAAGGCAGAAGACAAAAATTATGCCCCGCGGCAACGAATAGAGAGAGAAAACAAAGAGGATGATTTATCATAGCACATTGAACTATTGAAAGCTCTGAAATCTTTGTCGTTTGGAATTTTTTTTTTTTGGAAATCTGTCGTTTGGAATCTTTGACTCCAGTACGATGGAATCAAGTCTCTCCATCTTCATGATCATCTAAAAACTTCAATTAATGCAGTAAGTTCTTCTTCCATTTATAATTATATGGGAAATCCATTATTTATTTAATTATTTCATTTTCTTCATCTTAATTGCAGGCTTTGCAGCTATATATATATATATATATATTTATGTGGTTTAATGTTCAACAGTTTGTGCAGTTTTAAGCTCAACAGCTCAAGCGTCCAGGAAACCACTCAGCCTTAACTGCGCTAAAGTTTTCAACTTCAACTAAAACTTGATCCCGGGAAGCAAGTGTTCTCTTGATCTGACGATCTGTTTCCACGTAAGTTCTCACTACGCATCTGGTCTTATTAATTAATAATGTAATGTGTTTCAAGTTGTGGAACGTGTCACGTTCTAAATTAATAATGTTATTTTAAATGTAACAAATATATTATTTTGTAGTTTCGAATTTATTTTTCGTGTTTTGTCTTTCAACTTAAGCAATTTTAAGTAAAATGTAATTGAACATACCATGTAACTGAACTAATTGAACATACCAATAATTAGTTTCATCTGTTTTAATTGTGCAGCTGTGACTACTTGTGAATCTTAATTGGTATTGCTCCACGGATCAGACTTCCAGTTCAAGAAACTATGGCCACATATGCTTTTCTTGGGGCATTTCTCCGAGTGTTGATTTGCAAGTTGGCAGATCGCGAGGTCATCAGGTACTTTGGACGCGTAAAGGGCATTGATAAAAATCTGAAGAAATGGAGTGACACCTTGTCTGCAATTGAAGCGGTTCTGAATGACGCGGAGGAAAGGCAGCTGATGGCTGAGAGCACCGCACTGAAGCTCTGGCTCGATAATCTCAGGGACTTGGCTTTTGATGCGGAAGACGTGTTGGATAAATGTCATACTAAAATGTTGAAACGTCTGATACAACATGCTCATTCCAGCACAACAAGCAAAGCATGGAAATCAATTCCTAATCGCGTTTCCAACTTCAAAACAACAAGCAAAGCATGGAAATCAATTCCTAATCGTGTTTCCAACTTCAAAATGAACTCGGAAATACAGAAGATTACCAAGCGATTACAAGTGATATCCGAACGAAAAGACCAGCTTGGTTTGAAAATTGATACTGGGACGTTGACTAAAAGGGCACGCCAACTCATATCGCCTAGTTCTAGTCTACCAGATGGACCTGTGATTGGAAGGGAGGAGGACAAAAGGAAGATTGTTGAGCTTCTGTTGAAACAGGAGCATCGGGCTGCCAATTTCTATGTTGTTGCAATTGTCGGTATGCCTGGAGTCGGAAAGACAACACTTGCTGGACAAGTACTCAAAGATATGGTTGCAACCCAAATGTTTCAACCAGCCGTTTGGGTGTGCGTGTCTGACGACTTCAACCTTGAAAGAGTGACAAAGCAAATTCTTGAATCAATCACATCCCAGCAATGTACCACAAAAGATTACAATAAGGTTCAAAATGATCTGCATAAGAAGTTAGCAGGGAAGAAGTTTTTAATTGTTTTAGACGATGTTTGGAAAACGTGTAGCCACGGTGACTGGAAGAAGCTGCAGTCCCCGTTTATAGATGGAGCACATGGAAGCAAGATAATTGTGACAACACGTGATAAAGATGTTTCAAAAATGATGGGAGCTGCCATGCTGGTTCACAATCTGAAGCCTATGGAGGATGATGTTTGTTTGCAAGTATTTGAGCAGCATGCATTCTTGAATGCTAACGACAGACCACCAAACTACGAGTTACTTAGGAAGAAAATTGTTGCAAGGTGTAGCGGATCGCCTTTGGCCGCGAGGACCCTCGGTGGCGTTCTACTTTGTAAAGAAATAGATGATTGGGAAGAAACATTGAGCAACAAGTTGTGGAGTCTGTCAAAGGAGCATGACATACTTCGCGTGCTGAGACTAAGTTACTTTTATCTTCCTTCACATTTGAAAAGATGCTTTGCCTATTGCTCAATACTTCCAAATGACTATGAATTCGGGGAGATGCAAATGATCCTTCTGTGGATGGCCGAGGGTTTGATTCATCATCAACCAGAAGATAATAAGCAAATTGAAGATTTAGGTGCTGATTATTTTCGGGAGCTTGTATCTAGGTCATTGTTTCAAAAGTCAACCAAAAATACTTCAAAATATGTGATGCATGACCTCATTGGTGATTTAGCACGATGGGCAGCTGGAGATGTTTGTTTTAGATTGGAGGATAAGCAAAATAATGATGGTGTACAACCTATATGTTTTTCGAAGGCACGCCATTCGTCTTACCTTATGGGTGAGTATGAGGTGGTTAAAAGATTTGAGGCAATTTCTGAAGTGAAATGTTTGCGAACCTTCTTGCCACTGAGAAAGGGTTCTCCCTACAATTATTTAGGTCGTCAGGTTACCTTTGATTTATTGCCAAAATTGCAATACTTGCGGGTGCTCTCTTTTAATGGCTATAGAATAACTGAGCTGCCAAACTCAATTGGTGATTTGAGATATCTACGGTATCTTGACCTTTCCTACACAGCTATAACTAGTTTGCCTAAATCGACAAGTACTCTTTACAACCTGCAGACATTGATATTGGAAGGTTGTTCAGATTTGAAGTCATTGCCTGCAGACATGAGTAATCTAGCTAATTTACGCCATCTCAACAACTCAGATGTGTCTTCGTTGGAAGGAATGCCTCCAAAACTAGGTAGATTGGTGAATCTCCAATCTTTGCCTAATTTTGTGGTCAGTGCTGGAAGTGATCAATCAGGAATAAGAGAGATAGGGCCCCTATCACATCTCCAAGGGACATTGTGCATCTCAAGATTGGAGAATGTGACTGATGTCGAGGATGCTCAGTGGGCCAACTTAAAATACAAGGTGAGGCTTGATTCGTTGGTCCTAAAATGGTCTCATTCAAGCGACACAAGAGAAATGGAATCTACTGTGCTTGACATGTTAGAGCCTCATAGAGAGATCAAGGAGCTCACCATCAAGAGTTATGCCGGGAAGAAATTTTCATCATGGGTTGGAGGTCATTTGTTCTCTAATATGGGGCTTGTGCGCTTAGAGGAATGTAACAATTGTTTGTCGTTGCCACCTCTCGGACAATTGCCTCAACTCAAAGAACTTTATATTAGACGAATGAATGCAGTGGAAAGGGTTGGTGCTGAGTTTTATGGAGAGCGTAACTTGCCTTTTCGGGTATTAGAGACTCTTGAATTTGTGGAAATGCAACATTGGAAGGAATGGCTTCCTTTCCAACTGGATCACGAAAGTGGTGCTTTCCCTTGCCTGAAAAGGATGTCAATAACAAAATGTTCTAAACTGGAGTGTAAGCTGCCAGAGAACCTCAATTCTTTAGCGAAGCTTGAAATTGTTAAATGTGAAGAATTAGTGGTTTCAATTGCCAACTACAAACAACTTCGTCAGTTAAACATTGACGGTTGTAAAGTGTTGGTGCATACAGCTGCTAAGGTTGAGTTTGAGTTGTTAGAGTCCTTGTGCCTTTCAAACATTTCGGAGGTGATGTCTCTGCAAACAGGGGAATTGTTCAAGAAGGGATTAACCAAGGTTAGTGATTTGATGATTAATGGATGTGAGGAGGTGACGTCTTCATTGAAGAATGAGGGTAGATTATTGCAGCAGTTGACTTCTCTTGATAGTTTGGAAATTGAAGACAACTATCGTCTAGTTGAAGAATTGGGAAAAGAAGCAGAGGAGTTGCAAATATTGGAGTGCAGGCTTGAATATCTAAAGTTAAAAAAGTGCGAAAATCTTGTGAAGCTACCAAAAGGATTAAATCAGCTGTCGTCTCTTCAAGAGCTTCGCATACACGAATGTTCAAGTCTAGTTTCTTTCCCAGATGTAGGTCTGCCACCTTCTCTTGAAAACGTCGAGATTAGAGAGTGCCATTCGTTGATATATTTTGCAAAATTCCAGATTCCCCAAAATCTCAGAAGAATAGAGATAAGAAAGTGCAAAAGTTTGAAATCACTAGTGGATGAGGAGGCTGTTGGTTCTTCTTGGTCGTCTTCTTCTCATAGTTGTCTTGAGTACTTGAAGATCGAAGGATGTGAATCTCTGACGTCGTAATCATTGAGTGGCCAGCTTCTCAGGACACTTAAACACCTTGAGATACTTGGTTGTGAACAACTGGAGCTAATCGCAGAGGACGGGTTCTTCCACGACAACACTAATTATTGTCTTGAATACCTTAATCTCTGGAAGTGCCAAAATCTGAAATCCTTACCGGATGGCTTATGCCACCTCAGCAATCTGAGAAAGCTATATATTCAAGATTGTGGAAGTCTTGTTTCTTTCCCGAGACTGAGCGGGGGGAGACTACCCTCCAACCTGAGAGAGATCCAGATCACCAGTTGCGAGAAATTGGAGGCGTTGCCTGAAGACATGCACAATCTCAACTCTCTTGAGGAATTGAGGATCGAGTACCGTGAAGGTTTGACTTTTCCTTCCAACCTCACGTTTCTTGAAATTTGGAAGGTAAAGAGCTGTAAGTCATTTTGGGAGTTGGAATGGGGGTTGCACAGACTCACCTCTCTTAGATACTTGTGGATCGGAGGTGAAGACCCGGATACGGTGTCGTTTCCACCCGACATGGTCCGGATGGAGACGCTCATTCCCAAATCTCTTACTCACCTCACAATAAAAGGCTTCCCGAATCTGAAGAAACTGAGCAGTAAGGGCTTTCAATTCCTCACCTCCCTTCAATCTCTGCATCTCTGGAATTGTCCAAAGCTAGCATCCATTCCAGAGGAGGGTCTGCCTCCTTCACTAGAGCGACTTACCATCTCTGAGTGCCCAATGCTAAAAGAGAGATGCCAACCAGGAAAAGGACGCTACTGGCACAAAATATCCCACATCCCTAAAATACAGATAGATTGACAGCCGATTTGAAGCTGATAGTTGATTCGATCCCATTCTCTAGGTCCAGGTATCATCTTCTCAAGGAATGTTTTGTTATTATTATTATTATCCACAATATTTGTTTTTTATTTTTTTTAAATTTATGTCCTTCATGTGGCTGAAGATTTTCGGGGTTTCATGAGTGGCTGCTTTGGGAGACCTTCATTTGGCTCACACAGTAGAGCTGGTTCTGTCTTGCTTTGAGGGCGATTCTTTGACGACAACAACCATGGCTATTTCTGGGCCAAGGTTTCTTCTCTCGCGTTCCTCGCAACACTAGTTTATTTGGAGCCCATGGGATCTCAGATCGAGTTGAGTGAGCAGGATAGTTTTGTTGAATTTGAATATGAATGGTGCTGTCAAGCAATTAGAGGATGGTCTGAAACTTGAGCGGTCAAGAATGGAGCAGGAGAATATGAAGCAGTTGGAGCTGCAGAAAAAAGGAAAGAAGAAGAGAGGAAGAAAAAAGAGGCTGATATGGCATCAAAGAAGAGACAAAGGGAATAGGAAGGAAGGAAGGAGAAGGAAAGAAAAAGAATGCGTGTTGAAGCTCGTAGACAGCGGAGAGAACATGAAGACAAGTTACCTGCTGAAAAACTAGAGAAAGAAATGAAAAACCACTCCACTGTATGATTCTTTATGCTCTGCCTCATTTCATATATATTTTGCAATGTTAGATTTCACATTCTATATTGGGCTTTCTTGTATAGGATGGAAGAAGCCCTGGCGGTAAGAAATCTAAAATGGACAAAGAAAGGGGATTTGACAATTCCAGAAATATTTTGGAGACTGAGCCTAGTACTTCCAGGATTTCAATAAGCAATGCCGGAAGAGAAAATATTATCCACGAAAAGTTCCATGAGGCCTCGAGTAGTTATGGATATAAAGCAGAGGTAAATGCTAATGCCTTTTTAACAATCGATACCCGCCATATCTTAGGATCTAGTTGCATATGTTGAGTGCTTTTACTTGCATAGGCAGGAGCAGAGTGATAAACTGTGAGCATAGCATGAATTATAATCCTCTGTTGTTGAAGTTTGCATACGACCTCTAAATTTGTTGGGTTGAACCTATTTTGAGGCCTTCTTTATACCAGGAAATAGGGCTACACTCGCCTAAGTGCAAGAGTTCTCTTCTTTTAAAACTCCTAATAGCTTATCGTAAACTCAAGTCTGAACCACCTTTAGAAAGTTTTCTTATTCATGAATAGCTGCATACTGTTGTGCACTTTTACCTTGTCTGTAAAGCCTCTTGCTGATACTTCCTGTGATATTTAAGGTACCTAGCAATTTAGACAGAGAAATGGAGAATTCACTTGGCATTACAAGTCAAGTGCAGTATTATGACATCTCTGCATACAAAGAATCTGATGATGAAAATGATGATGACGATAATGTCATACCAAATAGTAAATTTATTCCTTCATGGTTAAGGTATGTTTTTCAATTGTTATATATGAAATATGATCTTCAAGTTAAAGAGCGTCACAATCATCTTGGTGATATGTATCTTAGCGAAAGGCATGGATTGTGTACCCTTTGAAAGTGTCAACTCAGCTGCGCTATAAAATATCTGTTGTTTGGTTCTTGTTTTGTGCAGTAAAAACTGCCTGGCTTTTGCCGTTTCAAGCCAGAATAGAGCAGATCCAAAGACGATATTCCCCCCCCCCCCCCCCAGAAAGCTTTTGCTGCATCTCTGAAGGTACTTTTATGGTTTAAAGTCACGGTCTTTGTAGCTATTGCATTGGCATTTTGGCTAGTCAATTTTTAGATACTGCTGGACTAAGTTCCAATATGCTCATTTGCAGTCCTCTTGCCCGAAAAGCATCAATTAAACAACAGCGGAATATGCTAAACTCTATTCAGTATATTCTTCAGTAATAAGAGCTTTTGATCATGAAGAGGTAATGTTTACCTTTATTGATTATTCTCATTTTTCCTCTCCATGCTCTAAACTACATTTACGCTGCCAGTTTGGTTGTTAAAGGAGCAATTTTCCTTCTGCGAAATGTAAAATGCCTTTAGTTACTGCCTATCAAACCAAAATACTTGTAGTAATTGGTTTTTATTTCTCGTTGCAGATTTTCAAAGTCTATTTGTGAACAGTTTCTTGAGCAGGCAACACCCTTCCAAGCCGAAATGTAGCTGAAACGTGTAGAACTTTTTTTTTTTAATTTTTTAATTTTTTAATTTTTATATATAGGAGTCTGTTGTAACTTATCTCAGATAATTTGCAGTGTGATTGTAGTTAAGAAGAGTAACAAGTTCCATTGGCAGAAGGGCAATTGCATTAGCTATTGAGTAATTTGGTCAGCATCTCCTGCTGCCTTGTTTTTTCTTTGGCGCCGCCACTTTGGTCGGCATTGGTTTCAGTTTTACTTTTAGCCTCATTCTCCTGAAGGATGATAAGAGAAGGCTAGAAAAGTATGTATTTTGGTATGGAGGTGTTGTAAGATTATGGATATAGAGCAATCTTTATTGCCATTATTTTTCCTCTTTCGGTCAATTTGCTTATTCACGATCATACACCAAAAGATTGAACATCGAATCATATACTTCTTTTCCAAAAATTAAAGTTTGCAACTCTTGGAACATATATAAATTTCTTATACCAATGGAGGCCTCGGAACCCCGCAGCAGGAAACTGGAGGTGGAGGAGTAGCAGGCAACAGTCATTGATCATCAGAAAGAAACTGATGGTGAAAAACTAATTTTAGGACCACATCCACTTAGACAAGACGGCGGTGATAGGAATGAATCTGTCGGAATTGATGGTTGGGTTTTACTGAATACTTGATGGACGATATTAATGAGGACGAGATGCTGATCATTGTACGGATGCTGATCATTGTATGGAGATGCTGCTCTGAACACAGAATTACCATCGTCATGTGACCCTTGGATCTAACTACACAGAATTTCCTTGTCGTTCCCACTTTTCATGAGAATAAACATAAGGAACCTATTAAGTTCCCTAATAGGTTCCTTATGTTCTGGCTCGACAATCTCAGGAACTAGCCTTTGATGTGGAAGGGCTTTCAATTCCTCACCTCCCTTCAATCTCTGCAACTCTCTAGATGTCCAAAGCTAGCATCCATTCCAGAGGAGGGTCTGCCTTCTTCACTTAGACAGCTTCGCATCTGTGGGTGTCCTATGCTAAAAGAGAGATGCCAACCAGGAAAAGGACAAGAATGGAGTAGGAGAAAATGAAGCAGTTGGAGCTGCAGAAAAAAAAAAAAGAAGAAGAAGAGAGGAAGAAAAAAGAAGCTGATATGGGATCAAAGAAGAGACAAAGGGAAGGGGAAGAAAGGAAGGAGACGGAAAGAAAAAGAATGCGTGTTGAAGCCCATAGACAGCAGAGAGAACATGAATACAAGTTACCTGCTGAAAAAGTAGAGAATGAAATGAAAAGCCAGGCCATTGTATCATTCTTTATGCTCTGCCTCATTTCGTTATATCATTTTCCTTTTGCAATGTTAGGTATCACATTCTACATTGTGCTTTCTTGTGCAGGATGGAAGAGGCCCTGGCGGTAAGAAATCCAAGGATGAAACGGAAAATAAGAAAATGGAGGCAGAAAGGGGATTTGACAACTCCAGAAATTTTTCGGAGACTGAGCCTAGTACTTCCAGGATTTCAATAAGCAACGCCGGAAGAGAAACTATTGTCCATGAAGAGTTCCATGAGGCCTCGAGTAATTATGGATATAAAGCAGAGGTAAATGCTGGTGACTTTTTAACAATCGATACCCACCATATGTTAGGATCTACGTGCATGTTGAGTGCTTTTACTTGCATAGTCTGGAGCATAGCATAGCATGAATTATAATCCTCTGTTGTTGTAGTTTGCATGGGACCTTTAAACTTGTTGGGTTTTAACTCTTTTGAGGCCTTCCCTTTTGCTATCGTTATACCACAGTATAGGAAAGAAGGCTACAATCGACTAAGTGCAAGAGTTCTCTTATGTTAAAACTCCTAATAGCTTATTGTAAACTCAAATCTGAACCACCGGTAGAAAGCTTTCTTATGCATGAATAGCTGCATACTTTTGTGCACTTTTACTTTCTCTGTAAAACCTTGTGCTGATACTTCCTGTGATATTTAAGGTACCGAGCAATTTAGACAGAGAAATGGAGAATTCAATTGGCATTACAAGTCAAGAGCAGTCTTATGACATCTCTCCATACACATCTCTCCAAATAGTAAATTTATTCCTTCATGGTCAAGGTATGTTTTTCAATTGTCATAAATGAAATATGGTTTAGATCTTCAAATTTACAGAGCATCACAGTCATCTCGGTGATATGTATTTTAGCAAAAGGCATAGATTGTGTACCCTTTGAAACTGTCAACTCGGCCGGGCTCTAAAATAATCCATTGTTTGGTTCTTGTTTTGTACAGTAAAAACTGCCTGGCTTTTGCCGTTTCTTGCCAGAATAGAGCAGACCCAGCGACGATCTTCCCCCCAGAAAGCTTTTACTGCATCTCTGAAGGTACTTTTATGGTTTAAAGCCATGGTCTTAGTAGCTATTGCTTTGGCATTTTCGACTAGTCAATTTTAAGATACTGCTGGACTAAGTTCCAATATGCTCATTTGCAGTCCTCTTGCCCCGAAACCATCAATTAAACAACAGCAGAATGCGTTAAACTCTATTCAGTATATTCTTCAGTAATAAGAGCTTTTGGTCAAGAAGAGGTAATGCTTACCTTTATTCTCCATTTTCCTTTCCGTGCTCTAAACTACATTTATGCTGGCAGTTTGGTTGTTAAAGGAGCAATTTTCCATCTGCAAAATGTAAAATGCTTTTAGTTACTGCCTATTGAAACCAAGATACTTGTAATAATTGGTTTTTGTTTCTCGTTGCAGATTTTTAAAGTCTATTTGTGGACAGTTTCTTGAGCAGGCGACACCCTTTCAAGCCGAAATGTAATTGTTATCTCAGATAATTGGCAAACTGATTGTAGTTAAAAAGAGTAACAAGTTCCATTGGCAGAAGGCCAATTGCCTGAGCTATTGAGTAATTTGGTCAGCATCTCCTGCTACTTTCTTGTTTCTTTGGCACCGCCACTTTGCCTGCCACTGGTTATAGTTTTAGTTTTAACCTCATTGTCCTCAAGGAGGATAAGTGAATGCTAGAAATGTATGTATTTTGGTATGGGGGTGTTGTAAGATTATGTATATATAGAGCAATCTTTATTGCCTTTATTCTTCCTCTTTTGGTCAATTTGCTTATTCACGATCATACACCAAAAGATTGAACATCGAATCATATACTTGTTTTCCAAAAATAAAAGTTTGCAATTCTTAAAAGAACATATAAATTTGCTACACGAACTAGTATAGAGAAGTCCATATTAGGTTAGAACACAAAATTTGCACCTATAAAGCCGCATACTTGATTTAAGTTAAGTTGACTAGAGCGGTGTGCATACTTTTTTGCACCCAAGTTGAATTTAGTATAAATTATTCTATGGTTTGGAAATAAAAAAAGATAAAAAAAAAAAATTCATGAATAATTCGATGTAACAGAGTGTTTAAACTCAAAATTTGAGCGAGACATTAGCAGAATGATAGTTTCAATCCCCAACACAAATTTGCTACACCAACTAGTATAGGGCCTCGTATCGGATGGAAGATGTCCAAGAGGACGCTTTCTGAAGAAAAAAAACAGCATATATCACAGCCTTGAGGCGTAGTCTGAAAACTTTCTGATACAAATCACCAAATGGGCAAGCTCAAAGTTTACAAATTTCCAATTGGGTAAGTTCAAAGTTTACAAACTTCCAATTGGGTAAGCTCAAAGTTGACAAATTCCCAATTGGGTAAGCTCAAAGTTCACAAATTGTCAATTGAGTAAGCTCATATTACAATATTCACTTAACAGAGCAATTTTTAAAATGTGTGATCAAAAGTGTAATGATTTGTTAAAACGTGCTTATTGTGATTAATTATCCTTGTATTATTCAAGCAATGTCATATCAAAACGACAATGTACTCGTTTTATGAAAATTCTTCGTGTCCGTTACATTTTAGACTGTACACATGAAAGTCATTCAAAACATAATCACAGTTGCCATGTGTTTTCTTGGTCCGCCAAATGATCAAGTTTGTTTTCTTGTCCTTTGTGTTTTGTTAAGTAGTTCCTACATTTTGGCCCCCTTTTTCTGATTAATATATGAAGGGCATGAACCTTCGCATATAGAATTGATTAAACAGCAGTTTTAAAAAGTGAAATCAAAAGTGCCACAATTTGTCAAAAGTTGTCAAACTGTGAGTTTGTGACTAATTGCCCTTGTATTACTCGAGCAATGTGATACCACATCTGACACGCCCCGACCCTGATATTCCCCGAATACCAGGATCGACACGTGCTGGCCGACACCCGGGGGTGACGGAAGCCATTAATTGATACAAAAGCTAAGAATAAGAAATAAATAAGGGTTAGAAATTTGCAATACAATGAATTAAAAGTTTTAGGAACGTGCTCAGAGCATACAACTAAACCTAATCACTAAAAAGAATTAAGATAAAATTTAATGAATAAAGGAGTAGGTCCTACATCGAGAGGATCCGAAGATGCTGCTGCGGAAGTGTCTTCACGCCGGGATTATGTGCCTTGATTCTAAGTCCTGAATGGGGACGCAAAACAAAGGTGAGTGGACCAAGTTATATATATATAATAATAAAACAGTTATCAAGGTACTAACCCCCAAAGTTTTAATAATGAAAACTACTAGCATAATAAGTGATGGATTTAATAAAAATCCTAGCATGCCAAAATATTTCAAAAGCCATGTATCGCGGAAAAGCATCGCGAAAATCAAAACAGCAAACGTCTCATAAATCGTCTCGTAAACGCGGTGTGCTGCTAGTAAGATCACCGAATAAATATAACTCCCGGCCCAATGCCTGCACCTAAGTCTCTGCGCCCGTAGCCAGAGATAACTACCACCCGGCCCAATGCCTCTTCATGTCCCTCAGCCCGTAGCTAGGGATTATTTCTCCCGACCTAAATGCCAACACCAGATCCTCGCCCCAGGCGGCATAGTGTCCACTAGGTACACACAAAATGTTACGCCTCTCGTAAATACCACTTCATAGCGTAGGTTATCGATCATCGTTTACACTATAAAGAGAGGTTCAAAAACATGTTCTAGCATCCTATCGTCATCTATCAGATAGTCTACCAGTTCATGGTTTTATAGAAAATACAATATATTAAAATATAGCTCAATATAGGCTAACAATTAATTCCTCACCAAAACACGAGACGATAATCAATATATTAAATCAACAGGCTCCACATAAATCAGATCGTAAATTCATAGGCATGCTAATCATTTATGCAAATACTATAAAATCATGTAATTTTAGAAGGGGTCCATTCACAGTACTTAGTTGCCAAAAGTTGCGCCACTAGCGAAGACGGAAACGTCACAATAAGTGCTCCTAAGCACATAAAGAGTCCAATAAATAAAACTATATAATAGCAATTGAATTTGGGAAAACGGACATTGGAAGCGGATTCAGAACGTCGAATTACCCTAAGAAGAGTTCCGAACGAAAACCCGAAAAGTCAACCCTAAAGTCAACGTTGACCAGGGGTCAACGGTCAAACTAGGTCAAACGGGTTTTAGGCTTGAATCCGGATTTAGGGTTTAGGTTAAATAGGATTAGGATCTATTGGGTTTGGATGGGTTTAGGGTTTTAAAGGATTTTAGGAACCTAGGGTTTTGGGTTAAAATGATTTTAGGGTGAGAATTGGGGTTTGGGCTTTAGCCCAAACACACACATACTACAAATACACACACACACACGGGCACAA
This sequence comes from Malus x robusta, assembly GCA_963082935.1. Classification (NCBI taxonomy): domain Eukaryota; kingdom Viridiplantae; phylum Streptophyta; class Magnoliopsida; order Rosales; family Rosaceae; genus Malus; species Malus x robusta. Next base: position 38,570,825 of record OY720329.1, on the reverse strand, counting down.
AATCACAAGGCCTTAAGGCCTTAATAAAAATAAATAAAGAAAAACAGGGCTTTAAGCCCTTTTTAAAAATCACCGGCCCAAGGCCCTTTTTAGGGTTTTAAAACCAAATAATAAAACTTAAAACTAAAGGCTAGGGTTTTGGGCTTAAGACAACACGGGCCTAAGGCCCGAGGAAGAGGGAAAGGCCGGGTGGCCTGTTACCAAGGAAGAAGAAGGCCGGAAATTCGGCCGGAAAACCACCCCACTTTAAACGGCCATAATTTTGTCACTACTCAACGAAATCAAGAAAGACAAAAGAAAACGTTGTAGCCCTGGAAGAGACGAAGATAATGATACCTCACACGACATCTAACTCGCCGTGGTTTGGCCGGAAATTGCCTCGAAAGCCTCGGAGGTCGCCAAAAACTGGGTAAGATTCAAATGAGTATAACGTCTTCAATACTCAATGAAATTGAGTGAAACAAAAAGGAAAGTTATAGTACTCGACGAGACGAAGAGATTGATACCTTACACGCCTGCCAACTCGCCGTGTTTTGGCCGGAAATGACCTCGAAAGTCGCCGAAGTCGTCGGGGGGAACTTGGGTGTTCTCCGGGTGTCCCGGAGCTTCGCCGAGACGGGGGAGAGAGAAGAAAGTTCCAGAGATGATGGTGGTGTTGTAGCTAGGTGGTTATGGTGGTGGGTGCTCACGGTGATAGAGAGGGAAAGAGAGATGAGTGAGTGCAGGGATAAAACGAAGAAGAAGGAGGAGGTTACGGGGAGAGCAGAGAAGAGAGAGAGACCGGGGGAAAAACAAAAAAAATTATAAGGTGGGCCCTACGGGCTCACCAATTAAGACCTTAAAACAAATTTTTTAAATAAAAGTGGGGTTGGGGTGTTTCAACATCAATGGTATACTCATTCTATGGAAAGTCTTCATGATCTTTATAATTTAGATAAGACAAATGAATGAATCATTCAAAACATAAAGTTTTTTTAATTTTATTTTTAATTTTTTATGTTAAATTTCTTTTCACGCGTTATTGTGTTATTTATTTAAAATATTGACTAAATGGCGAACTAGATAAGTGATTCTCGTGGAAAGAATACAAGTTAAGGGTGGGCAAACAGGTATAGAAACCACGAGTTGAGACGTGTTCAGAAATTATAAATACAAAACGAGACGGGACAGGTATAGGTAAATAATGGGGCGGTACGGTTCTAGAAATTGGAAAAAAAAGGCCCCGGCCTGGACCGTTGATTTCCTACCGTTGACCCTCTCTCTCTCTTTTTCTTGTCCGAGACTCCCAAGACCCCATTCCATTCTCAGACCTCCCCTTTCTTGAATCTCCTTTGCTCTCTCGCCGCCACCATCATCATCAGACCTTGATTTCTCCTCCTGATTCGCTCTTGTCTTCCTCACTCCGTCCGCTGCCATCATCATCAGGCCTTGTTCGCTTGATCTTTGGTGACGCTTTGTGGTGCGCCGACGACAGGGTCGTCAATGAGTTCCTGATGGAGTAGCCAATCTCGCCGTACCTGTTCGCGTTCGCCATCGACAAAAGGTTTGGGTGGTTTTTTCCGCTGGTGGCTCTGGGAATGCTGAGGTACATGATCGCCACATCAAACATCATACATGACTGCGACGAGGTCTTCAACTTTTGGGAGCCTCTCCATCTCGATTCTCTTTCTTTTTCCTCTCTGAAAATTTGAAACTTTGTTCTTTTTAGGTGTTGTATTTATGTGTTTTGATTGTTTGTTATTTTCTGGGTTGTTTTTATTTTGCTTGTTATGAAATTATTTGTCTTTTTGGTTATTTGAAGTTTATTTGATATTAAAGATGTTAATATAATGCTATGTTTGGTTATAATTTGTAGAGAACTATTAAGCTCTGGATTTAATTTATTGGGGAAGTTGGTTGTCATCGAAAAGTTTAGTGCTTGTTAACGTACAAGATTTTGTAGAGCATTGCAGCCCATGAACTAATTGCAACCTTCATATGAACCAATGTGATTTACTTCGTAATTTCCAAAAAAAAAAGAGAACAGAGGACCCGTGTTCTCGACCCAAACCGGCCCATCCCGTTTCCTTTTTAAACGGGTCAGGTTTGGTCCTTCCAAATTTGAGCCTGGTCCGGCCTGGCCAGTGCCCACCTCTAAATTACAAGTTTCTAACTTTTCTTGTTCGCGTGCATTGTCGTGGATTGTCATTTTGTGTGGTTGGTGGAATACTGACACAATTGCAAACCTAATATGAAATATGGTTTAGACCTTCAAATTATAGAGTTGCCATTCGTTTTCCCGGTCCGCCAAATGATCAAGTTTGTTTTCTTGTCCTTTGTGTGTTTGTTAAGTAGTTCCTGCATTTTTGCCCCATTTTTCTGATTAGTATATGAAGGGCATGAACCTTCGCATATAAAATTGATTAAACAGCAGTTTTAAAAAGTGAAATCAAAAGTGCCACAATTTGTCAAAAGTTGTTAACTGTGAGTTTGTGACTAATTGCCCTTGTATTACTCGAGCAATGTGATACCACATCAATAGTATACTCGTTCTATGGAAAGTCTTCATGATTTTTATAATTTAGATAAGACAAATGAATGAATCATTCAAAACATAAAGTTTTTTAATTTTTATGTTAAATTTCTTTTCACACGTTATTGTGTTATTTATTTAAAACATTGACTAAATGACGAACTAGATAAATGATTCTCGTGGAAAGAATACAAGTTAGAGGTGGGCAAACGGGTATAGAAACCACGGGTCGAGATGGGTCAAAAAATTATAAATACAAAACGAGACGGGACAGAATAGGACGAGACGGTTATAAGTAAATAATGGGGCAGGACAGTTTTAGAAATTGGAAAAAAAAGGCCCCGGCCTGGACCGTTGATTTCCTACCGTTGACTCTCTCTCTCTTTTTCTTGTCCGAGACTCCCAAGACCCCATTCCATTCTCAGACCTCCCCTCTCTAGATCTCTCCTCCTTGAATCTCCTTTGCTCTCTCGCCGCCACCATCATCATCAGACGTTGATTTCTCCTCCTGATTCGCTCTTGTCTTCCTCACTCCGTCCGCTGCCATCCTAATCAGGCCTCGTTCGCTTGATCTTTGGCGACGCTTTGTGGTGCGCCGACGACAGGGTCGTTGATGAGTTCCTGATGGAGTAGCCAATCCTGCCGTACCTGTTCGCGTTCGCCGTCGACAAAGGGTTTGGGTGGTCTTTCGGCTGGTGGCTCTGGAAATGCTGAGGTACATGATCGCCACATCAAACATCATACATTACTGCGACGAGGTCTTCAACTTTTGGGAGCCTCTCCATCTCGATTCTCTTTCTTTTTCCTCTCTGAAAATTTGAAACTTTGTTCTTTTTAGGTGTTGTATTTATGTGTTTTGATTGTTTGTTATTTTCTGGGTTGTTTTTATTTTGCTTGTTATGAAATTATTTGTCTTTTTGGTTATTTGAAGTTTATTTGATATTAAAGATGTTAATATAATGCTATGTTTGGTTATAATTTGTAGAGAACTATTAAGCTTTGGATTTAATTTATTGGGGAAGTTGGTTGTCATCGAAAAGTTTAGTGCTTGTTAACGTACAAGATTTTGTAGAGCATTGCAGCTCATGAACTAATTGCAACCTTCATATGAACCAATGTGATTTACTTCGTAATTTCCAAAAAAAAAAAAAGAACAGAGGACCCGTGTTCTCGACCCAAACCGGCCCGTCCCGTTTCCTTTTTAAACGGATCTCTTCTGGTCCCTCCAAATTTGAGCCTGGTCCGGCCCGGCTAGTGCCCACCTCTAAATTACAAGTTTCTAACTTTTCTTGTTCGCGTGGATTGTCGTGGGTTGTCATTTTGTGCTGTTGGTGGAATACTGACACAATTGCAAACTTATTTCTTTTAAAAAATTTGTTTGTTTTGTAGCTTCTTATCTTCAAAGTTTTGTTTTAGAGGCGTTTGATCATATGTCATTTTTTTTTGTGTATTTTCGTCATCAAGATGAGTAAATTTTATGTCATTCTTTCATTAGGTGTAACTTTTTTTTTTTTCATTTTAATAAAATTTCCTTCTACCATCTACCAGAAGAAAATGACAAATGAAAAATAATCTACCCAAAATTCATCTAAATTATGAAAACGAAGAAGAATTTAGACCCAAAACACAATGGTTTGAATAGAAAAACCTTATCCCAAGATAACCCACAATTTGTGATATTTCACTCCATGAAAATCCTGCTCAATTTTCATTCCTTAAACATCTATTCAGGATATGGCAAGTAAAGCGTGGAACGATGGTAAAAGGAATTAGCATAGCAAATTGAATTATTGCAGAGCTCTAAATGTTGTGAACTGTAATGGAGGATCACTCAGTCGTACCCAGTGCACAAGGCTCCCGCTAAGAAATAAATAAGTAGTGGTGATATAGGACTGTTTTGTAAGGGATTTTGGGTTAAAGTGTAAGGGTTTTTGTAATCGGGTTCAATTGTAATCACCTAAGTCTTTAGTGGAGTCTAGTTAATTAGTTGGTGGTGTCCAGCTGGCACACATTTTGTGGGGAAAATTACACTGGCGCGTGGTTAAATGGTGGCCAGAGGAAATTGTAAGGGCATGATGAAATTAATGAGCAGAATATCCTTCTCTCTTTTCTCTCTACTCTGTCCCTTCATCACTGTCACCACAGCTGCCATTGCAGGTTGAGGCCATAGCAGGTCTGGGTCTTATCACTAAAGTCTTTTGTGGTCTGGAATCTGGATTCGTTGACTTTCATAAGCGATAAGATGAGTTCGATGGAAACAAGTCCCTTCATCTTCATGATCATCTGAAAACTTCAATTGATGCAGTAAGTTCTTCTTCCAACTATATCTATATGGGAAATCCATTATTTATTCGTTATTTATTTCATTTTCGTCATCTTAATTGCAGCTAAATATATATATGGTTTCATGTTCAACACTTTGTTAATTGCACTAAAGTTTTCAAATTCAACTGAAATCTGATTGAGCCCCTGTGTAGCCGATTGAACATAAAGATTTTAACATGTAAAAAGCATATGGTTTTTAACATATATACCCGATTGAGCCCATGTGTAGCCGGTTGGGCGGTTATGGAATTGCATAAATTTGTATACAATAATTAGTTTCATCTGTTTTAATTGTGCAGCTGTGACTACTTGTGAGTCTTGATTGGTATTGCTTAACGGATCAAACTTCCAATTCAAGAAACTATGGCGGCAGAAACTTTTCTTGTGGCATTCCTCCAAGTGCTGGTTGACAAGTTGGCGCAACGCGAGGTCTTCAAGTACTTTGGACTCGTAAAGGGCGTCAATCAGAAACTGAAGAAGTGGAGTGCCACCTTGTCTGCAATTGGAGCGGTGCTGAATGACGCGGAGGAAAGGCAACTGACTGCTGAGAGCAACGCACTGAAGCTCTGGCTCGATGATCTCAGGGACTTGGCTTTTGATGCGGAAGACGTGTTGGATAAATATCATACTAAAATGTTGAAACGTCAGATACAACATGCTTATTCCAGCACAACAAGCAAAGCATGGAAATCAATTCCTAATCGTGTTTTCAACTTCAAAATGAACTTGGAAATACAGAAGATTACTGAGCGATTACAAGAGATATCTGAAAGAAAAGACCAGCTTGGTTTGAAAATTGATACTGGGATGTTGACTACAAGGGCACATCAACACATATCGCCTAGTTCTAGTCTACCGGATGGACCTGTGATTGGAAGGGATGAGGACAAAAGGAAGATTGTTGAGCTGCTGTCAAAGCAAGAGCATCGTGCTGTCAATTTCGATGTAGTTGCAATTGTTGGTATGGCTGGAGTTGGAAAGACAACACTTGCTGGACAAGTACTCAAAGATATTGTTGCAACCCAAATGTTTCAACCAGCCATTTGGGTGTGTGTATCTGACGACTTCAACCTTCAAAGAGTGACAAAGCAAATTCTTGAATCAATCACATCTCGACAATGTACCACAGAAGATCACAATAAGGTTCAAGATGATCTGCATAAGGAGTTAGCAGGGAAGAAGTTTTTAATTGTTTTAGACGATGTTTGGAAAACGTGTAGCTACAGAGAATGGATGAAGCTGCAGTCCCCTTTTCGTGATGGAGCACAAGGAAGCAAGATAGTTGTGACAACACGTGATACAGATGTTTCAAAAATGATGGGAGCTGCCACACTGGTTCACAACTTGGTGCCTATGGAAAATCATTTTTGTTTGCAAGTATTTGAGCAGCATGCATTCTTAAATTTTAACGACAAACCGCCAAATTATGAGTTACTTCAGGAGAAAATTGTTGCAAAGTGTAGGGGATTGCCTTTGGCTGCGAGTACCCTCGGTGGTGTTCTACTTCGTAAAGAAATAGACAAATGGGAAGAAATATTGAACAACAAGTTGTGGAGTCTCTCAAATGAGCATGACATACTTCCCGTGTTGAGACTAAGTTACTTTTATCTTCCTTCACATTTGAAAAGATGCTTTGCCTATTGCTCAATACTTCCAAATGACTATGAATTCGGGGATATGCAAATGATCCTTCTGTGGATGGCCGAGGGTTTGATTCTTTCTCGACCAGAAGATAATAAGCAAATTGAAGATTTAGGCGCTGATTATTTCCGGGAGCTCGTATCTAGGTCATTGTTTCAAAAGTCAACCAAAAATACTTCAAAATATGTGATGCATGACCTCATTGGTGATTTAGCAAGATGGGCAGCTGGAGATATTTGTTTTAGATTGGAGGATAAGCAAAATGATGATGGTGTACAACTTAGATGTTTTCCAAAGGCACGCCATTCGTCTTACTTTATGGGTCACTATGATGGGGCTAAAAGATTTGAGGCATTTTCTGAAGTGAAATGTCTGCGAACCTTCTTGCCACTAAGAAAGGATTCTTTTCGGAGATACTTAAGTCGTCAGGTTACTTTTGACTTATTGCCAAAATTGCAATACTTGCGGGTGCTCTTTTTTAATGGCTATAGAATAACTGAGCTGCCCAACTCAATCAGTGATTTGAGATATCTACGGTATCTTGACCTTTCCTACACAGCTATAACTAGTCTGCCTAAATCGATAAGTACTCTCTACAACTTGCAGACATTGATATTGGGAGGCTGTAATGGTTTGAAGTCATTGCCTGCAGACATGAGTAATCTAGTTAATTTGCGCCATCTCAACAACTCAGGTGTATCTTCGTTGGAAGGAATGCCTCCAAAACTAGGTAGATTGGAGAATCTCCAATCTTTGTCCAATTTTGTGGTGTGTGGTGGAAGTGATGAATCAGGGATAAGAGAGATAGGGCCCCTATCACATCTTCAAGGGACATTGTGCATCTCAAGATTGGAGAATGTGACAGATTTCGAGGATGCTCAGAAGGCTGACTTAAAATGCAAGGAGTGGCTTGATTCGTTGGTTCTAGAATGGTCTCATTCAAGCAACACAAGAGAAACTGAATCCGCTGTGCTTGACATGTTACAGCCTCATAGAAAGATCAACAAGCTCACCATCAAGAGTTATGCCGGAAAGGAATTTTCATCATGGGTTGGAGGTGCTTTGTTCTCTAATATGGTGCTTGTGCGCTTAGAGAAATGTAACAATTGTTTATCGTTGCCTCCTCTCGGACAATTGCCTCATCTCAGAGAACTTTATATTATTGGAATGAATGCAGTGGAAAGTGTTGGTGCTAAGTTTTATGGAGAGCGTATGTTGCCTTTTCTGGTATTAGAGACTCTTGAGTTTGTGGAAATGCAGCATTGGAAGGAATGGCTTCCTTTCCAAGCCGATCACGAAGGTGGTGCTTTCCCTTGCCTGAAAACACTCTTAGTAAAAAAATGTTCTAAACTGGAGGGTAAACTGCCAGAGAACCTCAATTCTTTAGCTAAGCTTGAAATTGTTGAATGTGAAGAATTAGTGGTTTCAATTACCAACTGCAAACAACTTCGTCAGTTAAACATTGACGGTTGTAAAGTGTTGGTGCATACAGCTGCTAAGGTTGAGTTTGAGTTGTTAGAGTCCTTGTGCCTTTCAAACATTTCGGAGGTGATGTCTCTGCAAACAGGGGAGTTGTTGAAGAAGGGATTAACCAAGGTTAGAGATTTGAAGATCAGTGGATGTGAGGAGGTGACGTCTTCACTGAAGAATGAGGAGGGTAGATTATTGCAGCAGTTGACTTCTCTTGGCAGTTTGGAAATTGAAGACAACTCTCATCTGGTTGAAGAATTGGGAAAAGAAGCAGAGGGGTTGCAAACATTGGAGTGCAAGATTGAACGTCTGCGGTTAAAAAAGTGCCAAAATCTTTTGAAGGTACCAAAAGGGTTAAATCAGCTGTCATCTCTTCAAAAGCTTGGCATACACGAATGTTCACGTCTAGTTTCTTTCCCAGACGTTGGTCTGCCACCTTCTCTTAAAGACATCGAGATTACATCGTGCGATTCGTTGATATATTTTGCAAAATTCCAGATTCCCCAAAATCTCAGAAGAATAGTGATAAGAGATTGCAAAAGTTTGAAATCACTAGTAGATGAGGAGGAATGTGAACGACTGGGTTTAATAGCACCGAACGGGTTCTTCAGCGACAACACCAATCACTGCCTTGAATATATTCTGATCTCGAATTGCCAAAATCTGAAATCCTTACCGGATGGCTTATGCCACCTCAGCAATCTTCAAACTCTAGTTATTGGATTTTGTGGAAGTCTTGTTTCTTTCCCGAGACTCAGTGGGGGGAGAAGAGCCTCAAACCTCAGAGAGATCATAATCAAAGATTGCGAGAAATTGGAGGCGTTGCCCGAAGACATGCACAATCTCAACTCTCTTGAGCAATTGATCATCGACTACCGTGAAGGTTTGACTTTTCCTCCCAACCTAACATCACTTATAATTTGGAAGGTCAAGAGTTGTAAGTCATTGTGGGAGTTGGAGTGGGGGTTGCACAGACTCACCTCTCTTAAAATCGGTGGTAAAGACCCGGATACGGTGTCGTTTCCACCCGACATGGTACGGATGGAGACGCTCTTCCCCACATCTCTCACTAACCTCTCAATAGATGGCTTCCCGAATCTGAAGAATCTGAGCAGTAAGGGCTTTCAATTCCTCACCTCCCTTCAATCTCTGGAACTTTGGAATTGTCCAAAGCTAGCATCCATTCCAGAGGAGGGTCTGCCTCCTTCACTAGAGAATCTTTGGATCTATGGGTGTCCAGTGCTAAAAGAGAGATGCCAACCAGGAAAAGGACGCTACTGGCACAAAATATCCCACATCCCTTGCATAGAGATAGATGGCAATGTGATATGAAGCTGATAGTCGATTCGATCCCATTCTCTAGGTCCAGGTATCATCTTCTCAAGGAATGTTTTGTTATTATTATTATTATTATTATTATTATTATTATTATTATCCACAATATTTGTTTTTTATTTTTTTTATATTTATGTCCTTCATTTGGCTGAAGATTTTTTTTTATATTTATATCCCACATCCCTAAAATACGACAGATTTTAAGGTGATTTCAAGCTGGTGGTCGATTTGATCCCAATCTCCGGGTCCAAGTAAGGAATGTTTTTATTATTATTACTAGTATTTACCTACCTATACTTTGTGTGTATGAACAGATTTTTTTAGAAAATAAGAAGAAAAGAGGGAGAGAGAGAACATGGGGGGAGTGGGAGGTTTTTGTTTTTGGTTGTTTTTTTTTTTTTTTTAATATTGGGGTTAGAGGCTTCAATAAAAAAAGTAAAATTTGGACATCTGAAATTACATTTTTGTCCATTATTTTTTTGTGTGATAGAAAATTATTCTTTTCACTCTCTTTTGATTAACAAATATAATTTTATTAATTAGTAGAGATTATTATAGCATATCCTATTTAAAATAAAAAAATAAATAAATATACTCCACTTTTCTCCTGTTCCTCTCTCTACATTTCTCACGTTTTTCTACCTTCTCTCCTTCTTTTTTTATTTGTCTTTTTTTTTTTTTTTGAGTTGTCTTCCGTGCTCATTAATAATAAGTTGTAGTAAAATAAAAAACAAATTTAGTTGCACACGTGGAGAGTGTGTGCCAATTGTTTGTTATTATCATTACTAGCATATGCCTCACACTTTGTATGTAAAAAATAATTTTTATTTTATTTTAAAATGGGAATGAGAGAGAGAAAAAAGGAATGTGGATTATAGAGAGAATTTTTATTGTTTATATTTTATTTTTCAAAAATAAAGGATGTTAGGATTATTTTTGGGTGAGGGTTTGAAAAAAACTGTAAAATTTAACTTGAGTAAATTTACTTTACTGTCCATAATTTTTTTTTTATGATAGAAGACAGATTATCTTTTTATTCTCTTTTTGTTGACAACAGAGTTTTATTAGCGTAGTTTAGATTATTATCAATTATCTTTATTCTTGTAAATAGCCGACCCCCTTAGTGAGAAAAGGCTCTGTTGTTGTTGTTGATCTTTATTCTTGTAAAGTAATCCACAATATTAGGTTTTTATTTATGTCCTTCATTTGGCTGAAGATTTTGGGGTTTCATTTCAGGAGTGGCTGCTTTGGGAGGCCTTGCTCTGGGAGCCAATGTTTATTCTCCAACGTTCCTCGCAACACTAGTGTATTCGGAGCCCGTGGGATATAAGATTGAGTTGAGTGAGCAGGATAGTACTGTTGAATTTGAATAGTTGAATTTGATTATGATTTCCTGACCTTGGAGGCAAAGGACTTGGAAAACTGGGAATCTGGGGAGGTGGGAAAGAATGCAGGAAATGATTTGATCTTGAAGGGACGGGTACTTTTGGATCTCCACATGGCCAATCCTTCGATTTGATTGGTTCTGATGATCCAAAGCCAGAGCTTGAGGGGTTCGTTGTGCAAAAAGATGATGATCCAACAAGCACTGCTGGAGAGGGAAATAGCTTTGACTAGTGGAACCTTCCAAGCATTACAGCTGAACATGCCAGCATTCTGGAGCAGCTGTGCCAACCTGCCTGCATGCGAACATACTCTTTTGCTTCATTTAAGTTGCATAATATTCCAAATCTCTGCCAGGTCTGTTCCAACTGGGCTTCTAGAGGGTGTGGATACGAGGACCATGAATGGTGCTGTCAAGCAATTAAGGGATGGTCATAGTTACTAAGAAACCATATGTCTCCAGTTGGGAAAAACTTTGGGAAGCTTAATCTGGATCTTCCGTGCATTGCTGCATCAGTTTCTAAACCTGAACCATATGCAGATAAACTTGGTGTAAATTCCGTGAACACTGAGTTCAGCTTTACTGGCACTCATAAGAGCTTCAAACAGAGGTTTGGAGTCCAAAACAGCAGCAAGTTTGTCAGAGCAGGAGCCGAAGCGTAACAATATTGTGTCCAGCATGACTTCTTTCATTCCACTTGTTCAATAGAAACTAGCAGCTGCAGTTGCAACTGTAATTTCTTACTAGTAATCTTAATCTTTGAACTTTGGATGTTGCATTACATGTACATATTCCAAATGGTTGTTTTTCGAGTGTGGATCATAATCGTATGTCTAAACTGGGTTACAGTACGGCTGATGGTCTCGTTTTTACTGAATTACGGAATATTTTGTTTGGAGTTGTAAAAATTAGTAATGCATGTTTGGGATTATTGAGTAAAATAAAGTGAATATTTGAAAGTCCCATGAAAATTGAATTGCCTTAATATCCTCCATAAATATTTAGCAGGTGATTTCATCTTGTCATGAGGAGCTTGATAGTGATTCATTTGTTTTCTGATTGTATCATTGTGAATGTCTTGTGAGCACATCCGCCAAGCATTATCATTGATTCAGGAAGTCAATGCATAGAAGAGAACACTGTTTCATTAACTCTTGAGAATCATCTTACAATAGGACATGCTGAACATTTGACTTGTGATCGAAGAGAAATGCAGGAAATGAGATTCGATCTTGAAGGGACCTATAATTTTGGATCTCCACGTAGTCAATCCTTGGATTTGATTGGTTCCGATGATACAAAGCCTGAGCTTGAGGGGTTCGTTATGCAAACAGATGATGAACCAACAAGCATTGCTGGAAAGGGAGTTGGCTTTGACGAGTGGAACCTTCCAAGCACTACAATTGAACATGCCAGCATTCTGGAGCAGCTGTGCCAATCTGCTTGCATGCAAACTCCAGTTGCATGCTCTTCTGCTTCATATAAGTTGCATAATATTCCAAATCTCTACCAGTCTGTTCCAACTGGGCTTCTAGAGGGTGTGGATATGAGGACCATGAATGATGCTGTCAAGCAATTAAGGGATGGTCATAGTTGCTTGAGTGAGGAAGTTGGCCAGGCGTTTTATGCAAGGTCCTATTCTGATTGCCTATTAAATCATAGTGGTCAATCTAGTTGGGATACTAAGAAACCTTATCTGTCTCCAGTTGGGAAACTTTGGGATATAACTGGTTCAAGGACTAGCAGTTCAAGGAAGCGAGGAAGCTTAAATCCGGAGCTTCCCTGCATCAGTGAAGAAAATGAGAATGCAGATGAGGTAGCTGATATTTTCCAAGATGGCATTGTTTCAGATGCATTAAATGGCTCAATACAAAGAGTACCCCTTGCTGACATTACTGAGATTCCAAACCCTCCTGCATCAGTTTCTAAAGCTGAACCATATGCAGAGAGACTTAGTCTAGATTCCGTGAACACTGAAATCAGCTTTACAGGCACTCATAAGAGCTTCAAACAGAGGCTTGGAATCCAAAACAGCAGCAAGAGAAGATATAACAATAAGGAGACAAACGATATTAAGAGGACCACTGGATCACTTCATAACAGGTTCAGTAAACCAAAATTATCTGGAAAAACCAGTTTGAGAAAAGGTGGTCCAAGTTTGTCAGAGCAGGAGCCGAAACGTAACAATATCGTGTCTAGCATGACTTCTTTCATTCCACTTGTTCAACAGAAACAAGCAGCTGCAGTTATAACAGGTAATTTCTTACTGGTAATCTTAATCTTGAACTTTGGATGTTGCTTACATGTACATATTCCATATGATTATTTTTCGAGTATGGATAATAATCGTATGTCTAAACTGGATTACAGTATGGATGATGGTTTTGTTTGGAGCTGTAAATTGGTAATGCATATCTGGGATCATCGAGTAAAAAATAAAGTGCATGTTTGAAAGTCCCATGAAAATTGAGTTGCCTTATTATCCTTCAAAAAAAAATTTATAGGTGACTTCCACTTGTCGTAAGGATCTTGATAGTGATTCATTTGTTTTTTAATTGTACCATTGTGAATGTCTTATGAGCATTCTGGGATATTTTTCTTTTCTTTGTTTCTTCTTTTTCTCGAATGAATTGATTCAGTATTTTGACCTATTTGTGCTCTCTTGCAGGAAAGAGGGACATCAAAGTGAAGGCCCTGGAGGCAGCTGAAGCTACAAAACGTCTTGCAGAAAAGAAAGAGAATGAACGCAAGATGAAGAAGGAAGCCTTGAAACTTCACCGGTCAAGAATGGAGCAGGAGAATATGAAGCAGTTGGAGCTGCAGAAAAAAAAGAAAGAAGAAGAGAGGAAGAAAAAAGAAGCCGATATGGCATCAAAGAAGAGACAAAGGGAAGAGGAAGAAAGGAAGGAGAAGGAAAGAAAAAGAATGCGTGTTGAAGCCCGTAGACAGCAGAGAGAACATGAATACAAGTTACCTGCTGAAAAAGTAGAGAATGAAATGAAAAGCCAGGCCATTGTATGATTCTTTATGCTCTGCCTCATTTCGTTATATGTTTTTCTTTTTGCAATGTTAGGTATCACATTCTACATTGTGCTTTCTTGTGCAGGATGGAAGAGGCCCTGGCGGTAAGAAATCTAAAGATGAAACGCCACATAAGAAAATGGAGGCAGAAAGGGGATTTGACAATTCCAGAAATATTTCAGAGACTGAGCCTAGTACTTCCAGGATTTCAATAAGCAACGCCGGAAGAGAAAGTATTGCCCACGAAGAGTTCCATGAGGCCTCGAGTAATTATGGGTATAAAGCAGAGGTAAATGGTGGTGACTTTTTAACAATCGATACCCACCATATGTTAGGATCTACTTGCATGTTAAGTGCTTTTACTTGCATAGTCTGGAGCAGAGTGATAAACTGTGAGCATAGCATGAATTATAATCCTCTGTTGTTGTAGTTTGCATGGGACCCTTAAACTTGTTGGGTTTTAACTCTTTTGAGGCCTTCCCTTTCGCTATCGTTACCACAATATAGGAAAGAAGGCTACAATCGACTAAGTGCAAGAGTTATCTTATGTTAAAACTCCTAATAGCTTATTGTAAACTCAAATTTGAACCACTGGTAGAAAGCTTTTTTATGCATGAATAGCTGCATACTTTTGTGCACTTTTACCTTCTCTGTAAAGCCTTGTGCTGATACTTCATGTGATATTTAAGGTACCAAGCGATTTAGACAAAGAAATGGAGAATTCAATTGGCATTACAGGTCAAGAGCAGTCTTATGACATCTCTCCATACAAAGAATCAGATGATGAAAATGACGATGATGACAATGTCATACCAAATAGTAAATTTATTCCTTCATGGTCAAGGTATATATTTCAATTGTTATAAATGAAATATGGTTTAGATCTTCAAATTTACAGAGCATCACAGTCATCTCGGTGATATGTATTTTAGCAAAAGGCATAGATCGTGTACCCTTTGAAACTGTCAACTGAGCCGGGCTCCAAAATAATCTATTGTTTGGTTCTTGTTTTGTACAGTAAAAACTGCCTGGCTTTTGCCGTTTCTTGCCAGAATAGAGCAGACCCAGCGACGATCTTCCCCCCAGAAAGCTTTTGCTGCATCTCTGAAGGTACTTTTATGGTGTAAAGCCATGGTCTTAGTAGCTATTGCTTTGGCATTTTTGGCTAGTTAATTTTTAGATACCGCTGGACTAAGTTCCAATATGCTCATTTGCAGTCCTCTTGCCTCGAAACCATCAATTAAACAACAGCAGAATGCGTTAAACTCTATTCGGTATATTCTTCAGTAATAAGAGCTTTTGGTCAAGAAGAGGTAATGCTTACCTTTATTCTCCATTTTCCTTTCCGTGCTCTAAACTACATTTGTGCTGGCAGTTTGGTTGTTAAAGGAGCAATTTTCCGTCTGCAAAATGTAAAATGCCTTTAGTTACTGCCTATCGAAACCAAGATACTTGTAATAATTGGTTTTTTGTTTCTCGTTGCAGATTTTCAAAGTCTATTTGTGAACAGTTTCTTGAGCAGGCGACACCCTTTCAAGCCGAAATGTAATTGTTATCTCAGATAATTGGCAGACTGATTGTAGTTAAGAAGAGTAGCAAGTTCCATTGGCAGAAGGCCAATTGCCTGAGCTATTGAGTAATTTGGTCAGCATCTCCTGCTGCTTTCTTGTTTCTTTGGCACCGCTACTTCGCCTGCCACTGGTTTTAGTTTTAGTTTTAACCTCATTGTCCTCAAGGATGATAATTGAATGCTAGAAATATATGTATTTTGGTATTGGGGTGTTGTAAGAGTATGTATATATAGAGCAACTTTATTCTTCCTCTTTTGTTCAATTTGCTTATTCACAATCATACGCCAAAAGATTGAACACCGAATCATATACTTTTTTTCCAAAAATAAAAGTTTGCAACTCTTGAAACATGTACAACTTTGCTACACGACTAGTATAGAGAAGTCCATATTAGGTTAGATTACAAAATTTGCACTTAAAAGGCTGCATACTTGGTTTAAGTTAAGTTGACTAGAGCGGTATGATCATTTTTTTGCACCCAAGTTCGAATTTCCACCCATCTTTGTAGTTTAGATGAACTTAATATAAATTATCCTATAATTTGTAAAAAATAAAAATAAAAAAAAAGAAAGAAAAAACCCAGTTCATGAATAAATCGATGTAATGTGTTTAAACACAAAACATAAGCGAGACATCAACAGAATGATGTGATACTATCTCCACCACAAATTTGCTACACCAACTAGTATAGGACCTCATATCGGATGGAAGAGTCTACGAGGTTGCTTTCTCCAAAAAAAAAAAAAAAAAAAAAAAAAACAGCATATCTGAAAACTTTCTGATACAGATCACCAACTGGGAGGCTGAAAGTTTACAAATTTCCAATTGCTTAAGCTCAAAGTGACAAACTTCCAATTGGGTAAGCTCAAAGTTTAAAAATTGTCAATTGAGTAAGCTCATATTTCACCCCCTTTCTGATTAATGAAGGGCACCATCCATATAACTTTTCACAGATACAATTTGTCAAAACGTGTCTATTTTGATTAAATACCCTTGTATTATTCGAGCAATGTGATATCAAAATGACAGTTTACTTGCTCTATAAAAATTCTTGGTGGCCGTAATACTTTTAGACCATATAGAGTCATTCAAAACATAAATAATAATTGCCATGCGTTTTCCGGGTCTGCCAAATGATCAACTTTGTCTTCTTGTCCCTTGTGTTGTGTTAAGGTAGCTGCTGCATTTTTGCCCCATTTTATAGATAAATGAAGGGCACTACTAACCTCCACATATATTATAAAATTAATTAAAAAAGCAGCTTTACAAAGCTAAATCAAAAGTGCCACAATTTGTCAAAAGATGTTCACAGTAAGTCTATGACTAATTTTCTCTAATAAGTGATATCAAGATAATAGTATACTCGTTTTAATGTCGTTACACTTAAGACTAGGTATATGAATCAATCATTCAAAACATACAAGTTTTTCTAATTTTTTTTCTTTGATGTTAAGTTTCTCATCACGCGTTATTGTGTTATATTTGAAATATTGAGTCAATGATAAACTGGACAAGTGATTCTAAAAAGAATGCAATGTATTAACTTTTCTAGCATGTGATTTTGGTGGAATTCTGACACAATTGCAAACCTAATTCTTTTAAAATTTGTTTGTTTTGCAGGTTCTTAGCTTCTATATTTTGTTTTAGAGAGGTTTGTCTTTTATTTTTTTATTTATGTATTTTTTTTTAACGATAAGTAAAGTTTATGTCATTCTCTAACAAAGTACAGCTTTTTTTATATAAAAAAAAATCCTTGTACCACAAAGATTCTACCAAAACAAAATGACAAATGATAAATGGTCTATATTAAATTCATCTAAATTATGGGAAGAACTAGGATTTGAACTCAAAATACAGTGGCAATCCACCACTTATAATACTTCACTCCATCATAAATATTACTCATTTTTCATTTCTTAAACATCTATTCATGGAATAGGCTTTTTAGCCAAAATAGTCTCTGAGATTTGCAGAACTCGTCACTTTGGTCTCTGAGATTTGAAATCAAAAGTAGTGGTCTCTAAAATTGTCTACCATCAATCATTTTGGTCATTCCATGAAATATTATGTTAAATAAGAATCAAAATGACAAAAATACCCCTATTCCAATAAACAATATGCCAGAATGATCTGACAAAAATTAAAGGTATTTTGTCATTTTATTCTTATTTAAAGGGGATTTTTCACATAATTATCAAAATAATTAATGGTGAACAACCTCAAGGATCTGAAATCTCAGAAATCAAAATGATGAATTATATAAATCTCAATGATTATTTTGACTAAAGCGCATACGGTAAGTGTGGAGTTACAACCCTTGTGACTAAACGCTGAAAAAGCTGAAGCAGGACGCATGGTTGGCAACTTTGGTAAAATTTGGAGTCAGTAGGATAAAGAGCCCTTGATATGTTTGCCAATTGCCATGCCCTTTCCTGGTCTGCCAAATTATCAACTTCGCTTTCTTATCCTTCCAATTGTGTGGCTCACGACAAAAGGTGCATTTTTCTCATCAATATAAATTATGGTGTACGTTTATCATCTATTTTAAATTTTGTCATGTATTTTTATCTAATTTTAGTTAATTTTTATATTAAATTTTTTTTTAATTTTGAAAAGTATTAAGAAAAAACAAAAATGATCCCCTTCTTTCTTCTCTATTTTGTCCCCTCTTCCTTTTCTGTTTTAGTAATTTACATGAAAGTTGATAATTTGATTATTATTTTAGCGTTGACAAATGTATTCATTTTTATTTGTGTCACATCATTTAATTTATAAATTTTATTTACAAATTTAATCTCCTTACTATTACATTTTTTTAATTTTTTTATAACAAAAAATTATGACCCAAGGATAGTAGAGAGGATAAAGAGTTCTTTCTGGCCACAAAGGACTTATCATAGCAAATTGAATTATTGGATAGCTCTAAAGTCTTTTGCCATATGGAATCTAGAATTGTTGATTTTCATAAACGATCAGATCGATGGAAACGCGTCCCTTCATCTTCTTGATCATCTGAAAACTTCAATTAATGCAGTAAGTTCTTCTTCTAGCTATATCCATATGGGAATTCCATTATTTATTCGTTAATTATTTCATTTTCTTCATCTTAATTGCGGCTATATATATATGGTTTAATGTTCAACACTTTGTGCAGACTTAAGCACGAGAGATCAAGCTTCCAGGGAACTACTTAAATCTTCATTGCACTAAAGTTTTCAACTTCAAGTCTTCAACTGATCCTCGGAAGCAAGTGTCCTCGTGATCCGACGACTTCCATGTAAGTTCTTGCTACACATCCGGTTTTATATCCATTCGAGTTTCGAGTTATGTAACTTGTCGTGTCCTAAATTAATAGTGGTAGTTTAAAATGTAAACAATATATAATTTTTGACATATCCGATTGAGCTTCTGTGTACCCATATAATTAGTTTCATCTGCTTAAATTGTGCATTTGTGACTACCATGTGCTGCTTCTTGTGCTTTGTGTTGTGCGCTCAGGACAAGAGTTTTTTATTACACAGGAAAAAGTAGAAGACAAAATTATGCCCCGAGACAAAGAAGAGATAGAGAAAAGAAAGAGGAGGATTTATCACAACAAATTGAACTATTGAAAGCTCTGAAGTCTTTGTCGTCTGGAATCTGGATTCTTTGACTCCAATACGAGATCATATCAGATCAGATGGAATCAAGTCTCTTCGTCTTCATGATCATCTGAAAACTTCAATTAATGCAGTAAGTTCTTCTTCCAATTATATTTATATGGGAAATCCATTTTTTATTTAATTTTTTCATTTTCTTCATCTTAATTGCAGGCTTTGCAGCTATATATATATTTATGTGGTTTAATGTTCAACAGTTTGTGTAGTTTAAGCTCGAGAGCTCAAGTGTCCAGGAAACTACTCAGCCTTAAATGCGCTAAAGTTCTCAACTTCAACTAAAACTTGATCCCGGGAAGCAAGTGTTCTCTTGATCTGACGATCTGACGATTTCCACGTAAGTTCTCGCTACGCATCTGGTCTTATTAATAATGTAATGTGTTTCAAGTTGTGTAAGGTGACACATCTTAAATTAATAATGTTATTTTAAGTGTAACAAATATATGATTTTGTAGTCTCGAATTTATCATTTGTGCTTTGTCTTTTAACTTAAGCAATTTAAGTAAAACGTAATTGATATCATGTAATTGAATTATTTGACAGTAAAACGTAATGCGACTCACATACCCGACTGAGCCCATGTGTACCCAATAATTAGTTTCATCTGTTTTAATTGTGCAGCTGTGACCACTTGTGAATCTTAATTGGCATTGCTCCACGGATCAGACTTCCAATTCATAAAACTATGCCGGGAGAGGCCTTTCTTGTGGCATTCCTCCAAGTGCTGGTTGACAAGTTAGCGCGACGCGAGGTCTTGAAGTACTTTGGACTTGTAAAGGGCGTCGATCAAAACCTGAAGAAATGGAGTGCCACCTTGTCTGCAATTGGAGCGGTGCTGAATGACGCGGAGGAAAGGCAACTGACTGCTGAGAGCAACGCACTGAAGGTCTGGCTCGATGATCTCAAGGACTTGGCTTTTGATGTGGAAGACGTGTTGGACAAATATGCTACTAAAATGTTGAAACGTCAGATAAAACATGCTCATTCCAGCACAAGAAGCAAAGTATGGAACTCAATTCCTAATAGTGTTTTCAACTTCAAGATGAACTCAGAAATACAGAAGATTACTGAGCGATTACAAGAGATATCCGAACGAAAAGACCAGCTCAATCTGAATATTGATACTGGGACGTTGACTACAAGGGCACGCCAACACATATCGCCGAGTACTAGTCTACCAGATGGACCTGTGATTGGAAGGGATGAGGACAAAAGGAAGATTGTTGAGCTTCTGTCTAAACAAGAGCATCGGGCTGTCAATTTCGATGTACTTGCAATTGTCGGTATGGCTGGAGTCGGAAAGACAACTCTTGCTGGACAAGTACTCAAAGATATGGTTGCAACCCAAATGTTTCAACCAGCCGTTTGGGTGTGCGTATCTGACGACTTCAACCTTGAAAGAGTGACAAAGCAAATTCTTCAATCAATCACATCTCGGCAATGTACCACAGAAGATTACGAGAAGGTTCAAAATGATCTGCATAAGGAGTTAGCGGGGAAGAAGTTTTTAATTGTTCTAGACGATGTTTGGAAAACGTGTGGCTACGGTGAATGGGTGAAGCTGCAGTCCACTTTTCGTGATGGAGCACAAGGAAGCAAGATAGTTGTGACAACACGTGATACAGATGTTTCAAAAATGATGGGAGCTGCCAGGCTGGTTCACAATTTAGAGCCTATGGGGGATGATGTTTGTTTGCAAGTATATGAGCAGCATGCATTCTTGAATGATAACAACAATAGACCACCAAACTACGAGTTACTTAAGGAGAAAATTGTTGCAAAGTGTGGGGGATTGCCTTTGGCCGCGAGGACCCTCGGTGGTGTTCTACTTCGTAAAGAAATAGACGAATGGGAAGAAATATTGGACAATAAGTTGTGGAGTCTCTCAAATGAGCGTGACATACTTCCCGTGTTGAGACTAAGTTACTTTTATCTTCCTTCACATTTGAAAAGATGCTTTGCCTATTGCTCAATACTTCCAAATGACTATGAATTCGGGGAGATGCAAATGATCCTTCTGTGGATGGCCGAGGGATTGATTCATCCTCGACCAGAAGATAATAAGCAAATTGAAGATTTAGGTGCTGATTATTTTCGGGAGCTCGTATCTAGGTCATTGTTTCAAAAATCAACCGCAAATATTTCAAGATATGTGATGCATGACCTCATTGGTGATTTAGCACGATGGGCAGCTGGAGATATTTGTTTTAGATTGGAGGATAAGCAAAATGATGATGGTGTACAACTTAATCCGAAGGCACGCCATTCGTCTTACCTTTTGGGTGATTGTGATGGGGTTAAAAGATTTGAGGCATTTTTTGAAGTGAAACGTTTGCGAACCTTCTTGCCACTAAGAATGGGTTCTACCTACAATTTTTTGGATTTTACCTACCATTTTTTAAGTCGTCAGGTTACCTTTGATTTAGTGCCAAAATTGCAGTACTTGCGGGTGCTCTCTTTTAATGGCTATCGTATAAATGAGCTGCCAAACTCAATCGGTGATTTGAGACATCTACGGTATCTTGACCTTTCCTACACAGCTATAACTAGTTTGCCTAAATCGATAAGTACTCTTTACAACTTGCAGACATTGATATTGGAAGGCTGTTACGATTTGAAGTCATTGCCTGCAGACATGAGTAATCTAATTAATTTGCGCCATCTCAACAACTCATATGTATCTTCGTTGGAAGGAATGCCTCCAAACCTAGGTAACTTGGTGAATCTCCAAACTTTGTCTAATTTTGTGGTCAGTGGTGGAAATGATCAATCAGGAATAAGAGAGATAGGGCCCCTATCGCATCTTCGAGGGACATTGCGCATCTCAGGATTGGAGAATGTGACTGATGTCGAGGATGCTCAGAGGGCTGACTTAAAATACAAGGAGTGGCTTGATTCTTTGGTTCTAGAATGGTCTCATTCAAGCGACACAAGAGAAATGGAATCTGCTGTGCTTGACATGTTACAGCCTCATAGAAAGATCAAGGAGCTCACCATCAAGAGTTATGCCGGAAAGGAATTTTCATCATGGGTTGGAGGTCATTTGTTCTCTAATATGGTGCTTGTGCGCTTAGAGGAATGTAACAATTGTTTGTCGTTGCCTCCTCTCGGACAATTGCCTCATCTCAGAGAACTTTATATTATTGGAATGAATGCAGTGGAAAGTGTTGGTGCTGAGTTTTATGGAGAGCGTACGTTGCCTTTTCCGGTATTAGAGACTCTTGAGTTTGTGGAAATGCAGCATTGGAAGGAATGGTTTCCTTTCCAAGCCGATCACGAAGGTGGTGCTTTCCCTTGCCTGAAAACACTATTAGTAGAAAAATGTTCTAAACTGGAGGGTAAACTGCCAGAGAACCTCAATTCTTTAGCTAAGCTTGAAATTGTTGAATGTGAAGAATTAGTGGTTTCAATTGCCAACTGCAAACAACTTCGTCAGTTAAAGATTGACGGTTGTAAAATGTTGGTGCATACAGCTGCTAAGGTTGAGTTTGAGTTGTTAGAGTCCTTGTGCCTTTCAAACATTTCGGAGGTGATGTCTCTGCAAACAGGGGAATTGTTGAAGAAGGGATTAAGCAAGGTTAGAGATTTGAAGATCAGTGGATGTGAGGAGGTGACGTCTTCACTGAAGAATGAGGGTAGATTATTGCAGCAGTTGACTTCTCTTGGCAGTTTGAAAATTGAAGACAACTCTCGTCTAGTTGAAGAATTGGGAAAAGAAGCAGAGGAGTTGCAAACATTGGAGTGCAGGATTGAATGTTTGGAGTTAAACAAGTGCCAAAATCTTTTGAAGGTACCAAAAGGATTAAATCAGCTGTCGTCTCTTCAAGAGCTTCGCATACACAAATGTTCAAGTCTACTTTCTTTTCCAGATGTTGGTCTGCCACCTTCTCTTAAAGACATCCAGATCACAGATTGCCATTCGTTGATATATTTTGCAAAATTCCAGATTCCCCAAAATCTCAGAAGAATAGAGATAGAAGATTGCAAAAGTTTGAAATCACTAGTAGATGAGGAGGAGTGTGAACGACTGGGTTTAATAGCACAGAACGGGTTCTTCAGCGACAACACCAATCACTGCCTTGAATATATTAGGATCTGTAGCTGCCAAAATCTGAAATCCTTACCGGATGGCTTATGCCACCTCAGCAATCTTCAAACTCTAAGAATCGAATACTGTGGAAGTCTTGTTTCCATCCCGAGACTGAGTGGGGGCCTGAGAGAGATCTTGATCACCAAATGCGAGAAATTGGAGGCGTTGCCCGAAGACATGCACAATCTCAACTCTCTTGAATCTATTTTGATCTGGGGGTGCCAAAATTTGAAATCCTTACCGGATGGCTTATGCCACCTCAGCAATCTTCAACAGCTATATATTCGAGAATGTGGAAGTCTTGTTTCCATCCCGAGACTGAGTGGGGGGAGAAGACCCTCCAACCTGAGAAAGATCGAGATCAGCGATTGCGAGAAATTGGAGGCGTTGCCCGAAGACATGCACAATCTCAACTCTCTTGAGGAATTGAACATCGACTACCGTGAAGGTTTGACTTTTCCTCCCAACCTAAAATCACTTTTGATTTGGGAGGTAAAGAGCTGTAAGTCATTGTGGGAGTTGGAGTGGGGGTTGCACAGACTCACCTTTCTTACATACTTGTGTATCGACAGTGAAGACCCGGATACGGTGTCGTTTCCACCCGACATGGTACGGATGGAGACGCTCAAATCTCTCGCTTTTCTCAGAATAGAAGGATTTCCGAATCTGAAGAAACTGAGCAGCAAGGGCTTTCAATTCCTCACCTCCCTTCAATCTCTGGAACTCTCCAATTGTCCAAAGCTAGCATCCATTCCAGAGGAGGGTCTGCCTCCTTCACTAGAGGAACTTTGGATCAATGGGTGTCCAGTGCTAAAAGAGAGATGCCAACCAGGAAAAGGACGCTACTGGCACAAAATATCCCATAAGGATAGATTATAAGGAGCATGGCCGGCCCTGAGGGTAGCCGGGGTAGGCGGTCGCCTAGTTCCCCAAGTTTCAGGGGCCCCAAATTTTTTTATACATCCTGTATATAACATATAAATATATAAAAGGTTAAGAAATATCGCAAATGAGTTGTTAGTGCAGTAGAATTGGTCCTCTTCCTTCTTCTTTGGGGGTGGGCAGAACCACTGTGCCCTCCAAGTGTAACTTTTTTCTTTTGTAAGTAACCTCCAAATGCATTTTTTTCCTCTTGCTTTTGAAAGTAACCTCCAAAAACAAATCATAAAAAACCAAAAAAATCATAAAAAGGTTCAGATACAAATTTTGGGTTCTTCTTCAACATGAAAAGTTATAAAACCGAAGTCATTTTGCAATCTTTTTTTTTTCTTTCAATTTTTCAGTCTTTTTATTTCTATTGAATGTTTAAATAAAATATCACATGGTAGGTAACTAAAATTTTGAATTTTAATTTTGTTTTTCAATAATTTATTATTCAACTGGATTATTTTAATATTTGATTCGTCGGTGTGATTTTGATTTTAAAAATAACAAAAGAGAACCAATTTGTCTTGTTGAATTTATTATATTCGTCAATCAATTTGTCCTTATTAAGGAGATAATATGAAGCTGATGGTCCAGATATCATCTCTCGAGGAATGTTTTAATATTAATATTATTATTATTATTAATCATCTTTATTCTTGTAAATGTTTTAATATTAATATTATTATTAATCATGTTTATCATTACTAATTAATGAAATTCTCTTCGTCAATCAAAAGAAGATGAAAAGACAACTTAATCTTCTATTACACAAAAAAAAATAATGGGCAATAATGTAATTTCACATGTCCAAATTTTACTGTTTTTTATTAAAACCTCACCTACATGTGATGTTAAAATACCTTCAACATTAAAAAAAAAAAAACAAAACAAACCAAAAAAAAAATATCTCCCACTCCCCCCACATTCTTTCTCTCTCCCTCTCTCCTTCTCATTTTCTAAAAAAATATGTTCATACATATAAAATGTGTAGACAAATGCTAGTTCTTTCTTTGTAAAGTAAAGTAATCCACGATATTTGGTTTGGGTCAAGGTTTTGGGGTTGAGGAGTGGCTGCTTTGGGAGGCCTTCAATTGGCGACAACCTAGATATTTCTCGGCAAACGTTTCTTCTCCCGGATTCCTATGGTTGCTTGCTCCCTTTTCACTTATTTGTGTGTGCTACTCCTTCTCCTAACTTTATGCCACCTCAGCAATCTTCAAAAGCTATATATATTCAAGAATGTGTGTTGTGTATCTTCCCAAGTATTGTAACGGCTACATTTGGATCTCTGACCCATAAAACCACATGGCCTCCAGCCTCCTCTTGGCATTTTCCAAATCGCCAAAACCAAATCCTGGTACTACCATATGTATTCTACTCTAATTCCAAAGCTCTATCCTCATCTTCGTGTCCAAAAAACAAAAGTAAGAAAGTTTATAGTGTCATTTTAATGCTATGTATCACTTAATGTTACAAGGATATTAGTCGTTAGTTTGATTTCCACAACTATTACATCTTATATTTTCAATCTCGGTCATTCGTTTTTTGTAACACTCAATCCTACGTGCTAATGCTATGGAATAAAAATTGAAAAGTTTCTTACTTTTTTCAACGCTTTGCCTATATATTAATCATTCATGGGACCATACATGTTTAGGATTTGATTTGGGGGCCTAAAATATCTCACTCGCCCTTAAGTGTACTTAATTCTTTAATTTTCTTAGGTTAGCCAATTTTGAGCCAAGCTTAACGTGTTTTTGCACAAAACTAATTAAGAAAACACTCTAGTTACATTATATTGTCAAATTATCGAATTTGATACTAAACAGTAAAAACTATACTTTACCGCTCTTAATTGAGATTAACAGTGTAACAATATAAATTTCTCATCCTTCATGATAAAAGAAAGCTTTCTTCAATGATAAACTAGTCTTAAAGAATTGATAACCGTTAATGAATAACGAGTCATGACTTGCAATAAACCTCACACACTATCAAAAAAGGTTGCACTCGTGACTAGACTTGGCATACATGTCTTGTTTGTGTCATCCTGTTATATCTTAATGGGTCTTGTCGTGTCAAATCATTATCTTAACGTGTTCTTAACAGGTAATCCTATAACGACCTAATTCGTTAACGAATCATGTCGTTCCTTGTCGAGTTAACGGGTCATACAAGAAATTGCTATATCTAATGTCAAGATCTAGCTAAATATGTCTTATCAAGTTCTTAATGGATGACCTAATGACCCGATTTATTAACGAGCTCTTAATAGATGACCTGATTTGTTAACGAGTTAATCAAAATCATGTTATTTTTGTATGATTTCGTGTTAGATTAATAGTTGATGCAATAAATTGACAAAATGCATAATTGAGAGTGAGACCCACTCCTCCATGTTATTATATTGACAATATGTTCCCTAACCTGACCAAAATCCACCATGAAATTCCATAGCATTGAAACATGACGCCCCCATCTCCCTAATACGCTGTCGTTTTGAGATTCCCCCACCCCGAAAAGTCCCTCATAACCGTTGCAAACCCTCTCTCAGTACCCACGCGCCCATTCTCCAACCGTTTAAACCCCATTCCCTCCCTCTCTCTCTCTCTCTCTCTCTCTCTCTCTCTACATGTCAAAATCTCCAAGTCCTCTGCTTTGGCAAGAAAATCGAAAACCCATTTGTTTCCATCCATCAGAACTCGAAATCTCCATATTCATTTCTCCAAGAAAGCTTCTTGTTTTCTGGGTCGACGTCTTCTTCCTCGTAATTCTCTTCCTCCGCCGTGGCTCGGCCGAGAACGTCAACTTCTACTTCCCATCTTTGAACTTCCGAAACCTCACCTTCCTCGGCGACTCCCACATCCGAAACGGTGTCGTGGGGCTCACCCGCGAGCTCACCGTCCCCTCCTCCAGCGCCGGAGTCCAACATCACTGCTCCTTTCTCCACAAAGTTCGCTTTCTCCATCGCCAACGTCAATCCGAGCTCCAACGGCGAAGGCATATCGTTTTTCCTCTCGCTGGACAACTGGACGCTGGGCAGCCTTGGTGGATATCTGGGTCTCGTCAATTCCTGGCAATTGACCAAGAACAAGTTCGTAGCCGTCGGATTTGACACGAAGCTCGATCTTCACTTCGACGATCCAAACGACAATCACATCGGATTGGACATTGAGAGCCTCAATTCGATCAAGACCGCTGATCCGATTTCACAGGGTATCGATTTCAAGGGCGGGAATTCGATTACTGCTTGGATTGATTACAAGAACGACCAAGAAAATCTTAAAGTGTATATGAGCTACTCGAATTTCAAGCCTGAAAAGCCGGTTTTGAGCGTGGACGTCGATCTCTCCGAGCATCTGAAGGAGGTTATGTTCGTAGGTTTTTCATCCTCGAAGGAGGGGAGCACGGAGATTCAATTGGTTGAGAATTGGAGCTTTCATACCTTCGGGTTTGTTGCGAAAATGCCGAGGTTGCAGCCACACAATGTGTCCGATAATTATGTGGCGGTGAGGCCAAGGATTCTCGTGTCCTGTTGGAATGCATGCAAGTCATATCTTTTGTTAAAATGCATGCATTAAATAAACATGTTGGATGACTAGTGAAGTTAGGTTAGTCAACATTCTTTGTATAAATTAGGCAAGTTAGGCAAGTTAGGAAATTAGGCAAGTTAGGCAAGTTAGGCAAGTTAGACTTATGTCTACTTTCTTTTCCTATATATATGTTTCATTTGTAATTGTTTCTTCATAAAATACACATCCAAAATTCAACATGGTATCAGAGCAGGAACTCGAAATTCCTGGCTCTGTTGATCGTTTCCGCTAAGTTTCTTTTACTCTAAGCCAAGATGGCTGGAGAACATTATGAAGCTGAGTGCTCGATGGATGCTCTGTTGATCGTTTCCGCTAAGTTTCTTTTACTCTAAGCCAAGATGGCTGGAGAACATTTACTCTAAGCCAAGATGGCTGGAGAACTTTTACTCTAAGCCAAGATGGCTGGAGAACATTTACTCTAAGCCAAGATGGCTGGAGAACATTTACTCTAAGCCAAGATGGCTGGAGAACATTATGAAGCTGAGAGCTCGATGGATGCTTTAGCTCTATCTAACGTTGTTCAAGTTTGTGGCATGAAGCCATTATTCTTTGTTTGCGGCACGAAGCCAGCCATTATTCTTTGTTTGCGGCACGAAGCCATTTCAAGTTTGTTTATTTGCGGCACGAAGCCATTACTGTTTGTTTGCGGCACGAAGCCATTTCAAGTTTGTTTGTTTGCGGCACGAAGCCATTACTGTTTGTTTGCGGCATGAAGCCATTTCAAGTGGGAATTTGGTAACATGGCGCAGCAAGAAGCAAAGCGTTATTTTTACTAAACCTCTTCCTACGGTTCAGTTCATGCGCATTCTGTCCAAGCTTGGCTCAAGGAATCCCCTCGATCCAGCTTGAGGGGGAGTGTTGGAATGCATGCAAGTCATATCTTTTGTTAAAATGCATGCATGAAATAAACATGTTGGATGACTAGTGAAGTTAGGCTAGTCAACATTCTTTGTGTAAATTAGGCAAGTTAGGCAAGTTAGGAAATTAGGCAAGTTAGGCAAATTAGGCAAGTTAGGCTTATGTCTACTTTCTTTTCCTATATATATGTTTCATTTGTAATTGTTTCTTCATGAAATACACATCCAAAATTCAACATGTCCGGTTCAGGGGATAAGCATCACCGGATTGCTGGGCCAGCGTTCTTTTGCGTGGCGCTGGTGGTTTTCGGTTATGTTTCCGTGATGAAATGGATGGAGGTGAGAAAACAGAAGAGCTTCAAAGCAGAGGTGGTGGCAGGACCAAGAGAGTTTAGTTACAAGGAGCTGAAATCTGCCACATGAGGGTTTCATCCCAGTAGGATTCTTGGGCATGGAGCTTTTGGGACTGTTTAGAAGGCGTTTTTTGTGTCTTCAGGCACCATTTCTGCGGTGAAAAGGTCCAAGCATTCCCATGAAGGTAAAACCGAATTCCTCTCTGAGTTGTCGATTATCGCTTGCTCGCGTCACAAGCATTTGGTTCACCTTCAAGGCTGGTGCGTTGAGAAGGGTGAATTGCTTCTTGTTTACGATTTCGTGCCTAATGGGAGCCTTGAAAAGGCGCTGTACCAAGAATCTGTACAATGTACCTTGTTAGATTGGTCTCGGAGACTGAATATTGCGGTCGGATTGGCATCTGTTTTGGCATACCTGCACCAGGAATGTGAGCAGCAGGTCATCCACAGAGACATAAAGACTGAGAATGTGTTGCTTGGTGGGAATTTAAACACGAGGCTCAGTGCGGGCTGGCAAAGCTCATGGATCACGATAAAAGCCCTGTTTCCACACTGACAGCGGGAACAATGGGGTACCTTGCGCCTGAGTATCTTCAATATGGAAAAGCCACCGAACAGACTGATGCTTTTAGCTATGGTGTGGTGATCCTTGAAGTGGCGTGTGGAAGGAGGCCAATAGAAAAAGAACCGGGAAGTGAGAAGGCGGTGAATTTGGTTGATTGGGTTTTGGGGCTGCATTCAGAAGGGAGGATTATCAAGGCGGCTGACAAGCGGATGAATGGGGAGTTTAATGTGAACGAAATGAGAAAGCTGTTGCTTGTCGGATTAAGTTGTGCTAACCCTGGTAACGCGGAGAGGCCTACGATGAGGAGGGTTCTGCAGATTCTGAGCAATGAGGCAGAAGTTCAAGCCGTCCCAAGGGTGAAGCCGAGTCTGAGTTTCTCTAGCAGATTGCCTTTGTCCCTTGATGACATTGTTTCAGATTTCTCTAGCAGATCATCATTCACTGAAAAATATATGCAGATTTGCAGAGTTTATAGATAGTTGGATTCTTCGATTCTTTTAACTTAACCACTGGTTTTTTTTTTTTTAATTTTTTTTTATCCTATAGTTTGAAGATTAGAGACTGTATAGTTCACTGGCCTGAGTTCAAAGCTTTCTGTTGAACTGTGTGGTCTCTACTATGTCCAGGACAAAAAAAGCTTCTTGCTTGAATATTTCAACTGTAATGGAAGACTAATTTCTGACTCGTTTACAAGTTGAATGTTACACACGAACGATTTCTATACTGTTAAAATGCATGAAATAAACATGTTGGAATAATGGTGTTGGATAACTAATGAAATTAGGCTAGTCAACTTTCTTGTTCAAAGTTAGGCAAGTTAGGTTTCTTGTTCAAAGTTAGGCAAGTTAGGTTAGTCAAGCAAGATAGGTAAGTTAGGCAAAATTAGGCTTATGATCTTTTTCTTCCCTATATATATGTTTCATCTTGTAATTGTTTGATCAAGCAAATATACATCAAAATTCAATATGGTATCAGAGCTGTGATCTGGGAAAAACCACAAAACACAGCTCTAAAACAGCCACGAGGTCAACCATTCTAGGCATGGCCTCTCATTCAAAATGGGAAAATCCCAACCACCCGCTCTATCTCCACCACTCGGATCAACCTGGTGCAATCCTCGTACCACAACCATTGGTGGAAGACAACTACAACACATGGGTTCAATCCATGAGTATGGCCTTAATGGTCAAGAACAAACTTGGTTTTGTTGATGGAACGATCAACAAACCAAGTGAGGATAATTTTGAGGAGCTGCAGCAATGGAATCGCTGCAACAACTTGGTCAAGACATGGCTACTAGGCTCCATGTCAAAGGAGATTTCAGGGAGTGTCATCAACTACAAGGATGCTCGACAAATGTGGACCGATCTGCAGGAGAGGTTCTCACATGTGAATATAGTTCAGTTGTTCCATGTTGAGAACGAGATCCATGATTGCGTCCAAAGCAATATGAGTGTAAGTTCTTACTTCACTAAACTTAAAAGTTTATGGGATGAACGTGATACTTTGTGTTCCATTCCAGCATGCAGTTGTGGAACAAAGAATGAGATGAACTCATATGTTGAAACTCAGAAAACCATGAAGTTCCTTATGGGACTGAACGAATCGTATGCTACGGTTCGAAGCAATACTCTTCTTCTCGAACCACTGCCTACGGTGAACAAGGCATATGCGTTGGTCCTTCGACATGAACGCCAGGTAGAGGTTTCCAATGGGAAAAGCACACAACTAGAAACTGCTGTCTTTGCAGTGAAGAATCTGTCGCGAGAACCTACACCTGAAGACAAGGAGATGCGATGTGGAAAGTGCAATAAAACCAATCACATCACCAAAAATTGTCGTGCACATCTCAAGTGCACTTTTTGCGGATGGAAAGGCCACACCTTCGATTTCTGTCGAAAACGGAAAGCAGCCACAGAAACCGAATCCAATCGTCTCTTTTCTTCAAAGGGGAATCAAGTTTCACAAAGTAACAAGCAAGAGACAGTGCCTAATTTCCCGTTCTCTCAAGAGGACTGCAAGCAAATCCTTCAGATGTTGAACAAGAACAAATCATCATTTGCCAATCAAGTCAGTAATCTTCCTAGTCATGAAGAACTTTCAGGTAAAGCCTTCTCTTTTTCATGTAAAGGAACCAAAAGTATTTGGATCCTGGACAGTGGTGCCACGGATCACATAGTTTGCAGTCCTAGTCTCCTTACACACTCACGAGCTGTTGAAAATCATACAGTTGAATTGCCAAATGGTTCTGTTGCCAAAGTCACTCACATTGGACAAGTTGTTTTCTCTCATAATCTTATCCTTGAAAATGTCCTATGTGTGCCGTTCTTTATGTTGAATTTAATATCTATCAGTAAACTAGCCTATGATTCCTTATATGTCACCATTTTCTTCACCCAATTTTGTGTCATTCAGGACCTTCGCTCGGGGAAGATGATTGGGACAGGAACTGAAAGGGATGGACTTTACTACCTCGACCCATCAAAGAAAGGAACATGCAACAATATTCAAACCGTCTCACCAAAGGTTTGGCACCAACGCCTAGGACACCCATCTCATAAAGTCACTTCGTTATTACCTTTATTTAACAATAAGGCTTGTGATTTGGAAAAATGTTTAATTTGCCCATTGGCCAAACAAACAAGATCACCCTTTCCTTTGAGCTCTATTTCTACCAAATCATGTTTTGAATTATTGCATATTGACATTTGGGGTGGTTATCAAGTTGCTTCTATTTCAGGTGCCAAGTATTTCCTTACCATCGTAGATGACTACACTAGAAGCACTTGGGTTTATTTGATGAAACATAAATCTGACACAAAAGACATTTTAGTCAGATTCATTCAAATGATTGAGACTCAATTCAATACCAGAGTTCAAATCATACGAAGTGACAATGGCCTTGAGTTTAAGCTTGAGCAATTTTATGCTCTCAAAGGCATCATACATCAATCTAGTTGTGTCAACACACCATAACAAAATGGTGTTGCCGAACGTAAACACCGGCATTTGCTCAATGTTGCTCGGGCTTTGCTCTTTCAAGCTTGTTTGCCAAAACGTTTTTGGGGGGATGCAATCTTAACCTCAGCCTACCTCATCAATAGAACACCCACTCCACTTCTTCAAGGTAAAACACCTTACGAAAAACTGTTTCACAAAGCACCTAACTATTCCCATTTAAAGGTTTTCGGTAGTTTATGTTTTGCTTCTACACACGCCCAAAGGCCCTCTAAATTCGACCCCCGTGCAATCCAATGCATTTTTCTTGGGTATCCTTATGGTCAAAAGGGTTATAAATTGTTTGATATAAAACACAATAAGACTTTTGTTTCTAGGGATGTTGTTTTTTTTGAAGATCATTTTCCATTCCAAAATCATACCACTTCCGCTGCCCCGTCTCCTTCAAACATTACACCCTCACCCATCACGTTTGACTTGACTTCTCCCATTGAGTCGCACTCAAGCCTTGCACCCGAAGAAATAAACATCACCTCTCTCACACTTGCCGACATCACACCACCCTCATCTCCTTTACCTACTACAACTCCACCACCAGATACCTTATCAACACCTTCACATACCCTACACTCTTCACCACCTCCAACCACTCCATCACCAGACCAACCACCTCCACTCCGTCGTAGCACTCGACCGACCAAAACTTCCACATTTTTGCAGGACTTTCATGTTGAGGTGGCCCTCCCTTCCCGTGTTGCTCCCACATCTTCCACAAGCATGGTCCAGTCATCAGGTACATCTCACCCCATATCTCGTTATTTATCTTATGACCATGTATCCCCCTCTCACAAAACCTTTCTCACCACCCTCACCATTATCAAAGAACCCACCAGTTTTTCGCAGGCTGTTCAGGATCCAAAATGGCGTGACGCCATGCAAAAAGAGATTGTTGCCCTTCATGACAATCGCACTTGGACTCTTATGCCCTTACCACCTCACAAACATCCCATCGGTTGCAAATGGATCTATAAGGTGAAGCTTAAACCTGACGGCAGTGTTGAACGCTACAAAGCTCGTCTCGTTGCTAAAGGCTACAGTCAAATTGAGGGGCTTGATTATCGGGAAACTTTTACTCCAGTTGCCAAGCTCACCACCGTCCGCGTCCTCCTGAGTATTGCCTCCATACGAGGCTGGCATCTTCATCAACTTGATGTGAACAACGCATTTTTGCATGGTGACTTATACGAGGAGGTTTATATGTCCCTGCCTCCTGGGTTCGGACGAAAGGGGGAGACACAAGTATGCAAATTACACAAATCCATTTATGGTTTAAAACAGGCCTCGAGACAATGGTTTATCAAGCTGTCTAGTGCTCTCAAGACTGCTGGTTTTCATCAATCATGGTCAGATTACTCATTGTTCGTCCGAAACTGTCAAGGCAGTTTCATAGCATTACTTGTGTATGTTGATGACGTGATACTTGCAGGTAACAATTTGAGAGAAATTGAAGAGACTAAACTCTTCCTTTCCCAACATTTTAAACTAAAGGATTTGGGAAAACTCAAATACTTTTTGGGGATAGAAGTTGCAAGATCTAAACAAGGGATTGCCTTGTGCCAACGCAAATATGCGTTGGAGATACTAGAAGATGCTGGGTTCCTTGGTGCGAAGCCCTCACGATTACCAATGGAACCAAACCTGTCCCTTACACAAACTGATGGGACGCTCCTACATGATCCTTCTTCATACAGGCGACTTGTAGGGAGGCTGATTTACTTAACCATCACGCGGCCTGACCTGACTTATGTGGTTAATATGTTGAGCCAATTCATGGACAAGCCACGACAACCACACCTTGAAGCGGTGCATAAGGTTCTCAGGTACATCAAACAATCTCCTGGACAGGGAATTCTTTTGCCTTCTACAGGTTCACTACAATTACAAGCTTTTTGTGATGCTGATTGGGCTCGGTGTAAAGACACTAGAAGGTCAATAACCGGTTATTGTATCTTCCTTGGACAAGCACCGATATCGTGGAAAACGAAGAAACAAAGCACAATATCTCGTTCTAGTGCAGAGGCAGAATACCGTTCTATGGCTACTACTTGTTGTGAAGTTATATGGCTAAGAAACATTTTGAAGGACTTGCAAGTAAACCATGCACAACCAGTCACAATGTTTTGTGATAATCAAGCTGCCATGCACATTGCTTCGAACCCAGTGTTTCATGAATGAACGAAGCATATAGAGATAGACTGTCACTTAGTACGTGAGAAGATTCAAATGGGAATGGTGTAAACAGCTTACATACGGACCTCAAATCAACCTGCAGACTTGTTCACCAAACCACTAAGCTCGGCACAATTTGAGGTCTTAATTAGCAAGTTGGGTGCCATCGACATCCACACTCCAACTTGAGGGGGAGTGTTAAAATGCATGAAATAAACATGTTGGAATAATGGTGTTGGATGACTAATGAAATTAGGCTAGTCAACTTTCTTGTTCAAAGTTAGGCAAGTTAGGTTTCTTGTTCAAAGTTAGGCAAGTTAGGTTAGTCAAGCAAGATAGGTAAGTTAGGCAAAATTAGGCTTATGATCTTTTTCTTCCCTATATATATGTTTCATCTTGTAATTGTTTGATCAAGCAAATATACATCAAAATTCAATATATACTATTCGATCT
The DNA here is from genome assembly GCA_963082935.1 of Malus x robusta. Taxonomy (NCBI): domain Eukaryota; kingdom Viridiplantae; phylum Streptophyta; class Magnoliopsida; order Rosales; family Rosaceae; genus Malus; species Malus x robusta. The sequence goes on along the minus strand of OY720329.1, from coordinate 38,535,885 downwards.
TATTGTTCTTATACCGTTCTGTTTCTTGGGTAGTTTGATTTGATCTTTCCTAATGGTACGATACTGAGCAGTAGGTGATCTGTAGAGTAATTCTGTTTGCACCCGTAAATCTGTTCGACACACACCCTCTCCCTCTCTCAGGCTAAAGTAGCCATGGCAAAGGGAGGAGAACTAGGAAGGTTTTTGAGAGAGAGAGAGAGAGAGAGAGAGAGAGAGAGTGTGGGGGGGGGGGGGGGGGGTGTGAGAGTAAGAAGATGCAGAAAGTAGATATAGCGATGACATTCATAGAACTTACAGATTCTGAACTTTTTTAATCTCCCTCTATGCCAGAAGAGAATTTGAACTATCTGCTTTGCAGAACTTGAGAATTTTTCGGATTGCATCGCTATCAGGAGAAATTCTCAAGTTTTGCTAGTGAAGTATTCAAGAACAGTACACTGCAATCCTTCTGTTTCATAATTGACCGCCTTTATACACACAGATTTGAAGCTTTTCGCCATCGGGATAAATTCTCAAGTTTGTTACTGAAGTGTATTAAGCAGATAAGTATGTGCAATCAGTTATGGAAGAATTCGACCTGCTATACACAAACAGAAAGTGGATGAGTTCTTATGAGCACAAGATTTTGAAATTTACCGGATCCTTGCGTCTAATTACCATTGACATTATTCCAGTTCAACTCCTTTTTGATGTACAGATAAAAACTGTGTACCAGGCAAAGCCAAATCAGAACGTTCTGCAAGTAAGAACTCCGTGCTGGTCAAGTAATCTGCCAGGCCCAGACTCAAGGCAGCAAGCCTGGTAAAATGCGAACCATATGCAACATCGTTCTTCTCCCCAGAAATCGAATTGTGCACAACATCAGTGAATTCTCGATTGCCCTTTTTGTGGTCTCCCTCTCCGATCCTGGTTTCGGATCTTTGTTTTGCGAAACAGGCCTTTACTGTTCCTTTCACGTCGAGGATGAGCCAGGAGTATGGAACTTAAGAAGTATCCCTCATAACAAAGCAGATAACCGTATCAATCACTAAGCGGTTTACAACATCAAGTTTCAGAAGAACATTTCAATGTTGTACAAGACCTGCAAATTAGCAGCAAACTGCCGTAGCTTATATATTTGATCAAGAGCTTCAAAATAATTCATAAATTCACAAGATCTAATATTAAAAAAAATGTAAAAGCAAATACATTGAAAGAAAACACTTATGGTGAAAATATTTTTGGAACCAATTATTTATGAAAATACAAGTAAATCCTCGAAAGTACTTAAAAAAAAACATTTCTAAAAGAAACATATCAATCATTTTTAAAAGCACTTCAACTTCTTCTCATCATTCTTACAAAATAATAATTTGTACAAAATTGACATATACTTGCTTTAGCTGATTATACTGCTCCAAGAATCATCTGCATAATATAAATACAAAATCCACAAGGAAAATAGACTTTCGCGGTTTACATAGGAATTAAACAATAATGTACACACACATACACAATATCCACAAATTAAGTGATTTCCCGATTCACTATATAGAATGTTTAGCTTGTTGCGAGTTATACATTAGTTAAAGTGTAAATAGTAGTTTATTGTCCCACATTGGTGAAGTACATATATAATATCAATTGTAACTCCTATATATACTTTATTTTGGAGATTAATGAATATATAAGAAATTCACAAATATTGTCATATATATTTTTGGTATTTACCATGTTGAGTTTAATATTGTTATTTACCATGTTTAGTTTAATATGGTATCAGAGCAATTCGCTCTTGGTGACCTGTGTGCTTTAATTTTGTGCCCACATTTTTCGTGAACTCCTCTGTGAAAAAAAAAAAAATAGTGACTAGTGTTGCGCTACAGTACAACGTTTTGTTACAGTGCGTGAATGGTTGTCCTCTACATTGCCGTGAACAGTGCTTGCTACAGTGCCGTGAATATTCTCTGCTACAGTGCTGTGAACAGTGATTGCTTCTGGTAAATTGTTTTCATTCCGCTGCGTATCTTTTGTGTCTTTATTATTCGTGATTTTGTTCAATGGCTCAATATAATCATAGTATTGTTATGCATCTTGGTGGAACAAATAAATGGATAATTGATATTGGGGCCACTGATCATGTGACTAGTGACCCTAGAGTGTTTGATGAGTTATGTGACTATTTTCGTGATCTGTATATTACTAGTGCAAAAGGAGCACTTTCCCCAGTGAAAGGTGAAGGCACTATCTCTCTAACTCCAACCTTATCACTGGTCCATGTTTTACTTGTTCCTGATGTTAAGTGCAATCTTTTGTCGGTAGGAAAACTTCTTGATATCTTATATTGTTCTGCTTACTTCTACCATACGTATTGTTATTTTCAAAACATTCAAACTCAGAAGATAATTGGTCATGGTAAAAAATAGGGGGTTTGTACATCTTGACTATGGAGGATACTGTTGTTTCCGGTTCAAATATTCATCAAGTTTTAAGTGCTAATGTCACATCCCGACCCGGGATCCACCACATCCTGGGCCCGCTCCACCGTCATAGCACGATATTGTCCGCTTTAGGCCTCGACCACGCCCTGACAATTTTGTTTCTGGGAACTCACACGAGAACTTCCCAGTGGGTCACCCATCATGGGAGTGCTATCATGCGCTACTTGCTTAACTTCCGAGTTCTGATGAACTCCGAAGTCAGTAAGCTTCCAAAATGCCTCGTGCTAGGTAGGGATAGGAATATACATTTAAGGATCATTCACCTAGGCGATGTGGGATCTTACAATCCATCCCCCTTAAGGGCCTGACGTCCTCGTTGGCACACCACAGTCAGGGTTAGGCTCTGATACCAAATTGTTACATCCCGACCCGGGGTCCACCACATCCAGGGCCCGTTCCACCGCCGTAGCACAATATTGTCCGCTTTAGGCCCTGACCACGCCCTCATAGTTTTGTTTCTGGGAACTCACACGAGAACTTCCCAATGGGTCACCCATCATAGGAGTGCTCTCGTGCGCTACTCGCTTAACTTCTGAGTTCCGATGAACTCCGAAGCCAGTGAGCTCTCAAAATGCCTCGTGCTAGGTAGCGATGGGAATATACATTTAAGGATCACTCCCATGAGCGATGTGGGATCTTACAACTAAAGTGGATGACAGATATCAAATTTGGTTGTGGCATCGATGATTGGGACATCCATCATTCAGTTATATGAAGCATCTATTTCCTTCTTTATTTCGCACTTGTAGTGATTCAAAGTTTAAGTGTGAAACATGTGTCATGGCTAAGAGTCATCGTGCTTCATTTCTTGTATGTAATTCTAAAGCTACTTTGTCATTTGATTTTATACATTCTGATATGGGATATGGCGAAAGTTACTTCTAATGGATTCCGTTGGTTTGTTACTTTTATTGATGATTGTACTCGATTAACTTGGGTGTTCTTGATGAAGAATAAGAGTGATGTTCTGTTACTTCTTCAAGAATTTTGTACAATGGTGTCTACTCAATTTCAGACCAAAGTTAAGGTCTTCAGGTCTGATAACGGATGAGAATATGTAAATCACACTTTGGCATGTTTTTTTTTGTGATCATGGTATTATTCACCAGACTACTCCGTTTACACCCCAACAAAATGGTGTGTCCGAACGGAAGAATCGTCAAATAATAGAGGTTGCTCGCTCTTTGATGTTGGATAAATGTGTTCCTAATCATTTGTGGGGTCATGCTGTTTTGGCTGCTGTGTATTTGATCAATCGTGTTCCAAGTAGGGTTCTTCATTTTCAAACACCGTTTGATGTGCTACAAAAACATGTTTCTCTTGTCTCTTGTTTCTATATTAAAGCTTCCTCCGAAAGTGTTTGGGTATATTGCGTATGTGCATGTCTACTCTCATCAGCGGAGTAAACTTGATGCATGTGCTCTCCGGTGTGTCTTTATTGGGTATGCTAACAATCAAAAAGGCTATAAGTGTTATCATCATCCGACTCAAAAAACTTATATTACCATGGATGTCACATTCCATGAGAAAATTTCATATTTTGTGAAGCTCTCTTCCGACTCTCCACTTCATGGAGAAAGGAAAAACGAAGTGCAGATTCGAATAGATGGTATGGATGATGTGTTACAGGTAGAATTGGGAACATAACCTATTATATTGCGTGATACTAATCAGTTGGCTACAGATAGTGATTGATCACCTGTCATTCCCGGAACTATTTCTACTGACGACAGATCAAATGTACCCAGTGAATTGCATGTTAGTATGTTTGACGAATTACATTCTGATGATCGGTTATCTACTGCTGATATGTCTAATGAGTTGTCTAATGATGGTTCGTCCAGTGATGATTATTCTAACAGTTTGGTACACATGAAGTAAATTCTGACGATTCTTCTCCTTATCAGTTGCCTTCATGAGCTAATCGTGGAAAACCTAAAGTACAATATGAGCCTGATATACATGCCAATGCCAAATATCCTATCAACAATTATATGTCTACTCATCGTTTGTCCAAACTATATGCATCTTACATATGTCAGCTATCTAGTGTATCAATTCCAACAAAATTGCAAGATGCTTTGTCTAACCCTAAGTTGTTTACTATTAAGCACAAAACAGATGGTTCTATTGACCGGTATAAAGTCAGATTAGTTGCTAAGGGTTATACTTAAACCTATGAGGTGGACTATCAGGAGACCTTTACTCATGTTGCCAAACTTAATACTGTGCATGTTCTTCTGTCCTTAGCAGTAAACCATGATTGGCCTCTGTTGCAGTTTGATGTTAAGAATGTTTTCCTTCATGGTGATCTTAAGGAGGAAGTGTATATGGATCTCCCACCTGGTATTGGAACATCTCCTGGAAAAGGTATTGTATACAGGTTACGAAAGGCCTTATATGGTTTGAAACAATCTCCTATAGCGTGGTTTTGGAGGTTTACAAGTTCTATGAAGAAGTTTGGGTATATCCACAGTCATTCAGATCATACTTTGTTTCTAAAGTGACAAAATGGTAAGCTAACTACATTGATTATTTATGTTGATGACATGATAGTGACTTGGTGATGATCAGAAGGAGATACAACGCCATCAAAAGTACCTAGCTACTGAGTTTGAGATGAAATAATTAGGTGAATTGAAGTATTTTCTTGGAATCGAGGTTGCACGATCCAAGCATGGTATTTTTCTATCTCAACGAAAGTATGTTCTTGATTTGTTAGCTGAAACAGGTATGTTAGATTGCAAACCTGTTGATACTCTGATTGAGCAGATTCATCGTCTATCTTATTTCCAGATCAAGTTCCTACTCATAAGGAACAATATCAGAGGCTTGTGGGGAGATTAATTTATTTGTCTCACACTCGCCCTGACATTGCTTATGCAGTTAGTATGGTAAGTCAGTTTATGCACTCACCTAGTGAAGCTCATATGGATGCAGTAACCCGTATTTTGAGGTAATTGAAGATGGCTCTTGGTAGAGGCTTAGTTTTCTCCAAGAATGGTCATTTGAATATCGAAAGGTATACAGATGCAAATTGGGCAGATTCTATCACTAATCGGCGATCTACATCTGGATACTTTACGTTTGTATGTGGTAATTTAGTTACTTGGAGAAGCAAGAAACAAAAAGTGGTGGCTAGGTCAAGCGCAGAAGCTGAGTTTCGTGGTATGTCTCATGGTGTATGTGAGTTGTTGTGGTTGAAAAAATTGTTGAGAGATCTTGGGTCTAAACCCAAAGTTGTTATGAAACTTCATTGTGATAACAATGCTGCTATTGAGATTGCTCATAATCCAATGCTATTGGGCAGGTTTTATCACTGATCGGCGATCTACATCTAGATACTTTACGTTTGTGGGTGGTAATTTAGTTACTTGGAGAAGCAAGAAACAAAAAGTGGTGGCTAGGTCAAGTGCAGAAGCTGAGTTTTGTGGTATGTCTCATGGTGTATGTGAGTTGTTGTGGTTGAAAAAATTGTTGAGAGATCTTAGGTCTAAACCCAAAGGTGCTATGAAACTTCATTGTGATAACAAGGCTGCTATTGAGATTGCTCATAATCTAGTGCAACATGATTGAACAAAACATGTGGAGATTGATCGACATTTCATTAAGGAAAAATTGGATGCTGGAATTATTATGTTTCCGTTTGTGAGATCTGAAGATCAACTTGTTGATGCTCTTACTAAGGTTGTGTCTAATAGTGTGTTTTCCAACTCGCTTGATAAGTTGGGCATGCGTAACATCTTTGCACCAACTTGAGGGGGAGTGTTGCGAGTTATACATTAGTTAAAGTGTAAATAGTAGTTTATTGTCCCACATTGGTGAAGTACATATGTAATATCAACTGTAACTCCTATATATACTCCACTTTGGAGATTAATGAATATATAAAAAATTCTCAAATATTGTCATATATATTTTTGGTATTTACCATGTTGAGTTTAATATTGGTATTTACCATGTTTAGTTTAATAGAGCTATATATATATATATATATATAGAGAGAGAGAGAGAGAGAGAGAGAGAGAGTTTAAGGGGAGAGATCCCCATTTTTTTCAAAAGAATGGGGACACGCTCCCCACCGTTAGATTGACTTTAATGAAATTGTATGGCTGAGATTAAAACACAAACCACACAATTTCATTAAAGTCAATCTAACGGTGGGGAGCGTGTCCCCATTTTTTTCAAAAAAATGGGGATCCCTCCCCTTATATATATATATATTTGTAGATAACAATGTTCCTTAATTTTGTGAGAGAATATCTTACTTTGAGGTTAGATCGAAGTAGATCAGACGACGGTGCTGACAGATGGGAATGTAAGAGATGATGACAGAAGAAGAGAAAGCACACTCCCAGCAACGGTAAAGACTCTCCTTAGCCGATGGCGGGTTGTGCTCTCTCTCTTCTGTCAACATATATGAACTCTAACCTCATTCCCCATCTCATCTATACACCCTTAATGCCACAAAACTCATGCATTCATCCCTGCAGAGCAAACCATCAATTAATAGGGTGAGGTAACGCATTCAGGCTCATATAAATCTGATATATTGTATACAATGCATATTAGCATGTCTACTACCCCTTACATACATACATACATACATACATACATACATATATATACATATATATACATATATATGCATATGTATAGATAGTGGCGCAGTTGTAGAAGAGGTATTTAATGGCACAAACCCGGTTTAGTGCAACTTTCGGTCTCGAAGTCAGATTTTGGCCCATGAGTTGCGGGGGACAAACAGTTTGTGCCGTGAAACTCCTCTTCTACTCACACACCATACTCTGCATAGATATATGATTTTAAATATCCGTTAAATCATTATTATAAGCATAATTTTTGCTAACAGATAAATAATTAAACATAAGAACTTGCCTCTATATATAGCCAAAAATTAACCATGATCTGGGATTTTTTTTTTCATCAAGCCAATAGATATGTACTGATCATGAAACAAACTGATCAATATCTACTGATCATGAAACAAACTGATCAATATCAACATCCATCACCATGAAGGGGTAATTTGTGAGTGAAATCAATACTGAATTTATAAAATTTATATGTATATATAATGTGCTCAGATATGTATTTATATATACTTAATGTATGCATATGCATCAAAAATCAGATTAAAACAATATATCTACTTATCACAGGAACTACTTCATAAAAATAAATATAATTTATCATGACAGTTTAATCAAAACACAGGCTAAAAATTGAGAGAGAGAGAGAGAGAGAGAGAGAGAGAGAGAGGAGAGTGAGAGTTTTACCCTTAGGGTTCTTCAACTTTTGCTTAGCTGGTCATCAGATACGATTTTCACTGCAGAAACTACTAGTTTCTCTTCACTTTCCATGAAAGATAAAGAGGAAAGAAGAAATAAAGAAGTAGATAAAAGCAGAGAACAAGTGTGGGAGTGAGAGATACGTATAAGCTACAAATTCTATACCTCAATGTACCAGTTGTTGATGAATAGTGTTCATCTTATAGGGACCTGGCCGCTGACTATAACTGGTGACTTGTATTATGATTTATGACCGGCTAGTGAGCGTAAACTGGTTTCGACACTTGTTTTTATTTTATGATTTAGATGTTGTATTAAACATCATGGATAGCCACCGTTTTAAATATCAATATGCGTGGAAATATCAATATGCAAATTTATAAAAATGTAGGTGGACACGTCGATATCGGTTGTCTTCATAAATATTAAAGAAATTTGTAATGTGTGATATATCTCATTCAAATTTAGTTGAAATTTAAAAAAAAAAATCATAAAATTTCAAAAGTTTGAAATTTGAAATGAGTTCCCGCAAAATATATGTAGTGTATTAGTAAATATTGTAGATATTTATTGATTTTCTTTATCTTGACGATATAGGATGAAGTTTGTATTTTACCCCTTCTATATCGATTCTTAATTTTTTTTTAATATTTCAACGAAAATATTAACGATTTGTAAATATTTTAAACACAAGGTAGTATATAGGATTTCAAATATATTCAAACCCAAACGTTACTGTTATCCAAAATTAAACTTACGTTTTAATTAAAAACAGACTACCTGATTAACATAACAGGATATAAAATAACACTTTCTTTTTCTCGAGTATGCAAGCTTATCCGTTTGTACAAATTTGGTGTTAGGATTTGGGAGAATCTTTTCAAACGTGATGAAACTTTTCACTGTCAAAGGACTCAAAGTCGTTAATGGCACCAATAAAAATTAAAATTTAAAATTGTATTTAATTAAGGAGAAAATGACGTTGATAAAGAATAATAAGACCCGTGGTGTAAGCAACGTCATAAATGGGTAACCAAAAATGGTGGGGGTGGATGTTGACCGGCTATTTCAGGTCAGCCGGATCCAAGAAAGGGTCTTTGCTTCTCTCTCACCTCACCTGACATCACCCGTGATAACCGATAAACTCGTCGCTTTCGCGACTGTGGAGAATATCGAGACCGTTGAGTGGTGCCACGTGGAGGACATGCACGGGTGGTAGGCTGGTGATTTGGGATATGAACAGTGACTACCTTCCTCTCATGAATTTTGCATACTTTAGTTTATTATCTTATTTTACACGCTCAAACTTTATATTAAAAAAATAATACATTTGTCAGAAGTGCACGATAAAAAATTTTAAAGTGCAAACAACAGTGTACTAATTATTAGATCGGTGCCATGCTAATCTCTACGATTTAGTGAAACTCTTCGTAATACATTGTTATTAATATACCAAATCAAATCAAAATTTTCATTTACAATTCAAACATATTACTTTTACCACATTTTCATACTATATTTGTACCATCTTTATAATAAAAAGGGGATCTATATGTGTCAGTTGGTCCTACTTCTATTAAAAAGTGGTACGAATATGATATGAAAATTATAGTTAAGTGTAGCATTAGACTACTTTTGCAGACCTTCGTGGTACGGATTTTAATCTTCTACTATAATACTCCTAAACTTGTTATTTCATCATGTTATTTATCTTTATTTAAATGAGAAATATTATGTTCGAATCTCATGAATAATTATATTTCCTGACTAATTACCCAGATAATTTAAATATCAATCGTTGTAATGTCATTGTCCACCCTCTAATTCAAATTAGCAGCATTAGGGAGGTCCATTTAATGGGGTCATCAGCCATGACACGGAGCTTGAAAGATTAATAGACTGCATCTTTGATTGGTCAACACTCGTTAGATCTTATTCTTGTAGCTATAATTGGAGAGATTTTTCAACATGTTCGAAATACGAGACTGTACATTACATGACATTATACAAATGAAAAGATACTTGAAAAACTCAAAATAAAACTTTCGTTTATGTATATAATAACATATAATGTACCACCCGTGTTTCCAATATATTGAAAAATTACTCAACTCATGTGAAAATAAATGTTTTCCTTTTCAGCCACACGTAAAATATATGGTTCCCATAAAAATTCAAAAACCAAGAGGAAGCCTGCAATATTGCTATCAGAAAGCTCCCCTCATCATCTCAGGTGGTCCTGGGGAGGAGAATCGATGAATGGATCACAACCGTTGGATCCATTGATTGAAATGTGGGGCCTTCTGCCATGAGACACGTGTTCATGCCCTAGAGATGCAAGTGAAGTTCATGCGCCGATACAGAAGAAAAATGAAAAGGCATGCTGAAAATAATTCAGATATTTTGATGCCTGAGAGCGACCGGAGACATATATCCATTGACGTCACTTGTCTAATCGATATTTCTCATACGTTAAAAAAGTGAACTAACCGTTCATCATACGTTTAAACCGTGAATCTGCTTGATCATTATTACAAGTAATGGATAATTTCCAATTAACCTTATTCGTGTTCATAAAAAAGAGTGAATAATCGTAATTGCCAAAGCCTTGATACAATTGATTCAAGGCAAATGAGACTTGGAAACAACTGGCAATAAATCAAATCAATAATTCATATAAGCATCGGCTAAAAAAATGCCTTTTTAGTACAGATAATTACATTTCTTTTCTTCATAATCTCACGTTCCTAACAGCATAACAAAATCTCAGTAAAGTACAGAACCTGCAGATTGCTTCAAGACAATGTCACAATAAGTAGAAACTGTATGAATTAGTTTGAATCACTAAGTCAGCAAAACCTCCAATCCGGGTACTAATTAGTTCTGATTCGATCGCCTTCAGAAGTAATTAAAGTGTCTATGATCTTGTAATGTGAGAGACGCCCACGCAACGGATCATCTTGCGCATTATCTGTGTTACTTCTCAGTTTTTCAGACTTCGAAGCAGGATTCATATCACTTTTCTCATCGAAGATCTCTCGTTTTAGGGTCTCTGATGCTTCCTTGGATTCAACCAATTTAGTTTTCCATTTAATACCAACTGCCTCAGCCTGATCTGCAAACAAGACTTTTGCGCTAGCTGAACTGCAGATTTCTTTGTAAGTTTCATAATTAGCAGCTCGGGTGCTTCCACCTTCCAAAAGTCCCGTGAGGGGATGCAAAACCGAGACTGGACCATCACTTCTCTCTAATGTTTCCTTCAACGCCAGAAATTCAGAGACAAATTTTTCCTTGCTAAACTGAATGAATACTGCAGTTTCGTCCAAGTGGTAGACCGTTGTGACAGAGGTCGGGCCAAAGACTTTTGTGATGCACTCCCTTATATCTCGTGCCTTGAGTTTTGATGGGAATCCCCATATTAAAGCAATGTTCTCAAACATAATCTGCGCGTACCTCTTTTTGTGATTATTATACCCTGAAGACATTGCTTTCTTCTTGCCGGTGGTTAAATCAATAATGTCTCCATTACTCCAACTTAGGTATAAAAGGTTGATCTGCTTCTGGAGCTTCTCATTGTGGGGCAACTTTTCAGATGACAAACAAGCCTGAAAATCAATTCCAAGATGACTGCATGTCTGAGCAAAGACACAGCCTGTCATAAAAGCATCGTATCCTGCTTCATGTTTGGCTCCAGAATTCCAGTTGGAGGACCTGCAAATAGATAATCGTGATATGAAAGACTTATTCCTTTGCTTTTCCTTTCATTTGTATATAAACTGCCAATTTTAGTCACATTACTAAAACGAGTTAGGGGTGAGGATCGGTGATCAAGAAATACCAAAGAGCGATCGTTTTCGTTACCTAGGATCTATCTTGCAAAAGAACGGAGAATTAGATGGAGATCTCAACCATAGAATACAAGCTGGATGGATGAAGTGGAAGAGTGCATCTGGCGTGTTGTGTGACCGCCGTATGCCACTGAAGCTCAAGGGAAAATTTTATAGGACGGCAATAAGGCCGGCGATGCTGTATGGCACAGAATGTTGGGCAGTGAAGCATCAACACGTACACAAAATGGGTGTAGCAGAGATGAGGATGCTTCGTTGGATGTGTGGGCACACGAGAAAGGATAAGATTAGGAATGAGGATATCCGGGGTAAAGTAGGAGTAGCCGAAATTGAAGGAAAGATGAGAGAAAATCGGTTACGGTGGTTTGGACATGTGCAAAGAAGGCCTACTGACGCTCCGATTAGAAGATGCGACTATGGGACAGAGGTTCAGGGCCGAAGGGGTAGAGGAAGACCTAGGAAAACTTTGGAAGAGACTCTAAGAAAAGACTTAGAGTACGTGGATCTAACGAAGGACATGACACAGGACCGAGCACAATGGCGTTCTAAGATTCATATAGCCGATCCCACTCAGTGACTTGGATTTTCCAAGTCTCCAACCGAGAAGTTTTCCTCACTCAGGAAATTAAGGGAACACTACCTCAACCTACATGCTCCACTCACAAAGCTCCAACAAAAGAAAATTCAAAGAACTTAGCGAAGAAGGCTTTGGTGTATTTAACACAATACGTTGAATTGAAGGAAAACTTATTTATTGATATCCCCGATAAGCTACAAATATGTACATATACATGAGTCAAAATAAACAAACAAGAGGGAGCCTTCACAAAGGTTGCTTAGGAGAAGTCTCAGCAGTCGGTAGAGCCCCAGAAAGAGAAGGCACCGGAGGGGGATCATTCGGAGCCTCAGTACTGGACAGAACCCTAGAAGGAGGAGGCATCAGAGGTTGATCATTTGGAGCTTCATTACGCAGTACAGCCCCAGAAGACGAAGGCAATAAATGCCTTTGGAACAAACCCACAAATCTCTGATGATCAAGTAAAACCTGACCATCAGTTTCCTTCATCTGGTCCAGCTTCCTCTTCATGTTTGTAGCATAGTCATGTGCGAGACGGTGCAACTGTTTATTCTCATGCTTGAGCCCTCTAATCTTCTGTTTGAGACTCATCACTTCGGCCACCAATGATTCAACTTGGCGGGTTCGAGCAAATAGGCGTTGGGCCATATTAGACACAGAACCTGCACACTGAACACTGAGAGCCAGCGAATCCTTAACAGCTAACTCATCAGACCGTTTGGAAAGTAGTCTGTTATCTTTGGGAGTGAGAAGGTTCCTGGCCACCACCGCAGCGGTCATATCATTCTTCATCACTGAATCCCCAACGGTAAGAGGACCAGTAGGGGAGACGAAGGATGGGCGCCATATGTTGTCTGGAGAAGGCGGGGCTGCCTCTTCAACAAGGTTCAAGTCAAAACGACGGTCGGAGGGGCCAGACATTTTCAAAGGTGTTGAAGAGAGAAGAGGTCGGACAAATCAAGATCTTAGAAGTGCAAGAATTGAGCTTCTACTGGTGGAGATTCAAGTGTGCTTTGGAACTTAATGCCAGCCCCTATAAAAAGCTGCACTCGACGGAGCTCCAGACATCGACGAGGCGCCTGCTCAGAAATCGAAGAGGCGTTTGCTTTCTCAAAAGCTGGGCTGTTTAGAGACCACGAGGGTTGATCTCATAAATCGAAGAGGTGTTTGCTTTCTCAAAAGTTGGGCTGCTCAAAGACCACGAAAGCCGATCTCAGAAAACGAAGAGGCGTTCGCTTTCTCAAAAGCTGGGCTCGTCAGAGACCACGAGGGCCGATCTCAGAAATCGAAGAGGCACCTACTTTTCCAGCCTTGTCAGCACCTGTCACACGCACACTCAGCTTTGCGAAAATTATGGGTATTCTGTCGAAGACTTCTGGGAAAGTAGAAAACACATGAATCTTACTGTCCAATCACCCACTTCCCACACGCAACAATAGCTCATGGGTACCACAGATAATTTTGCCAAAGTTCTCTGCCAAAGTTGAGCACGTGAAGCTTGCAGCTCCCACTACATCGCTCGGACCAAGAAGGGTAAAAGAATAGCAAAGAAACATCACTAACAAAGTTTAGACCCATAAATTTTGAAGGTCTAGCTACCATATTATTACCCACAAGGGTAAAGGAACAGTACCACTGCTGGATAATTGGAAAGTCCCTGTGTGTCAACCTCTGTGCCTCGTGGCAAGGTAGATTAGCAAACATGCCCAACCTTTACTCACATTCGAGAAAACACTCCCAATAAAATTGCTTGCTCCAAAATCGAAGAGGCACCGTCCTCCGAATCTCGAGAGCCAGACTCCCAACATGACTACTTTCTCAAAAATCGAAGAGAGGGTAAAGGAACAGTACCATTGCTGGATAATTGGAAAGTCCCTGTGTGTCAACCTCTGTGCTTCGTGGCAAGGTAGACTAGCAAACATGCCCAACCTTTACTCACATTCGAGAAAACATCCCCAACAAGACTGATTGCTCCAAAATCGAAGAGGCACCGCCCTCCGAATCTCGAGAGCCAGACTCCCAACATGATTACTTTCTCAAAAATCGAAGAGACACTGCTCCCCGAATCTCGAGAGCCAGACCCCCAGTATGATTGCTTTCTCAAAAATCGAAGAGGCATCGTTCTCCGAATCAATCGAAGAGGCGCTCGCTTTCTCAAAAGCTGGGCTGCTCAGAGACCACGAGGGCCGATCTCAGAAATCGAAGAGGCACCTACTTTTCTAGCCTTGTCAGCACCTGTCACACGCACACTCAGCTTAGCGGAAATTATGGGCATTCTGTCGAAGACTTCTGGTGAAGTAGAAAGCATATGAATCTTACTGTTCAATCACCCACTTCCCACACGCAACAATAGCTCATGGGTACCACAGATAACTTTGCCAAAGTCTCTGCCAAAGTTGAGCACGTGAAGCTTGCAGCTCCCACCACATCGCTCTGACCAAGAAAGGTAAAAGAATAGCAAAGAAACAGCACTAACAAAGTTTAGACACATAAATTTTGAAGGTCTAGCTAACATATTATTACCCACAAGGGTAAAGGAACAGTACCACTGCTGGATAATTGAAGTCCCTGTGTGTCAACCTCCGTGCTTCGTGGCAAGGTAGACTAGCAAACATGCCCAACCTTTACTCACATCCGAGAAAACACTCCCAACAAGATTGCTTACTCCAAAATCGAAGAGGCACCACCCTCCGAATCTCGAGAGCCAGACTCCCAACATGATTACTTTCTCAAAAATCGAAGAGACACTGCTCCCCGAATCTCGAGAGCCAGACTCCCAGCATGATTGCTTTCTCAAAAATCGAAGAAGCATCGTTCTCCGAATCTCGAGAGCCAGATACCACATACTACTTTTTCAAAGTGCTCTGACAGAGTTAAAACATGTGAAGCTGGCAGCTCCTACTACCGTGCTATGACCAAGCAGGGTAAAGGAATAGCATTACTACTTTTTGTTAGGGAGACTCCTATATATGTCGACCTCCATCCCCAACGGACAGGCAGACCTGCAAAAATGCTCAACCCTTCCTCATATCTGAGAGGGCACTCCCAACGAAGTCTTTCGAAATATTCAGCTTTCTTTCCCCCCGATAATACATCTGCAAACAAGCTATACTAGAGCAAGAATATCTCATATCATTAGGGTTAAAAGCAAGAGTATCCCATATCATGCTTTTTCCCTGTCTTTTCCTTTGGCCTTGTTTTTACCTGCAAGACAAGGAGAAAGAGAGCAATCAGTCAGCACTTGAAATCAAGTTCCCAACCAGGAACTGACTGCCTGGAACCCCTTACCTGATTACTTACCTGGCATTGCTCTCGAGTACTCATCTTCAACATCTTATGTGTCCAGGGAAGATACCGCATCTGCTTGAGGGACAGATAGGGCAAGTGCGAAGGATACAAGGAAGCATGTGGAGACAAGCGTAACAACACACATGCCGATACATCCATTACTCTGTCAAAAGCAAAAGTATCCCATATCAGCAGGGTCGAACGTACTCTAGATTTGATGGACTTGTTTTGACCCTCAAATTCTTCAGTCGGCCTTATACTCTGGAGGAAACCAGAAAACCCTCCAGCTCAGTTCAAGAATTAGCCTGTGGAAAGTTACTTCTTCAAAAGCAAAAGTATCCCATATCATCTCTTCTCATTTTTCTTCTCTTTATCCTTCATGCTGCTGCAAGATGGGGAGAAGGTGAACAATCAGCCGGAGCTCTGATTGCTTACCTTGTCTGTCACCTCTTTCAGCAGATCCCCTAGCTCGGCGACTTGGGGGACTCCTACTACATGGTTTGTATCGCGCTTGACCAAGCCTGAAACTACAAGTAAGCTTCAAGTAAAATTGATACATTACCTTGTGCATCTCCACCAGTTAAAGATACCACCCCTGGATGGAGGAAGAGTACTTCCAGAGAAGCTGCCACATCTACCTATGCGACAGATAAGGCAAGTCAAGATGATACCACACTCCGATACTTAGAAGTTTTCGTGATTACGAGATCATTCTCCCACAATATTTCCTAATGTCATTTGTACTCTAATGTCATTTGTACTAAATCATTCACTTGTACTCACTAAAGGAGAGCTTGAACCTATGTACTTGTGTAAACCCTTCACAATTAATGAGAACTCTTCTATTCCGTGGACGTAGCCAATCTGGGTGAACCACGTACATCTTGTGTTTGCTTTCCTATCTCTATCCATTTATATACTTATCCACACTAATGACCGGAGCAATCTAGCGAAGATCACAAAAAGCGACCGTTTTCGCTACCTAGGATCTATCTTGCAAGAGAACGGAGAATTAGATGGAGATCTCAACCATAGAATACGAGCTGGATGGATGAAGTGTAAGAGTGCATCCGGCGTGTTGTGTGACCGTCGTAGGCCACTGAAGCTCAAGGGAAAATTTTATAGGACGGCAATAAGGCCAGCGATGTTGTATGGCACAGAATGTTGGGCGGTGAAACATCAACACGTACACAAAATGGGTGTAGCGGAGATGAGGATGCTTCGTGGGATGTGTGGGCACACGAGAAAGGATAAGATTGAGAATGAGGATATCCGAGGTAAAGTAGGAGTAGCCGAAATTGAAGGAAAGATGAGAAAAAATCGGTTCTGGTGATTTGGACATGTGCAAAGAAGGCCGACTGACGCTCCGGTTCGAAGATGTGACTACGGGACAGAGGTTCAGGGCCGAAGGGGTAGAGGAAGACCTAGGAAAACTTTGGAAGAGACTCTAAGAAAAGGCTTAGAGTACTTGGATCTAACGGAGGATATGACACAAAACCGAGCGCAATGGCGTTCTAGGATTCATATAGCCGACCCCACTTAGTGGGAAAAGGCTTTGTTGTTGTTGTTGTTGTACTAAAACTATCTTTCTCCATATGTAATGGTTATTCTTTTAACCAATATGTAATGGTTATTCTATGAGAGAGAGCCACGTGGCATGCACAAGTATATACATCTCGTAAAGCAAGTAGAAATAGAAACAAATTGACAAACTTATACGAACTTGTTATCCGACAGATTTCTAAAGTTGGTTGCATCTAAAGAATGTAATGTGTAATTAACCCCGGTCAAAAATGTCATGCCAGCCTAGTCGTTTTCAGACAGATCTCTAAGTGCCCTACGCCATTAATGAAAGTTAATGAAAATGCTCTCCTTCATCTGTCGGGTTTCAACTCTATATCTTTTTCCATTCAAACTGTGACAATGGAAACCACTGAGACCAACTAAATGAATTGAGCACGGCCGAGATATCATTATGGACAGAGAATGGAAAAAGCAAACCTCAAATCATCCACCTGAACTTCAACTTTGACACACAATTGGACTTCTGAATCAGTGCTTTTCTTCCCAAGAGCAATTTGCGGGCATAACAAAGCAAATGCTGACGAAAGTGATGTTCTGGACTTCTTCATCCGTTGTTGGAGCACATTATCTGTATTCAACAGTACTTTGGTGTCAATGATGTGTGGAAAATACTTGTTAACAGCAGAGACAAATTCCTCAGCAGTCGAAGGTAGAGGTCCCAAGAATTTGTTGTATATATGGGCAATATCTGTATGACAACAAGAAGACATCTTAGTAATATATAAAATCAAATTGACCTTTTTATGAAAGTAACATCAATACTCGTACCAAGAAAGCAATTGTGACCAACAATCAACTTTTGTTCTGAGGAAAGAAGGTCAATAACATGACGAAACCCAACTGCAGCTTGAACTTTCACCTCTGCTTCCCTACGATGTTCATCCTTAACCTCTTTCTGCAAAAGATTGCATACAGAAAACTTTAATTCCTCCTGAGGTGTAGATGATCATCACACAATAACAAATACACTGACTTCCTTCGGTGATAATTTCTGTTCTCCCTAATGCACCAACAGCATTATGCAAAATTTATGCCCAGATAGTAATTATCATACACACTGCCGTTTGTTTATTAACGAGAAATTAACAGTGTTGAGACATTTTAGTTAAGACTTAGAAGAAGAAGAGAAAGAAGAGTTTCAATATCTCTAATGGTTGTTTCGATGGCTACGATAGAAATCCAGAGAAAACTTGTTGATTGACTTATTGGAATACTAAAAAGTAAAAACAACTCCAGGCCCAAACTCGGACCATCAAGACCTTTAGAAAGTAAATCATTTTCAATAAGAAAACAACCAAATTCTAATAACCGAAAGTCTGAAAACTATTTCACAAAGTAAACATCCTAAGTAGTCTTTCACAGTTGAAGAGCATTTGAAAATTTCACATCATATAAACTGGAGGACACAAATTACTTACCAGAAGCAAATCCCTGTCATCCTCGGAATCTGTCCGCACAACTAGTTGCTGTTGACACGACTTTTCACCATTTACCTGAACATAAGAAAGATCTTGGAAATGCTTTCTCATGACCTGCAAACGTTAATTTTAATATTCAGCTTAACAAAACCATGACTAAGAAGAAGAAAAAATGTTTTTTACGCATATAGAGTACATCTCTGCATTATTATAAAAAGTAAAACAATACTATAACAAAAATTTCAAAACCCGGTTTCGAGTTACTTTTCCTTGAACAACCAGGGAAAAGGCGAATAGACATAGAGTAAGTTTTTGAATTATTTGAGGCAATTACTAAAGAATACCTAGGATCATGTCATGGATCACATGTCCAAGATTAAATTGTTACAAGTGAGAATCTTATGATAGATGATCAAAATGTAAAAACCAAACCCACCATTTGAATCAACCTAAGCTGATGAGAAGTGAATCCCTTCAAACTAAGAGCTGGACGCATCTTGAAGAAAATGGTTTGTAACTGTTGGGAATCGTTTGAGTTTTGCTGAAATTGGAATCCTCCATTACTACTTCTCAAGTTTAACAAACCATCACGCCATTCAGTGAATGTGTTCTTCATCCGTTCAGCAAAGAGAGTGTCAGCAATCTTGACTACTGGCATGTGCACAGGTTCTTTCAAGTTTGAACATCTAGTCAATAACTCATCATCAAATGTCAAGCTCAAACGTCTCAGTGCCTCACTTTCCTGCCCTCTGGATAAATAAGATATTCCTGAGATTGTACAACCATTTAACTTTACAAACTGATACCATCATAAAAAAAAAGCCAGGGAAGTAACTTTCACACCAGTTACAAAACCTTGACCATTACTTCAAAAAGAAATCAAACAATTTCACTACCTTCATGTATGCAGACATTAAAATCGAACTGGTATTTAGCTAAGAAATCAATCGATGTTGTCTGGCAAAGAAACTCATAAGTGGGGCCTGCAACCGGAAGCTCTTGACGCGGAAAAATGTAAAAATTGTGCCTGTCAGCACACCCATATTGTTACATAATAAAAACCACATAAAAAGTTCAAAACGAAACACCATCGTTACACAAACTTATTCATCTCGGAAATTGTGTGCCTTTGCATTTGCTTCAAACTATCCTAGACAGCAAACACATGTATAATATAATTTACAAACCCGGCAAAGAAACCGATTTTACGTAAAAAATTTCAAAATTTAAAATTTTTTCTCCTTTTAAAGTTCAATTTACTACATTTACTAGAAAATCCAGTCACATTTAGCTTTTCAATCCAAATATCATGATCAAAGCAAAAGACTCGAACTTTAAATTTTATCAGCTAACTAACACGTAATTGCAAGAGAGAGAAGCAATTGCCAATGTTTCAATAACAATAAAATCAAGCAAAATCCCTAATTTTTGTTCCTTACTTTCTTCCTCACTTTCTGGGCAGCCAAACAGAGCACAAACAAAAATCAAGAATGGAAAAGAAAAAGTCACATACGGATGAGCAATGAAGGAGCGCTTGGAGGAGTCCCAGCGGAAGGGGCAAACTCCGAACTGAAGCACGGCGAACTTCTCGGCCGAGTCCTTGACCTTAAGGTAGCAGACGTCGGCGCGGTCGAACTCCAGGGAGTCACGCCACGGAGCGCTGGTGATTCCGGTCATCTCGAGATCGATGGCCACGAAGTCGGCGGCGGCGACATGGCGGCGCAGGTCGGCGAGGGCCGGCTCGAAGTTGGATTTGGTCACGTTTTTTAGAGGGAAGGTGGAGGATTGTTGTTGTACGGACGACGAAGAGGAAGAGGAGTGGGATAGGGCACGTGATATCGCACGTGACAGCGCCCTCGCCGGGCGGTGAGTGTTCATTTTCTGAGCATTTGCCTGAGCTTTCGGCCCTCGGGGGTTTATGCAGAGAGTTTTCGACCCAAGGTAGAAGATGAAATGATACCGCCTACGACGTCGTTTCTGCAATCGTCAATAAATCTTTCCTGGGGGAATCGGGTCGGGTAAGCCCAACTTGAAAGCTATATAGAAAGGCCCAGCCAACAAAGGGAGCTGTAAGTTTTGTTTTCTGTCCGGAGAAATGATTTTTACGCGTCATTTTCTCCTTCTTCAAACCATCTGAAATGTGTATATTTTCCTTCTTGTATGATTAAGTCATTTCTTATTTTGATTCTGATTACGAATTAGCAAACGCATACTTTTTGTGCTTAGAATTTCTTGTTACAATGAAATTACAAGTTTGCTTTACTTACATTCATAAAGCTCGAGTTAAACGAGCGGCTAATGCCCCATCGAGGGAACACTTTGCTAAAGGGGTGGAGAAATAGAGACGAATAATAAAGGGGACTCCCCCAAAAAATTAACACACTTGATGATGACACACAATCTAATACAGACGGCTCTATTATTGTATATAAGACTCACTTGTTGTCTTATTAAAAATTGTGCCAGCAGGTGAATCAATTTTGTATGTCTAATAACATTATCTTTATTCAATTAGGGACAAAAGTAAGGACCAAGAACAAGCCATTGCTAGAGCACGTCCATATTGAAGGTTTTGAGGTTAATTTACAAGAAAGGAATAACTTACTTTAATGGCATACACTTTTTGTGCTCACTTTTTTCATTGTGATGAAGGGGAAAAGATGTTTTGGGAACATGTAAAGTAACAAGAAACTTGTGGTTTGGTTGTGGAGAGCTATACATATTTATTGTTAAATCTTTTTGTGTTAGGCACATCTTATTGACGAATAATCTTTCGATGTGTCGAGAAACGGCTCGATACATTAAGCGTAATAATATAATTGAATATAAATTTGAAAAAAAAAAGTTCCAACCAATTGTATTGATACTTGACACGCCAATCGTGCTTCAGACATTGAAAAAATTCTCTTAATTGACGACTAGGACCAGATAATGTATGGCATGATTCATGGATATGTAAGTGCAACGTGGACAACACAAAAGTCTATGTAGGGTTGGAGTAGTTATAATTTAAAAATTCTCTTAGTCCAACTGTTTTGCCAACTTTTATGTAACTTTCTTCCATGAAATGAATTATAAAGAAAGATTTTCAAAGTATAAATTTTATATAAAACACTTAGAGGGAGTTGGAGAAAAAAAAACTTAATCAGTTGGTAACTTAGATGTTTTTTTTCAACTGGTTTTTAGTTGTGAAATCTTCAGTGTCTTTATTTATGTCATTCTCTAATTTATTATGAAATAGACTTAAAACTCAAGTGGTAAGACACCTATTATTGTGTTTAGTTTCCTCACCTCTTAATAAATAAGTCGTAATTCACTATTTTTTAATACAAGTGGTCGGGATAAATTTCAAACTTGTATTTCACACAACACATCATGTATTCTCTCTTTGAAGTTGATGAATTACACGATGGTGCCCTAGGGAAGGTTAAAATGTCTATGTGAGTCTTCTAGACTCTCAAATAGTAGACTGTCACAGCGAAGCGACCAACTGATCCCCTTTAATAAAAGAAACACAATAAAGTTGAAGATGAAAGGCTTGACCACAAAACAATCCACTACTTACAATAGTAAATCATTACTAATAGTAATATTTTTTTTTTAACAAGCAATAGTATTTACACTAAGGGGTGGGACTTTGTCATAATAATATGGTTCAATTTTACCTTTGGCGAGAATCGAATTTAAGACATCTCATTTACAAGCGAAAATAAATATTACTAATTTGAAATACTAAGCGACACTAATAGCAATATTATTTACAATCTTATATTTTCAGACTCTATATGCACTCAACTTCATCCTTTTATTCCTACAATTGGTCATCATTCAACAAAGCCCCACATGATGACCCTCCAAATGTCACCATTTAGGACGTCCAAATTGTGTCCATGTTTCCAATTTTGCTTGTTTTCTTTCATAAAAAAAAAAAAAAAAAAAAAAAAAAAAAAAAAAGCATATTTGGTTTCAATGTTTTGGTTGGTCTTGGAATAAAGTTGTTAACCCCCGGAAGCTCTTTTTCCTTCGCAATTAAGAAAGTCCCAAAAGTAGAGGGCCGAAACATGCACGTACATGCACTACTAGTCACCACTAGCCATTTTCGATTTTACCAAGGAAACACACATCATCGCTTCTTTTTTCCTTTTTCTTTTCTCTTCCCTCACGTATCGAAAATAGATTTTTCAGTACATCAAAAACACAATTCGGTACATTAAATGTCACAATACAATAATTTGAAACTTGAAAATTTTCTCTATAGGATATATACCATTTTCACAAATGCAAACTTGATTGACAATCTCGTTTGAAACTGTTTACTTTTTTGTTTTTTTTAACACTTCTATTCACAAACACTTTTAGTAAAATTGTTTTTATTAAAAGCGCATAAATAAAAATACTAAGTGTTAGCTTTTGTTGCCAAACATATCGTTATGTTCTATCATCGAAGTTAGGAATCCAAAACCAAAATATATATAAATTCTTACAATAAATCAATTTTTATGAATTTATTTTGGTGGCCATTTTATGTGATAAATATGATACAACCAAGTATAAATTCGGCACAAAGAGATTTATTGGAGAAACTTAAATTAGATACGGGTGATGTTAGTAAGAAAATTAGAAACCAACAAAAGGAAAAGATCAAAACAAAGAACAAAAGATCAAACACCATTTTTGGTCTGAATTTAGCAAATATTTACTTAGAAGGATATTGTAGCAAATTTGGATTCAAACATTGCTCGGTGAGAAAAAGAATTAATATTGTAATATAATTTATTTATTTTCCTGGATAATAATAAAAACATAATTTAGGAAAATTAAGCTACTTAATAAGCTGGACATAATTACAATTATACTTTTGAACTTCAAACAAGTTAAATAATAGAGACATTAACACAATAATCTAGAGTCACATTCAATTCAAATTATCTTATTCGTTGTATCAGGATTTTCATGATAGATATGTGTGTTAAGTCAATATGCTTGTTTGTCGCATCCAATTCAATTATCTTACTCGTGATAGGTGAATATGACGTGCGTTAAACTAATTATCTAAAGTACTATATCGTTTTGTCTTATACAATTCAAATTATCTTACTCGTAATAAGAGGAGAACTTTTACGACATAATTACATTCTCACCGTGATAATAAAATAGGCCCAAATGGAGAGCACAATATATATTTAATTATTTTATTTTTATCTCCTCCCTTTATCTATCTCTGTTTTTATTTTTTATTTTTCCGAATTTTGCTGTAATTTCCTGCCCCCTCTATATATACCACACTCTAGCTTCTTTCTCAGTTATTCATTTCTTCTCCAATTCTCTGCTTCCCTTTCTGTCTCTGTGCGATCCTCATCAAAACCCTAATCTTGATCGCGAAGAAGCTCAAATTTCCCTGATCACTCTCGAAAAATCGAAGTTTGAGGATCCGATCGTCGTCAAACCGCCTCTATAAAACGTTCCTCACTTCAATTTTAGTTGCCGCATAATTTTAATTTCCCCAATTCAGTCTCTGCTCTTCGATCAATTCTTGGTTTTTTAGCGATTGATCGGGTACCAATTCAAGGCGGTTCTCAATCGTGCAATGCTTTCAGTTCCAATATGAAGTTAAAGAGAAGGAGGGCGGTTGAAGTGGTCAGTATATTTCACCTGTGGAATCGATTAGATTCTTTTATGCATACATGCGCATAATATATATATATATATATATATATATATATATATGTATGTGTGTGTACATGATTAAAGTACTGGGTTTTCCCTATGTTTTGATTTCGAGAAGTTGATGGTTTTGGGTTATGTTCTTTTTCTCTTTTTTTTTTTCTCATTTCCCAGTGAGTGGCACTTTTGTATGCAATTGCTTATATAATTCGTTTTGGGCATCTATCAATTTGATGTTTTCTTTGGTTGTTTAACTAGGGACTGATACAAGATAAGAAAGTTTAATTTTTTTTACCTTATTATTGAATTGTTTATATAATTCGGAGTACGAAAATGCAAACATATTCAGCTTATGAAGTGAGGTTTTCATTCTTGCATGAGGATTACAACCAGTACTAGGAAGATCCTAGAGACATGATTATACATGATTATTCATGACCAACCCAGTTGACTGTATTAGTTTCATTATTGTTTCTTAGTTCAAAGAGTTATTTTCTCCATCGAATGTCTATATGACATTATATGTTTTTGTTGAAATTGCTAGCATTGAGAGAGAGAGAGAGAGAGAGAGAGAGAGAGAGAGAGAGAGAGAGAGAGAGAGAGAGAGAGAGAGAGAGAGAGAAGAAGAGGAGGGGGTGGAGGTTTGGTCAGTTCGTCAGTCTGTTTATCAGTGTGTTAACGTTCATGGAGCAAATGTCATGCATGACAGATTATTTTGTCGAAAAAGAAGTTTTAATCTTTTTATAAGGAGGCAATATCTAGATGGAACAAGATTAATTGGTTTTGACATTTATGCTTTAATGTTTTGTAGAAAATGTGTGGAAACTGGATAATTGTTACAGCAAGGTGAAGTTAGGAGTTCGTCGTTTTCTTTAAGACTTTCGCTATGCATTAAATATGTGTGAAGTTAGGAGTTCGTTGTTTTCTTTAAGACTTTTCTATGCATTAAAATATGTGGGACTTAGATGTATGAATTGTTTTCAAGTTATAAATTTAGTACATTCACATCACACAGAATAAAATTTTGCTCAAACGGATACTGCGCTTAGCTAAAAGTGTGAGATGAAATGGTGAGTGCGTGAATGATCTTAGTTCCTTATATGCATCTCTTTGAATATGTCACTCTTAAGATTTTCAGTAATTAAATTTTATTAAGTGAACTTAACCATATTATGTTAAGGTTCATTAAGGTCAATCCAAGCCACCTCAATCCTTTCTTTAAAGGTACCAGACAAGTGTGGCACTATTAACAACATCTATTAACAACATTTTAACTTGTGTGCTTCTTGAAACTTTTTGACATTAGTTTCAATGTTGTTTATTTTCTGTTAGTAGTATGGAGACTTCTAACAAAGTGATAGGGGGTAATGTGTGTTAAAACAAATTATCTCTAGGATATGGTCTTGTTTGCACTATGTTGTGTGTACCCTTCTCATTGTTTGCACACCTTGAACATTCCTTATTGCACTTGAAGAACTTATGTTTACAAATAAGTCATCTATTTATTGTTTATTTGTTGTCTCTGTGGTACTGGGTACTAATTTTATATAAAAGCAATTTGGCGAGTCTGCAAAGTACTAACAACTATTTGTTTGGTCTTGTTTTGTTTCAGCCCCCAAAAATTAGATCCTTCATCAATAGTGTCACTGCTGTTCCCTTTGAGAATATAGAGGAACCTCTGAAAGGTTTCATCTGGGAGTTCGATAAGGTGATTTTATTACCTTTAACTGTTACATTAATACAGTTATTTACATGCAATATGATTTATATGCTTTTATTTCTGGTGCAGGGAGATTTCCATCATTGGGTTGATCTTTTCAACCATTTTGATTCATTTTTTGAGAAGCACATAAAATCCAGGAAGGATTTGCAGGTTGATGATAATTTTCTAGACACTGATCCTCCTTTTCCGAGAGAAGCTGTTCTTCAAGTTCTCCGTGTAATAAGGATAATTTTGGAGAATTGCACAAATAAGCACTTCTACAGTTCTTATGAGGTAAAATTTCCATCATTCACCTCTCCGTCGTTGGTGTGTTATTTTCAGTTGTTTATTATTAGTTAGTTTTTATTCCTTCTAGATATACAATTATACCATTATTGCTTTTTGGGCTATTGTATATGGGATGAAGGCTTATTTTTAGCTGGGTTGTGATAATTAACAACTCTGATTATTGTGCATTTGATTGTGTTAATTTTTATTCTTTACATCAGTCAATTTCATTTATTTTCAATTCCTCCTTTTCCCATTCATTAGTTTTATGTCTTTGTTTCATATGTTATTGCAGCAGCATCTTTCATCTCTGCTTGCTTGCACTCATGCGGATGTGGTTGAGGGTTGCCTGCAGACATTGGCTGCATTTTTAAAGAAAACAGTTGGAAAGTATTCCATTAGGGATGCTGCACTAAATTCAAAGTTATTCGCTCTTGCACAAGGTTGGGGGGGAAAAGAAGAGGGTCTTGGATTAATTGCTAGTGCAATACAGAATGGTTGTGACCCTGTTGCTTACGAGTTAGGCTGCACCCTTCATTTTGAGTTCTATGCATCAAATGATTCAACAGGTGACATCCCTGCCAACCAAGGTTTACAAATCATTCACTTACCTAACATCAATACTCATCCAGAGACGGATCTTGAGCTTTTGTGTAAGTTAATTGCCGAGTACAAAGTACCCTCTAGCTTAAGATTTTCTTTATTGACAAGATTGCGGTTTGCAAGGGCTTTTGGCTCTGTAGCTACTCGGCAGCAGTATGCATGCATCCGCTTGTATGCCTTCATAGTTCTTGTTCAAGCAAATAGTGATGCTGACGACCTTGTTTCTTTCTTCAATGCTGAACCTGAGTTTATCAATGAATTAGTGTCATTGTTGAGCTTTGAGGATGTGGTTCCTGAGAAAATTCGAATTCTCTGTCTTCTTTCACTGGTTGCTCTTTGTCAAGATCGATCCCGGCAGCCTACTGTTTTAACTGCTGTCACATCTGGTGGGCATCGTGGAATCCTGTCCAGTCTCATGCAGAAGGCCATTGATTTTGTCACCAAAGATACATCAAAGTGGTCTGTTGTTTTTGCTGAGGCTCTATTGTCTCTTGTCACAGTTTTGGTGTCATCATCATCAGGTTGTTCAGCCATGCGTGAAGCTGGTTTTATTCCCACCCTTCTGCCTTTGCTTAAAGATACAGACCCGCAACACCTTCATTTGGTCAGCACATCTGTGCACATTTTAGAAGCTTTTATGGATTACAGTAATCCTGCTGCTGCATTGTTTCGGGATTTGGGTGGTTTAGACGATACAATCTCTCGCCTACAGGTGGAAGTGTCTCATGTAGAAAATGGCTCAAAGCATGAAGATGATGATTCTGACATCATTGGGAGTAGTGCACAAGTAGCTGTAGGAACTTCCACAGAGCTAGACAGCATGCAGCCTTTGTATTCAGAACCACTGGTTTCATATCACAGACGATTGCTTATGAAAGCTCTATTGCGTGCTATATCCCTGGGGACTTATGCCCCTGGAAATACTGCTCGTGTTTATGGCTCAGAGGAGAGTCTATTGCCACAATGCTTATGCATAATATTTAAAAGAGCAAAGGATTTTGGTGGTGGGGTATTCTCACTTGCGGCAACTGTCATGAGTGATCTAATACACAAAGATCCTACCTGTTTTCCAGTTTTAGATGCAGCAGGCCTTCCTTCTGCCTTCTTGGATGCTATAATGGATGGTGTTCTTTGCTCTGCAGAAGCCATTACATGCATACCACAGTGTCTGGATGCCCTATGTTTAAATACTACTAATGGTCTTCAGGCTGTGAAAGATCGCAATGCTTTGAGGTGCTTTGTGAAGATATTTACTTCAAGAACTTATCTGAAGGCCCTGACCAGTGACACACCAGGTTCGTTATCTAGTGGATTGGATGAGTTAATGCGCCACGCTTCCTCATTGCGTGGGCCTGGAGTGGATATGCTGATTGAGATCTTAAATGCCATTTCAAAAATTGGACATGGGGTTGATGCTTCGTACATGTCAATTGATCCTTTGGGCTCTTCTACTCCTGTTCCCATGGAAACAGATGGAGAAGAGAGGAATTTGGTCATGTCTGATAATGGGGAATCATCCAAAACAGAGAGTTCAGAGCAGACTGTGGAACCACCTTCTGATTCTTCAGTGGGGAATGTTGAATTATTTCTTCCTGATTGTGTGAGCAATGTTGCACGTCTTCTTGAAACAATACTTCAGAATGGTGACACATGTCGTATATTTGTGGAGAAGAAGGGGGTTGAAGCTGTCCTGCAGTTATTTACCTTGCCTTTGATGCCTCTTTCTGTTTCAGTTGGCCAGAGTATTTCTGTCGCATTTAAGAACTTCTCACCACAACATTCTGCTTCTTTGGCTCGGGCAGTATGTTCATTCTTGAGAGAGCATCTGAAATCAACAAATGAACTTTTAGTTTCAGTTGGAGGGACTCAACTTGCTTTGGTGGAATCTGCGAAGCAAACTCAAGTTTTGAGACATCTTTCCAGTCTTGAAGCTATTCTGTCTCTGTCTAATGTTCTGTTGAAAGGGACGACTACTGTGGTGTCTGAACTGGGTGCAGCAGATGCTGATGTATTGAAAGATCTCGGGAGCACCTACCGGGAAATAATTTGGCAAATCTCTCTGTGCAATGATGTCAAGTCAGATGAGAAGATCAATGCTGAACAAGAACCAGAGAGTGCTGAGGCAGCTCCGACTAATGCTTCTGGAAGGGAGAGTGATGATGATGCAAATATTCCAATGGTGAGATATATGAACCCAGTTTCTATCAGGAATCAGCCCTTGTGGGGTGGAGAACGTGAGTTTCTATCAGTTGTTCGCTCTGGTGAAGGTTTGCACCGTCGTAGTCGTCATGGTTTTACACGCATAAGGGGTGGAAGGACAGGCCGGCATTTGGAGGCTTTAAATGTTGATTCTGAATCTTCCTCAACGGTATCAGAGACATCTACTTCCCAAGATTTGAAAAAG
This sequence comes from Malus x robusta, assembly GCA_963082935.1. Taxonomy (NCBI): domain Eukaryota; kingdom Viridiplantae; phylum Streptophyta; class Magnoliopsida; order Rosales; family Rosaceae; genus Malus; species Malus x robusta. The sequence goes on along the minus strand of OY720329.1, from coordinate 38,506,720 downwards.
AAAAGTCCTGATGTTCTTGTGATAGAAATCCTCAACAAGCTGGCTTCCACACTGCGTTCCTTCTTCACAGCTCTTGTCAAGGGATTCACATCACCAAATCGGCGTAGAGTCGACTCTGGGTCATTGAGTTTGGTTTCCAAGACTCTTGGAACTGCCCTAGCTAAAATATTTCTCGAGTCTCTTAGCTTCTCTAGGCATTCTACATCAACTGGGCTCGATACATCACTGTCAGTCAAGTGTCGATATCTTGGCAAAGTTGTCGATGATATGGTATCACTTACATTTGACAGCAGGCGACGTACTTGTTATACTGCAACAGTAAATAATTTCTATGTCCATGGTACTTTTAAGGAGCTGCTTACAACATTTGAAGCTACTAGTCAGTTGTTGTGGACACTACCATACTCCGTGTCAACGTCAGGTATTGATCCCGAAAGGACAGGTGAAGGAAGTAAACTGTCCCACAGTTCGTGGCTGCTTGATACTTTACAGAGCTATTGCCGTGTGCTCGAGTATTTTGTTAATTCTTCTTTACTCTTATCCACAACCTCTGCTTCTCAAGCACAGTTGCTTGTTCAGCAGCCAGTTGCAGTTGGTTTGTCAATTGGGCTTTTCCCTGTGCCAAGGGACCCAGAAGTTTTTATTCGTATGCTGCAATCTCAAGTTCTTGATGTGATACTTCCTGTCTGGAACCACCCTTTGTTTCCAAATTGTAGTCCAGGTTTCATTGCTTCTATTGTCTCGCTTGTCATGCATGTATATTCTGGTGTTGGAGATGTGAAGCAGAATCGCAGTGGCATTGCTGGAAGTACAAACCAGCGATTCATGCCCCCACCACTTGATGAAAATACTATTACCACCATTGTTGAGATGGGTTTTCCAAGGGCTAGGGCAGAGGAAGCTCTTAGGCGGGTGGGAACAAATAGCGTTGAAATGGCCATGGAGTGGCTCTTTAGTCATCCTGAGGATCCTGTGCAGGATGATGATGAACTGGCTCGAGCACTTGCTCTTTCACTGGGAAATTCATCAGATGCATCTAAAGCTGAGAGTGTTGAAAAGTCTGTTGATGTGGCGGCAGAAGAGGGTTGTGTGAAAGCTCCTCCTGTTGATGATGTCCTTGCAGCGTCGGTTAAATTACTTCAAAGTAATGATACCATGGCATTCCCTTTGACAGATTTGCTTGTGACACTTAGCAACCAGAACAAAGGGGAAGACCGTCCAAGAGTTGTATCTTATCTTACTCAGCAGCTAAAGAATTGTCCATTGGATTTTTCTAATGATACCAGTGCGTTGAGTATGGTGTCACATGTTATTGCATTACTTCTTTCTGAGGATGGAAGCACAAGGGAAGTCGCTGCACAGTATGGTATTGTGACTACTGCAACAGATATCTTGATGAACTTTAAGGGCAAAGATGAGTCAGGCAATGAGCTTCTTGTCCCAAAATGTATCAGTGCTCTACTGCTTATTTTGGATAACATGTTGCAATCAAGGTCCAGAATTTCTGAAAAGGTTGAAGATACTCAGACAGGGCCTTTACCTGAATTATCTGGAGAGCGTATGTCAATCCCTGCATCAGATGCAGAGAAAAAACAGCTTATGGATGCCTATGAAAAGGATTCTGCCACAGCATTTGAGAAAATATTGGGGAAATCTACTGGTTATTTGACTATGGAAGAGAGTCATAAAGTGCTAGCAGTTGCTTGTGACTTGATAAAGCAGCATATCCCAGCAATGATCATGCAGGCTGTTTTACAATTATGTGCTCGCTTGACAAAAACTCATGCTCTAGCTTTACAATTCCTTGAAAATGGAGGCTTGGCAGCTCTATTTGGCCTTCCAAGAAGTTGTTTTTTCCCGGGATATGATACTGTTGCATCTGCTATTGTTCGCCATCTCCTTGAAGATCCACAAACACTGCAAACAGCAATGGAATTGGAGATTCGCCAAGCCCTGAGTGGAAACAGGCATGGTGGGCGCACTTCTGCACGAACATTCTTGACATCGATGGCACCTGTAATCTCTAGAGATCCAGTAGTTTTTATGAAAGCTGCTTCTGCAGTTTGTCAGTTGGAGACATCAGGAGGTAGAACCTTTGTTCTGTTATTGAAGGAAAAAGAGAAGGAAAAGGAAAAATCTAAAGCAGTAGGTGATGAGGCTGGATTATCTTCCAATGAGTGTGTACGGATTTCTGAAAATAAGATACATGATGGATCTGGTAAATGCGCAAAAAGTCACAAGAAGATCCCTGCCAATCTCACTCAAGTGATAGATCAGCTTCTTGAAATAGTCTTCAAATACCATTTCCCAAATAGCCAGGAAGACTATTCGAATAACCCATCTGCTATGGAAGTAGATGAACCCTCTATGAAGGTGAAGGGTAAATCAAAGGTTGACGAGACAAGGAAAGTGGAGTCAGAATCTGAAAGATCTGCAGGGTTGGCTAAAGTTACCTTTGTTCTCAAATTACTGAGTGATATCCTTCTTATGTATGTACATGCAGTTGGGGTTATACTTAAACGGGATTTAGAAATGACTCAGTTGCGGGGATCTAATCAAACAGATGGTCTTGGACATGGTGGTATACTTCACCATGTAATTCATCGATTGCTTCCACTCACCATTGATAAATCTGCTGGACCTGATGAATGGAGAGACAAACTGTCTGAAAAAGCTTCTTGGTTCCTGGTAGTTCTGTGTGGTCGTTCCAGTGAAGGGCGCAGACGAGTAATTAGTGAACTTGTAAAGGCTTTATCCTCGTTTTCGAATTTGGGATGTACTTCCACCAAGAGCATCTTATTACCGGATAAAAGCGTTTATGCTTTTGTTGATTTGGTGTATTCAATTTTGTCAAAAAATTCATCATCCAGCAACTTACCTGGTTCTGGGTTTTCACCAGACATAGCAAAAAGCATGATAGATGGGGGAATGATTCAGTGTCTGACTGGTATCCTCCGGGTGATTGACTTAGACCATCCTGATGCTCCCAAAACTGTGAATTTGATACTCAAGACGTTAGAAAGCCTAACAAGGGCTGCTAATGCTAGTGAGCAATACTTTAAATCTGATGAGACGAGCAAGAAAAAATCCACAGGGTTGAATGGAAGTTCTGACGATCAGGTAACTGCCCCATCAGCTGATACTACTGTGGGGGATAATCAGAATGCAAGCAGTGAACAGGGTGTGAGAGACGTCGTACAGGTTGTTCAAGGGGATCAAGGAATTTCTGAAAGTGAAGGTAATCCTGGTGCAAATCTGATCCAGTTGGTGGAACAAGATATGAGGATAGAAGTTGAAGGACCAATAGCTTCTAATCCACCCATGGAGCTTGGGATGGATTTCATGCGTGAGGAGATGGATGAAGGTAATGTACTACACAACACTGATCAAATTGAGATGTCTTTTCGTGTTGAGAATAGGACAGATGATGACATGGCTGATTTAGAAAACGACATGGGTGATGATGGTGAGGATGACGACGAGGGAGAGGACATGGCTGATTTAGAAAATGACATGGGTGATGATGGTGAGGATGATGAGGATGATGATGAGGGAGAGGATGAGGATGAGGATATAGCAGAGGGCGGTGGTGGCATGATGTCACTTGCTGATACTGATGTGGAAGACCATGATGATACCGGCTTGGGAGATGATTACAATGATGGGATGATTGATGAAGATGATGATGATTTTCATGAGAATCGTGTCATAGAAGTGAGATGGAGAGAAGCCCTTGATGGGCTTGATCATTTGCAGGTACTTGAACAACCTGGAGCTGGAAGTGGTCTCATTGATGTTGCTGCTGAACCTTTTGAAGGTGTTAATGTGGATGACTTGTTTGGTCTGAGAAGGCCGATAGGTTTTGATCGCCGCCGTCAGACAAGTAGGTCTTCCTTTGAGCGATCTGTTGCAGAAGCAAATGGATTTCAACATCCTCTCCTTTTAAGACCATCCCAGTCTGGGGATTTGGTCTCAATGTGGTCAGCAGGTGGAAATTCATCCAGGGATTTAGAAGCTCTGTCATCAGGGAGCTTTGATGTTGCTCATTTCTACATGTTTGATGCTCCTGTTCTACCTTATGATCACGTACCAAGCAATCTTTTTGGTGACCGGTTGAGTGGTGCTGCACCCCCACCATTGACTGATTATTCAGTAGGTATGGACTCATTGCAGTTATCGGGGAGAAGAGGGCCAGGTGATGGTCGATGGACTGATGATGGCCAGCCTCAAGCAGGTCCTCAAGCTGCTGCTATTGCACAAGCAGTGGAGGAACACTTTATATCGCAATTACGCAGTCTTTCTCCAGCTGATATCCCTGCTGAACGACAGTCCCAGAACTCAGGAGTGCAGGAGAAACAGCCAGATCTCCCTCCTTTAAGTGATAGTCAAGTAGCAGGGGAGCGCAATGACAGCCATGAAAGAAATGAAGATCAGCGTCAAGATGGGGTTGATGAAACAACACATCAAGTTAACTCAAGTTCTGACACTGCTCCCTGTCAAGAACAAGTCAATCCAGAATCTATAGTCGAAGGTGCAGGGGAGTTCTTACAAGCACCTGAACCAATGTTAATTATGCCACCTTCAACGAACAGTACACCAAGCGATAGCATGGACATTGGTGATGGAAATGGTGCTGCTGGTGAGCAAGTAGGGTCAGTGCCAGGTTCTGTCAACTCGTCTGCAGAAATAAGTGCTGGTTTACAATGTGAAGGGGGTTCTGTGCCTTCTAATCCCCATGATGTTACTGTGGAGGCTGTGGGTTGTGATAGATCCTCAAGAGCAGAGGGTCAGGTTGGTAATGTGTCGGCAAGTTTGGGTTTCAATGTGCCTAATCCAGGTGATTCTCATACTTCTTTGGTGCCAACAAATATTGACGTTGATATGAATTACATTGGTGAAATAAATGAAATTGGCCATCCCATGCCTACTTTTGAAAATCGTACAGTTGAACCATCAAGGGAAAACACAACTGTTGCTCCAGAAGCTAATCAGGCTGAACAAGATTTGAATAATGAGGCTGCTGGTGCTAATGCAATTGATCCGACCTTCTTGGATGCTTTACCTGAATATTTGAGGGCCGAAGTTCTTGCTTCACAACAAGCTCAGCCGGTTCAACCTCCATCTTATGCACCACCTTCTGCAGACGACATTGATCCTGAGTTTTTAGCAGCCCTTCCTCCAGATATCCAAGCAGAAGTTTTGGCTCAACAAAGAGCACAAAGGGTTGCACATCAGGCTGAGGGACCAGTTGACATGGACAATGCTTCAATAATTGCTACTTTTCCTGCTGATTTACGTGAAGAGGTTTTCATCTGGAACTGCATCTTTCATGACCTTGATTGTAATGATTATTTGTCTTATATATGTAATTTTTCTCTTGGTCCAGGTACTTTTAACTTCTTCAGAAGCAGTTCTGTCTGGATTGCCTTCTCCATTGCTCGCTGAAGCCCAAATGCTAAGAGACCGAGCAATGAGTCATTATCAGGCTCGCAGCCTTTTTGGAACCAGCCAGAGGCTAAACAACCGGAGAAATGGATTGGGTTTTGATCGGCAGACGGTGATGGACAGAGGTGTTGGAGTCACAATTGGCCGGAGGGCAGTTTCTGCTCTTGCAGACAGCTTAAAGGTTAAGGAAATCGAAGGAGAGCCACTTCTGGATGCCGATGAATTGAAAGCCTTAATTAGGCTATTACGATTAGCGCAGGTAAATTCATATTCCAATTAATGGTAATTGGAGTGTTTATAACTGGTTATGAAAGTTATGTTTCGTTGAAATATGAATTTTAGGTTTTCTTTTTAAAAAATCCATATATGGTTAGAAAGTTTGGAGGTTTGAACAAATTTATGTGTACTATATAAGTGTTAAAGCTCCTGTTGATGGGAATAATAATGTGTAAAAAACGTCATATGAAGAATTTTCGGTTGGCTGAAGAGTAGAAAACCAAGTGGGTTATATTTTCTCAATTTGTGCTTTAAAAGACCTCAAAATAACACATTATTTGAAAATCGCATGTACACATACATGTACTACTTTTTTTTTTCTACATACTGTCACATAAAATCATTCATTAAATGACTATCTTCTGCTAGCATGATCCATTTATTTTTTTGTGTGTGGTTAGCCCCTGGGCAAAGGACTCTTGCAGAGGCTCTTGTTGAACTTATGTACCCATAGCGTTACACGAGCAATCTTAGTTCGTCATTTGCTTGATATGATCAAACCTGAGGCTGAGGGCTCAGTCGGTGGATTAGCAGCTATTAATGCTCAAAGGCTTTACGGTTGCAATTCAAATGTTGTTTATGGTCGATCACAGTTGTTAGATGGTAAGTCATCTGACGCTCCAACAGTTATCTGCAATACATTTGTTTCTTCTATCTATGGACTAACAATTTGTTTGCTTTATATTCATTTTCAATAGGTCTTCCTCCCTTGGTGCTACGTCGAATTCTTGAGATCTTGACTTATTTGGCCACAAATCATTCTGCTGTGGCAAATATGTTATTCTTCTTTGATTTCTCTGGTGTTCCTGAGTCATTAAGCCCTATCCATATGGAAACCAAGAAGGACAAAGGCAAGGAGAAGATTGGAGAAGGAGGATCTTCATCAAAACCGTCTGGAAACACCCAGGATGCGGACATTCCCCTGATATTGTTCCTGAAGCTCCTGAACCAACCTCATTATGGCACTGCTCATCTTGAGCAGGTACTACCTACTCTATGGTTAACCAGTTTAAAATGACCTCGTGGAGAGATTAGTTGCTGTTTGTCTATTCATTTAAAAGTGTAGTGTGTAAAATCCCTTGGTAGTTGTTAGGTATCCACATATTTAGTACTTCAACTTGAGAGCTTATATGAATTTAAGATTGGAGTAATTCAATTGTTTGTAATGTCTGACTCGTTAACTATTCTGGACAAAGGCTAGTACCTGCTCCATAACTTTATTTCTCTCCTTAAAAATTAAGAAAAAAGCTAAGTATATGCTAGAGAACGTGCGTATTGCTTGCCGTATCTCTAGTTGTACATGTGGAGTCATAATCTTGATGATTTTATTTGCTGAAGCATGTCCTACAGCATGATCCTTTCAAAAAAATTTATAATTCAGCACCATCTCATGTTTTTTTTTTTTTTTTGTGTGCTACAGGTGATGGGCCTGCTTCAGGTTGTTGTGTATACTTCGGCTTCAAAATTAGAGGGCCAGTCTCAATCTGAGAGGGCAGATAAGCCTGTTGGTGAAGCTTCAGGAGATGGTCAAAAGGTTCCTCCTTTGGAATCAGAATCTAATCAGGGAGAGAAGCCTGTTAGTGGTGAATCATCAACTTCAGATGGAAAGAGGAGTACGGATACATATAATGTTTTCTTGAAGCTACCAGAATCTGATCTACACAATCTTTGCAGCCTTCTTGGTCGTGAGGGGTATTATTAGCTCACTAATTCTTATATGTTCATTCTTTGAACGTAGATGCAGTATTTGTCAGATTAACTACTCTCTTCTTTGTGCTTCTATATGAACTGTGTTTTTATGAGTGTCTAATCTGAGTCCATTTACTTGATTAGGCTTTCAGATAAACTTTATATGCTTGCTGGTGAGGTCTTGAAGAAGTTGGCCTCAGTTGCAGCACCCCATCGAAAACTATTTGTCTCAGCGCTGTCAGAACTGGCTCATCGTTTGAGTGCCTCAGCTGTTGGTGAGCTTGTCACTCTCCGGAACACACATATGCTGGGTTTGAGTGCTGGATCAATGGCTGGGTTAGCAATCCTACGTGTATTACAAGCACTTTGCTCTCTCACTTCACCTAGGGCTAGTGAGAATTCAGGATTGGAGAATGATGCGGATCAGGAGGAGCATGCCATCATGTGGAAGCTAAATGTTGCACTTGAGCCACTGTGGCTAGAATTAAGCAACTGTATAAGTGCGACTGAAACAGCACTGGGTCAGAGTTCTTTTTGTCGAACCATGTCTATAGTAAATACTGGGGACCATGCACAGGGTTCTTCTTCGTCTCCTCTCCCTCCTGGAACCCAGAGACTCCTGCCTTTTATGGAGGCTTTTTTTGTTCTGTGTGAAAAGCTACAAGAGAACCTCTCTACTATGCTGCAAGACCAGGCGAATGTGACTGCAAGAGAAGTCAAAGAGTCCTCTGGAAACTCAGATCCTTCAACTACCAAGTGCCACAGTTGTGGGGATTCTCAGAGAAAGCTTGATGGTGCTATTACATTTACAAAGTTCGCTGAGAAGCATCGCCGGCTTTTAAATGCTTTTATCAGACAGAATCCAGGTTTGTTGGAGAAATCCCTTACTATGATGCTGAAGGCACCAAGGCTAATTGATTTTGATAACAAAAGAGCGTATTTCCGGTCAAGAATTAGGCAGCAGCATGAGCAACATCTCTCTGGTCCTCTGAGAATAAGTGTTCGGCGGGCTTACGTTTTGGAGGATTCTTATAATCAGTTGCGCATGCGGCCTACTCTGGACATGAAGGGACGATTAAATGTCCAATTCCAAGGGGAAGAGGGTATTGATGCTGGAGGTCTGACACGAGAGTGGTATCAATTACTGTCAAGGGTCATATTTGACAAGGGGGCATTGCTTTTCACCACCGTAGGAAACAATGCAACTTTCCAGCCAAACCCTAATTCTGTCTACCAGACAGAACATCTGTCTTATTTTAAATTTGTGGGCCGTGTGGTAATTCTTCTGGACTATTATTGACTTTTTGAAACTGGCTTTATAAGCTTCTTCCGTCTGTGTTAGATTTTTCTTTAACTTTTGCTGCTGTGATAATTTATTCAGGTTGCAAAGGCACTTTTTGATGGGCAACTTTTGGATGTTTATTTCACTCGATCCTTCTATAAGCATATACTTGGTGTAAAGGTGACTTACCATGATATAGAGGCTGTGGATCCTGATTACTACAAGAATTTAAAGTGGATGTTAGAGGTTAGCGTGCTTTTGATCACACTCTGATTTTTAAGAGTTCAAGGTTGGATTGGAATGGGTTTCGTTGTAGGTTTTTATATCTTTTTAACTGATCGAAAATGTGTCATATTCGTTATTCTGAAATTCTCTGCAGGATTAAGACTCAGTTCCTCTATTGCGTAAGTTTCTTTAATTTGATTTTTTTTCTCGTGTCCAGAATGACGTGAGTGATATTCCTGACCTGACGTTTAGCATGGATGCGGATGAAGAAAAGCATATCCTTTATGAGAAAAACCAGGTATTTGAATTTATATGTTACTTTTTAGTTCTGTTCTTTATTTTTGAAAGCTTTTGGGTTTTCACGTAGTGTTATTGTAAAGTCTTACTTAAATGCCAATCTGATTTTCATTCAATGTTATAACATTAAATTGAGCTCGCGGGTTTGACTAATGTTGTACTTGTTTGTTGTGTTTTCCTTTCTTTATACCTTCTTGAAAAGGTTACTGATTATGAGCTGAAACCTGGAGGAAGAAATATTCGGGTTACAGAAGAGACGAAGCACGAGTATGTTGACCTTGTAGCTGAACATATCTTGACAAATGCTATCCGACCTCAAATTACTTCCTTCATGGATGGGTTTAAGGAATTGGTCCCGCGAGAGCTTATCTCAATTTTCAATGACAAGGAGCTTGAGCTACTTATCAGTGGTCTTCCAGAGATAGATTGTGAGTTGCATTTAAAATGAGCTTATTACATAATTGATATGGTCTTTTGTTTCTCTTGTGATATCTGAATGGTGGCATTGTCCTTACAGTGGCTGATTTGAAGGCCAATACCGAGTACACTGGCTACACATCATCATCTGATGTTGTTAAATGGTTCTGGGATGTGGTTGAAAGTTTCGACAAGGAGGACATGGCAAGACTGCTGCAATTTGTGACTGGAACATCAAAGGTAACTGTTTGTACTACAAAAGAAATATGAAAATAGTATATATACTTCTCCATATCCGCTGGTTCACGACTAAAAGGGATTTTGTATGTGCTTTTGTACTTTCTGAGTGTATGCGACCCCTCTTTTCCCTTGTCCCATCCCTTTTTCCCAACAACCCAACCCCTCCCTTTATAATGTTCATAACTTTTTTAAAGGGTCCGTTGAAGTGTGACTTGTGTTGATTTTACCTTGATATCATTTGTCAATTTCATTTCCTTTTTTTCACAGGGTCCGTTGGAAGTGTGACTTGCGTTGATTTTACCTTGATATCATTTGGCAATTTCATTTCCTGTGAACATGGTTTTTCACAATGCGCATGTTGTCTCATTGAACTTTGCCATTGTATAATGATTGGAGATGGCATGCGTAGCTAATGATTTAAATGTATGCTTGCAACATGATGCATATGTGGGGGCAAATTTTTGTACTCGGTAAAACTAACATATTTGTGACTTTCAGGTTCCATTGGAAGGTTTCAGGGCTTTGCAAGGTATCTCTGGTCCTCAGAAATTTCAGATCCACAAGGCTTATGGAGCTCCTGACAGGCTACCTTCTGCTCATACATGGTTAGTGTAAACATAATTTGAAAAAGTTAGTTTCTTTGAAAAAGTCAGTTTCTTTGTCCCCTTCACATTCTCGTCAAGCTCGATGTTTCTAATGTAGTCCTATGTCTTTTCCAGCTTTAACCAGCTAGACCTTCCTGAGTACACCACCAAAGAACAGCTTCACGAACGATTGATACTTGCTATTCATGAAGCTAGTGAAGGATTTGGCTTTGGTTGACAGAAAGAATCTCAGCAGATATTTCCCCAGCATTCCAGTCATCGGTCGTATAGTTAGCATGTACATGTCAGTTCGACATCTTTTTTCTTTCCTTATTTCGAAAACCTTGGTTAATCTTTTCTGAAATCAACTTAATTGTAATTCGTTTGTTTCTTTCTTATTCTCCACCATTCTTTGCGCAGATGAAAGAACCCGGTTCCTGAATTTTGTCTTCCAGTATTACAGCAACTTCTGAGGAAACCGATGATGGATTTTGTAAAGAATTCCGAAAGCATTATCTATTGACGGGAGACCGGCAAGCTTCTCAGGTGACAATGGATTGGAATCTTAGAAATTCTTTAGCGAATTCTTTACATGTCGGAAAATTGGGGATTCGGTACAGATGGACGTGGATAGAAAATCTGTTTTGGTGTTCATAGTAGATATCTGTTTTAGATTAGTCAGTTTTCACTTTCTCCGACCTGAATGTTTGGTAATAAGCCTAGGAACATATATATGTATATGTAATTCCAGATGGTTTCTTTTGGGTTTCAATTTATTTAAAGGCGAGAAGGTGATTCCAATTTTGCTCTTTCAATTTTATTTGTGCACTCGGACATGCTGACATGCCCTCTTGTTCGTGGTTCTTGCGAGAGAAACTCGTCTGGCTTTGGCGGTATCCTAAGCCAAACCGTGTTTTGACATTTGCTAATGGCAATGCGTGATTAGCTTAGGATACTGTAACAATTACGTCCTCTTTCCTGAAAGTCCTCGTGATCAAGGAAGAAAATATCGATGATATCGGAAATATCGGTAGTCCGAAAACACGGAAATATCGATGGAAATATCGGTAAAATATCGATATCGATAAAAATTACATGGAAACCACGGAAATTGTAAGAAAAACTTGGAAATTTTTATTGAAACTTTGTAGGATGTTTATTTAGTCAATTATCTATTAGTTTATCACAAAAAATTGGAAGGAAATGCATTGCATGATGGATTTAACTGATTTAAGTTGATTATATAGCGAGCTGGCAAACATTGTGAGTGTAGAAAATATGTAGTAATTAATTAAAGAAGTTTAAACACACCATAATCATTTATATATAATTAATTAGTACAATATTTGGAGGTTTTATTTAGGATATTAAAAAAAAAAAGGAAGTGAATAAAATGATGAAGAATAATGTGTCGAATTTGACAATTTAAATTTCTTACACATAAGCATGCGTCTAGGCGTTGAAGTTCCAAATTATAGTATATCAATTAACGATTGAAAATCAATACATTGAATAAGACTAAACTTTAATTTGGATGCCGATTATGTTTTTTCAAGTTGATATAAAGTAAAAGTATTGAATTTTGGAAGCCAGGAGTGTGTCAATTGAATTTTGGCTGGCGTGCAAGGTATCAATCTCTTCTTCTCTTCGAGGGCTACAACTTTCCTTTTTGTTTCACTCAATTTCGTTGCGTATTGAAAAAGTTATACTCATTTGAATCTTACCCAGTTTCCGGCGACCTCAGTAGCTTTCGAGGCAATTTCCGGCCAAACCACAATGAGTCAGACGTCGTGTGAGGTACCATTCTCTTCGTCTCTTCGAGGGCTACAACTTTCCTTTTTGTTTCACTCAATTTCATTGCGTATTGAAAAAGTTATACTCATTTGAATCTTACCCAGTTTCCGACGACCTAAGCGACCTCAGTGACTTTCGAGGCAATTTCCGGCCAAACCACGACTATTCAGACGTCGTGTGAGGTACCATTCTCTTCGTCTCTTCGAGGGCTACAACTTTCCTTTTTGTTTCACTCAATTTAGTTGCGTATTGAAAAAGTTATACTCATTTGAATCTTACCCAGTTTCTGACGACCTAAGCTACCTCAGTGACTTTCGAGGAATTTTCCGGCCACACCACGACGATTCAGACGTCGTGTGAGGTACCATTCTCTTCGTATCTTCGAGGGCTACAACTTTCGTTTTTGTCTTGCTTGATTTCGTTGAGTTTTGACAAAGTTATGGCCGTTTAAAGTGGGTGTAAAATTTCGGCCGAAATTTTGATTTTTTCCTCATTGGGCGTGTCCCACATCGCCCATGCAAGGAAATGGGCAATCAATTTTGCCTATATAATTCACACTCCCCTGATGAGATGACCCAAGCTTGTTTGGCCTTCGGGTCATGATCAAGTGAACTATGTGTTGAGTTTTCTCAACATATTTAAGTATTTTTTATTAAAATATAGCGATATTGTCGATAATTTCGAAAATATTGTGATATTATCAATATTATTGATAATATCGCGATATTTTGACGAAAATAGGTTGGATAGTTAAAAAAATTTCGGAACTCCAAAAAAACGATAATATCGGCGATATTTCACTGATATTGTCGATTTTTTCTTCCTTGCTCGTGATTTGCCGGATTCGTAACCATTTTTCGACAATGCAGTATGCAAAGGGGAGTATTCTGGCCAATTTGCCTGACTCACGTATGCACGACACCATCCGTAAGCCTTTTTGCCATGATTTTCTGTAATTTTTCTTTGAATGTTCTAGAAAGTTATACTTAAAAAAGCTCCACGCTTGAAATTTTTTTAGTTTTTTTCACGAATGGAGCAAAAATGCTTGATTTTCCTTTGACATTTGCTTTGAAATACAGAAAAGAAGGGATAAGAAAGGAAGGGCTCGTTCGACGTTGCCTTTGGATGCTTTAGGCAACGTAAAATGTGGTTAGGATTATAAAAACATTTTTTCAGTACTTTTGGGACAAGGTTCTTCGATAAGTACTTCTAAATGCTCTTCCACAAGAAATTGGATTCTTCATGAAGAAAATGGAAGCGTTGTTGCATTCTCGTTTTCACCTCTACACTTCCACGTCCACCCCACCTCAGCCGTACAATTGATCCTAATGACCAGTTTGGCACTCACCTCCTCCTACTCCACTGTGTTCCTAGAGCTATTCTTTCCAGAAACGTCCCCAATGTTCGCAAAGACGAGCCAAGGGATGAGCATTACTGTTTGCATTATGACAACCATGCTTTTGATTTGTACTGCAAGCTAGAATTTCCATTTGTTCCCGAGATGAACGAATTAATTCGGGTGGTTGGCATTTGTCATGGGCTGGTGTTCCTTGGAGTTGCAGGTGATACACTCACTTTGGCTAACACCTTCATAATATTCAACCCATCTATGAGAAAGTCAGTGACCCTTCCTAAGCCGACAATTGGTCGGTACCGTACTTGTATTGGTTTTGGGTTTGACGCTGTGACTAATGACTACAAGGTTGTGAGATTTGTCACTGATCGTCCGAGGACTTTTCATGAGGATTATTCACTTGCTGGAGGCTCATGGAGTAATCCTCGTTCTTTGGATCATGTGTGCGAAGTTATGGTTCCTCTCAAATCCCAAGCTTTTGTAAATGGGGCGATTCCCATATATTTCCCATATATTTCCATATATTTCCCTAATCACTAATTAAAATCGACTCTAAACCTATTGAAAAAAGTCATAAATAACCGTCCTATAGTATTAAAAAAAAAAGAGATGTTCCTGGCTCTTTATATGGAACCGGATCCCTTCCGGATCCAAAGGAACTGAGCCCAAAGAACAAATAATCTGGGTCATTGAAATTTGATTAAACGGCTACAATTATTATAAATTTTAGAGAGACCCCATGTTTGTAGCTGTTGGATTAAATTTCAATGGTCCGGATCATTTGATCTTTGAACTCAGTTCCTTTGGGTACAGAAGAGATCCGGTTCCGCTCTCTATGACTGAGAAAAGACGCTCCATGACCGAGACAAGCCCATCAAAACGCTTCGGCTATGGCTGTCCAATGATGCCCCGAAGAATCAAAGGCCCAGCAACCCAGCATGTGGAAGAAAGAAACGGCATCCTATTTGGGGTTAAGGAAGATTGAAGGGGAAAGAGAGGTCAAATATTATTCGACTCTGATACTTTTACTTGAGGAGCAAGAAAGGAAGGCCAAACACCATGACAAAACAGGACCAAAGAGAACCTGTAAACAGATGAAGCAGGAAGCTCATATCCCACACGAACAAAACCCTAGCTTGGGGCCCCCTTGATTTGCTAGTTTCACTCTTCCTCTCTAACACAGCACAAGAAAGAGACTCGATTTCCTCAGTTCCAATTTTCTGCTCATCGCTTATTGTGAGTTCTTATCCTCCGTTATTGACTGTTTCGTTTTTGTTGTATTTCCTCACTCACTCTATGTCTACGAAATTGGCAGCCGGGGAAGTGAAGTTTGAAGCTTTGATCAGGTGCACCTCGGTGTTCAAGCCTTGGAACTCCATGATAAAAAATCCCAGCTTTATTCGAACCCACCTCAGTCGTACCATCAATCTTAATAACCAGTTTGGCACACACCTCCTCCTTCTGCACTGTGTTCGCGGAGACAATCCAGTGGAGCAGAATTACTCTTTGCATTATGATGTTTTGAACTTTTGATGAGTACTGCAAGCTAGAATTTCCAATTGTTCCCAAGCGCAATAGATTCCTTCGCGTGGTCGGCATTTGTAATGGCCTGGTCTTCCTTGCAGATGATAGACTCCATTTAGGTTACACCTTCATAACGTTCAACCCGTCGATAAGAAAGTCAGTGACCCTTCCTGAGCCTCACCTTACCTTCGACACAATTGGCCCGTATTCCGCTCTTGTTGGGTTTGGTTTTGATGCTGTGACCAATGACTACAAGATTCTGAGACTCCTCACCGATCAATGCGAGGATCCGAATTCTTTTTATGAAGTTTATTCACTTGCTAGAGGCTTGTAGAGTAGTCCTCGTTCTTTTGATCTCGTTTGTAAAGTTTTTGATTCTCGCAAATTTCAGGCTTTTGTGAACGGGGCTGTTCTTTGGCAGGCATGGCGCCGTTTGAACGATGGCCGTTATCAAAATTTCATTTTGGCATTTGATGTAGACAGGATAAACCATTAGATTATCAGTTGTCTGTTTCAGATGATGGAAACTCCATTGCTATGTTCACGACCCCTCGTGGTCCTAATTGTACAGAGGATTTTCTTGACATATGGGTGATGAAAGAGTAGGGCATCGAGGATTCTTGGGCCAAATATTGATAACTCTAAGTCCACCGAATCCAGAAAGATGGGTGCCCTACAGGCCCTTATGTTTTAGGAAGAGGGGTGAAGTAGTGTTGATATCGACTGATGATTATGGCAGTATGGATGAATTAGTTTCTTTAGACATTGTGAGCAAA
Source organism: Malus x robusta (assembly GCA_963082935.1). NCBI lineage: Eukaryota > Viridiplantae > Streptophyta > Magnoliopsida > Rosales > Rosaceae > Malus > Malus x robusta. Next base: position 38,490,817 of record OY720329.1, on the reverse strand, counting down.
CCATTTAAAAATCTTGGGATTCGCGGATACGGATATTACTATGCTGAACCTTATGAGGAGAGCCTCGTCTTACTCGACAATTCTGATGCAGTTTCTTACAGGGGAAAAGATCAGGTAATGTTATAACTAGCATTGGTCTTCCTTTTCGTTTGGATTTTTTTGATATATATATACACCTCCAAGTTCCAACTGTGTTTGACATGATATGAGCTTTAACCCCAGAACAAAGTTATATGTGTGTTAATTTGTTACTTGATTTAATTACGCATAGCTTGCTGAAGCGTAATCGTTAACGTCATTCATTCGCCCTTCGTGCGGGTAGAAAATGATGAGGCAGATAGCTTTCAAGTCCTTGACGATGCCATTGTAATGAATGTGCTCAATCTGCTGCTCAGTCATCGTTTATCCTGACTTTATCACTTGTACCTTCGAGCCTCGACTAGAAAAAAACGTCGCATGTACTCGGGATTTTCTCCGAGATGCCTTGTGATGTTCTGACATTGCTGGATGCTGGCTAGAGATGAACATTTTTCCTTCTGTTTGTCTGTTAATTTACAGACCTATAAGAAGTTGCTTATCACAACATGCTGCCAATGTTCATGGATATATATAGTTATATTAATGAGTTTCTTTGAAATTGTTTGTGATATTTTCGTGCCAAATAGGAAGAGAAGAAAATTGCATTTCTCATTTTTTTTTAGCTCTAAGAAGATTTATCTCTATCGTCTCGAGACTTTTACAGTAACTTTTGCTCCTATGGTCTATCAAAATAATAATATTTCAGTAGAGAATAGTTTATTACCATAAATTTTGTGTTCAACTGATAGCAGCGAGAACAATGTACTTTTATTCTTTTCTTTTCTTTTGTTAAACCTCACCCCGAATTTATATGTAATTTTATAAATTTTCAAAGTTTTATTGAAATCAAATATTTTTATTCTTTATTTTCTCCTCCACTCCCTAGCTGCCACTTGGCAGCACTCTCACTCCCCATTCTTTTCTTCCCTTTCCCCTACCCCGCGACCTCCCTTCCCCTTTTCTGAAACTTTCTCTCTCTATCTCTTTGTTCTCTTTCTAGCACCGAGAGACACCACCACCACCTTTGCCTTTCTCCGTCACTCAACCCCACCCCAAACCCTTATTTCCTGCATCACCATGGCCTAGGGAGTCTATTTGTACCTTTGTATGTGTGATCAGCGATGGGGAAAGGTTCGAACTTGTGAGCTCCGAGAGCCCCGAGCTTCCCAAGGTGGAGCTCAGATTTCGGTAGTCTTCTCCGAGCAAACTCTGGCGAGTTTGTGACTGAGAGTGCACGGACTCCTCTGAAATACATCCCTGGTGACTAATCTCCTTCTTGCATGTGGTTTTTGGCTAGAAATTATTTATTGTTTCCAGAATCCGGCAAGAGAAGGAGGACGAACTCCGGCAAGTTCGAGGTCCATCTCTTCCCAAAACCTGCTGCAGTGTATCTGGGTGAGTTCTTGTGTATATTTGTGAGGTTTTGGTGATGGAAATTCAAGTGGAAACCTCTGTTTTTGATGAATGCATGTCCGGTTCCGACGACGAACTCCGGCGAGTTCGTGGGTGTGTGTTGTGCTGGGTGTGTGCGTGTACAGTGTGTGTGTGTGTGTCCGTGTGGGTGTGTACGTGTATGGTGAGTGCGTGTGAGTGTGCGTGGTGCACGTGTGTATGTGTGTGTTGTGCCCTGCGTGTGTGTGGGTGTGTGCGGATGTGAGTGCAAGTGTGTTGTGCATGTGTGCATGTGTGCATATGTGCTGTGCATACATGTGGGTGTGCTGGCGTGTGTGTGTTGTGTGGGTTTGGGCTAAAGCCCAAACCACCCCTTTTGTTCCTAAACCTATTCAAACACAAAACCCAATAGGTCATAACCTTATTTAATCTAAATCTAAACCTTAGTCCGGATCCAAACCTAAGACCCATTTCCATTTCTTGGAATACTATAGTTGGGTAGTTGATCAATTGTACATTTTTGTGCTTAGGTGAAGTTGCTAGTGGAGATTTCCTTAATCATTTTCCACACAACTCTGCTGCTACGGAGTATCTGTGAGTGGATTCCTTCTAAAATTACATGATTTCATAGTTTAATTACATAAATGAATAGCATGCCTTACGAGTTTATATGAACTGATTTTATGTTAAGCATGTTTATGAAAAATGTTGTTTATCGTCTCGTTTTTGGTGAGGAATAAATTTTAGCCTATATTGAGCTATAGTTTAATATATCGTATTTTCTATAAAAATCATGAATTAGTAGACTATTTGATGGATGACGATAGAATGCTAGAACATGTTTTAGAAACCTCTCTTTATAGTATAGACGATGGATAACTTTATACTATGAAGTGGTTATTTATGAGATGCGTAACTATTTGTGCGTACCTAGTGGACATTATGCCGCCTGGGGCAAGGATCTAGTGTTGGCAGTTAGGCCGGGAGAAATAATCCCTAGCTACGGGCTGAGGGACACGGAGCAGGCATTGGGCCGGGAGTTGGTAATCTCTGGCTACGGGCGCAGAGACTATGTTGCTGGCATAAGGCCGGAAGTTATATTTATTCAATAATCTTACTAGCAGCACACCGCGCTGACGAGACGATCTGTGAGACTTTTGATGTTTTGATTTCCGCGATGTCTTTAGAGATGTTTTTGGCATGCTAAGGTTTTCAGTAGACTTATCACTTATTACACTAGTAGTTTTCTGTATATAAATTGTGAGGGTTAGTATCTTGATAACTATTTTATTTTTACTGTATATATGAACTTGGTCCACTCACCTTTGTTTTGCGCCCCGATTCAGGAACTTAGAATCGAGGCATACAATCTTGGAGTCAAGGCACTTCCGCAGCGACATCTTCGAGTCCTCTTGGTGTAGGACCTACTCCTTTGTTCGTTCAATTTTATATTATTTCTTTTAGTATTCTAGTTAGTTGTATGCTCTGAACACGTTCCTTAAATGCATATTATTTATTCTTTTATATTTTTAAGTCTTATTTATTCCTTTATTCTCAGCATTTGCACTCAATAAATGGCTTTCGTCACCCTCAAGTGTCGGCCAGCACGTGTCTATCCTAGTATTCGAGGAATATCGAGATCGGGGCGTGTCATTTTTTTTTCCAAATAATTTTTTATCTTCTTCCTCTGCAACCCTGGGCATGCAGGTTTGGCAGTAAAGTAAGAGGTACATCGCAATTAAAATAATGCGAACTAATATTTCGTTTTTTTATGAATCATAGGATAATTTACACTAAATTATTTTTTTTATCTTTTATTAAAGAATACATTTTAAAAAAACTTAAGTGTTTGGATCTTTTAAATACCAATTTCAATACAACTATTAGTTTAAGTAACATAATTTTAGTTTAGGTACCAATGAAAAAATCAACTAAAATAATTCTATAAATACTATTATAATTCAAAATAGTTATATGATTGCCGCGTTTTCGAACCAGCCAACTGTATTCACAACCACCTCACCCTTACAATCAATCTTAATAACCAGGGTTCGACTAACCTCCTTGTACTGCATTGTATTCGCATACATGAGCCAAGGGAGGAGCATTAGTATTTGCATTATGATAAATAACCGTGATTTTGATGAGTACTGTAGACTAGAATTTCCAATCATTCCAAAGGGAGAATGGTTCAATACGACCTATAGACTACAAGAACTCAAATTCCTTTTTTGTTATCTTCTGTAAACCATCCATTAGAGCTCTAGGCCGGCAGTGACCATTTTTGAGGAATGACTAGACACATGTTGGGGCGTCATCATAACATCATAGGTGAACAATACGATTTCGCGTTTAAGTTTCTCTCCATATACATCGTGTTAACTTTGTTTTTCTACTTTCCTAGCATGTTCTGGTTCGTGCATTTTCAGTTTTTGTATAGTGGAAATGTCAAGTTGGTAGTAGATTGACACAGCGAAAAAATTACTTGTCACTAATTCAGTTTACCAAGCTTAATTGGTCTCTCTTAACCTACAAAATTGTCATAATAAGCTAGTAATTTCACTTCATGAAAATCTTGCTCAATGTTGTTTGACTTGTTTCCATTCTTAAACATCGATCGAGATGTTCGTTAATTAAATGCTAATAATACTTGCTCTTCATCTTCGAATGGATCATAAGTTAATATAGCTCTGTGATTAATTAAGTAGTATAACTCCAAAATGGTAAAAGCATAATCCATGATAATTTTGGTAAATCTGATGTCGGCAAGATCATGTTCTTCTCTTCTTGTTGTGTGGCTCACGTTGTTTCAGAGTCTTTTACTGTTTAAAATTAATTACTATTCCACCCGAAGTTTCACTTTGGGTCCCCTTCTTATAGCGGAAACGAAAAAGTATAACCGTGTAGGATATTTCCGATAAGAAAGCAATAAAAAAGAAAACAATATGACCCCACGAAAAATAAAGAGAGAGAGAGAGAGAAAAATCGAGGAATCTTTCTTTCTTTATGGGCAGAAAGACAAGGGTCTCATTTAGTACTAAGGTGATTCTAAAAAAATTGGTATAAAAAAAGTTAGGAGTTATTTTTGTGTTTGATAAACATTCAGCTTCAACTTTTTTTCACAGTTTTAGATGAAAAAAAGTCAAAAACAAGAAGCTGCAAAACACAGCTTTGAAAAACCAGCTTTTTTCATATTTGTTTTGCATAAAAGTTTACTAAACATTATAATACTGTTTTTTTTTTAAAAGCATTTTTACAAAAAAAATTACCAAATACTATGCTGCTTTATTTCACAGCTGCTTATTCTTACCGCACAACAAAAACAGTTCTTTTTTAAAGTACAACAATATCAAACCAGCACGAAGACTTGTTAGCCCCGGTTTGGGGTTGAGGTGATTTTAAAAAAAAACTCCTATGAAAAAAAGTTTGGAGTGTTTTTGGTGTTTGGTAAACTTAAAAAAAAAGGCTTATTTTGGAAGCTGATGTGAGAATAAGCTGAAATCAAAGGAAAAAGCTGAAGCTGTAATTTGTAGCTTTGGAAAACTGGTTTTTTTTCAAAATACACAGAACTACAGTGCTCCTTTAATGAAAAGACCCACTACCAGACTGCTTTTTTTTTCAAAAACACTTTTACAAAAAAATTTACCAAACACTCTGCTGATTTATTTCACAGCCGTTTATTCTCACAGCACAGCCGTTTATTCTCACAACAATTTTTTTTCAAAGTACAACAATACCAAACCGGCCCTTAATTTTTTAACACGTATCGTAATGGCAAATTGAAGTAGTTATCGTCGAAAGAGGAAGACTTGTTATAGTCGTTCAAGTCAACACCTAATTATCATAGCAAATTGATCTGTAAAGTAGTCTACAAAAACTCAAATTCCATTTAAACTACCTGTTTTATTAAAGGAATGTGTTATCCACACATCTATTTTTATTTATCACACTTTTTTTTTTTACTTCTCACATCCCCTTTGTTAACTTTTGTCCTATGATCTACTTCAATTTATTCGATCCGACAACTGAAAATTAAAATAGTGTGTGAGAAGTAAAAAAAAGTGTGTGGATATCACATTTTTTTACTAAATCCTAAATTGTATAACTCCTTCAAATATATCAAAGGCGAGTATGGTATCTTCTGTAAACCATCCGGTAGAGCTCTCAGCAGGCAATGACCATATTTAGGGAATGACTAGACACATGTTGGGACGTTATCGTGATATCATGGGTTAACAATACAATTTGTGTTTAAATTTCTCTTCACATGCGTTAACTTAGTTTTTCTACTTTCCTAACATGTTCGGGTTCGTGCATTTTCAGCTTTTGGGTAGTGGAAATGTCAAATTGCTAGTAGACTAATTAGTGAACAAATAGATTCACACGGCAATACATAAGTTAAAAATTACTCATCACTAATTCAGTTCTACCGAGTTTAGTTTGTCTCTCTTAATCTTCAAACTTAACATAATAAGCTAGTAATTTCACTTCATGAAAATCTTGCTCAAAGTTGTTTGACTTGTTTCCTTTCTTTAACAGCTAGGCGTTCATTAATTATCTGCTAATAAAACTTGCTCTTCATCTTCAATTGATCTAAAATATAGCTCTGTGACTAATTAAGTAGTATAACTACAAGATGGTAAACAATAATCCATGGTAACCTTTTGCAGGATCATTTTCTTCTTCTTTGTGTTGTGTGGCTTAGGCTGTTTGAGTCTTGTACTGCTTTAAATTAATTTAAGGAAAACTAATGAAAATGACTTGAAAACTTTGAGTTTTAACGAAAATAATAAAAATGTGTTGTAAGTGAATTGTATCAAGATTAACTTTTTAGAGTAAAAATATGATTTTTTGTTAAAGTAAACAGTACCGAGAGCTTTTCTTCGTTAAACTTCCCTTAAATTTATTGTCTCAACATTATCTACAATGGCCTAAAAAATTGAACCAATCACCCTTTCAAAATAATATAATCGGTATTGCAAGAAATGCAACTCAGTTGTTTACCAGCAATCACCCTTCCACCCTAAATTGCGTGTTTGATTCCTCATCTCCCAAAATCGTTCGTATAAATGAAATGAAAAAGTATAACCGTGTAGGACATAGGAGATAAGAAAGCAATTAAAAAGATAAAACAACATGACCCCACGAAAAACTAAAGAGAAAGTAAAAGAGGAATCTGTCTTTTTGGGCAGAAAGAGGAAGACTTGTTATAGTCTTTCAACACCTAATCATCATTGCAATTTGAAGAGCCTCGACTAGAAGAAAAAGACGTCGCATGTACTCGGAATTTTCTCCGGGATGCCTTGTGCTATTCTGATATTGCTGCTAGAAATAAACATTTTTCCTTAAGTTTGTCTGCTAATTTACCGTCCTAGAAAAAGTTGCTTATCACAACATGTTGCCAATGTTCATGGATATATACAGTTAATGAGTTTCTATGAAAACGTTATCGATATTTTCGTGCCAAATGTTGAGTGCATCATCTATTTGTTCTAGCCTTAATTTCTAGTTGCCCTCCAACTATCAACGTTGCTTTGCTTAATTGCAAAATTGGTCTCTCTTAACCTACAAAATTGTCATAATAAGCTAGTAATTTCACTTCATGAAAATCTTGCTCAATGTTGTTTGACTTGTTTCCCTTCTTAAACATCGATCGAGATGTTCGTTAATTAAATGCTAAAAATACTTGCTCTTCATCTTCAAATGGATCATAAGTTAATATAGCTCTGTGATTAATTAAGTAGTATGACTCCAAAATGGTACAAGCATAATCCATGATAATTTTGGTAAACCTGGTGTCGGCAAGATCATGTTCTTCTCTTCTTGTTGTGTGGCTCACGTTGTTTCAGAGTCTTTTACTGTTTAAAATGAATTACTATACCACCGGAAGTTTCAGGTTTGGTCCCCTTCTTATAGCGGAAACGAAAAAGTATAACCGTGTAGGATATTTGCGACAAGAAAGCAATCAAAAAGAAAACAATATGACCCCACGAAAAAAAAGAGAGAGATAAAAAACGAGGAATCTTTCTTTCTTGGGCAAAAAGATATCCTGAGGTGATTCTGAAAAAAGTTGGAAGCTGTTTTTATATTTGGTAAACATTAAGCTTCAGTTTTTTTTCACAGTTTTGGGTGAAAAAAAAACCAAAAAAATAAGCTGCAAAATCTAGCTTTGAAAAACAGGCTTTTTTTTCACATCTGTTTTACATAAAAGTTTACCAAATACTATAATACTGCTTTTTTTTCTTCAAAAGCACGTTTACAAAAAAGTTTACCAAACACTCTGCTACTTTATTTCACAGCTGCTTATTTTCACAGCACAGCAAAAATAATTTTTTTTCAAAACACAGCAATACCAAACCAGCCGGAAGACTTGTTAGTCTTTTAACACGTATCGTCATGGCAAATTGAAGTAGTTATCATCGAAAGAGGAAGACTTGTTATAGTCTTTTAAGTCAACACCTGATTATCATAGCAAATTGATCTGTAAAGTAGTCTACAAAAACTCAAATTCCATTTAAACTACATGTTTTATTAAAGGAATGTACTATTCACACATCTATTTTTACTTATCACACACTTCTTTTTACTTTTCATACCCTCTTTGTTAACCTTTGTCCTGTGATCTACTTCAATTCATCCGATCCGACAGCCGAAAATTAAAATGGTGTGTGAAAAGTAAAAAAATGTGTGTGGATATCACATTTCTTTATTAAATCCTAAATTGTATAACTCCTTCAAATATATCAAAGGCGAGTATGGTATCTTCTGTAAACCATCCGGTAGAGCTCTCAGTAGGCAATAACTATACTTAGGGAATGACTAGACACATGTTGGGACGTTATCGTGACATCATGGGTTAACAATACAATTTATGTTTAAATTTCTCTTCACATACATCGCGTTAACTTAGTTTTTCTACTTTCCTAACATGTTCGGGTTTGTGCATTTTTAGCTTTTGGGTAGTGGAAAAGTCAAGTTGGTAGACTAATTAGTGAACAAGTAGATTCACACGACAATACATAAGTTAAAAATTACTTGTCACTAATACGTCTCTCTTAATCTTCAAACTTAACATAATAAGCTAGTAATTTCACTTCATGAAAATCTTGCTCAAAGTTGTTTGACTTGTTTCCTTTCTTTAACAGCTAGACGTTCATTAATTATATGCTAATAAAACTTGCTCTTCATCTTCAATTGATCTAAAATATAGCTCTGTGACTAATTAAGTAGTATAACTACAAGATGGTAAACAATAATCCATGGTAACCCTTTGCAGGATCATTTTCTTCTTCTTTGTGTTGTGTGGCTTAGGCTGTTTGAGTCTTGTACTACTTTAAATTAATTTAAGGAAAACTAATGAAAATGACTTGAAAACTTTGAGTTTTAACGAAAATAATAAAAATGTGTTGTAAGTGAATTGTATCAAGATTAACTTTTTAGAGTAAAAATATGATTTTTTGTTAAAGTAAACAGTACCGAGAGCTTTTATCGTTAAAATTCCCTTAAATTTATTGTCTCAACATTATCTACAATGGCCTAAAAAATTGAACCAATCACCCTTTCAAAATAATATAATCGGTATTGCAAGAAATGCAACTCAGTTGTTTACCAGCAATCACCCTTCCACCCTAAATTGCGTGTTTGATTCCTCATCTCCCAAAATCGTTCGTATAAATGAAATGAAAAAGTATAACCGTGTAGGACATAGGAGATAAGAAAGCAATTAAAAAGATAAAACAACATGACCCCACGAAAAACTAAAGAGAAAGTAAAAGAGGAATCTGTCTTTTTGGCAGAAAGAGGAAGACGTGTTATAGTCTTTCAACACGTAATCATCATTGCAATTTGAAGAGCCTCGACTAGAAGAAAGAGACGTCGCATGTACTCGGAATTTTCTCCGGGATGCCTGTGATATTCTGATATTGCTGCTAGAAATAAACATTTTTCCTTAAGATTGTCTGCTAATTTACCTTCCTAGAAAAAAGAGTTGAATATCAGAGTGCGCAACGAACGAAACTAACAAAATAATAGAAATATTATTAAACAACCGAGAATGCCGGAACGGCTACAAAACCCTAAGAGACTACATTGTGAATAACTTGATATCTAATGAATAACAAAGCACTCTATTTATAATAAACTAACCCTAAACCCTAATGCTAACGGGCCAAGCCCAGAAAACCAAACATTAAAGTAAACCTAAATACTAATATTTTCCAACACCCCCCGTCAAACTCATGGCGGTATACAACATGAGTTTGCAAACAAGCAGATGCGGACTGGCTCCGTTAGGCAGACGGACAGACAGGCACAGGCTCCGCAACGCGGACAGACAGACATGCAGATATGCAAACTTGACTTGACTTGACTTGACTTGCGAACTGGTGAACTTGCGAACTTGACTTGACTAGCAAACTTGACTTGATTCTTGACTTGACTTGATTCTTGCTGGCAAACTGATTGTGGTTCCGACTGACTAGAGTTGAGAGTATGGAAAGAACCCATCACTAAACGAACGAGATTTCCATATCTCAATTGTACCAACAAACGAACAAAACAATTCCAAACAGGCCAACAACTCGTGTGAACCTAAAAACAAACTTAACCATTTTTTTCTTGTTGCCCGTGGACCTTAAACTAACAGCAACCAATTGTTTTTCATTTTTTTTTCTTTTTTTTTCTTTTTTTTTTCTCTTGCAAACAATCAATACCAACTAACAAATCTAAAACGAAAACACAAACAGCGGAAGATGACGAAAACAAAACTGATACAAACAAATTGATACCAACGAGAACGGATTGAACCCTAAGGATCGAACCCGCTCTGATACCAAGTTGAATATCAGAGTGCGCAACGAACGAAACTAACAAAATAATAGAAATATTATTAAACAACCGAGAATGCCGGAACGGCTACAAAACCCTAAGAGACTACATTGTGAATAACTTGATATCTAATGAATAACAAAGCACTCTATTTATAATAAACTAACCCTAAACCCTAATGCTAACGGGTCAAGCCCAGAAAACCAAACATTAAAGTAAACCTAAATACTAATATTTTCCAACAAAAAGTTGCTTATCACATGTTGCCAATGTTCATGGATCAACGTTGCTTTGCTTAATTGCAAACCTTTCATCTCTTATTGTGCTTTCTTCTCAATATTCTCACACCTCTATAGGGCAAGAAGCAAATTACATATCTCGGTTTCATAGCTCTAATAAGATTTATATATATCTCTCGTTACAAAACTTTTACAATAAGTTTTCCTCCCATGGTCTATCAAAATAATAATATTTCAGTAGAGACTATCTATTATCATAAATTTTGGTGCATTTGAAAGCAGCAAGAACAATACCTTTTTATTTTATTTTTTCTCAAAGAATTTTTTTGGTCATTTTCCTCTGCAACCCTTGAGTTTCAATTCAACCCACTTTATTTATAAGAGTAAGGAGAACAAATTTTTAAACCAAATTTTGTAAATAAAATGATATGTCACTAATAGAAAATAAGTACGTTAATTAATACTTGAATAATTTGATCACCCTAACATTATTCTTAAAATAATGGTAAACTAATTCTTTTATTTTTTTATTTTTTACGAATGATAGAATAATCTATATTAAACTATTGTTTTTTTTTCTTTTTGTGAACGATAAGACAATAAACTATTCTTTCGCCTTTTATTAAAGAGTACTAAAAAAACGAAGTTTTTGAGATCTTTTAAATACCAATTCCAATAAAACTTTCAGGATAAGTAACATGATTTTTAGTTTACAAATATTAAGAAAAACTAATGAAAATGACTTGAAAATTTTGAGTTTTAACGAAAAAGATAAAAATGTGTTGTAAGTAAATAGTACCAGAATTGACTTTGTAAAATAAAAATGTGGTTTTTCGTTAAAGTGAGCAATACCGAAAGTGTTTCGTTAAAGCACCCAAACTACTAATGAAAAAGTTAACCAAAATAAATCTACAGATATTACTATATAGAATTCAAAACAATTATACGATCGCCATTTTTTTTTACCGGTCAACTGTATTCCCAACGACCTTACCCGCACAATCAATCTTAATAACCAGGTTTCCACTAACCTCCTTGTAATCGATTGTGTTCGCATGCATGAGCCAAGGTAGGTGCATTACTATTTGCATTTTGATAAACAACCGTGATTTTTTATGAATACCGCAGACTAGAATTTCCAATCATTCCCAAGGGAGAACGGTTCAATCATAACATCATGGGCTAAGAATACAATTTCATGTTTAAGTTTCTCTCCACATACATCACGTTAACTTAATGTTTTTTACTTTCCTAGCATGTTCCTTTCCGTGCATTTTCAGTTTATGAATAGTGACTTATTAGTGAAAAAACAGATTCACATGACGAAGACATAAGTATAAAATTACTTGTCACTAATTCACTCATCACGGTTAAGTCATCTATCTTAATCTTCAAAATTAACACAATAAGCTAGAAATTTCACTTCATGAAAATCTTGCTCAATGTTGTTTGACTTGTTTCCTTTCTTAAACGTTTAGATGCTCATTAATTATATGCTAATAAAACTTGCTCTTCATCTTCAATTGGATCATAATCCAATATAGCTCTGTTACCAATTAACTAGCATAACTAGTAACTACAAGTCTCCAAGACAACTTTGGTAAATCCGGGGTGGGCAAGATCATTTTCTCCTAAATCCCGTGTGGGCAGGATCATTTTTTTCTTCTTTGTGTTGTGTGGCTCAGGTTATTTTCAGTCTTTTACAATTTTAAAATGATTGTCTCTACATTATCTACTATGGCCTACAAACAATTGAAACAATCACGCTCCCAAAATAATATGATCGGTGTTGCAAGGGATTGTAGCTTAGTTGTTTACAAGCAGATATTTTTTGTTTTTTTTTAATAAATCGATATTTTTTATGTTAAGGAAGAGAAGAAGTTTGGTTAAGTCACACAATGAATAGCCTAATTTGATATCAAATTCATCATTTACAATATTCGAACCTAAGGTTTCTACTTCTAAGTGAAAATGAATATCATTAGATCGTACTACTAGGTGGTGCAATTAGTCATTTTTTTGTTGAGAATAAATCTCATATTAAGAAAATAAGAGACTTTGTATGTGCTTATAATAAGTAGTTGAGGTACTCTCCCTATTGTCAAATTTTTTTTGGTGGAACTTCAACATTTTTCATGCTATCAAAACAAGTTGTCTCATGTACGACACATAATGGCTTTACGTGATCCATATATTTCGAGTTGTATTATTCACATGTTAAACTTAAAATTCGCCATACGTAATAGAACATATTAAGAATGAATCTCATATTAAAAAAAAAAAAAAAGACTTTGAAATCTCAACTTTATTCTATTTCCATCCAAAGTTCTATATTTGATTTCCCATCTCCAAAATCGTTCCTATAAAGAAAAAGAAAAAGTATAACGTACGTGTAGGGCTTTGGAGATAAGAAATCAAATAAAAAGACAACAATATGACCCCACGAAAAGTAAAGAGGGAAAAGAGGAGTCCTTCTTTGTGGGCAGAAAGGTGCAGACTTGTTATAAGTCTTTCAACACCTAATTATCAAAAGCAAATTGCAGAGTTCGAGAGGAGTCTGGATCTGTTGCGTTTCATAATCTATGGAAACAAGTCCCCTCGTCTTCATCTTCATCTGAAAACTTGTACGCAGTAAGTTCCTCTTGCAACTATATATGCGAAATTCATTATTTATTAATTAATTATTTCATTTTTCTTGAGGTTTGTATATTTAATTAGAGATTTCATCAATAACCAGCTATATAATTTGTGCGGTTTTCAGCCTTGGTTATTCCGTCATTCGGTCTGGATTTGTTGACCATAAGTGCAAACAAGTGCCCTCATGACCTGACAGGTTTCCATGTAACTGCTGCTTGCTTCAGATCATGCCCAATATTTGTGCAACGGTGCAAGTTTCGAGTCTTGAAGCGTAGGATTGCAAGAATCCCCCCTGCAGTTACGGGTAATCCCAAAACTTCCCCATTTTTTGTCCAACAGGTTCAAATTTAAGAAAAATAATGTTTACTGGTATATGATTTTTGCAAGCTTGAGTTTTTCTTTTTGCTCGTCTTTTAAATTTATATTGTGTGTTTTATTATTTATTGTGTTTTATGTCATCTCAAATGACAAGTGAATCAAGTGATGTACACAATTAATAATTAATGAGATAAATTTATTAATTGATGTGACATATCACATTAAATTGTACTATACAAACATATGTGATTTCCTAACATTTTCGGATTTTCCTAGTAATATTATATGGCGTGTTATTGTGCTTTATACATACAATATCAAGTTTTTTTTTTTTTTTTTTGCTTTTTATTGGAACATACAATATCAAGTTATTAGGGACTGTATAACTGGCGGTGGGATGGTTATGATGTAGGCAACCTTGATCTGAATCCTGTCGGTTGCCATCCCTTGCTATTCCCAAATTGTTATCTCTAGATATGCTTACATTAGTCTAAATCTGTATAGGTAAATGCTAGGGACATTAAATCTGTATATTATTTCGATTTTACACTAGGAGTCCATTAATTGAATATTATTTCGATTTTACTATAAATATGTATAGGTAAATGCTAGGGACATTAAATTACTTTAGTCTAAAGTAAGCTTTGAAATTGGCACTATTCAATTGAACAGTGTTTCAATTCGTATTTCAGATTAATTACAACCATGCCATTGGTCTTTGTGTTGGTTTTGGGTCAGCAGCCAGGCCCTCAGCCATGCCCAAATGTGTTGGTTTTAGCTGGGAAGCCCCGCCCTCAGCGAGGCCCAAATTATTTAATTACAATTTTGCCCATCTAAGATTTCAATCCAATGGTGGGGATGGTGTATTTACGAAGGGCAATTGTGTCCTCTCCGTTTTGGGCGAGATAGGGGGTCACCGGGTAGGTATCATTTGCTGTCGTTCAATTAGGGTTTCGGGGAGGGTCTGAGAGGGAGAGAGAGACAGAGAGAGATGGCGATGGAAGGAGAGCGAGGGGGGGGGGGGGGGAGGGGTAGGGGTCTCGACACTGTTGTTGCAGATGGGAGGGTCGGTATGGTCAGAGAAGACCATATGGGTCGTCGGGATTTCGGGGAGACGGGGTAGGGGTCATCAGCAATCCCTACTGAGAGTGGGGTGTGCTGGATCTTGCGCTGCATGCCTCGAATCCAAAGATAAGTTCTTTTTTAAATTGTATTTTTTAATGGTGCCTTAGATTTTCTAATTGTTTAGTATGTTAGGTCCGGTTTTGGGGGATTTGTGATTTTACAGAGAGAGATGGATAGGGAGATAGAGATAGAGAGAGAGAGGAGATAGCATGGGTGTGCATTTTTTTGGGTTAATTAATGGGTTAGTGGGCAGGGTCAGTGAGGAGAGAGTGACAGAGGGGTGTATGGCAGGGTATGGGTTTTCAGTTTTTCCCTCTGATTCAATAGGTTATGCACTGTTTGAAAATTATTGTTTTGTTTTCCGTTTGCTTTGTTAAAACCATCATTCGAATTTTTTGGTTTCACTGTGCTCATTTCTGTGCATCTTCAAAATTTTCTGGTGTTAACTTCTCATTCCTATGTTGGTTGATTTTTTTTTTTTCCCATTTCTTGGTTCCTTATGTATTCCTTGGTTCTGTCTAATTTTTTGCTGTGGGATGATGCTTGCAGGTGAACTATATGCACGGTTTTTTGAGACAAGTTAAGAAGATCCACCTGAAAACAGCATACAAGATAGAGAACTGGTATGCTGTTTTGTCTTTCTGTTGGATTTTGATGTTTATATTCTGCTACTAAGAGGATTTTATAGTGTTCTAAATCTGTTTTGTAAATGTGCTTAAAGATTGGACATGTTCTTGAATGTTAGCCATGTTGTTTGAATTGGATATGTGATTGAATATTAGGTATTTAGTTTGAATTGATTTGGATATGTGGTTTATTGAACTAGAATTTGGATATGTGCTGATTTGAATTGAGTATGTTGAATTAGAGATGTGCTACTTTGAATTGGATAAGTTGAAAAATGGCAAGCCATGGTATATTGAATGTTTTTTTGTGCCCCAAATTTACATAAGTCCCAAAGGGTGAATGTCGTAGCAATTTGGATGATCAGCCAAAACTTTAAAAGAAAATAATTAGAAAACATGACTCAGGAGAGAAATAACAAGTCCATCACGTATTAAAAAATCAGTTTTGCACAGTGATCGAAATCATTACAGGATTAAAAACTAGAATCCGACTTTGGAAGAACTTCCATTCTCTTCTAAAACAGCTTCCACCAACGACAAACGTTCTTGCAGATGTTTAACTGCACATAGAAATGGAAAAAGATAATAGGTCAGAAGTTAATAGTTTACACCCATTTTTCAAACACGGTGGTTGTTTGTTTTGAACCTACACCAGGTTCACCCTGTATTAGCGGTTTCCCAGTCACACTAGTATAAACATTAGATATGAGTTTGATAACAAAAAAAATTAGTAGATTTGTGTATGCCCCCTTGGGAACTAATTCTGTGTGGAATTTTGTTGTATGGGCTATGGAGTAAATACATGTTGCATGACGTGACTTGTTTGAGTTCATTAGAGGGTCATGGCGATGCCCATGGAAAGACAAGCTCAGGTCCTTTCCATGTTCTTTTGTGATCTTTGTTTCACAGTTGGAACGGGGGAGGTTTTGATTCTGCGATGATATTTGGGTTGGGATTCCTATTTCAGTGTCATTTTCTGCCATCTGTATAGGATCTCTTTGCCACAATTAATCACCCCAAAAAAATTATTTGCATTTGATTCTTTGCATAAACTTATCTTATGAATAGTTGAGTACGCTTTAATGTCAATACTAATTTGTCCGTGACTATGTCTTTGGTTCTCTATGGTGTGTATGGACCAGGGAATTTAAATTTTAAAGTGCTATATAACTTATGCGAAAATATGTTTGGAATACACTAGAAAAATTAGATAGAGGCTTGAAAAGACTAGATCCAGTACATTTGAAAGAGCTATCAGTACAAGACAACTTTGTTAAGTGTTTTTGTAGTGGTGTTCTAATAGCAGCTTCATAGTTTTAGTCTAATGTTTTTGTTGTACATTTTTAACAACCAAATCTAAAATCCCTCCGTACTTTAAAGTCCCTCCTCCAGACATCTAGAGAATTATAACTATTCAACATCCTTGGTGCATCGGCAGATTAATGATTGTATCACGGAATTTTGGCAAAGTTCGTTGAATTATTGAACCGTTAATGCTTTCCAAATGTTTTACTTTGATTCATTGTCTCACATTTTCCATGGTACAAGTTTACATGATTGCAAGCCGATAGAAAGAGATAGATGTAGGGAGAAGTGGGAATTGGGGGAGAGAGAGAGTGAGCGAGGGGTGTGGTTGCTTTTTAAAGATTTCCTTGAAATTGTTTCTGCAGTTTTTTTTGGGTGAATTTTCTCTGAGTTCTTTCTATTTGTTTGGAATTGTTTCATTTTTACTGAGATTCTTTTGGTCCCTGCCACTAAACTCTGATTTCTGCTATTAATTGCTGCTGAAATGTGACTTTTGCTATTAATTTTGTAAATTAATTAAGATGCTTAATGTTCCTTTAATTGTGATTAAGATGGTCACAATCCTACCATCCTCTGTATGCTCTGCCATGTCCGCCGCCAATGTTTTATGTTCCGATTTTTAATTTTTAACCCTTTCTTACAACATTTAAATAATCAGGTTGAAATAGTAATTCTATTTTTCGACAAACGATAGGTTAACTTGTTAGTTGTTATGAGAGAAGGAGATCGTTTTAGAGATCAAACCCGCATCAAAATATATGATGATTTCTGCAAATGCAATCAGCAGTTGCATTTTACAATATACAACTTCAGTTAGCATCAGTTTCTTAATGAGTGGCATGTGAATTCTTAATTTAATTTTGGAAAAAAATGCATTTAAATTGGTGGTATGTGATGAACTTAGCATTCTGTTTTTTATTATATACTGGTGATGGACATTTTTAGCATTGGATTTATCATTTTCTATAAAATGAAGCTTCATTCTCGCTATGTTGTTGATGGTTTTTGTGATTTCAGTTTATAGTGCTTCTAAATGCTGTTTTAATTTAGGAATTTGAATAATTGTTTAAATGGGATTGGAGGGTGATAAATATTTCTAGCTAGGGAAAGGTCGCATCCATTTGTTGGTCGAATTGATGGATGTAAAAAATGAATATGGCAAGGTGTAAAAAATGAATATGGATGAACGTTTAGCTACTGCATGTAGATTCATCTTTCCTTTGCATTTGAGTGAGTTGGAAACCGAGTGGAACAGTTTGAGAGAGGGAGGGAGGGAGGGAGGGAGGGAGGGAGAGAGAGAGAGAGAGAGAGGACGATGTTGGGATTTTGGTAAAGATTTGAGCTTTAGTGGTAAGCATGCTGATTTGAGCTCACAGTAAAACCCAACAGTATGTAGATTGAATTGAGTTGGGAACTGAGTGGAAAAATGTTAGAGAGAGGATTGTGTATAGTTCTCAAAGCTTCTTATGCTGTTTTCTTATGCGTCTTTGAGCCACTGACCTTAGGTGGAGTCTTATACTGCAATATTATGTGCTAATCTAATAAACCCTGCAACTTATTCGTCTTTGTCATTAATAATTTTTGGTTTTTTTCATTGGAATAGGGATTTAGTGGATGATTGTTTTTAACGCATATTAGTTAAAATGAGTTGAGTATTGGGTGCCAATCCCATGTCTGCAAATCACAGTACCCTAAGGAAGAAACACTGTCTGCACGATCCATAATACCTGTTCACGCAAGAATCTTTTCCCAAACTAAAAAGCTTACATTTCAAAACGTGTAAAGGATGGGCCACTATCATCTTACTTTTTCAATACCTAAACCATGAGTGATGCATGGGCTGGATATTGCTCCTTTCAAGTTTCAAACCATCAAATGCTAAAGGTTTCTGGATAAATCATCGTAGAAGTTGATTCTGCAGATTCCTTCTTAGTTACACTCAGATGATAATGTATTTATTGTCCTTGACATGTTTTTAAAGTTAGCATTTTCAATGTATATTTCATTAACTAAGCTTTATCAGCGGAATATCATTGCAAATTTGTTACGGAAAATGCTATTGCTAGATTCTGATATATCTACTTTAGTTTTAAGGATTACACATTGTTTTACGATATAAAATAGATGTTCTGCCTTGATTTGATGCGGGGGTATGCATTAGCTAACATTAATTCTGCTTAGTATTTCTCAAATTCATTTTTGGTTAAAAAGTTGGAGCTTTGGATCGTGTTTTTTTTTTATTCAGCTATCATTTTCTGCTTAGGAGACTCTCTTAAACTGTGTGAAACTGTGCTCATTAGGCTGGGCAGAGCAATGACAAGCTAAAAACAAAACAAAAACAAGCAGAATTATCACATGTAGTGCAGGATGTTGAATGTCTTTTCCTCATTGCAAATTCTAAATGACCCAAATCTGGATGGTAAAATACTTGGAGTTGGAATTAATAGGATCGATTGAAAATGGATTTTTTTTATTAGATTGGTATATCTGACTTAATTAAGAAGTAGTTTAAGACACAGTCATTAGGGAATTTCTGTAATTGAACGTAGTTGTTTTCAAGAGGTTAAATACAATAAGGTGATTCTATGCCAAGAAGTGATTTTATACGGACACATTGTATGATGTGCAATGGTAAAAGGAGTACCTGTTGCTGTCCAGCCTTATGTTTTCTGAGTCTTGCTTATTTTTCATTAGTCATATGAAAGATGATGCAATATCGTGGGATCAAAATAGCTAAGAAACTGGACTTGGACATCTTTATTCTATAGAGCGTTTGTAAAAGTAATTTAGACTTTATTAGTTTATATTAATCCTTCACTTCTGTTCATATATTGTAATTTCTATATGGTTTGTCCACATTTGTCTTAGGAGACTCTGGGGCTGCTTAAATTTTATATATTCAGTTGCATAGAGTCGGCATGATGCACAGTGATTGTGAGATTGCCACCCTTAGTTGGTGATATTTTCTTTACAACACATTCAAATTGAGGATTTAGAAAATCTAATAATAAAACTCAAATATATGTTCGATGCTTTTTGTTTTCATTTTTGGTTAAAAGGTTTCAGCTTTGGATTGGGATTTACCTTTATTAATCTATAATTTTGTGCTCAGGACACCATCTTGGGGGTCTTAACAAGATTGTTCTTCTATTTCATAGACTCAAAACGTGTCTAGTGTCTCATTTAATTGGTGTACCTTTGCTCATTTAACTCAAATTTAATACGGTTTGGTCCTCCAATTTCTCTAAATTGCCAACGGATTTATTTTCATTGGAAATTTCAGGAACTCTGGTTGTGGTAGGAACAAGCCGGCTCCTTGCTATTTTTAGGTATATGATTATGTGCCCTGATTGCATGTTCAAAGTCTAATAAGTTATATAAACTTTTAATTTATCTTTGCAAAGCTTTTGTACTTGGATTTTAGTTTATATGTGATTGGTTTGTGAAAAATTAACGAGAAGACTAATCATGGGGACATTCTTATTTCTGAAATTTTCTCTTCAGCATTGTTTCTTGAATAAATTTGGATTGGTAGATGTAGGGGTAGAGCAACCCCCGTGGTGTAAATAAAAGGTATAGGCGTAATGATTTCTAGGTTTAGAATTCATTCAAAAATATGATATAATGCTGCGTTCTCTAATATTTTTTTTTTTTGCTGTTTGCTGTTCCAAACTTTTGAACTCCTTTTTGGATTGATCTTTGTTATTTTTGTTTTTGGGGGTATCTGATTGGTCAAGGTTGCCCAATCTTGGTTGTACTTTTTCCCAAGATAGGGCACATTTGAAACTTTGAATTCTTGAGTTTATATTTTAATTCTCAGTAGTTAATGCTTAATATTTGGCCTTTTATTTTGAGATTAGAATGAATACGTTTGGCCTGAAAGACAGTAAACTGAATTAAAAGCTGGCTTATTTTCCATTGGCCATCAATTAGGGTGAGAAAACATTGAATTGAGATCATTAAACAGCGCTTATATAGGGCACTATACCAAATGAGCTCGAAGAGGACTCAGCAATTGAAGAACAATTGATGGCATACACCTTGGACATGATTAAGTTAGTTGAACATTATACTATAACAAGTACATATTTCCGCTAAAGGACCATACCAAATAAGGAGTCAGGTTCACACGCAGACACGCACACACACATCTGACGTAAAGTTAGTCTATTAGATGGTTTCCAGATTGACCCCCCCTTGCCAAATCTATTTCAAGGCTGGAAGGAGAGTTAAAACATATGTTATTGTCTTATATGTTTGTATTTGAATGGTAACGATGTTATTCTTCTGGTGGAAATTTTTTCCTTTGAATCCATTTCAGCTTAGGCTCTACTTTTTTTCTTTTCATTTCAGCTTCATTTTCATGTTCATCTTTCATTTCAGCTTCATTTTCATGTTCATCATGTCCTGTTGGTATGTGTTTTGTGTTGGCATTGGAGGGTGGTGGTTTGTCGTTTTGTTTTTCTTTTCTCTGATTGTAAGACCTTCTAACGATTGAATTTATTTTATGCGGAAACACTCATTTTGATCCCCTAGTTTGAGTTTTTCAGTTACGTATCAATACTTAACTGCTGGATTTTTCTTAAGGAAATTGGATATAGGCTATATACTATGTGTAAAATTCATGGAGATAAAGTTTTGTGCTTTCATTTGTCACAATGCAGTTTTTTGTTTTCATAAATCAAGTTTTGTGCTTTCATTTTTTTTTTTTAATTTTAATTTGTCTTTCAATCAGTTCTTTGTTTGAAAGAACTCTTAATTTTCATGGAAATATAGTTATTTGTGAATATGGAAACTTGAATCTGTGTAGACATCAGAGTTCATATGGTTGTGATATGAAATTTAAATACAAACTTCCCAATTTGTTTTTGGAATTTTAACTAAACTTGCGTTATAGGTAGATCATGCTATTAAGATAACAAAAAAGATAGGTAGATTTGTGTATGCGATGAGTTGTAGTGAACATTTGGCAGTAATAGAAATGGTTTAGGTGTGCTCAGTTTTGGCCTATATGGTTATCACACGAGCGTAAATGTTTGTTTCATTTGTGATTGAACTCGAATTCGTTGGAAAGCTTTTCAATTTATGAATATGGAAAGCTCTTTACTTCTAAACTTATTTTCTGCTTGGTTGTTGAGAAGGTGATGGAAATATAGTTATCTGTTAATATGGAAACTTGAATCTGTGTAGACTCCTTGGGTTGTCTGTTGTGTTCAGTGGAGGTTTAGTGTTTTAATTTTGAATGATTTGTTTTTCGTTTCATGGAAATGACCTATTATTCAATTTAACTGAGTAATTTAATGGAAGTATATTCTATTTTTTTCTTTTCCATATTTCGTTTTGTCTGCAACCAAACAGGGTAAGGAACTGTAATCTTTTTAATTACTCTGCTATTTCCGTGAGTTATGAATATCAGACTTTTTGTTTTATTTCTGTATATGTAGTTCCGAAGGAATCAAGTGCCAAAATTAGAATAAACATTCTTTAGTCAAGTTACACACTTTTCCATAGAATGTTTGGTTCAGGGATCCCTTATACAAGCACAATATTCATATGTATTTAAATCATAGTTGACCGTCATGGTTTAACAAGTGTGAAAACTGTCTTAAGTCTTAACTATACCATTGGAGCGTTACAGTTTTAGTTATTTTATTGGATCCGTTTGGTAGCGCTTTGAATTCTTACTCTGAATCTCACTCATTTTTTGCAGTTTAGATTGGACTCTCATCACAGCATTGTAATCTGCTCTTGCTGCTGCGATTAATCTAATGGTTCTGAGGCGTTGCATTTGAATCAAGACTTCGGTATGCTAGCTGAACTTAAATGCATTATTTTCCCATTCTTTCCGTTTGAGGCAGCGCAACTTTATGATTTTTTTATTGATTGTTTGGTTTGATCACCTTATGTTATTCGTTTGCTTTATGCTTTGTTTTTCATTCTTGGTTGTCTCTGTGATTGTCTCATTGTCCAGAGGTCTGATGGTTTGTTTTTTATTTTTTTGTTCAAATTTTGTTTGTGCAATTCCGTTATTGTTTGAAGGCCCGTTGCTATCTCTGTGATTCTGGTTTAACCTGGTGCTCTTAATTCTTTATCGGATGTTGTTGGCCATTTTATCTCTTTTATTTTGTTATTGGTTGGTTGGTGTTTTCGTTTGGTTTTCTGATGGTGAACTATCTCATCCTCCCCGAAGTGTTTTAACATGTTTTGTTGATAATTGCGCTCTCTAAACGAACTTGACATTTTTTTAGAAAAATCATAACTTCCATATTTAAGAAAATGAGTGGCTTTTTAGCAATGCATGAATGCAGCTAAGATGTTCAGAAAAATTCATGGATATTTTACATTCAAACCACAAGTATCATTCACTTATAAATAATTAAGTTCATGTATTTTCTTTATCGGCCATCACTTCAAAATTTGAACTAAAACACTTTCAAAATGCTTTTTGGTTGTGTTTTCCTTATTCATTATGTAAGTTTCGCAAATCTTCTACATGCTGCATATTTTTTTGTTTGAACATCTATGGTTGAGTTACCTGCTCAAACACTACTTTTTCTGTGTTTTGCTAACTGCTAAGTGAGTTATGTAGGTTGCAGAGCATATATTTGGCCGTCTTAACTGCAAGGCCAAAATATGTGTGAACTGCAGCTTCCTTCTGTTTCTACAGTTTCATATGTGGAAACAGGCCTTCTGTTTTTTTTGGCCTTTGAACATTTGTGGTTCCAAAATTAGCTACTTGAACAAGTCCTCAACACTTTCTGTTTTAAATTACCCTTTGAACTAGCTGCCTACACTGCAGGACACATGTTATGTGTGAACTAAATGTTTCTTTTGTTTCTTAAGCAAACAGAAATTATTTGGAAACCATCTCTTTCTAATCAAACACGTACAATTTCTTCCCACTCATTGTGCATTGTGTTTATATGCCAACTCACTTAAATATGTATAACAGCACAATTGCTTATCTTACCGGCCTTATTCACTCATGTATCCCTCTGTTTGTTTGTAATTGTGTTGAATTTATTCAACTTAAATGTGTTTTATCCATCCGATTACGTCTGAAACAATGGTTCCCGCAGCAGCGCGCAGGCGTATTTTCTAGTTTTTAACAAAATTTTGCAAACTAAATGACACGATTGTTGATGAGTGGATTATTATTTTAGCGTTGATTAACATGCTTATTTTATAGTGGTGACACATCATTTAGTTTGCAAATTTAGTTTAAAAATTTATTCTTCCTGACATTACCTATTTGTGTATGATTGCGGAGGCATCAATAATTAGTTCTCACCATTTGAATTTGTGCAGTTGTGACAACAGATCAAGCTTCCAAATTTCCAAGGAACTAGTCTTTGACTGTTGATCTTCCCTTCGTTGAGTCTGTATTTGTTGATCATAAGCGGAGTCAGATTTGAACTTCCATGTAAGTTCTTATTATTCACTGAATAATACATTAGTTGTTTCTCATTTTATTTGAACTACTTTTTATTCATTTGTTTCTTCACTTAATCTGTGCAGCTCTGCACCTCAATATTGCTCAAGAACGCTTCCCTATTTCTTTGGTTGCTTGGAGTTCTCAGCGCTCTTAAGATGCCACTTGGAGAGGTTTTTCTTGCGGCGTTTCTACAGTTGCTGCTTGACAGGTTGACCCCTCGTGACATTCTCAACTACTTTGGAAACTTCCGGGGTGTTGGAAAGAAGCTGGAGAAGTGGAGGGCCACGTTATCTACAATCGCAGCAGTGCTGAGCGACGCCGATGAAAGACAACGGACTGACGATGCTGTAAAACTGTGGCTCAATGATCTCAGAGACCTCGCTTATGATGTCGAAGACATGTTGGACAAATTTGCCACTCAAATGTTGAAGCACACGATAGAGGGACGTGATCAAGCCAGCACGAGCAACAAGGTGCGGAACTCACTTTTCAAAATTAAATTGAATTGGGATATGAACTCCGAAATGAAGAAGATTATGGAGCGGTTGCAAGACATATCTGACCGAAAAGTTAAGTTTGGCTTGAAAGATACTGGGACATCTGCTAAGGAATTGCGAAGTCTACCAAGTTCTGGTGTGTTAGATGAAAAGCTTGTTGTTGGAAGAGATGGTGACAAAGGGAAGATTATTGAATTGTTGAAAAAGTCTACCAATTTTGGTGTGGTTGCTATAGTTGGCATGCCCGGAGTTGGGAAGACGACACTTGCTCAACTTGTATTCAACAACGAAGATGATGCCATGAAGGAGTTTGAGCTCAAGGTCTGGGTATCTGTGTCCGATGACTTCGATGTTGTGCGAGTGACAAAGGCAATTCTTGAATCAATCAAACCCCTACCCGTTCAAGTGGAGGAGTTTAGTAAAATGCAGCATGATTTGAGTGAGCAATTAAGAGGAAAAAAGTTTTTAATCGTTTTAGATGATATTTGGAACAAAGGTGACCGTGATCTAAACGATCTCTGGTTAAGACTTAAATCCCCTTTTGGCGTCGGAGCAGGAGGAAGTAAGATTATTGTGACAACCCGTGATTTGAATGTTGCAAAGATTATGGGAGCCACTGGATTTCATAATTTGGAATGTATGGCAAATGATGATTGTTTGGAAATATTTGAGCGACATGCATTCGGGGAAGTTAATAGTGGAAAACCAGTAAATTATGAGTTAATTCGGGCAAAAATTGTTGAAAAATGTTGTGGCTTACCATTAGCTGCGAGGACTCTCGGTGGTCTTTTACGTTGCAAAGAAACAGATGAGTGGGGAGAAATATTGGACAACAAACTATGGAATCTCGCAGATAACTGTAACCTTCCCCGCGTACTAGAGTTGAGCTATCACTATCTTCCATCACATTTGAAGAGGTGTTTTGCCTATTGCTCAATACTTCCAAATGACTACGAATTTGGGGAGAAGCAGCTCGTCCTTTTGTGGATGGCAGAGGGTTTGATTCAACAAAAACCTGACAACAATAAACAAATGGAGGATTTGGGCCGCGACTACTTTCGAGAGCTATTAGCAAGGTCGCTGTTTCAAGAATCAAGCAAAAACAATTCACGATATGTAATGCATGACCTCGTTACTGAGTTAGCACGATGGGCAGCAGGAGAAATATGTTTTAGGTTGGAAGATAAGCAAGGTGATAACTTGCAAAGCACTTGCTTTCAAAGGGCTCGCCATTCGTCTTTCATTGCTGGTGAATATGATGGAGTTATGAGATTTGAGGACTTTCCAAAAGCTCAACGTTTGCGAACATTCCTGCCACTTTTGCTTTCAGATTCCAGGGGATGGCGTAAATATCTGTCTCGTAAGGTTACTTTTGAGCTATTACCACAGTTGCAATACTTACGAGTGCTCTCTTTCAATGGCTACAAAATAACTGAGCTGCTAGAGTCAATCGGTGATTTGAGGTTGTTACAGTATCTTGACCTTTCCTACACATTGATAACCAGTTTGCCTAAATCAACAAGTACTCTTTACAAGTTGCAAACATTGATATTGGAAGGTTGTCATGAATTGAAGTCATTGCCCGCGAACATGAGTAATCTAATTAAGCTGCGCCATCTCAACAACTCAGGTGCATCTTCGTTGAAAGGAATGCCTTCGCAACTAGGTCGATTGACGAATCTACATTCATTGCCTCTTTTTGTGGTGAGCGAAGGAAGTGATCAATCAGGGATAAGAGAGATAGGGCCCCTATTGCATCTCCGAGGGACATTGTGCCTCTCAAGATTGGAGAATGTGACTGATGTCGAGGATGCCAGGAGGGCCAACTTGAAATGCAAGGAGAGGCTTGATTCGTTGGTCCTAAATTGGTCTCGTTCAAGCGGCATGAGAGAAACGGAATCCGCTGTGCTTGACATGTTACAGCCTCATACAAAGCTCAAGAATCTCACCATCAAGAGCTATGCTGGAGGGGAATTTTCATCATGGGTTGGATGTCCTTTGTTCTCAAATATGGTGCTTGTGCGCTTGGAGGAATGTAACAATTGCTTATCGTTGCCTCCTGTCGGACAATTGCCTCAT
The DNA here is from genome assembly GCA_963082935.1 of Malus x robusta. Classification (NCBI taxonomy): domain Eukaryota; kingdom Viridiplantae; phylum Streptophyta; class Magnoliopsida; order Rosales; family Rosaceae; genus Malus; species Malus x robusta. The sequence goes on along the minus strand of OY720329.1, from coordinate 38,464,260 downwards.
CTCAGAGAACTTCATATTGGAGGAATGAATGCAGTGGAAAGTGTTGGTGCTGAGTTTTATGGCGAGTGTATCTTGCCTTTTCCGCTGTTAGAGATTCTCGAGTTTGTGGATATGCAGCATTGGAAGGTGTGGCGTCCTTTCCAACTGGATCACGAAAGTGGTGTTTTCCCTTGCCTAAAAAGGCTTTCAATCAAGGGATGTTCTAAGTTGGAAGATAAGCTGCCAGAGAAGCTCGATTTGTTAGCCGAACTTGAAATTGTTAAATGTGAGGAATTGACGGTTTCGATTGCCAACTACAAACAGCTTCGTCAGTTAAACATTGACGGTTGTAAAGTGTTGGAACATACAGCTGCTAAGGTTGAGTTTGAGTTATTAGAGTCCTTGTGCATTTCAAACATTTCGGAGGTGACGTCTCTGGAAACAGGGGAATTGTTGAAGAAGGGATTAAGCAAAGTTAGACATTTAAATATCAATGGATGTGAAAAGCTGATGTCTTCACTGAAGAATGAGGCAAGATTATTGCAGCGGTTGACATGTCTTGGCCGTTTGGAAATTGGTGACAACTCTCGTCTAGTTGAAGAATTGGGAAAAGGAGCAGAAGAGTTGCCAATATTGGAGTGCAAGCTTGAATTTCTGGAGTTAAAAAAGTGCGAAAATCTTTTGAAGCTACCAAAAGGATTAAATGAGCTGTCGTCTCTTCAAGAGCTTCGCATACACGAATGTTCAAGTCTAGTTTCTTTTCCAGATGTTGGTCTGCCACCTTCTCTTAAAGACATCTGGATTAGAAAGTGCGATTCGTTGATATATTTTGCAAAATTCCAGATTCCCCAAAATCTCAGAAGAATAGAGATAGCAGATTGCAAAAGTTTGAAATCACTAGTAGATGAGGAGGAATGTGAACGACTGGGTTTAATAGCACCGAACGGGTTCTTCAGCGACAACACCAATCACTGCCTTGAATCTATTTGGATCTATAATTGCCAAAATCTGAAATCCTTACCGGATGGCTTATGCCACCTCAGCAATCTTCAAGAGCTATATATTCGAGAATGTGGAAGTCTTGTTTCCATCCCGAGACTGAGGGGGGGAAGAAGACCCTCCAACCTGACAGAGATCTCTATCCGAGATTGCGAGAAATTGGAGGCGTTGCCCGAAGACATGCACAATCTCAACTCTCTTGAGGATTTGAGCATCGACTACCGTGAAGGTTTGACTTTTCCTCCCAACCTAACATCACTTGATATTAGGAAGGTCAAGAGCTGTAAGTCATTGTGGGAGTTGGAGTGGGGGTTGCACAGACTCACCTCTCTTAGATACTTATACATCATTGGAAAAGATCCGGATACGGTGTCGTTTCCACCCGACATGGTACGGATGGAGACGTTATTCCCCAAATCTCTCACTAACCTCTCAATAGATGGCTTCCCGAATCTGAAGAAACTGAGCAGCAAGGGCTTTCAATTCCTCACCTCCCTTAAATCTCTTACACTCTGGGATTGTCCAAAGCTAGCATCCATTCCAGAGGAGGGTCTGCCTCCTTCACTAGAACGACTTACCATATATGAGTGTCCAGTGCTAAAAGAGAGATGCCAACCAGGAAAAGGACGCTACTGGCACAAAATATCCCACATCCCTTCCATAGAGATAGATTTTAAGATGATTTGAAGCTGATGGTCCAGGTATCATCTCTCAAGGAATGTTTTAATAATAATATTATTATTATTAATATCCCACATCCCTTTCATAAGCATAGATTGGGAGTTGATATGAAGCTGATGGTCCAGGTATCATCTCTCAAGGAATGTTTTAATATTAATATTATTATTATTATTAATCATCTTTATTCTTGTAAAGTAAAGTAATCCACATATTTTGGTTGAGTAGTGGCTGCTTTGGGAGGCCTTTCAATTGGCGACAATGGAGATATTTCTCGGCCAACGTTTCTTCTCCCGGATTCCTATATTTGTTTCTCTCTTTTTTTTGGTAAACGATTGCTATGTTTGCTTGGTCCCTTTTCACTGATTTGTATTATAACTTGGGTATTTATCATTAATAGCCAAAATTTAGCACACAAATTCATTAATATCAGTTTTTGTAAAACAATTCAAATATAGCCAAAAATTTACTTGAATAGACCCAACTACCCTCAAAATTAAAACTTAATTACACCCAAAACCAAAACCTAATTAAGCATCGTTGTTCCCCAATATCATTGATGCATGATGTGACAACTGTCCCTAAATTTACGTTTTTATTAATTTTAAAAGCGTGAATTTACGAAAATGCCCAAGAGGTAAGGACTTTGACTTCCGTTGACCATCGGTTTAAGAGATGTAGGACTTATTCTTTTAACGTATTTAAATAATACTCGTCACTACGAACGTATAGGCGAAAACCGTTTACGAGTCCGGATTATAACAGTATAGCTACAGATGTTTGAAATTACTGTGAATGCTTTTTATTGTATATTATATATATATATATATATATATATGTGTGTGTGTGATTGACTATTCCATAACGTTGGTAAATTGCTTATTGCATATAATTACTATGAATGCTTTGAAGTACCATTATGAACTACGAATGGCTTGATCCCCGTTTAGGGTACGTAGGCAGTCTAACGAGACGTTAGATGCAACCATACAATAATTGAAACAAAAACCTTGTTTGGGAATTGATAAAAGTGAAGGAAATTGGTGAAAATATGAGATTTAACCTTATGTTTTTAGTGATTGGAGGTTAGTCATAAATCAATGTGGAAGGAATCAAGAAATTGAAATAAGGAAGCGTAAGTAATTATAGTTAATTAAACTAGTGTTTAGTTGGACTTATCCCCGACAATTATTTCCGAAAATAAATAATTCGGTAATAGGGCGTTATAGATTGTGCATTTTACGCCACATTATATATATATATATATGTATGTATATGTATATATTGGAAAAATGCTATAACATGGTTGAGTATTAGATTGTATCATGGTTTATCTATATGTATATTACCTGCACATACTTATTGTAAATGCTTTGAAGTGCAAAGGCGAACGTAGGACACCCAGGTAAGTTCATGTGAGTTTATGGTATTAGTTGAAATGATCGAGTGATGGCATGACTATATTATGTTTTAGGCAACTCTGACATTGTCCGTACAGGTTGCCTATGAGTTGTATATGTCATATTAGATGCATTTAGAGCTCATAAACCTGCACCTCGGTGTTAGTGCTCCCGCTCGTGGCCAAGGCACAGTCCTTCACGTGATGTTCACCTTCCGCACTTCACGCTCACATTGGATCCAAGGTAGGTGCACAGTCCTGTCGTACAAACCACTATAGGTGGTTCCGACTCTTAGGTGACCTACGATTATTCGCACAGTCTTCATGTGAACGTAGCACTTGAGCGTATTTAATTACACCCAGTCATGTCGTACCGACCACTTTAGATGGTTCCAACTCGTGTGCAGGTATACTTATTGAGCTATGGATAAGTCATACAAGTCACTAGAGGTGACTCCAACTTATGCGCTAGCATATGTGATGAAATATGTGATGAACTAGCATATGTGATGAGATATATGATGAGCTAGCATATGTGATGAGATATGAATAGTTGTACAGGTCACTATAGGTGACTCCGACTTATGAGCTAGCATTGGTTGATGAGACATAATTGTAGTCGTACAGATCACCACAGGTGACTTCGACTGGCGTGCTAGTATGGGTTATTAAGCACTTGATTATTTATATTGCTAATGAGATGTTGTGATGTGGTATACTTATGGATGTAATGTTAGTATACTTTTGATTTCGTGTTTATTCGTAGTATGATTTTCTGGAAGCTAAACAGGTGTTACGGTGAGGAATTATATTGTTGATAAGACTTTTATTAAAGCTTTATTTTCTGATCTCATTCTTGTCTTATCCCTCCAGTTCTAGTAGTAGAGCTTTCGTATCAACGAGGATTTGTGGCAAGTCTTGGTATTAGAGATTACCTTCAATGGTATGATTTTCAATCCACTCTATTGTACTTTGCTTATGCTCTGACGTCCCGTGTGAAATGAGTTCATTTCCGCTTACGGTGCACTCTTGTATTTAGACACTTTTAGGTTTAAATTTATTCTCTTTTTCCACATCATCACACTTTATGGCTTCGTCACCTTCCAGGTGTCGGCTAACACAGTTCGATTCGAAGTCCTAGTGGACATTCGGGGTCGGGGTGTGTCACATGACATATGATTCTCCTCACGGAAGAAGCCAATCACCATAAAATTGATCTAAAATATTCTCATCTTCCAACGCACTTGTTTGTCTAGAGTGATTTGCTGCAAAAACCTTCCTCCGCCTCCCTCTTTTTCTTTTTTCCTTATACAAATCCATATTAAAATTGATTCACCGGTTGTGCATGTTATGCTCAATTTCCCTTAATTAAATGCCTAATTTGGGTAACCCTCTACTTAAGAGATCATATGTAGAATGCATAAGAACATGCAATCGCAGTTTCATAAAAAATAATTATCTGCCGAATACTCTTTAAAAAATATCCTAAAGTTATGGTTCTAACAAAATTTTCTAAGAAATATCAATTAATTATCACACAAGAATATTAAAAAATTGTACTTATGTGAAATTTTTATCATGATCTTCGCTGTAGGCTTGTAAATTAAGAAATGAATTTGATAATTTGATTTACTTTAGTTTCCATTAGAATAAATTCTCTTTATTAAATGTTTAATTTCATCATCCTCCTCTTTCTATCTTTTCGGATTCAAATTGAGATATGAAAATAATTAAACTCAAAAATGAAAAAGAACGCAGAGAGAATCTCTTTGGCGTTTGTTTTCTTATTTGAGGATAATTTGGTATTTTGATGTGAGGTTTTGACTATAAATGATAGTTTTTATAAAAACTAGCAATTTTGAATTTATGACATAAATTTTGGCTATAAACGATAATTTCTCTTATAACTTTATAAATGTGCTACTCTTTCTCCTAAGTTTGGAGTTTTTCCCGTTCAGTTTTCTCCAGCAAGATTTTAATCATACCACTTTAACCTAATCTTTTATTTTATTTTAGCAAATTTTGACTTATGAGCTAGTAATGCAATTTATTTAATGCACCGAGAATAAGCAATCAACAAAGAAATGGAAATGCAAAGAGCTTGTTGCTCAAGTGGGTACAAGGGCGATTTTACCCATGGCCGTTTGTTATTCACTTGCTAGAGGCTTGTGGAATCATGACCACTAAATGACTTCCTTTACTACAACTTGTCTTCCTGAAATTAGAAAATATGTGCGAACGAATTTTGGTCAATCAAATCCTTATACCAAGCTTTCATCATTTATTCAAAATGTGCACTATTCATTTAATTGACATGTGTTAAATTGATAACGATTACGCGTTTTAACTGAGTTCTAAGGAAAATTAAGGGTAGTAATGCATCAGTACTAAAACGTGAATTTGTGAAAAAACTGGTTAGATTTTATTCATGGATTTAATATAGGATAGTCTCTGTGCAATTTTCCATTTTTTATTGGACTCTCAATTTTATTCCAAACGCACAAACCACGTCAGGGCTGACGCCGACTTAATGGCGATACGAATCATCTTTCCGTTCCCGTCAGCAAAATAACGCCGTTCATCCCGGAACAAAAACCGTTAAAGCCTCATATTCTTTACCAGTTTTCACAATGTAATTATAGGCCCATTTCTGGCCCAACGTCTCTCTCTGCTTCCGAGTCATTTCATTTTCCCTGAAAATAAAAAAGTTCTTTCCTTTTTCATCGAAATCATGTCGGTACGTAATCTCTTTCTTCAATCCGAATATAAATTCTTAACCTTTGTATGGCTCTATTTGTTTTTGGTTTAAATTTAATCTTTGCGATGCTTATTTGCTGGATTTCTGATTGGATTGAGCTCTAATTCATTTAGATTTATTCGTTAATTTGTATTGACTTGATTGTAATTCTCTCAGATGCATTGGTTTTATATTAATTTCTTAGCAAAATTCATGTTTTTAGTTTTAATTTTTATGTTTTTATCATTATTAAAGTAAATACATATACTTGATGCAAAATTTGGATTCTTCAGAGGAGCAGATTATAGTTTTTCAGTTTGATTTATGGTTTTGTTTAATTAGGAATATAGTGAAAATGAAAATGAACAGAAAAGGGTTAGTGAGAAAATAACAAGTTTTCTTTGTGTTTATTGCAAAATTAGTAAGTTGAAATTTTTGAGAGTATATTGCTTCTTGGAGCGGGTATTGTTTTGAGAGTGTGAATCTCATGTCGGGAGTTGAAGTGTTACGTAAATAGTTTGAATGATCTCGGGCGTCTCCACCCGTTGCCAATTGGTTTCGGGTTGGATGCTCGAATTGTAATAGAATAAAAGGTATTGTTGTTTTTTTATTATCTTTCATTGTTTGAGTGGGGAATATAATCTTTATACAAATTGCTTCCTGATGGTGTTTATGACTGGTTTCTGTATTTACTTTTAATGCTTAGTATATTAATGGCATCGTGTACTTCCTAAGTTTTCATGGTCATGTGTTTGTATGGTTCTGTATGTATGTGTGTGATCTTCATCCCGACTTTGAATGCATAAACTAGCTGGATGAAGAGGTTTTGTTGTTATTGCCTTGCCCAAAACAAGGATTTCATTGAGGGCTAAGTAGATTTCTTTTAACTGGGTGTTTATGTCGTCGGGGAAGGTTAGAGTTCTTTATCCTTTTTGGTATTTCAGTCAATTGGTGTATCTTTCGACATCTGTGCTGAGTGCTTCGTGAAAATGGATTTATGTTGTCTAAATAATTGTGTTTCAGTTGCCTTTCCTGAGCTTCTTCCGTCCTGTCTGATCTCTTTTTCTATCCTTTTCATAGGACATTAGCTCCATGGTGTGCTGGTTGCTTTATGTTTGTATATTCTCGCGTTTTTCCATTACAGTGTTGAACTCAGTGAAATGCTATTATGAATTGGAGTGGTTCCCATTGTCTTTGAGTGATTCCTATCACAACAATCAGGGAGGAAATCCCTCTCTTTTTTTTTTACTCTAGGTCTAGGATTATCCAAATGATGCAGCACTGAACAGGAGTTAGGACTTCAACTCAGTGTAACAAAAACTTACTACCAATAGAAAGTTTGTAAGCACTTATATTCCGGCTCAGATACTTGCTGAAGTTTTTTTGAAAGTTGTAACAATATAGCACTAGGCCCAAGGTTGAGACCAGGTTAGAATTGTTAGATTGGTGTTTTGTATGTAAAGACTAGTGATATGATATTGGGATATGTTTTTAGGTATATGGGGCCAGTACCTGTTAGCTTGAAGACAACCTAGATAGGTACGGGATGTAACAGAGTTCTTGTCTATACTTTTGTTTTTGTAGTTAAGAGAAAATGTAATTGCTTCACAATCATTAGATTTGTAAACTTATTACTTGGGTGCCCTTTGCCTTGCTATGCTGAATAACAATGAGAATATATTACTGAATTCTAACAGGAAAAAGGCAGGCCACTCCCAAAATTTGGTGAATGGGATGTCAATGATCCTGCTTCGGCTGAGGGGTTTACTGTGATCTTTAACAAGGCTAGGGATGAGAAGAAGACAGGTGGAAAACCCGAGTCACCAGGAAAGGTTGATCCTAATATCAGGCATGGAGGAGTGGATCCTGGCACTGGCAGGCCTTCGTCTGTAAGATTTTTTCTCATAACTGTTGTCTCGTTTCTTTCTCTAATGATTTGATATATACATGATTCAGCCAATGGCAATATATTATTTGCGGTTCTCTTAGTTGCAAGTTATTGCTTTTCAAGTGACGTCAACTATATGTAACACTGCGTTGTCGGTCAAACTCAGCATACCATTTGATGTGACAATCAATGCAACTGACTTATATAGAACTCTATTAACGAAATGTGGCAAAAGACAGATCTAATGTTAGGGCCAAGATATTAGAAAAATAAAAGAATAGAAGATGATTCGGCTGTTTTATCTGCATTATTCCATTCGAGTGGAATTGGCATGCGTTAACTTAACTCGGGTTCTGTCTCCTTTTAGACAGATGTAGCCTAATTGGAACATTTGTTTGTTTTATTGTGAATAATTGAAAGAACTAATGGCCATGGAAATATTTGCTCTTGTCAATTGATCATTGTGTGGCCTTTTCGTTTTCTGTATCTGCTGTGTTTCCAATTAGTAGAATAATAGAACGAATAACTGCAGGGTGATTATTTCTGCTGCCATAATCTAATATGCTTGAATTCCTCACTCTTTGCGGATGATTTGATTTGGTTTGATTTCCTGGTGCACAGAAAAAATGGTTTTGCTGCATTCATCAACCACCGGCAGAGTCTTGACAATGTTGTTCTCCTAAGTGCTCCGATGGAGGAGCACGGTGTTCTGTAACTGGCTCCACCGTACATTTCCAAAGAAGATAGGGAGCTGTATAGCAATGATGGATGGAATTTACCGTGTGGCGTATAAAACCAAAACAAAAAAACTTGGTGATGGGAGAAGTAAAGAACGACGACTACTTATTGTATCTATATTGTCCGTTCGATGTGATGATCGGTATTAGAATATACCGATCTGTTTCGTCGTCTTATCTTTGCTTCAAGCTTTAGAGCTTTGCTTATGACATTCTTTCCTTCTTCCCTAATTGTATTATCAAACCACTTCAGTGTGAAATTATTTTGTTTCCGATTTCAAATTCCGAAAAACTTTCTTCTTTTCCATGTGTATCTAGTTTCGGTAAATAAAGTCTACATTTCAATAAAAAGACGACGAAGGGAAATGATTTCTTGCTAGATTTGAATGTATGAGCAATACCGAAGGAGTCATTCCGCTTTACTTGCAAATCGCAGTTTAACGCATATGCCTAAAAACATAAGCATGGAGTACGAATTGAAGTGTAAAATTCTTCTACTGTGGTAAAATATTGTGGCTGTGTCAAGGTTAGACTCTGGTCACCCCAAGCTTCCGACCGAAAAGGCAGCGAAGTGGGAAAACTTGGGGAGCACTGGCACCGACAAGCGCTGCCGATATGAAAAAAGGCCTTATGGATCGACCTCTGACCCGTTGCTTCGTTTGCTGCATCAACGATTGCAATAAGCAATTTATATTACGAAAAGATTGAGAAAGAAACTATGCTTACGCGGTGCTAGAGAATTATAGTTGTTTATGCACACTATGGAGGATTAAGAACGAGGATATCCGGTGTAAAGTAGGAGTGGTCGTCATTGAAGATAAGATGAGAGAAAATCGGTTAAGACGGTTTGGACGTGAAACAAAAATTTACAGATGCTCCAGTTAGAAAATGCAATTATAAGACATAAGGTCAGGGCAAAAGGGTAGAGGAAGATTTAGAAAGAGACTTTAGGAAAAGACATGAGTACTTGAAGCTAATGGAAGACTTGGCACCGAGTGCAGTGGCATCTAGAATTCATACAACCGGTGCTACTTAGTGGAATAAGGTTTTATTGTTGTTATATGCACGGATCAATACTAGTTCAATGAGAAAGCGTAAATGCGAAAAGAATAGTAGTAGAGATGCCTTATTTGGATATAATCCTCAATGGAATCATCAAAGTACTTAGTGGAATAAGGTTTTATTGTCGGTCTGAGCCTTAGCCAATGCTGCTCAAATTGAACGTTATAAAGAGCCTACGACACTCAAATCGAACGTCATAAAGAGCCTACGACACGTCCTACAATCTACTGCATGGAAGGCCTTGGATTCAGGGGAACTTTGTTGTTCCATCCACCCAAGCGGACCACTCCTCGCTCTTAGCCCTTCTCGGCTGATAGAATGTGAATTATCCAGTTTTGGTCCGAGCTTTGGTACCTGTTCTAACAATAGGTTAAAGTGCTCCGCATATCAATCGCTCACCATCTTTTGCATGTTGATCGTAGAACGTAAAACGGCTAACATGTCTATCGAAATCTATGGTTTCATGATAGGGAGACTTGTTGGTGAAGCAAAACTGATGGACTCCTTCACGACGAGCGAAAAACTCAAACTTGTCAGTAGTCTTCGTCACAAAAAATATCATGAATCTGGTCACCGGAAGGTCCCTTCACCTGAAAATTTCGACGGCATTGTATGATCGCTATGATCCATATTACATACATGAACATAGGGTTTCGGTTTAGCTATGTATGCTATGAGCTATTTATCTTATCAATTCGGCCAGTAAATGCAGGAAAGATTACTTATGAATCCGAAACAGATAAAAATAAGAATTATAATACCCCATTACAATTCTTCCACAAACTATTTACAATCTGATTTAAAACAATGAATTCTCGAAAACAAAAAATTATACTTTTTAAAGAGATGGGTCAGAGAACAGAAGAAAAAAAGATCAAAACTTGCTTTACAAGCAAAAGGTTCCATGCCCTGTTTGGTTGCCTAGAAAGTGAAAGAAAATTTAGAAATAGCTTCAATATTTTTTTTTTTTTTTGAAAAAAAAAAGATATCATTAACTCTAAAGATTTTGGGAATGGAAGGGGTAGGAAAGAAAAAGACGAGCATCAAAACAACACCACAACACTTTCATTTGCTTACTAGTGTTATGATATTTGAGGAAATATGATACTTGGTGTTCGTATAGCCAAGTTGGTATAAAACTGGATCAATTAACGTATCACTTGGATAAAAATATGTAAGGCAGTTGTTAAGTAATAACCAATGTTCTTTATGGCTACACTTACATTATGAAGTTTATCATTCCATCTTTCAATTTGAGCAACTTATGGTATTGTGGTGAGACATGGTGCATGTGGTCCAATATCTTAGTGGATAAGGTGTTAAGTTTCTACCCATGCGTCCTGAGTTCGAAACTTTCCTCGCCATTATATTGATGTAATAGTTTTGAAATCTCTTACTCCCCTTAATAATAGTAAAACTAATAAAAAAAGAAGTGACATGGTATTCCAAGAGCAAGCCTTTGATTTGAGATAACATGTAGGGTTGGAAAATTTTCCCGAAAATCCCAAACCAAACAAAAAAAAATCTCAATCTCATATCAAAAATTTCTCAAACCAATAGTACCGAAATTTTTGGGATCCATACCAAACCAATCCCAAACCTTTCGGTATAGGAATCGGGATAACATATTCAATAGTTGGGAATCCCGAACTGAACCAAAAAATATATATATATATTTATTTCCATTACATACAAATTAAATATTGAATTTAAGTAGTTTGATAGTAGACTATATTATAAATATGAGTTTAAAATTAAGTAGTTTGAAACTTTGGAACATCAATTTGACTTGGTATGAATGAATTGGTATTTCAATTGGTATGAGGTAAAAAACCTAAATTTCAATTGATATGAAATTAGGGAACAAAATTTTAGGCCTAAAGCCCAAATTTTAGCATATAGTCAAAAATCTCAAATTTCAACCCAAAAGGCCAAAACCTAAAATCCAATCCCAATCTTTCCTGAAATACTGAAAATATTTGAAAAATCCTGAAAATTAGAAATACCGAAATTTTAGTTCATGATTAGTCTTCAAATTCCCGTCCTAAATAATTTTGATTTGGGATTCGGAATCCCATTTTCGGTTTGTAATTCCATACCGAACCAACCGTAATGACAGGGAGCTAGCTTCAACCTTGTTCTGCGTTGTCACTTTAATTAGGTTTCAAGAGTACCAAACTAAATGTGGCGCATGGATTAAGAATGGGCTTGATGTTGCTTTATGTCCCATGAGTTAGATATACAGGCCATCGCCAGTGCATTCCTACTAAAATTTGGGTCAACAAAATAGGTTGATTGCTCTTCAATAAGGAAGAGGATCCTCTTCTGAGCTTAGGATGAGAATCCTCCTGACCACGAAATTTGGACCGTTCAGATTTAATCCAACGGTTGCAATTATTATAACTTTTAGAAGGTCTCCATGTTTGGAGTCGTTGAATTAAATTTAAACGGTCCGGATTTCGTGGTCAGAAGGATCCTCATCATGAGCTCAGGAGAGGATCCTCTTCCATTCAAGAAAGCGAAAAGGATGACCCATCTCTAAGTTTAGGTTTCGGATTGGAGAATAGAACATATGACTTTGGGTTTGGAAAAAAAAATGCTCTCAATTATTTGAGTTTAAAATTATGCTCTCAATCATTTGAATTACAAGGTTACTACTAACGCAATTAGAATTTGACCTATATATCTAGTTTTCCCACCAAGAATTAAACAAAAAAAAAACTTTTTATCCAAAATGATCTTTGAGATTGGTATAACTTCTTACTTTAATCCATGAGATTTAGAATCGATGTGGTCTTTGAGTTTGACCGTCATCATTTCTTTGGTTATTTTGGGTAAAATCTCCATTAAATAAAGATCAAGATCACAAAAATACCTTAGTTTAATAAACAATGAACCAAAATGATACTGCAAAAATTGAGATATTTTTGTCATTTTACCTTATCAAACGGAGATTTTTCATGAAATAACTAAAATGATTGATTGTAGACAAATTCAAGAACCAACTCTATCATTTTAAGTCTCAAGGATCAATACAAAGAGTTATGTCAATCTCATAGATCATTTTGACTATCTTATTGTTTGGGTAAAATTCTAATTCAAAAATCATGATGAATCATTTATTATTCAAACCATTTATGCTTGGAAAATATTTATTAGGAGAACATTTAGAGGTCAACGGGCGTGGACGAGAAGGAATGGACAGAATGAAATGGGATGGAAAAGAGGTAAAACACCATTATCCATCCAAACCCCACATCACATCATCATATGCATTGGTCATTGCCTCATTGGTTTGACATTTTTAGCAAACAAACAACCAAAAGGCAAACTATTCCTTTCACAATTCACAATCTAACCAAACCCATCTCTTTCTCCCTTGGACGGTGCCACGTCATCACACTCACTTGCCCCTACACACTTGCTGACTGATTGCTTTAGGAGAAATTTTTTAGTTTTGACATGAACACGAATGGTACATCACGTGTTTTTATGTAAGTAGTGGAATAATTTTAATTTTTAAGTTATTAATTTTTTAACACATATAATACACTATTTTATAGAAACACGTGATACATCATCTCGTGTGACAGTGACATTCAAAAATCAACCAGCTGACCATTACAATTTTAAAATCACAAGGGTAAAATCGTCCGACGCGTACAATTCGTTATGCAGTTAAAAGACAGGCAAGGACAAGAGAGATATCCCACGGGATACTTCTTTCTCTCTCTCTCTCTCTCTCTCTCTCTCCTCTTTCGCGGACTGACCTTCTGATGTAATATTTGTCTTCAACCAGCTTTCGAATTTTCAAACCCGTCTCTCTCTAAAACAGTGTAGACCCTCTCTATCCGTTTCTAACGTCCAAGAAAACAAAAACCCGATTATATTTCAAACCCAAAGATCGGTTCGGTTGTTTTCCCCCTTTTTCTCTGTTTTTATTTTCCAGGAAAAAACACCGGCTTTACCGAGAAAGTTTGAATTTTTCTCGGGAATTCTGGCCCAACTTAGAGATTTTTCTTGATGGGTTTTGGTTCTTTGGTCGAGAATTTAAAAGGGTTTCGGCTTCGGAAGGAAATGAAGATCGGGGAAGATGGTCGGAGTTTGTCGTTGCGTGGATGATCCAAGTGGCGCTTTGGTTTCCGGACTCCGGTGATTTCTAGGGTTTATGGTGCGTAAATTTGTGGGGATTTGATTAGGTTTTTGGGTAAGCAACTCTCACATATTTGCAAGCTTAAATTTTTGTTCCTTTTTTTGTTCCAATTCGTCCGATGGCATGATGGTTTGATATTTTACTGAATAATTGTAAATAAATGTTGGAATTTTTAATTGTTTAGATTTCTTTTGAATTTGTTTTGATTTTTTTTTTCAAGACTTGAATTTTGTAAGGACTGTTTCGTTGTTAAAGATGTGTGTTGATGATTACATGGTCCCATTTTCTTGAAGAATTAAAATAATGTAATGATGTCTTATGATTATGTGAATGTTTATAAATTTAGTGGTGAATCTTTGAACTGGTTTCGGCGAAGCATCATTGCGGAGGCCTTTAGACTGTTTATGAAATCGAACTTTCTGGTATAAAATGTCAAATTGAAACTAGTTAATGAAAATTGATTCATCGTGTTGAAGGTGAATTGAAATCGCCCCATTCAGTTACGAATAATCGTGTGTGAATCCAATGCCGTTGATGAAACAATAAAGTTGGTGCGTCCATGGAAAATTTGTGGCCCTTTCTGAAATTAAAGAATGTTTCACCTATGGTGTGGACCGTCCTATACCTTGGCGTTGGTGAATTTTTAGAGCGCGAATGTTGTCAGAATTTTAGGTCGTTTGTATATTACTCTACTTTCTTTTTTATCCTTGTAACCATGTCCTGTGAGGCTGTTTGTCTTTCCGATACTGTTTGTATGAAATCTAATGAGCATTTGGTTGAATTTCATGTGAGTTGCTGCGAGATGTGGTGTTGGCAGCATTCAGCTATCCTCCTTTCTCCTTCCTCTAGTATATTTGTTAAAAACTTTATTTATCATTTTCAGCAAGCAGTCGAAGTTTAAGAAAATAGTAGACCAGTATGGTTGCAAAAAGTGCTACAAGTTCTCCTAGTCCTAAGGTGGAGGTGGGAGAGATCGACACCAGGGCACCTTTCCAATCTGTTAAAGATGCTGTTTCACTATTTGGTGAAGGTGCATTCTCGGGGGAGAAACCTGCCATTAAGAAGACAAAAGCTCATTCAGCAGAGGTATTTCTAATTCCTTTACCTTTCGGTTTAGGAACCACATTTATGTTGTATGTGCATTTTTGAAAAACTTCACATAGGTTCTCTTGAAGGAAGTTATTATTCGGATGTCGATAACTCATAATATGTCCACCTATCATGAGAATTTATTTTAGTAACGAGCTTCTTTTGAAGTAAGTTGTATATTTGTAGCTATGGATGTGAATGGTTTAGTCTTGCTTATGTGTAAATCATGCATTCTTTTGCTCCATTCGGTCTATAGATTAATTGAAATTCTTTGTTCTTGTGAGATGATTAACCATACAGAAGTTGTACTCGTTGTAATGCAACTGCTTGGTTAATGCATGCTCTTCTAGTATCCAAATTTATCTTGAGGTGATGTTGTTTACAAATTTTTGTTGTTTCGATGCAGAGGGTGCTAGCCAACGAGACACAGCTTCATCTGGCCCAAAAAGAACTGTACAAGTTGAAGGAACAACTGAAGAATGCTGAAACTACTAAAGCCCAAGCACTTGTGGAGCTTGAAAAATCCAAGGCAATTCTTGAGGATTTGTCAAACAAGGTGAAAGCCCTCAGTGAAAGTAAGGAATTTGCAATAAAGGCGACAGAAGCTGCAAAAAGTCAGGCAAAGCAACTTGAAGAAGCAAACTGTGGCAACCTTGCGGGAACTGATGGTGCTTGGAAACAAGACTTGGAATCTGCAAGAGCACAGTACATGAGTGTGATTACTGAACTTAATTCTGCAAAGCAAAAGTTACAGAAAATCCGTCAAGACTGTGATGCATCCTTGGAAGCAAAAGCTGCTGCCATCAAGCAGGTAGCAGAAGCTGAAGATGCAGCCAAGGCCAATGTGGAGAGGGTTAATGAGATCTCGATGGAAATTTCGGCTGTACAAGAATCAATTGGGGAAGTGAAGCTCGCGTCTATGGAAGCCCAGCAGGAGCAAGCAAAGATATTTGCTGAAAAGGATGTTTTGAGGCAGTCCTATAAAGGTACACTGGAAGAGTCAGAAAAGAAATTGCTTTCTCTGAAAAAAGAGTTTGATCCAGAACTTTCTAGAAATCTTGAAGCACAACTTTCTGAAACTTTGAATGAAGTTGGAGCATTGCAAAAGCAAATGGAGAATGCAAGGGCTTCGGATTTAGATTCTCTCAGAAGTGTCACTTTGGAGATAGATGATGCTAAGGAATCACTGAATAAAGTAGCCGAAGAAGAAAGCAGCCTCAGAAACTTAGTTGAAGCCCTCAAGGTGGAGCTTGAGAATGTGAGGAAAGAGCATGTTGAACTGAAGGAGAAGGAAGCAGAAACAGAATCGCTTGCTGGGAATTTACATGTCAAACTGCGGAAAACTAAGTCTGAGCTTGAAGCATGCCTGGCAGAAGAATCTAAAGCAAGAGGTGCTTCCAATGAAATGATAGCCGCACTAAACCAGCTATCTTCAGAAACCGAGAATGCAAGACGAGAAGCAGAAGAGATGAAGATAAAAGCAGAGGAGTTGAAGAAGGAAGCAGAAACCACTAAACTTGCTGTAAAAGAAGCAGAAAAGAAGCTGAGACTTGCCTTGGTAGAAGCCGAAGAGGCTAAAGCCGCAGAAGAAAGGGCCCTTGAACAGATTAGAGTTCTATCTGAGAGAACAAATGCTGCTAGGGCATCAATTTCCGAGTCTGGTGCCAAGATCACTATATCAAAGGATGAGTATGAGTCTTTGAGCCGAAAGGTTGAGGAGTATGATACGTTAGCAGAAATGAAAGTTGCTGCTGCCATGGCTCAGGTGGAAGCTGTGAAGGCTAGTGAAAACGAGGCCTTGAAGAGGTTAGAGGCAACCCAGAAGGAAATGGAGGAAATGAAGGCTGCAACTGAGGAGACCAAAAAGAGGGCAGAAATGGCTGAAGCCGCGAAAAGGGCAGTGGAAGGAGAGCTCCGAAGGTGGCGAGAAAGGGAGCAGAAGAAAGCAGCTGATGCTGCACTGCGGATACTGGCAGAAACAGAGACGTCAGTGGAATCATCCCCACGACATTACAGAATTCAAAAGCAGAACCCTCAAACGAAAACTGTTGAGGCCCGGAAGTTGAACAAAGATAATACATCCATTACGAAAAAGACTCTCTTGCCTACTCTTAGCGGCATGTTCAACAGAAAAAAGAACCAGGTCGAGGGCGGCTCCCCCTCTTATCTCCCTGGGGAGAAACCCTTTTGATGTTTGCGTTTGCCACACCTGTGTCGAATTATGAACAAGTTTGGTTGGGTCGGCATTTAGTGAAAAGTCTATGATCCTAGTATGTTTGGGGAGAAAGAGAAAAAAGAGGGATGTGAGATTAATGAGATTTGGATGTAACTCCAGGGAAGGTGTGATTTTGTATATTGAGACGAACAATTCTCGGATAATCGGTTGAAGATTTTCTGTAGAAATGAAGTGTCTAGTATTTATAGCCTTTCGCCTTCATCATATTCGTGTTGGCTGCAGCTTTTGGTCCACTAAGTACAACCACCTAAAACCGCTACTACACAGGTTTACAACACAAATACTGAAATCACTCTGGTTCTTAACTTCTCTTGCTTTTACGGCACAATTATGTACATCACACTTCTACTTATGACACGTTTACTTGTCTTAAATATGCTTTAGAATTACTCTGATTCTTGACTTTCTCTAAGTATACTTGGTACTGAAAAGTAAAATGATTTCGATTATTGACTTCTCCCGCTTTTGCTTGAAAGTTATGTGCACATTACGTCTTATCTTGGTATGCTTACTTGTAAAGTCACAATTATGACTTTTCTTACGTTTAACCCATAAAAAATAAAAGAATTACGTAAATTTCATTGCAGAATCCGTTATGCAACAAGTAAAATCAGTAGCTAAATTGATTAAGTAGAGTAGATAGTAGTTGATCTCACACTCATTTTCTCATTCCCCACTCCTCTGATTCCTTGTTCCAAACAAGTAAACATTTTCTACTTATTCAAATCTAAATCTTTAGGCTTCTTATATATAAAAATATATATACACATACACGTACCTCAAAGGGAAGACACTCCAAGCAAAATGCACGTGTCGTAATTGCCCATTCGGTAGACCGAAGTGTCTCACTCCCCCACTCTCCACTTCCCATTGCACTGGAAAATCAAAGCTCAACCCAAATCGGACCCAACTCGGTTTCCACTCGGACTCGACTCAGTCTCCAATCCCATGGGGAGTGCCAGAGACCGAGACGACTCACTCGCATTCACCAACCCATCCACCTCCTCCTCCCCAATCGTTATCTCCGACCCGCTTGAAAGCTTCCTCTCCGACCCCAATTCCCACATCGGTAGCGCATCCGGGAGCTTCCAGAACGATGGCTTGCTCGCCGACACCAGCGGGAGCAGCAGCGACGCCGAGTTCGGGTTCAACCGCCCCGAGTTCCGGACGAGCCAACTCGCCGGGACGGTGGAGTTTTACCAAAGACATGTGTTTTTGTGCTACAAGAACCCGCAGGTTTGGCCGCCGAGGATCGAGGCCGCCGAGTTTGATCGGCTACCTCGGTTGCTCTACGCCGCCGTCATGGCTAGGAGGGGCGATATGAAGAAAGAGGTATGCTTTTTGTTTTTTCGCTTTGTGATTTGATGGCGGTTGGTGCTTAATTTGGTGAAAAATCTAAGTCTTTTTAGGAATGAATTGGATTGACAATTGGTGGTATTTCGGTTTTTTTATCGAATTCGAATTCGCTTGTTGAAATGGGTTTTGGTTGCTTTGGGGATTGCTTGTTCTTTAAGTAGTGATTTCAAGGTGTGTGACTTAGGCCTCGTTTGAATGTGTTTTAAAATGACTGAAAATGCTTTTAGAGAAAATGTTTTTGGGTTTCAAAAGCACTTTAAGTGCTTATTACAAGAAGCACTAGTTATGTGCTTCTTCCAAGAAGCACTTTAAGTGCTTTTCCAAGATTTACCAACATTTTTACTAAGGATTGTTTCCAAAAATATTTTCACCAAAAGAACTTTCAGTCATGTTAAAAGCACATCCAAACGAGCTTTTAGTGGGTTGTATATGAATTCTGATCACTCAAGTGGATTGCTTGTGTTTAAGTTCTGTATGATTTGGTAGGTTTCCGCTCTCGGGTTTAATGCGGGTTGCTTTTGAATGTGGCGAGTGGAAATGGATCTTGGTTGCATGTTATGTTTGCTTGTAATCTAAGTTTTGATTTAGAAGCATGTGATTTAGTGTCTAGCTTGAACATGAAGGGGGTAACTTTTGCTTTTAGTGTTGTTCAGTGGGTTTTGTTTTTGGTATCCTTTTGGAGTAATTTCGGAATCTCATGGTGTAGAATTTGGAGAATTCTAAATTGGGTAGTGTTAAAGGGGTTGGGATATGGCTAAACTTGAGGTTAATTGATGGGGTATTTGCTGTGTACTTGTGGGTGCAGGATTTAGTTTGGGAAGGTGGAATAATGTGAACAATATGATTTCAGAAATAAACTAAACTGAATAAGCCCTTGGCATTGTACAACACAGTACGAGAAGCTGGAGATTGTGTATATAACAAAGTTCTATGGTATCGAATGATTTGACATATAACAGGACAATCATATTTACATATGACGATTATGGGAATCGTGTGGTGGTGGAAATTATTTATTTTTCATGCTATTTCTGCTACACAACCATTCTCTACGCATTTTTTACGATGAATGGGATGAAATGAGTATCCACTTGCAGATAAGTTACGTAGGCAGGGAAACGTGATATTGGTGATTCCTTGGGGGCGGTTGTTTACTGTTCATTGTTAGCAGTTGGATGTATTAGCTTTTTTGGTAAGTGGATGTAATAACTCTTTTGTGTCTTTCCTCTTCTAGACCCGCTTAACAATATGTGAAGGGCATGATGGAACTGAAACATCAAATGGCGATGTATTAATTTTCCCCGACATGATCCGATACAGGTAAGCTACAAGTTCCGTTGGGATTTCCTTTCGATACTTTCTTGATTCCCCTTAAAATTTGATGCTAACATAAACCTAACGATGAAATGCAGGAGATTGACACATTTTGATGTTGATACATTCGTTGAAGAAGTTCTTGTGAAGGATGGTGAATGGCAACCTGGAACTCCTGAAACTCTGAAGGGTTCATATGTTTTTGTATGTTCTCATGGGTCCAGGGATCGCCGTTGTGGAGTTTGTGGTCCTCCATTGGTCACTAGGTTCAGAGAAGAGATAGAATTACATGGTTTTCAAGGTAAAGTGTCTGTTAGTCCATGTTCACACATTGGGGGGCATAAGTATGCTGGAAATATTATCATATATGGATCAAATTGCAACAGAGAAGTCTCTGGCCACTGGTAAGGAGATTTGTTATTCTCTTAATTTGTATTAGTTTTGGCACTCTTTTCTGTTATTATTGCTATAAGGTATATCTTTTCACTCTTTTCCGATTCTTTTAATTGGTTAATGATATTGGCAATCTGATTGTATTTCTGATAGGTATGGATATGTTGCTCCAGAAGACGTAACTGTATTGCTTGAACAGCATGTCGGGAAAGGAGAAATTGTAGACTGGCTATGGAGGTAATCCGTTTAAATTAATTCATAGGCTGGCCTTGAAGCAATTTTCACATATCTATGCTTGCTCTATCAGTGAAACACTGTTTAGCTGTAAATTGGTCTTAGAGGAAGGCCTCTTTTGCCAGCAGTCGGAGTGGTTGGCTATGCAAATTTATTCTGATTGGCGCAGGAAGTTGAAAATATAGACGAAATAGTTGGTTCAAGTTCAACCCTCAAAATTAGAAGTAGATTATTTTCTAGAAGTTGTTTGAGATGAATTGTTCCTAGTGTGTGCATGCATTGTGTAACTGTGATTACTGACGGAATCTATGGTTTGATTTCAGGGGTCAGATGGGTTTATCAGAAGAACAGCAGAAGGAATCTCAAGAACAAAGGCTCCAGCTTAACGGCGAGAGAGATGTGGGAAAAACCACTACAGAGTTGACACAACCAAAGGATAGGGGGAATGCTAGTGTATGTAGATCTCAGGTTGAGAACGGGGGCTTTTGCCAGGAAAATGGAAAGTCTTGCTGTCAGAATGCTATGATAGATAGTCCCGACTTGAATGAGATTGCAGCGAAGGCAACAGCTGAAAAGAAAAAAAGCAGCAGGAAACTACTTTCACGAAAGAATAGTGGCAAAGGGGCATCCACGCGCAAGGTTTGCGCAATGCCAACATGGTTTCAGAGCTGGGAGCGTGAAGATACGTATGCAGCTTTAGCTGTTGTTTGTGCTGCAGTGTCAGTTGCCGTTGCTTACAAGTGCTACAAACAGTTGAGCTGAAACGGCGGATCCAATCAGTGTTGTTTGATCATGTTACAGGTTATTGTCAACCCCTCTTTTCCTCGAAACGTTAGTTTTCGCTTCCAGTTCTAACCGTGAGGCCCCTACCGAATGATCTGTGATGTGCTTACAGAAAGCGAAAGGGTTTGGATACGTTTGTGCATATGTATAAGAACGCGCAGGCAGGATAATTGAATTTTCTTTGGTTTGGATATAATTTGTATTTGTGCATGTATATATCAACACTTTCGGTATATTTTGGATGCTCATCAATCTTAATTGGAAGCAAAGCATTTTCACTACTTATTATTGAGTTTTTTAATTTCTAGTTTAAGAATTCAACAAAAAATACGTTACAACAAATAACAACAAAGCTTTATTCCACTAAGTGGGGTTGGCGGTATGAATCTTAGAACGTCATTGCACTTAGTTCTGTGCCACGTCTTCCGTTAGATCCGAGTACTCCAAGTCTTTTCTTAGTCTTTGTTCAAGTCTTCATAGATTTTCCTCTACCCTTTCGACCCTAAACTTGTCTCGTAATCACATCTTCTAATCGAAGCGTCTATAAGGCTTCGTTTCACAAAAAATACGTTAATGACACAAAAAATATGCGTTAACATTTCCCTTGCTGCGCATGTAAATTATCTTGGGAAAACTCGAGAATTGCATTTTTCACAAAAAATGTGGACAATTTGTCACGGTTTTTTAATTGTTACCAAAATTGTGTTAAAACCATGACAAAACGTATTTTCGTGCACTTTGGTCGGACCATAAGCATCCTTTAGTTAATGCAAAATATTTGTTCATTAAGATCTTGTGCAAATTCAACAATCGCATATTCATAAAACCTATTTTTGCAGCATTTT
The DNA here is from genome assembly GCA_963082935.1 of Malus x robusta. Lineage (NCBI taxonomy): Eukaryota > Viridiplantae > Streptophyta > Magnoliopsida > Rosales > Rosaceae > Malus > Malus x robusta. The sequence goes on along the minus strand of OY720329.1, from coordinate 38,442,378 downwards.
AGTCATTACTATGACGCCGAGTCTTGTAGCGTGAACTTATAACTAAGTAATGCGTTAAAGTAATTGGTTATATGATAGATGAGTCAAGTGGGTGAGTATTTCATTGTCACCTTATTTTGAGGTCAAATTAAGCACGCCCTAAGCTCTCAACTTAGTAGGGTATGCCCCACTTCCAACTGGCGGGTAACAAATCATCTTGTGTAATAGAAAAAACAAAATACTATAACACATTTTCGTAACCCGTCATAGGATCTATTACAAAAACTCGGGTTTTAATCGGTTTTGCAAAGTTTTACAAAAACCGTCATACAATATATTAGCTTGTATTAAAACATTTGCTTCGCTCGTTAAGATCTTGAGCAAATTCAACAATCGCATATTCATAAAACCTATTTTTGCAGCAGTTTAGTCATTACTATAACGCTGAGTCTTGTAGCGTGAACTTGTAACTAAGCAATACGTTAAAGTAATTGATTATATGACGGATGAGTCAAGTAGGTGAGTATTTCATTGTCACCTCATTTTGAGGTCAAATTAAGCACGTCCTAAGCTCTCAACTTAGTAGGATATGCCCCGCTCTCGACAGGTAGGTGACAAATCACCTTGTGTAATAGAAATAACAAAATACCGTAACACATTTTCGTAACCCGTCATAGGATCTACTACTAAAACTCGGGTTTTAATCGGTTTTGCAAAGTTCTACAAAAACCGTCATACAATCTATTAACTTGTATTAAAAAAACCTGCATCGAGCTGATGCAAGGATTACACTAATACATAGAAATTAATTTTAGAACAACATTCATTCCTGCATCATGGCAATGGAAGAGTGTCGGGTACATTGGCATGTAGAAGGATAAGATGCTAAGAAATTGCTATAAAAATTTCAGGCACCATGAACTCTTAGGCCACTTAGTGACTTGGTGAGACCATTTTGATTTTGATTTCCGAACTTGTGGAACTCAGATTCTATTTTCCTTGCAATCTCGGCGCCTTCTGGGGCAGCTTCCGGGAAATTAACATGGAAGGATCCCTGCTTGATTGGTGCAATGGACTCCCTCAAGAGGGCTTGTTGCTTGACGAAATTGTAGAGCTCTTGATGGAATGGATGGTCCAAGGAGAAACAATTGTTAGTGTGTCCGTTGTCAGAATGCCGAGATGACCCGGATCCCTCTTTTCTACAAAAATGTGGGAGGGATGCATAATCCATGATCTGCATAACACAGATGAGCAAAACACAGATGAACATATGCAGCCGGAAAAGAACGAGATTTTTGCCCTATACTTGAAGGGAGTTCGAAACTTGGCAAAAATTACGTAGGAAACAAGACTAAAATAAGTTATAAGAACATGCTTACTTTCAGTAATTCGTCTCTGCCACAACCCTGAAGAACCTGGATTTTCTTCCTTGTTCTTTCTTGCAAAAGAGGCTTTACCACCTGTCAAGAGTTCACATTAGGACTTTCTGTCTCAAGATCGAATACCCACCAAATACTTTTCCCCTGTTTTCTGACACGTAATTTCATAGTGCGAGTTGTTATGACACAAACCTTCCAACATGCCGAAAATATGTATGGCACATTGACAATATAGTATGTATCCGTCTTCTCTGGATAGTTTAAGTCGTCTATTGTAGAGATAACAGTCAATAGCTGCATCAACAGATCATACCAAGTATCAATCTCATGGATCCTCAGAAAAAGAATTAAACAAGTCGAGCCAATTATGTGCAAATACGGATACTCTTAAAAATATGTAAAATGAAAAACAAAAGGCAAACAAACAGAGGCTCGTGCTAATAGCAAGAGATACCTTTATCTGGTTAAGTGCTGAGAGCCTTAAACCAGTCATATCCAAAACCTTCACACACGTCCCAATATATTGTCCATACTTCTTTGTTGCGGAAGGCTACAACAGAAGGTGGGAAAATCAGGCTCCTAATAGAGTTACCTGTTAGAAAATGAAATTAAACATTCTCAAGCACTCACCAACACAACACGATCTCTGTACTCATTCATTTGGATGTGAGACTGGACATAGTAATTTACCTACAATGACAATGAATCAAAGCATTAAATATTACCGCGAGAATAATAATATAACATAAGGTCATACACACATGCACCTCACTCTTTGTTTTAAGAAAATACACATTGGTACATAAAGCCCCAGTATTTTAGAAAGTTATGAATCTCTGTATATGCATGTTAAATGCACAACCAATGTTATATCATCTCAAAACTCCATGGTATACTTGATGACTCATTTTCTTAGCATTGGAAGTCTCAGTACCAGCTAAGTTAAGTATAGAGTATTATGCCCATAAATTCTAGTGCCCTCTCTCATGTCAGACGACTCAGACGTATTATGCATTTCCAATGTGTAAGCAAGCACAAATATGGCCCACAGCTTAAAGCAGAACATAACTTATATGATTTCCTGTTCATGGTTTCCATCATTACATATCAAAACCAGAAATATAAAGCTATCTATGCCGAAGAAGATTAAACAGAACAAATAATATCATCCTTACAGAAGCTTTGTCAAATGTGCTTTGCCCGACACCAACAGCAATGACAGGAAGACCCTGGAAAAAGAAATCAATATGGCAATGAGATTTAATAATAAGTTTGAAATTAAAAATAAAGGAGCATGAGGAAGCAAAAGTTAATCATGTTTTGCAGTCGAAATAAGAAAGATTCAAGACTACCTCTTTTGAGTAACCTGACAACCCCACAAGCTGAGAATCTCGCACTGCTCTGTACAAATCAGTTGGGATGATTGGTTTCTGCATACAGAAAATAAATGCTTTGTCACCTCATTATATCCACTTTTCCAACATGGTTCACATATCAAACATCTCCACTTATTAAACCAGAAACACATGAATATCAAGAGGGAGAATGAAACTAAAACAACTTCAACATTTATTTCAAATCTCCATTAATTTTGTATCTAACTGGGATGCACTTTCCCCACTAGCAAATGATAAAATTCTTCGTAATGAACGCCTTAATCTAGAAGTGCTAATCTGCTGAGAAATAATGATTGGTCAGGAATATGAGCTCTTTGGAGTTAATGACAGGACAGCATAAAATTTCAAAGATACTTCAATGTTATTACACCTCGCTTTCATGCTTCCACTTGTATGTCAATAATTAGCATATGAATCAGATTTGCCACAAAAGCTATTACCTTGCCTATACGAAATGTTGAGATCCAAGATTACCGTAGATATATGCTTCGAGGTTAATAGAAAGAATATTGGAATTTGGAACAGAATTTAGAATAATCTAACACCATGATAATGGTACTATATTCTTCCCTTGTACTTCAAGGCAGTCAGCCGTGGACATCTCCACTATTATCAATGGAACACAAACAGTTTTCAGCAATCACTCTTTTCAGTTGTTACCATTAAAACCTTCCAAGTTTAAATTCCGAACTTTTTAGGAAGTAATAAATTAATCAAGGCTTTATTGGCACTTAGTTCTAGATAAGGGTCGTACCCAGTGCACAAGGCTCCCGCTTTACGCAGGGTTTGGGAGAGGTGAATAAAAAAAATTCTATATGCATCCTTTCACAAAACATTTTTGCTTTGCCTAACACAACATATTAAACAGACAAGTATCGAGAATTACATGTGATCGGTAACAAGATATCATGTTTATTTATTAATTTCTCATTGAGAAAACTCACCGCCAATATATTGTCGATTTCGCTGTCCATCCTCCATTGTAAACAATCAAGCAACTGGAACAGTTTAGGCATTATTAGGAAAGCATTATAAGCAAAAGATGAACAGCTTGAGATCATAAAACCTGAAACCGTATACCTATATTTAGTAAACTGAATGAATCTAACCATTTTATGGGCTTTTCCAACATTCATGTCCCGAGCTTTAAGAAAACGCATTAATGTCTCATTTGGATACCCTTGGTGCACATTCTGTAGATCAAGAGGCACCGATTGAATCTTGAGTTAAATTTCATTTATGCAAATCATAAACCACAAAAGAAAAGGACAATATTATCCACTCAGTTCAAGAATTTGAGGCAAAATAAAATAATCCTCAAAATCATGCTACATTTCCTCAAAACTTTGCCAAATAGTTTAGCATGGCCAATGCCATCTCTCTGATTTTCCTTTTGCTTTCGTTTTCTCCATCTTCTTTTTTTTTTTTTTCTTTTTGTTTGGATCCCTCTGCCTCTCTCTCAGATGCAACAAAAGACATTCTTCAGCTGAGTAGTCGAAAAAATTCAGAAAGTAAAAACACTATTCCCCTCCCCCTCCTTCCTCCTCAACCAATACTTTCCACAACAAAGGGCTTCTTGATGCATTGCCAATATAAATGCAACAAGTACATCATGCCCAATTATTTGCAATAAGGTACCGACACCAGCAGAATACCGCAGAAATTGTTGTTCAGCAATACAGAGCATAAACCTGACACTATATTTGCATAAAGATTCCATCTTTAATAAAGCCCAGTATGAAGATCCCATGAAAGACTCACGCTTTCCTCTTGCTAAGAGCAAAATATGAAGTTTCATCCCCCCAAAAGACGAACAAGATTAGATTGATTAAGTAATACTCAATAAGCTACCGACATTCTCCTAGTAACCAGTGATTAAGATCACCACACAGATGAACTTCCGTGGCAATAATATAATTTTACAAATGGATTCACCAAGCCTAAAAGACACCAAAAACCCTAAAATGCACGACATCAGAGACTCAGATCACATCCAAAAAACTGACTTATGACCTAAACAGTAAGCTACATAACTAAATTGTGGTAAAAAAAATTACCACAATTTAGTAAATTTAGTAAATTGAGTAAAGGGTTTTGATCTCTAATGCTGCAAAAAATTTAAGAACTCCAAATCATTTTCTTGTTCAAACTTTTTTCCCAGTATCCAAACACAGAACAGATCGAGCAAAATTAAAAGAAGAAATTATCCAACCTCAAATGTATTCTTCAGTGGCTCGTCAACTGTAAACTCAAAGCAAAAAAATATGAAAATTAGCAAAATAATAGATGAAATGAGAGAACTAAGCAGATTTGCAAGTGGGTTTAAAAAGCTCACCTTCTTCCATTAACAATCGAAACTGCTTGATAGCCTCTTGATTGGCAACACCCATTTTCTCTTTACAGTGATGTAAACGAAAAAAGGCCGCAAATTTAGTTCAAGCTTGTGAAAAACAAAACTGGGTTGGCTTTCAGTCTGATTCTCTCTCCCTCTCTCCCTCTCTCCCTCCCCTCACTTTTTCAGTGCTCTAGATTACAAAAACTTATACTGATTCACCAAAATCTAGGGAGAAAGAAAGAGAGAAGCTTAAGGGTGGGGTAAACTTACAGAGAGGGAGAGAGAGGTGGCCTGTCCTTTTTCTAAATCTAGTGCTTTTCTTAGCACCTTCATTAAGAGGTTTTTTTATGTGTCAAAATCACGTTCTGCCATGCTAATTGTAACGCAATTGATTAAATTTTAAAAATAAAATTTTCAATCCAATTGTATTACTATTTAAATTAGCTTCTGTCATAGTAAAATATTTTAAAGCATTTGATGAAAGGAGGCAGATTCTATGCCTCTCATTTCTTGTGTCCTCCTATTTGTGTAGTCACAGTTAAGGCACATTAATATTTTTTATTACTATTTATTTTTATCTTATTATCTTTATAAAAATAATATAAAATATTGACGTGACTAATTATGATCACACAAAATAAGAGGATACGGAAAGTAGAAAGTCAGGGAATCTACCTCTTGATGAAACGTTTTATGTATATACACAACTTTATTAAAATGAGTGGTTAAAAATAGAAAAGAATGTGAAAAGGACGCCGCATCTAAACCAACAACAGTCGTTTGGTATCTTCATTTTTCAACACATTTGTTTTTTTCTACACTTTTTTGTTTCTTTTGATACCATATGAAATTTGTTCATTTGATCCAACGGTTCTAATTCATTGTTGATTGGGAACTCATATTCTTACAATAAGTTTTTAGAGGGATTAAATAGCAAAATTTAATACTATTTTAATTTTGATGGGATTCGTTGATTCGACTTAGGTGTAACGTATTATTCGATTTATAAATGAAAGAGAAAGAGAAAATTAGAGCATTTGTCAACGACCGCTGATATAATTAGAAATTTCATCCTTGAACTATAAATTCATGAGGTTTAGTCTCTAAATTTAACAAAAATGGGTTTGAATAAATGAAATCCCCAACAACTTCATCTCTTAGTCATAAATTTCATGAATGAAGGCATATATAACAAGGTGCCAACTACTTGGTTCTGGTAGTAGGTCTAGTAGGCCAAGAGGTTTTAGACAAAACTTTTTGTTTCTTTCAGCATCATGCTAATGAGAAATTTTTTTAGATGCTAGAAATACGGTCTGATATACTAAATGTCATTATACAAGTAATTGTAATTTTTGTTTTTCAAGTTTCCAAGCAATTGCATTATTACAATTGGTGCATCAGCTGTGTTTCGACATATTGATCAATCTCCCCCTGCTAACCACTTAACTATTTGACAATCCTAACAAAACAAAGTGTACACACAGTGTTTACATCTTGGCATGATCATCTTCTTTCCCTTCACAAAGTCATGCAATTGTAAACATTAGAGGATTTGAATTCCTAGTTGAAGGTCTAAGAATATTTGTGCACCACAATTAATTGTGTAGGATTTATTTGAATTTTAAATTTGTGAATTTATAAGATTATTACTCAACGATAGAATTAGGAATTTATCTTTCAATTGAAGGGACTAACAAAAAAAATATAAAGATGAAGTAGTTTCCTTTTTCATGTTAAACTATAAAATCGAAATGCAAATTAATTGTAGCCTATGAATATATATGTATGATAAACTTGAAAATTACAAAAAACAAGTTTACAACCATCAATTTATGAATTAAACGGTCGATCAATTTAATTATCTAGAAACGGAAATTAGAGAATGAAAACATATAAGGAATTTACAAGATTATTACTTAGCGATGAAATTAGGAATTTATCATTCAATTGAAGGGATTAACAAAAAAATATAAGGAAAACTAATGAAAATTGCTTGAAAACTTTGAGTTTTAACGACAAAGACAAAATAAAGGGTAAAGTGAATAGTATCATGATTGACTTTTTAGTGTAAAAATGTAGTTTTTCATTGAAGTGAACAGTATCGAAAACTTTTCGTTAAAGTTTCCAAAAATATAATGATGAAGTAGTTTTCTTTTTCATATATGTTAAACTATAAAATCGAAATGCAAATTAATTGTAGCCTATGAATATATAGGTACGATAAACTCGAAAATTACAAAAACAAGTTTACAACCATCAATTTATGAATTAATTATCTAGAAACGAAAATTAGAGAATGATAACAAAACTAAAAATAAAGAATCTAGATGCCCGTTTTGTAACTATTTTGTTTAGCTCTTAGTTTTCATTTATTTTTATTTTTTTTTGGTCAGAGATAAAAGGAAAAGCATGCAAAAATCTAGAGATGAAGAATGATCGAAGAAATATAATGGGAGAGATGCAGAAGAAATGTGTATGGAATGACATCAACTTAAAATTGAAAACCAAACGAATTAAAGTTGTTTCGCTTTCAAGTTTTATTTTATACATTAGTAATTTTTTTTTATCCTTCCTCCCACCTCCCCTTCCCTCCACCTTCTCCGAATCTCCATCCCTCATTTCTCTCGTATACTTTCGTTTCACTTTAACACAAAAAATAAACTAAAACTAAAATAATTATCAAACGAGACCTTAAGGTTGAATCTGATATTTTCTTTGTAAAATCCTCAAATTGAAACTTGCAACATGAGTCCTCTTAACTTCCATACAGTCATACTCTTAATATATACAGTCATCTAAGTTCGGATTGTTGAAATTTGATCTGGTGTGGGTTCCCCATCATTTGACTTATTAATCCTATTTCCTTATTGACTCAACATGCATTTATTATAATTAAACTTGTGCACGTTTAGCAAATTGTTAAAGTCTGGCATGCTTGCAGTATATATATTTCTTGTGTTGACGAATTTCACCCTTTGAATGGTAAAACCAGAAACGTAATATTACATATAGCATATAATTATACAAGAATTCATGTTGCGGTAAATTGAAAGCAAAAGAAGCGAAAAATTATAATAAATACTTAGATTTGACAAAATCAATTTGAATTGAACCTTCAATTTATAATTTATTATCATTTAAGTAAATTATTACTTTTTGTGTGAAACCAATTTTTTTCTAATACAAGAGGAATACCTTAACTACTAGAGTTGTCTTAGATTACCGCTTGAGAAATCTTAGAATTGTATGTATTTCTCTAAATTAGATTGTGAAAATTTTTTCATGCTCAAATTATTATTTTGCTTAAAGATAATCTTTTATTGAAATCAAAGTCTAACACTTATAGACTCGTTTGAAAGTGCTTTTAAAATGTCTAAAACATTTTTGGTGAAATTTGATTTTAAGTGTGTTTTTGAAAGAAGTTGCTTCTTGGAGGAAGCACTTCGAACTGGTTTGACATTGCTGAAATTATTTTAAAAGCAGCTCTTTCAAAAAGATAGGGCTAAAACTGTATTTGGCAAATGAAAAAAAAAAAGTTTTTTTGTCAAAATCATGAGTTCAAAATAGCAGACATCACCTTTTTTTCACAATACAACAACCCCAAACTAGCCTTCAAGTGTTTTTTCAAGATTCACTTAGATTTTTACTAAGGATTGGCTTTTTAAAATATTTGTACTAAAAACGTTTTCAGTCATTTTAAAAACACTTTCCACACGAGTTGACATTAACAGTTTTAAAATGTAAAATCATCTTTTAAGGGATATAGTCAAGTTAACATTTATGAAGATTTCAAAAAGATATTTTAAAATTGTTTCATATTTTAATTGTACTACAACCCCTTAAAACTTCAGACACATGTATGAAATAAGTCGTTGACCCTTTAGTCCTCTCTTTCCTCTTTAAGAAATGAAAATCCGAAGTAGTGGTCATTTGGTAAATTACTAAATGTTATTGCGTTTTTCTTTGAATTACATCTGTGATTTGATTATCCTCTCAGAAATATGTTGCAGTTCTTCTCGTATTCAACCACATCCCCACTCAACCCAATTCTCCCCTCATTGGAGATCATGGACTCTTTCGGTTAAATTTTGCTTATACTGCAGATGTGCGCGAATTTAGTTTCAACACAATCATTAGTATTTTTCTAATTATTGAAATCCAACATGCGCACATATGGAGTGCTGGTAGGATACTGCCCCTTGACGAAGCGGCCATGTGAGGACATGAAAGAGGACTCTGAGTTAAGTTTGGCTGCCTCTTGGACCTCTTGTTGGGATGCTTGGTAAATATATTATATTTATTAAATTTAAATTAAATTAAAGAGGCCTCCGAGGCCTCTGAGGTAAGTTTGGCTGCCTCTTGGACCTCTTGTTGGGTTGCTTGGTAAATATATTATATTTATTAAATTTAAATTAAATTAAATTTTTTAAAAATTGATATCAAGGTGCTATTTTTGACCAAAATCCTCTATATCCATTTATTTGTAAAGTCATCTCCAACCGAAGGTTGGCCAGAAGACTCATTTTAGCCCTTCTGGCCCTCTAAGATATTAATATTTTAATGAACAATACATGACCATATTTGCCTCAATCTCCAACTGAAAGCCAAAGGGCCATAAGGCTTGTAAGATCCCACATCACCTAGGGGAGTGATCCTTATATGTATATTCACATCCCTACCTAGCACGAGACATTTTGAGAGCTCACTGACTTCGGATTCCATTGGAACTCCGAAGTTAAGCGGGTTCGCGCGAGAGCTACCTCATGATGGGTGACCCACTGAGAAGTTCTCGTGTGAATTCCCAGAAACAAAACCGTGAAGGTGTGGTCAGGGCCCAAAACGGACAATATCGTGCTATGGTGGAGTTGAGCTCGAGATGTGATGAGGGTTTGGGCCAGGATGTGACAATTTGGTTTCAGAGCCTAACTCTGGTTGTGGTGTGCCGACAATGACGTTGGGCCCCTAAGGGGGGTGGATTGTAAGATCTCACATCACCCAGAGGAGTGATCCTTATATGTATATTTTCATCCCTAACTAGCACGAGGCATTTTGGGAGCTCACTGACTTCGGGTTCCAATTTCCATGTATGCATTTCTATTAGTAAAACATGCATTTTAGAAGGGGTCCACTCACAGATACTTAGCCGCCGAAGAGCCACGCAAACTAGCAACCATGGAAACGTCACAAATATTGCCCCTAAGCACATAAATGATCCAATTAATAAAACTTTATTATAACAATTATGTTCTATGAGACGATTTGAGATAACATGTGTTGTACCATATATTAGGCCTTAATATTTGGGCTTATATTTGGGCTTCATAACTAAGCCCGTGATTTATATAAGAGGGAAGTGAACCCTTACTCTATAAAAGGGATCCTTATCACCATCACTTGGGGGGACTGAACGAGAGAGGAAACAGACAGAGAGGCAGAGAATAATACAGAGAGCAAATACTAAACCTCTATAGCCTCCATGCATACTGTAACCTTTATCAACATTTATCGACATCGGTGTGGACGTAGCCCAACTTGAGGTGAACCACGATATATCTTTGTGTTCTCGTGCATTTGTGTGATTCACAGTTGGATTTACGTTGGTCCAAGATCGACCCGATTTTGTGCATCAACAACATGCTTATTGAGGCTAGTTTGAATTATTACTGTTTTTCCTATAACCCATGTTCTTATAGAATATCTGATGGATGACGATATGATATTTAGAACATGTTTCGAACACCTCTTTATAGTATAGATGATGGATGACTTTATACTATGAAATTGTTTTTCAATATATATATGTTCAATGGTTTTGTATTTACCTAGTGGTCTTTTCCGCTATGGGACGTAGGGATAGATTCCGGTCCGTCTCGGGCGACGGTTTGGTGTTGGCATAGGGCCTGGAATGTGTTTCCTTTGACTATTAACACAGGGACAGGGAGCCGACATGAGGCTTAAAACGTATTTTCCTCTGACTGTCTGCTTAGAGACGGGGAGCTGGCATGGGGCCTAGGGGTTATCGGACAATTCACTAGTGACTATTATATATACAAGTTATGATTTGAGACATTGCACGACATGCTAGGTTTCGGAAAACCTATGTTTATCATGATATATATGTGTTTTCATAAAACCTGGGGGTTAGTATATTGATAACTGTTTTATTATATCTATATCAACTTGGTCCATTCATGTTTGTTTTGCGCCCCCTTCAAGGCTTAGAATCGAGGCATACAATCCCGGCGTCCAGGCACTTATGCATTGGCATCTTCGAGTCCTCTTCGGTGTAGGACCCACTCCTTTGTTAATTCAATTTTTATATTAACTCTTATAGTGTTATAGATTAGATGTGTGCTCTGAACACGTTCTTTAAATGCATATTCATTATTCTGTTATATTTCTAAGTCTTATCTATTCCTTATTCTCAGCATTTGCATTCAATAAATGGCTTTCATCACCCTCAGGTGTCGGCCAGCACGTGTCTATCTTGGTATTCGAGGAATATTGAGATCAGGGCGTGTCATATTAGTATCAGAGCCTAACCCTGGTTGTGGTGTGTCGACGAAGACGCCGGGCCCTTAAAGGGGGTGGATTGTAAGATCCCACATCACCCAGGGGAGTGATCCTTATATGTATATTCTCATCCTTACCTAGCACGAGGCATTTTGAGAGCTCACTGGCTTCGGGTTCCATCGGAACTCCGAAGTTAAGCAGGTTCGCGCGAGAGCAATCCCATAATGGGTGACCCACTGAGAAGTTCTCGTGTGAGTTCCCAGAAACAAAACCGTGAATGCATGGTCGGGGCCCAAAACGAATAATATCATGTTACGGTGGAGTTAAGCTCGAGATGTGGTGGGGGCCTGGGCTGGGATGTGACATGACTCATTTTAGCTCTGTCACAAAAAACCGTCTCCAACCCAGGGTCAAAGGGTTATAGGGCCAAACATAATTTATTATTTATATTTAATGTTATTTGATGTTGTTTCGTGTTGTTTAATGTTACTTAATTTAATTTAATGTTGTATAATAGCTTAGGAAGTTATAGGAAAAAAAATAGAATTTAAAAAAAATAAAAAAATTTGTAAAAACAAAAGGCCTACCATTCCTGTCGGTTATATCCGTCAGGAATAATGAAAATTCTGGCCAGCCCGGGGCTAGGTGGCTGGCTCATTTGGGCCAATTGGTTGGCCCTTTGGCCCTTTTTTGACCAGTGGGGCTCATGAGCTCTTTGGCCTAGCCCTCGATTGGAGATGGTTTTCGGGCTATTTTCGGCCATCTGGCCCTCTGGACCATTCGGTTGGAGATGGTCTAAGATTCTACATTTTAAACATTAGCCCTCCAAAATGTTGAACCTTGTTTCACTTTGGCGACAATTTTGCGTTAATTTCGCTACGTGCAATGCTCGTGGCCAACTTTTAAGGGCATATATATCAACACATATGTTGTATTTAAAAATAGAGAAATGTTAGAGAGACTCTTTCAAAGTAGGATCCTCTATGGATTCTCTGTCACTTCACAACTTAACGTCGATTTTCATGCTAACATTATAAAATATTATGTAAAAAACATGAAATGACAGAGAGTCTATTGAGAGACTCACTTTTTGCGAGTGTCTCCTTAACATTTCTCATAAAAGAAAATTAAATACTTGAAAGTTTTTTTTTTACTTTTCAAAAAAGTGATCAGCTGGTGGCTTCATGTCAGTGACTTTTCAGGGGCTGAGAAGACTCATAAAGGCATTTCAGCATCCCGATTCCTGACCACTATTTTGTGATTCACCAGAGTTAAGAATCAAACCCAATACGCCAAATTTAAAAGCAAAGACATCTACATCAAATTTAAGGGTTTTTATTGTGCAAAATATACGAAAATAACCATCAATATGATGATATTTAATAAAACTAATGGCAGGAGCATTCGCACAAATCGAAAGAGTAGAGACTCGTAAACAAATTGAACATTAAGAGAGAAAGGTGGAACAAGACCTATAACTTTAGAATATCGCTAAATCTTTTCCTCTTTATTTTTGTTTTGCCTGACATTTAAATTACAACTTTTTATTGAATACATGGTTAAATCTCAACCAAACAAGAAGGGGAGCCATGATTCAACATGGAATAGATGCTGAACTTTGTAGTCTATTCCTTAAAGAGAAATGTTAAGGAAACTCTTTTAAAATGTGATTTTTCATAAACTCTCTGCCACCTTCTGTTTTTCACATAACATTGCATCACATTAGCACGAGAATTAACGTTAAACTGTAAGGTGACAGAGAATTCATAAAGAATCATACTTTGAAAGAATCTTCTTAACATTTCTCGTCCCTCAAATTATTTAAAGGAACAAGCCTCAATGTGGCAAGAATGTTCCCATCTGCCTGAGTGTTTTTGAATGATTGTGCTAAGTTTTTTTCTTTTCTCAACTTGTGGGTTCCCATGTGAAGCTTTCACATGTTTGAGATGTGGTTCCAATGTCCCTCCACCCAATTTTTATACTTGTCGATTTATTGGACAAATTCTCATGGGTCCCAAAATTTTATTTTTTTCATTATTTTTCCTTTTTAATATCATAATTGGTCCCGTGACTTTGAAATATCACCATTTTTCATAAATTTATGGCAATTTGATGATGATAATAAATAATAATAATAATAATAATAATAATAACAACAACAACTATATGCATAAATATGACATAAATCTTCTTCATGTGATCAATTGATCTGAATCAAAGGAATACAAATATAAAAGTAAATTGTGACATTACGGACTCGTTTGGAAGTTCTTTTAAAATGACTAAAATTATTTTTAGAGAAAATGTTTTTAGGTTTCAAAAGTACTAAAAGTGTTTTCTGCATTCACTTGCATTTTTATTAAGAATTGGTTCTAAAAATATTTTCACAAAAAACGCTCTCAATTATTTAAAAGCACTTTCAAATGAGCACGTATATGTAGCTTTCTACTTTGTCAAGAGTGGTGACGAATCTCACCCACTTGACTAGCTCTTCATAAAACTAATCACTTTAATGTTCAGCTTAGGTATAGCCCACACTACAAGACTAGAAAACTTTATACAAATATGTGCATTTGCAGCTCACCAACAACAAATGTGAATTTTTTTTAACAAACGATATTACCTACACTAAGGGAGAGGGGGTTGGGCTTAGCCTTACAATGAGCTAGCAATAATGTGGTTCAAATTTACTTTTGGCGAGAATCGAACCTAAAACCTCTCACTTACAAGTGGAGAGAAAGACCACTAGACCATAATATTTAGTGACAACAAATGTGAATTTTAAATTACATAAAATTTGATTTTCCTCAATCCTCACTTGAATTGAATGAGTATATGCTCTAATTGAGCAAGAGAATATGCTACAAAATTCTCTTCATGAAATAGCTACTTTGGAGTCACCTTCAATATTTTGAATTTTCTTATTGATATTTAAATAGCTGGGACTACTGAAAGTGAGACTTCATGAAGGCCCAAAATATCACAACCAAAGGTGCCCAACAAGCATTTTGACTTCCCTTTTAGATCCATCAAAATACAGCTTCAAAGTACTATCGTAGGGTTGGTGGGAGCTCTTTCCACAGATGTATGTTACACCAGTTGACCGACCGACGTGGTCAGATTCTTGCACTCAAGTTCGAATTTCCCTCCTCGTAAATTAGAGTAGTTTAGTGTATAGTTCGAATCCCCCTCATACAAATCCTTTAGCAAAACTTTACAACTCCTTGCTCCCGAATCAAAGGAGTGCTTCTTTAGGGGAGTTGAGTAACTCAGAAGAGTGTAGAAACTACTCTTTTTATCGTCGAATCCGGAAGGAAGAAGTGGTTGTAGCTTTGAAGAAGATGAAGCATAGAAAAGCAATAGGCCCAGACGATATACCAATCGAAGTGTGGAAAGTTTTGGGAGAGACAGGTATAACATGGCTCACTGACCTTTTCAATAGGATTTTGAAAACGAAGAAGATGCCAAATGAGTGGCGAACAAGCACTTTGGTACCTATCTACAAGAATAAGGGCGACGTACAAAATTGCATGAACTATAGGGGTATTAAGCTAATGAGTCATACAATGAAGCTCTGGGAGAGAGTCATTGAGCATAGATTGAGGCAAGAGACACGGGTTTCGGACAACCAATTCGGGTTCATGCCAGGGCGCTCAACCATGGAGGCAATCTATCTCTTACGAAGATTGATGGAAAGATATAGAGATGGGAAAAAAGATTTACACATGGTCTTTATAGATTTGGAGAAAGCGTACGATAGGGTCCCAAGAGACATTCTTTGGAGGATTTTAGAGAAGAAAGGAGTACGAGTAGCATATATCCAAGCTATAAAGGATAGGTATGAAGGAGCAAAGACTGCCGTAAGAACTCATGAAGGACAAACTGAAAGCTTTCCCATAACTGTAGGATTACATCAAGGCTCATCCTTAAGTCCTTACATTTTTGCGTTGGTAATGGATGAGTTAACAGGACATATTCAAGATGATATTCCTTGGTGTATGCTTTTCGCAGACGATATAGTGTTGATAGATGAAACTCAGGAAGGAGTAAATGCAAAGCTTAACCTTTGGAGAGAAGTGTTGGAATCTAAAGATCTTCGCCTAAGCCGATCAAAGACAGAATATATGGAGTGCAAGTTCAGTGCAAATGGAGGCCAAAACGAGTTAGGGGTGAGGATCGGTGATCAAGAAATACCAAAGAGTGATCGTTTTCGTTACCTAGGATCTATCTTGCAAAAGAACGGAGAATTAGATGGAGATCTCAACCATAGAATACAAGCTGGATGGATGAAGTGGAAGAGTGCATCCGGCGTGTTGTGTGACCGCCGTATGCCACTGAAGCTCAAGGGAAAATTTTATAGGACGGCAATAAGGCCGGCGATGCTGTATGGCACAGAATGTTGGGCGGTGAAGCATCAACACGTACACAAAATGGGTGTAGCGGAGATGAGGATGCTTCGTTGGATGTGTGGGCACACGAGAAAGGATAAGATTAGGAATGAGGATATCCGGGGTAAAGTAGGAGTAGCCGAAATTGAAGGAAAGATGAGAGAAAATCGGTTACGGAGGTTTGGACATGTGCAAAGAAGGCCTACTGACGCTCCGATTAGAAGATGCGACTATGGGACAGAGGTTCAGGGCCGAAGGGGTAGAGGAAGACCTAGGAAAACTTTGGAAGAGACTCTAAGAAAAGACTTAGAGTACTTGGATCTAACGAAGGACATGACACAGGACCGAGCACAATGGCGTTCTAAGATTCATATAGCCGATCCCACTCAGTGACTTGGATTTTCCAAGTCTCCAACCGAGAAGTTTTCCTTACTCAGGAAATTAAGGGAACACTACCTCAACCTACATGCTCCACTCACAAAGCTCCAACAAAAGAAAATTTAAAGAACTTAGCGAAGAAGGCTTTGGTGTATTTAACACAATACGTTGAAATGAAGGAAAGCTTATTTATTGATATCCCCGATAAGCTACAAATATGTTACATGAGTCAAAATAAACAAACAAGAGGGAGCCTTCACAAAGGTTGTTTAGGAGAAGTCTCAGCAGTCGGTAGAGCCCCATAAAGAGAAGGCACCGGAAGGGGATCATTCGGAGCCTCAGTACTGCACAGAACCCTAGAAGGAGGAGGCATCAGAGGTTGATCCTTTGGAGCTTCATTACGCGATACAGCCCCAGAAGACGAAGGCAATAAATGCCTTTGGAACAAACCCACAAATCTCTGATGATCAAGTAAAACCTGACCATCAGATTCCTTCATCTGGTCCAGCTTCCTCTTCATGTTTGTAGCATAGTCATGTGCGAGACGGTGCAACTGTTTATTCTCATGCTTGAGACCTCTTATCTCCTGTTTGAGACTCATCACTTCAGCCGCCAATGATTCAACTTGGCGGGTTCGAGCAAATAGGCGTTGGGCCATATTAGACACAGAACCTGCACACTGAACACTGAGAGCCAGAGAATCCTTAACAGCTAACTCATCAGATCGTTTGGAAAGTAGTCTGTTATCTTTGGGAGTGAGAAGGTTCCTGGCCACCACCGCAGCGGTCATATCATTCTTCATAACGGAATCCCCAACGGTAAGAGGACCAGTAGGGGAGACGAAGGATGGGCGCCATAGGTTGTCTGGAGAAGGCGGGGCTGCCTCTTCAACAAGGTTCAAGTCAAAACGACGGTCGGAGGGGCCAGACATTTTCAAAGGTGTTGAAGAGAGAAGAGGTCGAACAAATCAAGATCTTAGAAGTGTAAGAATGGAGCTTCTACTGGTAGAGATTCAAGTGTGCTTTGGAACTTAATGCCAGCCCCTATAAAAATCTGCACTCGACGGAGCTTCAGAAATCGAAGAGGCGCCTGCTCAGAAATCGAAGAGAGCGTTTGCTTTCTCAAAAGCTGGGCTGCTCAGAGATCACGAGGGTCGATCTCAGAAATCGAAGAGGTGCCTGCTTTCTCAAAAGCTGGGCTGCTCAAAGACCACGAAGGCCGATCTCAGAAATCGAAGAGGCGTTTGCTTTCTCAAAAGTTGGGCTGCTTAGAGACCACGAGGGCCGATCTCAGAAATCGAAGAGGCACCTACTTTTCCAGCCTTGTCAGCACCTGTCACACGCACACTCAGCTTTGCGAAAATTATGGGCATTATGTCGAAGACTTCTGGTGAAGTAGAAAGCACATGAGTCTTACTGTTCAATCACCCACTTCCCACACGCAATAGTAGCTCATGGGTATCACATATAACTTTGCCAAAGTTCTCTGCTAAAGTTGAGCACGTGAAGCTTGCAGCTCCCACTACATCGCCCTGACCAAGACGGGTAAAAGAATAGCAAAGAAACAGCATTAACAAAGTTTAGACACATAAATTTTGAAGGTCTAGCTACCATATTATTACCCACAAGGGTAAAGGAACATATCACTGCTGGATAATTGGAAAGTCCCTGTGTGTCAACCTCTGTGCTTCGTGGCAAGGTAGACTAGCAAACATGCCCAACCTTTACTCACATTCGAGAAAACACTCCCAACAAGATTGCTTGCTCCAAAATCGAAGAGGCACCGTCCTCCGAATCTCGAGAGCCAGACTCCCAACATGACTACTTTCTCAAAAATCGAAGAGAGGGTAAAGGAACAGTACCATTGCTGGATAATTGGAAAGTCCTTGTGTGTCAACCTCTGTGCTTCGTGGCAAGGTAGACTAGCAAACATGCCCAACCTTTACTCACATTCGAGAAAACACTCCCAACAAGATTGCTTGCTCCAAAATCGAAGAGGCACCGCCCTCCGAATCTCGAGAGCCAGACTCCCAACATGATTACTTTCTCAAAAATCGAAGAGACACCGCTCTCCGAATCTCGAGAGCCAGACCCCCAGCATGATTGCTTTCTCAAAAATCGAAGAGGCATCGTTCTCCGAATCTCGAGAGCCAGATCCCCGATAGGATTGCTTGTTCAAAAACCGAAGAGGTAACACTTTCCCAACTGCAAGAGCCGGATCTCCTTGGATAAAGCTGTCTGTAATCTTCACACGCAACATCAGCTTTCCACATATCACAGACCACTTTTTCAAAGTGCTCTGACAGGGTAAAGGAATAGCATTACTACTTGTTGTTAAGGAGACTCCTATATATGTCAACCTCCATCCCCAACGAACAGACAGACCTGCAAAAATGCTCAACCCTTCCTCATATATGAGAGGGCACTCTCAACGAAGCCTTTCGAAATATTCAGCTTTCTTTCCCCCCGATAATACCTCTGCAAACAAGCTATACTAGAGCAAGAATATCTCATATCATCAGGGTTAAAAGCAAGAGTATCCCATATCATGCTTTTTCCCTGTCTTTTCCTTTGGCCTTGTTCTTACCTGCAAGACAAGGAGAAAGAGAGCAATCAGTCAGCACTTGGAATCAAGCTTCCAGCCAGGAACTGACTGCCTGGAACTTACTTACCTGGCATTGCTCTCGAGTACTCATCTTCAACATCTTATGCTTCCAGGGAAGATACCGCATCTACCTGAGGAACAGATGGGGCAAGTGAGAAGGATACAAGGAAGCATGTGGAGACAAGCGTAACAGCACACGTGCCGATACATCCATTACTCTGTCAAAGCAAAAGTATCCCATATCAGTAGGGTCGAACGTACTCTAGATTTGATGGACTTGTTTTGACCCTCAAATTCTTCAGTCGGCCTTATACTCTGGAGGAAACCAGAAAACCCTCCAGCTCAGTTCAAGAATAAGCCTGTGGAAAGTTACTTCTTCAAAAGCAAAAGTATCCCATATCATCTCTTCTCATTTTTCTTCTCTTTATCCTTCATGCTGCCTGCAAGATAGGGAGAATGTGAACAATCAGCCGGAGCTCTGATTGCTTACCTTGTCTGTCACCTCTTTCAGCAAATCCCCTAGCTCGGCAACTTGAGGGACTCCTACTACATGGTTTGTATCGCGCTTGACCAAGCCTGAAACTACAAGTAAGCTTCAAGTGAAATTGATACATTACCTTGTGCATCTCCACCAGTTAAAGATACCACCCCTGGATGGAGGAAGAGTACTTCCAGAGAAGATGCCACATCTACCTATGAGACAGATAAGGCAAGTCAAGACGATACCACACTCCGATACTTAGAAGTTTCGTGATTACGAGATCATTCTCCCACAATATTTCCTAATGTCATTTGTACTAAATCATTCACCTGTACTCACTAAATGAGAGCTTGAACCTATGTACTTGTGTAAACCCTTCACAATTAATGAGAACTCCTCTATTCAGTGGACGTAGCCAATATGGGTGAACCACGTACATCTTGTGTTTGCTTTCCTATCTCTATTCATTTATATAGTTATCCACACTAATGATCGGAGCAATCTAGCGACGATCACAAAAAGCGATCGTTTCGCTACCTAGGATATATCGTGCAAGAGAACGGAGAATTAGAGAGAGATCTCAACCATAGAATAGAAGTTGGATGGATGAAGTGTAAGAGTGCATCCGGCGGGTTGTGTGACCGTCGTAGGCCACTGAAGCTCAAGGGAAAATTTTATAGGACGGCAATAAGGCCAGCGATGTTGTATGGCACAGAATGTTGGGCGGTGAAGCATCAACACGTACACAAAATGGGTGTGGCGGAGATGAGGATGCTTCGTGGGATGTGTGGGCACACGAGAAATGATAAGATTGGAAATGAGGATATTCGAGGTAAGGTAGGAGTAGCCGAAATTGAAGGAAAGATGAGAGAAAATCGGTGCCGGTGATTTGGACATGTGCAAAGAAGGCCTACTGACGCTCCGGTTCGAAGATGTGACTACGGGACAGAGGTTCAGGGTCAAAGGGGTAGAGGAAGACCTAGGAAAACTTTGGAAGAGACTCTAAGAAAAGACTTAGAGTACTTGGATCTAACGGAGGACATGACACAAAACCGAGCGCAATGGCGTTCTAGGATTCATATAGCCGACCCCACTTAGTGGGAAAAGGCTTTGTTGTTGTTGTTGTTGTTGTTGTATACGTATATTAAAGAAACTGGATCCACATTTTGGAAACAGCATTCAACATTTGTGCTGGAATACAAATCTGTGTTTCATAACATCAAACATATGGTCATGACCAACACTGAAAAAAAAAAACCCTAAAATCCACATAATAATCAACATTTCAGAGAACTCTACATCTTTCACAACAAAAAAAAGAAGGAAAATGGCGTTTCAGTTCTGAAAATAATTAGAAGAAATCGAATTCCAGATAATTGTTTTGATCTGGATGAGTAGCAGCAGCGGTAGCTTTATCACTGGTTGACACTGGGGGGGCTGAAATCCGCTCAAACTCGACTGGTTTTGGAATATCAGGAGGACTTGCGCATCGAATCAATGCCCAATTAACATCTTCAAAGAACGGATGTTGTTTAATCTCGGTTGCGCCTCGCTTATATGCCAACCTATGCTGTGGTTCTTTCACAAGTAGGCCCCTGATCAGATCCTTTGCTGAAAAGCTAACCACTGGTGCTTCCGGGAATTTCAATGGCTGACCTACCACGTTGAACAGGGTGGCTCGATTTCCTGATCCCTTGAAAGGTGTTTTACCAAACAACAGCTCATACAGAAAGATCCCGAAGGTCCACCAGTCAACAGCACTGCCATGCCCTTCACCTTTGATAATTTCTGGTGCCAAATACTCATGGGTCCCAACAAATGACATCGAACGAGCATTGGTTGGCTCAGCCATGAGTTCTGGCAATGGGCGTACTTGGTTCCCCATTTCATTCTTGGGTTTCCGGTCTTTCTTAGATTTACTCGAAAAGAAACGAGGTGAGAAACATGTTGTAGGCATCACACAAGATGGCTGAATACAAGAGGGCTCGATGCAGGCAGGTTGCACACAATAAGCTGAGTTCCTTCGAAAAGGTTCAGAGTCGGGGGCTGAAGATTTGACAAGGGTTGGGCTGACAGCACAGCGCAGGGAAAGGTCAAAGTCGGAAAGCATTATGTGCCCATCATCTCTCACAAGGACATTTTCCGGCTTAAGGTCACGATAAACAATCCCAAGCATGTGAAGATATTCCAGTGCAAGGAGAACCTCGGCTACATAGAACCTGCATATTGGAGGACAAATATAATACCGAGAATCGTCAAAGTCAAATTACAACATGATAGAGTGATAGTATTTCTTTGCTAATATAACTGAGAAAGAAACATGCTTGGCAGCTTGTATTCATTCTACAACAGTAAATAGGAAAAACTGGTGGTTTACGTTTGCAAAGGTCTACATCAAAACAATAGGAAGCACCCGATGATCAGTCTGCACGTAGTTAGATCCCAGCAACAACTAAAACTGACGTGATAGGGGTTCAATGTCTGTGTAAGCTTTATTTAGCATTTTAATGAAATCAGATCATTCAATAGCAAGAGATATAAAACCTTTTATGTCATGGTATGAATCGTATTGGTATGCACCTACCAATGACATAATAATAAACCAAGAAGCAGGGTGGCAAAAGAAATTCAAAACAAAAACAAATGACTATACAAACCACACATGCTCAAACTGAGAATAGAGAACAAGATCATTTGCCACAGGTGAACTAATCAAGTACAGGAGAATACTTACTTCACTGCTTGCTCAGTAAAATGCTTTCCGGGTTGCCTTTGCCTAAGTGTGTGCAAGTCGCCTCCAGGGCAGAACTCCATTACCAGACATGAATACTTCTCTGTCTCAAAATGGGTATATAGGGTTGGAAGGAAAGGATGATCTAAACATTGAAGTATTTCTCTCTCAGTCTGAGCACGAAGAAGTTTTTTACGGTTAGCCAAAGATGCTTTGTCCATAACTTTCATTGCAAAATAACATTTTGTTCCGGTCAACTCTGAAAGATAGACACTTCCAATATCCCCACAGCCCAGCTTCTTCAGAAGTCTGAAATGGCCTAAACCAAATACACCATCCCTTGATCGGACAGCCTGAATTGCTTCCCAATGTATGTCATTTGCTTTGTGAGGTTTGTTGATGGCGCTACTAAAGCTGCTACAAGTACTTTCATCACTGATGTCACTGCTAGTGCTGCCTCTACAGATACTGCTCTTCCCACTCTCAACAAAATCAGCTCGACCACTCATCTTGGTGCTTCCACTAGTCTTGGCAATACTGCTGGTCCCATCATCACTTACTTTCGCTGAAGTTGGGCTGATTCCATTTTCTGATGGTTTCTTTTTTTTATCACCGCCTCCTGGAAACTTCTTAGTCTCACCCGCAACAGGATCCACATCAGCTGGCACCTGCTTTGCATCACCCAGTGATAAAGCTGAACCTAACTGATCTGCTAAAGTTTTGGCAGACTCCTTCTGATAAGGAATCTTGCAGTTCTTCTCTTCAGTAGTTTCTGTAGAAACATGCTTCGGCGCATCTTGTTGCACATGCCTAGGAAGTTTTTTCGGAGTGACTGGCTCTGATTTGCTTGTCTTTGTAATCGGAAGAGGTGAAGGTCTGCGGAAATTTCTTTCTGTTGTTTGACTAGCAATTAACTTCCTCTGAGTCTCTGGGGAAGAACTTCTGGCACCGGATTTAGAGGCCATCGACATAAATTACACTTGATATAAAAGATCAAATTGAACAAATCCATTACTCATCCCCCAACCTCACCAACTGATTCCCTCCATTGACGCTCTTGATCAAATTCATCTTCAAGTCCATCAATTGCAAGTTAATTTCTACACATAAACAAAGAGTTCACCACTATGAAACAATAGATTTAATACAGTACAAGGAACACTATCCAATCCAATCTATAAAACTATAGCGATAACATTGCAGCCCGAAAATAAAGACATATCGAAATTATTACTACATCAACACAACCTAGTATCAAACTACAAAACCCACAAAGACAATCACTCTTAAATTATTCCAAATGAACAACACACAAAGAAGTCGAAGAAACTGGAATTCTATAAGCAAGACCTATCTTCAAGAGTTCAGACTAGCTTTTTGTTCCAGCAGACCAGAATGTGACATTTCATAAACAGTAAGCAGAAACTGTAAAAACCCTCATAGAGAACTCAAGAAATGGGCATCAAAGCACAGAGCTGCATGCAACCCAGAAGCATCAAGCTATAAAACAATCTAAAACCCCAACAAGTGATGGGTCAAAACTGAATCAAGAGTACAAGAGTCACAGTTATCTACCTCAAAAATGCCAATCCTTTTTCCAAAAGCACAAAACTTTCAACATAAAAAATGCCATGGATCAACGAGCCATGGGAGCTAAAGAAAAAACTCAACTGAATGTATGTAATTGTGTATCTATCAATTATCTATAAATACACACAAAACCCATAATCTATAGCAAAAGATAAGAAGCAAAGTAAAGAGATTCATACAGATCTCAATCAGGGACCCAACACTTTGGATCCAAAAGACCCAGATGCTAAAAAACGGAGATAAGAGTGCAATAGAGAAGCAAAAATCACCAAACAAATCAGGACCAGTTAAAAGTGAACAGAAAAGGAAACCCAAAAAAGATAGATACCTGGGCTTGAGAGAGAGAGAGAGAGAGAGAGAGAGAGAGAGAGATGGAGAGGCGAGAGAGAGCCTTCCACCAAAAATCAGAACTTTGAAAGGGTTTCTTGCTTTGGTTTTGCTTTAACAGAGTGGAAAGGAAAGTAAGAGGGAAAAGAGCACTCACAACTGTTGAGGGAGATAAAGGGAGAGAGAGCAATGTGTGAGAGCTCCTTTTTCCTGAAATGTGTGGAGAGAGAGGGAGGGAGAGAGAGAGAGAGAGAGAAGGTTCAGTAGTGAGTCAGATTAGAAAGACAGAGAGTCTGGGGGGCTCTACTACGATGACCATCCATGTATTGAGGCTTTGAGTCTTTTGACAGAGATAATTGGGGTCAAAGCCATACTGCTAAAGTTAGGCTTTTTTTTTTTAATTTTTTTTAATTTTTTTTTATTGTTTGTTATTTTTTTTAACAAACGATATTATCTATCTGAGAGGATGTGGGCTTGGCTATACAATAAGCTAGCAATAATGTGTATTTTATTGTTTGTTATTAAGTTGTTTTTCTTTGTCTTTTATTATTACAGTCTAAGTTTTTATATTTTTATTCATAAAGGAAATATTTTAAGTTTGATTTTCTTTTATAATGAGGCGAGATCGATTCCAAATTGTTATGTTATGTGAATTATTCGGTTTAGTTCAGATTTTTCACCCCTTAATATAAATTATAGACTAAATGTTTTTAAAATAACTAAAAACTTTTTTTTAAATATTTTAAAAACAAATACTTAGTAAAAATTCAATCAGATCATGTAAAAACACTTTAAGTGTTTGTTCTTACAAGAAACACATACATGTTGCTTCTTCCACAAACTACTTAAAGTGTTTTTGGAATCTAAAATTAATTTTACCTAAGATACTTTTATTCATCTTAAATATTTACAAACGAGTCATACATCGTTGTAACAAAATAAATTCTCTCTTTTTTGCTAATTATTAAGTTTTCTTCTTTTTGAAATTCAATTATTACGATGTATTTTGTCACAAATACAAGTGTCTGAATCAAGTTATGGGCCCCACCAAGGCTCCACCCTGTCCCTCATGCTTTGGGAGTTTTGAGATTTTCTAATTATTTAAGGGTTTTGAGGACTTGTAAAATGACCAATTGACCAGGCATGTCCCCTGCTTTATGCCACTTTAAATATGATGTTTTTGTAAATTTGGGCGTTGATTAATATTTTACGGGCAAATGGTCCTCCAGAGTGCTAGTTGACGATATCATGATCCAATTGCTGGGGATTTGATTTGATTTTTTTTTTTTTCCAAAAAGAGATTAGTTGGTGATTTTGTCATGACAAATTGATAATCTACTATTCAGAAGTCGACAAGATTTACAGAGATATTTCAACATCTTCAGGGCATCATCATGTGATTCATCAGAGTTAAAAATTGAACTCAAAACGTGCCGGATGAAATACGGGTGTGGGATTGATTATTAACATGTTGGAAATTTTGAGAGGTGGGATCAAAGTGACCAAATTTTATGATGAGTGCTTCTTTATGCATATAAACAACAATAGTTGGATCATGAAGCAAGGGTCAACATTTGGACTCTAAACTATATTAAAACAAATAAATTAAAGTTAGGTCTCTCCTCTTATATGTTCCCTCTTTGTATTTAAATTTGAATTATCATATTTATATATTGAGTTATTTGAAATAAAATTTTATGATGAGTGCTTCTTTATGCATATAGACAATTAGCGACGATAATTAATATTGGAGGTTGTAGAAATG
This sequence comes from Malus x robusta, assembly GCA_963082935.1. Taxonomy (NCBI): domain Eukaryota; kingdom Viridiplantae; phylum Streptophyta; class Magnoliopsida; order Rosales; family Rosaceae; genus Malus; species Malus x robusta. The sequence goes on along the minus strand of OY720329.1, from coordinate 38,416,511 downwards.
ATCATTTTTAATAAGTTAAGTCATTTAGTATTACAGTCTAGTAGTATTTATCTTCACTTGTAAGTGAGAGGTCTTAGATTCGATTCTCGTCGAATACAAATTTGAACCAAATTATTATTAGCCCATTATGAGGCTAAGTCCACCCTCTTCCCTTTGGTGTAGATAATATTGTTTGTGCAAAAAAATAAAAAAATTAATAGCGACGACATAACAATGACATAACGACCATACAACAATGACATACTGATCATTTTTGCAATCAAATGTCAAAAAATTATCATTTCTCCCAATTTCCCTTTAAAATATTTAAATACAATATTGATAACCACTTAATATTGAGGTTTGATGGTCTTAGGTTCGTGGTCCTAGGAATGAGGTTCAACTCGTATCATTCATGGAAAAAAAATATGAGAAATGTTGAGGAAACTCTTTAAAAAATGTGATTTTCTATAAATTATCTGACACTTCATATGTTTAACACAATATTTTTAACGTTGACATAAAAAATTAACGTTAAATTATGATAAAACAAAGGTTACATAAAAAATTTCACTTTAAGGTACCTCCCTTTACATTTCTCAAAAGTTTCTGTAAGCTTTCCCACTCCTATCTCCAACCACACTCAAAAATAGAGAGCCAGAACGGGAAGAGATCCCCTCCAGATCTCTCCCACCAAAGGCGACCAATCAATTAATTCGGGTCATTGAAATTTGATCCAACGGTTATAAACATGAAACCATTTTAAAAGTTATAATAATTTTAACCGTTGATCAAATTTCAAGGGTCCGGATTAATTGATTGGTGGGAGAGATCTGGAGGGAGAGAAATTTTTAGTTGCGACGGGAACACAAGTGGTATACAATGTGTTTTAATAGGAATTGTGAGAAATTTTATTTTTTAAGTTATTAAATTTTTAGCACATATAACCCACCATTTGTTTAGTGACACGTGGTGTACCATCCCGTGTACCGGTCATATTCTCCTGGAGGGGATCTGTTCCCAACTAGAACCTCCTAAAACCGAGTCAAGAGTACAACAGTCCAGCAAACCAAACAGGCCCCTTCCTTATAAACCTCATCTTCTTTACTTTTCAGGTTTAGGGTTAGGGTTTTGACCAGACGGAGACTCCGAAAATGGAGCCTGAGAGAAAGCTTTCGGCGGAGTCGGGGCCCATACTCCAAGAAGGTATAGGATTGGTTCTGTCTCGGTGGTCGGCGCTCCAATTGGCCGTCGAAAACGGGTGGGGCTCGTGCCGCAAAGCGGAGCAACTCGTCGCCGATATCTTCTCCTGGTTCAATCACTCCACAGGTACTTTGATTCCCTCATCTCCTCTAGCTCTACTCATCAGATTTTCCATTTTTTTTTGTTGTAAAGAATTGAGCTTGAATTTTGATTTGCTGCTTATTTTGTAGGGAATTATTATATAATTATTGTGTTTTCGTAATATTTTGTGAAGCATTGTTCTTATGAGGTTGGGTTAGGATTCAACAGGGAATTTGTAAGTGAAAGTAAGAACCTTTATCACTAAAACCTTCATTTTTGTGCTGAAATCTTCTTTTTTCGTATCAAATTTTGCGTTTTTAGTTCAGTTTGAGTTCAGTTTGCTTTGTCTTCTAAATTATTTGTAGGAATATGATACAATGCGTTAAGTAAACTAGTAATTGAGTGGAACCTAATTGGTAGTTATAGTCAAATTAGCAATTTTTCAGCATACCGAATTGTATACGGAACTAATAATTTTTTCTCTGTCTTTTGAATGAAGATTTCTATCGTTCTAGCCAAGCAGAATGATGAACGAATCATGTGAATATTTGTACCGGTCGTTGTTGTAACGAAATCTCACAAGTACGTGTTCATTCTCCCAGGAGCCTTTTTACGTAGAAGATTTGGAAGATACGCTGAATAAAGCTACGGCTTTCTCTCAACACTATGACAGAGGATGGCAGCATTGAGGAGGTATTCCTTTTATACTTAACTTCGTCTTTTCCGAGAACACTTGATAGTATCTTGATGGAGTATGAAATGGAGAAGATTTAATATGTTATGCTTCTGGTGGGAAACTCAAAAGTACTTTGCTTCCTCTATGGATTGCGTTGGCAACTTGGCATGGCTTTGAATGGACCACCATTGCAAAGGTTTGTAATGTGTGTGTTCCAGACCACCCGCACCTGGTTGACTATTCGACTTTTAAAAACCGAAACCTTTCAGCATCAACTACGTTTAAGTTGGCAGCTAAGAATCAGCTGCATCTCCAGCCATTGGAGATAGATGGACAATTTACGGTTCATATTGTTTCTATAAAGTGGATGGTACTAGGGAGTAGGGATGCAACCTTTACTTTTAGTAATGGTTTCTATCTTTATGGTGATTGCGGTTTCTTTTTCTTTGGATTTACACAGGTAGCTGAAAAGCTAATGATTATGTATGAAGAATGTTTAGATTGTAATTTCAAGTCGATTGAAAGCCTAAAGGAAGCCAATCAACGAAAAGTTGCTGTTCGCATGTTAGAGAAGTAAAGCTTCATTTAAAACCCTCTGCCTTTAAATTTCTTAATATAAACTTCTTTTGTCCAGTGACAGCATGCTTTTTTCAAATGTATTGAAAAGAACTTGTGGATGTTGTCTTGAAAGTTTTCCTCTAAAGCCATCAGTGGCGGAGTGAGGATGATACTTTTGAATGATATGCCTTGCTAAAATCTCTTAATTCTCTTTGTCACTCATGCCAGGTTGCAAATGATGACGATGACGATAGTGATGAAGATAATGATGATGGAGATCATAGCATGGGAAATGATGATTCCTCAAACATGATGGTAGACATACCAGAGGCTCATTCAAACTTAAATCCTGTAAACGTATCAGGCAATGAGCCAACGCCCAAGCCGGCGGTCGAAGCAGAAGATGGATGGGAGGTAGTCGGACCTAGAAAACATAGGGGTAAAAGGAATTAGCTTGAGCCCCCTCCCCCCTCTCCCTTCTGCTCAACATTTTTTTCGTTTTACTCTTTGAAGTAGAGTGAATATGTGTATAAGTTGGATCATATACCATTAATCTACGGATAATCACTTCATTTATACGATATACGGTCCCAACTTTTGTACATTCTGAACGTAGCACTGTATACAATCCTCCAATCTTATAATTCTTCGGGTATCTTGCTTTGCACAAAAATGTTAACCTCCGCATGTACAAACTCTCGTTTGCATCGATGATGCTCGGAATGGGAGTGAAGGAGGTTTGTGTTAGATCAGTTGTACCTGCTGCTTTGCTATCAAGTTCAAGTCCTTATTCTCTAGACTAAGATTAACTTAGAATATCGTCTTGTAAAAAAATAAAAAAGGCGGGTTTCACGCAAAAGAAACAGCAATAATTGTACTTGATATAACAAAAAGTGAGGAGAAAAGAGAATGATATCGCAGTCTGGAGCTGACTAACCGCGTGATCCGGACTGTTCAAAAGAGAGAGATATGGCTCTTGGTTTTTGTGAGGTAGGTTGGAGCTGACTAACCGCGTGATCCGGACTGTTCAAAAGAGAGAGATCTGGCTCTTGGTTTTTGTGAGGTAGGTAAGTAGAATGGACTAATGGGGGTCGTCAAATTTGAAATAAGTAATCTAGATTACTGACTAATAGGGATTGTAAAATTTGAAATAAGTAGTCTAGATTACTTGTTTGTCGTCTCAAGACATCAAGATCCAGAGAGAATCTGGATTGGAGAAAAGAAACAACTAATTAATGCGAACAGTTGAAGACGGAACAAAGAGTGGCTTCTCGTGCTCTCCAACAGCAAACTGTCTGGCAATGTCTTACGAAATATACCCAACAGCAAACATCTAACGTTTTATGTTTCCAAAAAACGATTTGATGCTTCACCTCTTTTCACAAACATGTCCACTTATTGCTACAATCATCCTTCCCACAAACTTCATATGTAAGATAAATCAAGTTTTTCATAATCTCTTGTATGCATGGAATCATTACTATTTGCAGACAAATCAGAATTTGGGACCTGGGGCTATGGTACATGGATTTATTTAAAGTTTGTTTGAAAATGCTTTTAAAATGACCGAAAACGTTTTTATAGAAAATATATTTTGGTTCCAAAAGGACTTGAAGTGCTTCCCGCAGGAAGCACTTCAAGTGTTTTTCAGGATTCACTTGCATTTTTACTAAGGATTGGTTCCAAAGCCATTTTCACCAAAACACTTTTCATCATTTTAAAAACACTTTCAAACGTGCTCTTGATATACTTACTATCTAACGGTCAAATATGATCAGATATGATATATATGAGACCGGTACATGCTGAAAGCGCAGAATTTGACATTACGTGTAAACAGCTTTTGCAACGAGATGTTTTTGTTTGTGTCGGACAATAGTTTGCTGTTACCAGGGAGTAGATCTACTTGTAAAAACCCAAACAGTGTTCTATAATTGTACACCTATAACCCCTTAGAATTAAATCTAAAGGAAAACTAAAGAAAAGTCCAAAAAAACTTCATTTTTAATGAAAAGTTTTTTTTTAAAGGTATAGTGAATAGTAACAAGAAAATGTATAAATATGATTTTTCGTTAAAAATGAACAGTACATGAGTGTTTTGTTAAAACCCCCTTAATCTAATTGGTGAGTTTTGGGAAAGGAAATGGTTTACAATTAGGTTAGGTCAAAAAGTTCGATTTATTGTGCTATGTGGAAAGTCGCACCGTCATATGGGAGGCCAAAGAGAACTGAATTCTAGCCTTTGGATTGAATAAAAAAAAAAAGGAGATCAAGGGCTATACATTAACAAAAGTGCGCTTAAGGAAAAAACGGTGTGTCGAAATCATTTCCTACAGTCGTAGAACACTGATGGGCAAACCAAAACACATGAACAAAGAAAAATGCCGATCCCACTGCAAATTAAGAATTTCGCTTCACATTGGGACGTGGATTCGTGATCTCAATAAACATACACGCTATCAAAACTAGATGTTTCACTGTTCTTTCTAGCCTCATTTTCTTTCTACACAAAAACTAGAGTTTCAAGAAAGATCAGAAATAACACGATCACACTTGTCTTCCAGAATCTTCACAGCTTCAGTAAATAAGACTTCGGGAGGCAATACCCCAGTCGATTCAATTTTAACTGTGCAAATCAGAGAGCGAGAGAGCGTTAGAACTCTAAAAACATTCGGTGAAACAATTAGTTGCTGAATTAAAACTTCTTGTTCCTATATAAACCTTAAGCGCAAGCATCTGCATTGAAAATATCTGGTAAGCTCGTAACTGACAATGATCGAAGTCCGAGCTTACCAGATATTTTCAAACTGAATTCAGATGTTCTGAAACCCGAGTAAGTGATTTCAAACTGAAATTTATACAGTTGTGTCATGAGGACTAAAGCTACAATTCTAGGATACCGTCAGCAACGAGAAAGTAAGAGAAATTTATAGTTCCAAACACAGAAGAAATCACTTACAAATGAAATGATCCTTCTTACGCTGCAGAGATATAGAATTCTCCCAACCCTTCCCTTCTCTGATGCACTCCCTGCACAGTGTGCAAGCTCGTGGCCTGGCTACAGTTGCCCTTTTCTTGCCTGCTAACCAGTCAAATTATCAATCAAAGCCGCTCCAGAATTGTCAAAACAAGGCAAACTGTAACTAAGCAAGTACAGATATAACAACATTTTTTTAAATCCAAATATTGGGACAAACCCATATGATTGTTTCATTTTTTCGCCATAAAAGGATAATCACTAACCGTTGCCAATATCTTCAATATCGAATACTTTAACTGGGCAAGTTGCCACAAGTTTCTCGGCCATCTCATCTTCAATATCTTGCGATATTATAACCTAATAAGCAATCAAAATCTTTTTATGATTACTTTGACATAGTGTTTTCAGAATCACTGAAACATCCTCTTACCTCAGGAAGCATCCGATACCAAACGGGGGCAACTGGAGACCATTTTGCATGTGTTTTACCAATGCCCTTAACAGCATGTGCTTCCAGTTCAATTACCTAAAAAGTGGTAAACTAACTTCACATAAAAGTAAATTCACAAGAACAGTAAACATTATTGACTACTAGATAGAATAAATACTGAAACTGATAAATAGTAGTTGGGTATAATGCTGCATAACAAAACACTAATTGGAGTCGATTGCTCCACATAAAACTTTAGGCATGTGCTTAAGTTGCAAAGTGAAAAGTGCAATCTATGATTTCTGAGAAATGATCATAACTATACAAAACAAATAGCGCTTTTACCTGACCAGGGCCTAGTCTAGCAATTGTAATATCTCCACTCGTGGGGGCTATTGGATTGTCGGAAAATTCTGGCAAGGAATCCTGACTGCAAGTAAATGATGTATATGTTTTTTGTTTTGATGACGACTCTGACTTGGTATCTTGTGATTCCAATGGAAACTCACTCCCATTTGGCAACCAAATCAATTCTTTTGACTTTACTGCATAAAAGGTTGCAAAGTCATCATAACCAATATAAAAATTCCCACCAATAGCCTTGAAGAAAGATAGATCTATAAAACTTACTGATAATCTAAGACACAGTACTATACCTGAAATACGCTGCCCCCCTCGTTTACATTGTACATGGAGCTTAAAAACAATGGTGTTCTTCTCATCTGGTGTATTATTTCCTACAAAGTAAAACATGACAGGAAAGAACTCAGTGACTCAAATATGTATAGAACATAAACAAAATATGAATTTGGTTTATATAAAAGAATGGAAATACCAAACCATAGTACCTGTAAATTCAAATAATCTGGGGTCAACCTTGATCGGAATGAGACCCAACCTGTGGGCAAGTACTTCATCTTGGATTACTGATGTATTGTCTGCAATAAGAACTTTTTCAATAGCCATTGTGGGAACCTGCACTTGTATGTTAAAACAAGTTTAGATCACCGTTGGTAATACATACTGCCAACTGAATAGGAACTCTCATAAACACACCTGGCCTTAATCCAAGGAAACAAGAGAAGTTGATACAAACTTCCATCTTATGTATATTTTAAAGCGGGAAAAATATTTAGGAGGGGGGGATTGAATTGTATAAAACCTCTCCCTCCCGTTGATGTACATTATAAAGTAACTCATTTACACAAGTTTTGTTCTTGGAAACAATGACACAAACTTGTTACGTAAACATGAGAAATTAACCATGCAACCATTCAACCTTATAGAAGTAACAAGTTGAAAACAGAACGCTGAAGTATACGGATACAAATTCATTTTCTTGATAGCTCATGCATGATGCTCAAGCAGGAATCACTACGTCAATACAAAGAAGATGATACTTGGGCTCATGAAAATGGTATTCTTAATATAGAACTAGTATATGAACTCCAAACAATATTAACCACTGACAAAGCATAATTTAATCAAGCATACTCAAGTACTCATGAATTTAATCAAACCTCAGCTATGAGGATTCTCCGGAATGCATTGGCAAGTGCAGGATCAATGCCGATCATATCAAACTCCATCTCATCCTCCGTAAGATTAATAACTTCAACTTTAAAGTTGTCACAGAAGCTATCCAATAAGTTATTATCAACCCCCATTGATGCATAAGCACCATTATACTGAAAAGTATCAGTCTGTAAACACCAAAAGTTAAAACATGTAAGAAATAAGAAGAACACTAAAAACTCATCAATGCATTTCCTCACTCTCACATTGAGAAAAATGAAACAGACTCATAACTAATATCGACATATGCAGGTCTATGCCACTTAGGCAGATTGCTCACTTCGGTCTCGCCACTTCCACAATTTTTTCAAAGAAACAATCTTGGTAAAAAAGAATTATTTTCTTCTTCGAAAAATTTACATCTATGCATAAACACGGGTCTAACTTATGTTTTCTGGTAACCCAATTAGAGAAAAACTCCGAAAACAAAAAAGAAATTCACTTTCCCACATTTTCTTAGCAACCAAACATGACCATCAACAAAAACCAACAGCCAAAAGAACCCAAATTTCTACTCAGAACGGTCAAAATTTCTCAAAACTAAAAGAAAAAACTCCGAAAACGAAAAAAAAAAAGGTCAGAAACAAAACCAAAGGCACATACAGATTTCTCATTTCAGAAAACAAAAATTGAAAAATGCTAGAAAAGGATGGAAAAACTGTTACATGAATGGGAGCATCAGCCTTGCACTCGACACGTGTCCTCTGGAATTCGATGTTTGGGGGCAGCCGCCCCATTGGCACATCTGAGAGCTTCTCTATGAACTCCAGCGTGGAGTTCGCCTTCGCAGAGTCTGCAGCTTCGGACTCTGAACTCGACGTCGTATATTCCGTACTGGACGACATCGTTTCTTCCTTCACCTTCACCGGCCACTTTCAATCTCTCTCTCTCTCTCTCCCTTCTCCCTCCACTCTCTCTCTTCGTTCTCTGTGACTGTTAAATTTAGGGTTTTGGGGGTTTAGTGAGAGCAAGAGTATGCCGAGTTTGGAGTTCAGGGTTTAGCAGAGAGGGGGACAAGAGATGATGCGAATGGGCCTTTCATAATTACCATGGGCCGGCCTTATTGTAAGGCCTCGAGAGCTTCTCTAGTGCTGGTTGAAACCGTTAATCCGACCCGACCTAACCCGTTAATATTTGTATTTGGGTGGATGCTTAACGGGTCGGGTCGTTAACGGGTGAACCCGTTAACAACCCGTTAAATAACGGGTCACTTTGGGTCAACCCGTTAGGACCCGTTAGTTTAGGATATTTTAGTAATTTTAGTAAAATTTTAATGACAAAAAATAAACTTTATGCAAAAAATAAAAATAAAAATAATTGTTAACGGGTGAAACGGGTGAAACGGGTGACCCGTTAGCTTAATGGGTCGGGTTCGGGTGACCCGTTAGCTTAACGGGTTGGGTTCGGATGATCCGTTAACTTAACAATTTCGTGTGAACCTATTGTCTGTGAGTAAGTTAACTTGGGCATTGAAGTGTGTTGTGATTTTCTACCCCGGTTTTTGTGTTGTGCAGGACATGGCTACGAAGAAGATGATTGGCCTGGGCAAGCAGTTTAATGGACTCTACTATAGACCTGTAAACGGGTCTTGATAGAGTTTTGCATGTACCACAATTTCGTGTGAACCTATTGTCTGTGAGTAAGTTAACTTGGGCATTGAAGTGTGTTGTGATTTTCTACCCCGGTTTTTGTGTTGTGCAGGACATGGCTACGAAGAAGATGATTGGCCTGGGCAAGCAGTTTAATGGACTCTACTACCTCACTCCAACACAAAACCCTCATCTCGCCAACCATGTCAACCACACCTCGACACTGTGGCACCAACGTCTTGGGCACCCATCCTCGGCTCCTCTTCACTCTTTATCCCAGACCATTCCAGAAATTATTTTTGATTCTACACATGTTTGTGATATTTGTCCTTTAGCAAAGCAAACTCGTTCATCTTTTGTTTCCAGTTCAATAAAATCAATTGCACCTTTTGATTTGATCCACTGTGATATTTGGGGGCCGCACCAAACACATACATCCTCTGGGGCACGTTACTTCCTCACCATTGTAGACGACTTCACTCGATTCACATGGGTTCATCTCATGCGATTTAAATCCGACACACAAACCATAATCCACTCGTTCTTTTCTTGGGTGAAAACACAGTTTAATCGTGACATTAAAACCCTTCGTGCAGACAATGGGGGGGAATTCATATCTCTCCGATCCTTCTTCAATACTCATGGCACCTTTTTTCAACACACATGTGCCCACACCCCTCAACAGAACGGAGTCGTTGAACGCAAACACCGTCACCTTTTAAATGTTGCCCGAGCCTTACGATTTCAAGCTAACCTACCCTTAAAGTTCTGGGGAGGGAGTGTACAAACTGCCTGTTACCTTATCAATTGCCTTCCCACACCCCTGCTTTCCCATCAATCTCCCTATAAACTCTTGCATGGGACACTACCTGTCTACACTCACCTTCGAGTTTTTGGGTGTTTATGCTATGCTACCAACCTTACTCCCTCACACAAATTTGATGCTCGTGCTCGTCGCTGCCTTTTTCTGGGATATCCCCTTGGTCAGAAGGGCTATCGCGTTTATGACCTTGATAGCAAGCGCATTTTTACCTCTCGCGATGTCACCTTCCATGAACATCTTTTCCCTCTTGCTAACTTACCACCAGAACCTGACCACAATACCCCAATCTTACCTGTTCCCCATGACGACCCCACTCCTGCACCTTCAGACCTCCTTCCTTCTGACATACCTCCTCCAACCCCAGACACTACTACCTCGCCAACTCCTGCACCATCGTCTCCTTCGCTGCCCCTTATTCCCCTTTGTCGCTCCGAACGCATTAAACAACCACCTGCCCACCTTCGTGACTATCAGACCCATCATGCTGCTTTGCTTCAGCCCAACGCCATCTCTTCCACCATGTCCGGCACACGATATCCTCTTCACCGGTATGTTTCTTATGCTCATCTCTCTCCTGCTCATCGCTCTTTTGTTCACAATGTCTCTCACTTAGTTGAACCAGCATCTTATGAGCAGGCACGCCATGACCCTCACTGGCTTGCAGCTATGAATTCTGAGCTTGAAGCCCTTGAAGCCAACCACACCTGGACTTTGGTTCCTTTACCCCTCCACCAACGCCCCATTGGATGTAAATGGGTCTTCAAAATCAAGTATCATTCCGACGGTACCATCGAACGCTACAAGGCTCGCCTTGTCGCCAAAGGGTTCACGCAGCGCGAAGGTATTGATTACAAAGAGACGTTCGCCCCCGTTGCTAAGCTCATTACTGTCCGCTGTCTCTTGACCATTGCTGCTGTTCGCAGCTGGTCTATTCACCAAATGGATGTCCAAAACGCTTTCCTTCACGGTGCACTCCATGAGGAAGTCTATATGTTACCACCTTCTGGTTATCGTCGACAGGGGGAGACTATGGTTTGTCGACTTCACAAGTCATTATACGGACTCAAGCAGGCATCTCGCAACTGGTTCCAACGTTTTTCATCAACCATTCAAGAAATTGGCTTTCAACAGTCTCATGCGGACTACTCATTATTCACTAAGGTTTGTGGACACTCCATTACTGTAGTATTGCTCTACGTCGATGACATGATCATTGCAGGAAATAATGAGGAAGCCATTAGTCAACTCAAGCAATTTCTTAGTGGATGTTTTCGAATTAAAGACCTCGGACCATTAAAATATTTTCTGGGTGTCAAAGTTGCACGGTCCAAAGCTGGGATCTCCATTTGCCAACGAAAGTATACTCTGGACATATTGGAGGAAGCTGGCTTGCTTGGCGTAAGACTTGCCAATGTACCTATGGAACCAGATTTAGTGTTGACAACAACAGGTGGTGATGCCCTCAAGGACCCGACTCGATATCGACGTTTGGTTGGAAAATTAATATACCTTACCATTACAAGGCCAGATATTACGTATGCAGTGAATAATCTCAGTCAGTTCATGCAAGAACCAACACTCCATCACCTTAAAGCAGCACATCGTCTCCTCCAATATCTGAAAGAAGCACCAGGACAAGGGTTACTATTTCTTACGGAGAACCAACTTAATTTGATTGGCTACTGTGATGCGGATTGGGCTAGATGTCCGATCACACGTCGATCAGTGACAGGTTTTTGTATCTTCCTTGGTAAATCACTTGTATCGTGGAAAAGTAAAAAGCAAGTCACGGTGGCAAGATCTTCAACAGAAGCCGAGTATCGCTCCATGGCTGCAACCACTTGTGAGCTTACTTGGCTGAGGAATTTGTTGAATGATTTGCATGTAAACCATCCTGAGCCAGCAAGGTTGTTTTGCGACAATCAAGCTGCTCTACATATTGCAGCGAACCCTGTGTATCATGAACGAACCAAACACATAGAGTTAGATTGTCATACTGTTCGTGAAAGGATTCAGAGGAGAGAGATCAAGACCTCTCATGTGCAGACGGGACGTCAAATAGCAGACATGTTTACAAAGCCACTGAGAGCACCTACCTTCCATTCACATCTTGGCAAGTTGGGTGTTATTGATATCCACACTCCAACTTGAGGGGGAGTATTAAAGGTGTTAAAGATGCTCCACTACACCATTAACTGGACAAAAGGAATATTATCATTCCTTGACAGCTAGGTTAGCATGTGTAGATGTACTATCATCGTGGACAGCAAGGCCACTGCATGTGGTTTCTGACTGCTGCAACAAGGACAGCATGGATGCACTTCCAGTCCTTTTGTTTATTGCATGCGTGTGTGATAAAGATGTATATAAACTCTGCTGCAATTGCAGCAGAAGATTCATTCAAATATATATTGGATCCGAATATTTAGAAGGAGCATCTCTATCTAGACCATGTCGGGTGGAAACGACACCGTATCCAGATCATTGCCGTAGATCCACAACTTTCTAAGAGAGGTGAGTTTGTGCAATCCCCACTCCAACTCCCAAAATGACTTACAACTCTTGACCTTCCAAATTGTAAGTGATGTGAGTTTGGGGGGAAAAGAGCAACTCAAACCTTCACGGTAGTCAATCATCAATTCCTCAAGAGAGTTGAGATTGTGCATGTTTTTGGGCGACACCTTCAATTTGTCACAATCAGTGATCTCGACCTCTTTCAAGTTGGAGGCTCTTCTCCTCCCCCCCCCCAACTCAGTCTTGGGATGGAAACAAGACTTCCACAATGATAAATATCCAACGTTTGAAGATTGATGAGGTGGCATAAGCCTTCTGGTCAGGATTTTAGATTTTTGCACTTCTAGATCCTAATATATTCAAGACAGTTATTAGTATTGTCGCGGAAGAACTAATCCTATGCTATTAACTCCAGCTGTGGAACCTTAGGTTGAGCCCTAGATTGCCCATGCACCCTTTTTGGAGAGATTAAGTCACTCATAGTCCTTGGATGTTTTGATTTGAGATTTTTATTGAGTGAACACCTACTGAAGAAAAAATTAAAGATTTGGTATTTGGTTTATTTGAACAATTTGGATGTGTTGGAGTGAATTTGGTTTATATATACCTGATTTGGTGATTTGGTTTTGTGATTGTACCTATAGTATGGTACTAGACTACCTATGTACCATTGGCGAGATCTAACTGGCTTAGTTAATGGATGAAATGGTTTGGGATTTTCAATGAGCGAATGACCCACTGAAAAAGAAGGATTTGGTATTTGGTTTATTTGAATACTCTGGATTTATTTGAGTGAACTTGGCTGAATGAACTAGGGATTCGATTTTGACTTTGGAGGGAAATTGCATCTAAATTGAGTCTCTAGATTGCCTACGTAATCTTAACAGGATCAAACAGACGTAGTTCGAAAATGAATTTGGAATTTAATTTGTGTGGCTTCGTACCATTGAGAATTTTGAACTTTGGAATTTGATGGGCATTTTGTATCAGCTATTTGCCAACTGAGAATTTTGGAATTTGATAGGTATTTTGTGTCAGCTATTTGCTAGCTGACACATGCATTGTAATGCACCATTTTATATGACTTTGTATGAGTTTCCCCCCAGTTATCAACTTATTAGCTAATTGGCATTTAGCTAACCTTAATTTTGAGTTTCGACGACAAGGCCAACTAATTTGGCTTGGATTTGTTAATGGGGATTCGGGGTTTGAATATGAATCTCATTAACCACTTGGTAGCTTTTCTATGATATGGATAGCTCTACTTCTTTGATTGACATGGCTTTATATTCGGAAGAAAACCCCATGCTTCTCTTGGTCTCTGCTGCTGAACTTTTCTTCCTTTTCGGTTTTTGTCAGGGGGCACTATGGTCGCACTAGTGACCTTCGCGCCATAGTCTTCGCTTTCCTCTTCGAATTTCACTGGAGTTACTTCTAAGAGAGTTGCTGCTATAGCGGGAGTGGGCGACACGACGTCTCTGAAAGCGAGTCTGAAGTCTTGTTTACCTTTGAAGTCCCGCTAGCACTTCTCTTCTTCGTTTACTTTTGAGAAAATGAAGACTTGTTTTGCTCGTCTTCTTTTGAATTTTAAATTCCTTTTGCGACAATGGAGGCAATGGGGTTGCCCATATTTCTTCATTTTCTTCTTTTAAGTATTAAATACTTTCTTTCCTTTACTTTTGTTTCGTAGCTTCTGTCATTTGTCTCCATGCTTTTGTTTAAGCTTTACCCAATATATGACCAAAATAATAACCACGTAAATGGCATTCAAGTTATTTGGAGGACCTTACACCTTTTTCTGGAGTATTATTCTTTGAAGAATGGAGCAGCAGCAGCGTGCCAAATTATTGGAGACATGTTCTTCTATTTTTTATTCAACTTTCGCCAACAAGCTTCTGGATAATTTCTCTAGACGAAGGAAGAGAACGTGGGATCATCTCGAATGTCTCCTTCTAGCTGCTTTTTATTGTTGTTTGCTGGCGATGATAACAGTAAAACTTCATCAAGGTATTGCTTAACCTCGGACGCTATGTTGAGTACAAATCTCACATCAATTGGAGGAGAGGCATTGCATGAGCTTATAGTAGAATCTCACCTTTTTTTTCATGGTATACAATGAGACCGGGTAACTTTAATCCACCTCACCAAATTGCCAATTTTCTCAATCCTCTGCTTCCAAGGCCAAGGAATCATATTCCAATTCAACAAAACTCTCCTGCTCACTCAACTCGACACGAGATCCCACGGGCTCCAAATCAACAGTTCAGCAACAATCTGGCATTTGCCTCTACAAAGTCTGCGTCTGATCATGGAGGACAACTTTATGATCCATTCTCGCCCAATTCCGCGAGTCATTAGCAGGGAGGTAATCCGGGAAAGATGTGGAAACAAGAGAATGATCTATTTATTACTATTGTTATTTCTTATACAAGCAACAATGCAGAAGGGCCTTTCCATTTCCTTGTTAATTGCCTAATTCTCGACACATTAAATTAAATGCACTCCTCGCTCACAAGTCACAAATTGCTAAAATAAAATAAACTGGGATACGAAAACGGTGATCCCATAAACATCCATCATAGGGAGGAATTACAAAAGTTTAGGTTTAAGTGGCCTCATTAAAATCTTGCTCGGAGAAAACCCAGTGGGAAAAACTCCAAACTTAGAGAAACAAGTACCACAATTATATTACAAATCCGGAGAGCTCATACACTAGAGTCGTGAGCAGCGCGGGAGAAGAAACCTTGGCCTAGAAATAGGCATGGTTGTCTTCAAAGAATCGCTCTCAATGCAAACACAAAACCAGCCCTACTGTAGTTTGTCAGCCAAATCCCAAATGAATGCCTCCCAAAACAGTCACTCCTGAAACCCCAAAATCTTGAGGACAAAAAAAACAAAAAAAAAACTTAAAACATTTTACCAACTTGAGGAATATTGTGGATTACTTTAATTACGAGAATAAAGACGATTAACAATACTATTAAGAAGATGATACCTGGACCTGGAGATCGAATCAACCATCAGCTTCACATCATCTTAAAATCTCTCTTACGCTATGTAAGGGATGTGGGATATTTTGTGCCAGTAGCGTCCTTTTCCTCGTTGACATCTTTCTCTTAGCACAGGACACTTAGAGATGAGAAGTTGTGTAAGTGAAGGAGGAAGACACTCTTCTGGAATGGATGCTAGTTGTGGACAATTGGAGAGATGCAAAGATTGAAGAGACGTTAGGAATTGAAAGCCCTTGCTGCTCAGTTTCATCAGATTCGGGAAACCACAAATTAATAGTCCAGTTAGAGATTTGGGGAGGAGCGTCTCCGTCTGGACCAGGTCGGGTGGAAACGATACTATATCCGGGTCATTACCGTAGATCCGCAATTTTCTAAGAGAGGTGAGTCTGTGCAATCCCCACTCCAACTCCCACAATGACTTACAGCTCTTGACCTTCGAAATTGTAAGTGATGTGAGGTTGGCGGGAAAGAAGCAACTCAAACCCTCACGGTAGTCGATGGTCAATTCCTCAAGAGAGTTGAGATTGCGCATGGTTTCGGGTAACACCTCCAATTTGTCGCAGTCAGTTATCTTGATCTTTCTTAGGTTGGAGGCTCTTCCCCCCCCCCACTCAGTCTGGGAATAGAAACAAGACTTCCACAGTAGTAAATATCCAACGTTTGAAGATTGATGAGGTGGCATAAGCCATCAGGTAAGTATTTCAGATTTTGGCACTTCCAGATCCGTATATATTCAAGACAGTGATTAGTGTTGTAGCGAGAGAACTCGTCCTCTTCGATTAACTCCAGCTGTAAACAATCGTATATCTCAATGTGTTTAAGCGTCCTAAGAAGCTGGCCGCTCAATGATAACGACGTCAGAGATTGACATTCTTGGATTTTCAAGTACTCAAGACAAATGTGAGAAGAAGATAACGGAGAAGAACCAGCAACCTCCTCATCTACTAGTGATTTCAAACTTTTACAGTCACTTATCTGTATTCTTCTGAGATTTTGCCAAATATATCAACGAATGACACTCTGTAATCTTGATGTCTTTAAGAGAAAGTGGCAGACCAACATCCGGAAAAGAAACTAGACGTGGACATTTGTGTATGCAAAGCTCTTGAAGAGACGACAACTGATTTAACCCTTTTGGTAGCTTCGAAATATTTTCGCACTTCTTTAACTCCAGACGTTCAAGCTTGCACTCCAATATTTGCAATTGCAGCAACTCCTCCGCTTCTTTTCCCAATTCTTCAACTAGATGAGAGTTGTCTTCAGTTTCCAAATGGCCAAGAGAAGTCAACTGCTGCAATAATCTACCCTCATTCTTCAATGAAGACATCAGCTCCTCACATCCATTAATCTTCAAATCTCTAACCTTGGTTAATCCTTTCTGGAACAATTCCCCTGTTTGTAGAGACATCAGCTCCGAAATGTTTGAAAGGCACAAGGACTCTAACAACTCAAACTCAACCTTAGCAGCTGTATGAACCAACACTTTACAACAGTCAATGTTTAACTGACAAAGTTGTTTGTAGTTGGCAATTGAAACCACTAATTCTTCACATTTAACAATTCCAAGCTTTGCTAAAGAATTGAGGTTCTCTGGCAACTTACCCTCCAGTTTTGAACATTTTTTTACAAAGAGCGTTTTCAGGCAAGGGAAAACACCACTTACATGATCCAGTTGGAAAGGAAGCCTATTGTTTTTTAAGGATTGAATTGTATTATATCTCATAAGTTCTTTTACATTTGTACAGCAATATATAAGAGGATTAACCTCTTGCTTCACGCCACAACAGGTGGCTTGGGAGAAATAAACAATAACCCCTTGAACTAAGGGAAAAGGTTGATAGGAAAAAGTTGACAGTTGACACCCTTGAATTAAGGAAGTTGTCTGGCTTAGGGAAAATAAACAATAGCTCCTTGAATTAAGGGAAAAGGTTGATAGGAAAAAGTTGACAACTTCCGACTTCCAATACTCCCCCTCAAGCTGGATCCAGAAGGTTTATGGATCCAAGCTTGGACAGAAGCCGTTGAAACTGATGAGAAGCCAATGGCTTGGTGAAAATGTCGGCCAGTTGGTCGAAGCTTCGTGTATACCGTGTCTGAATTACCTGCGACTGCACTTGTGCCCGAACGAAATGACAGTCAACCTCAATGTGTTTCGTTCTCTCGTGGAACACGGGGTTAGATGCTATATGCATGGCTGCCTGATTGTCACAGAATAAGGACATAGGAAGAGTTGCCGGAAACCCTAAATCACACAGAAGACCCTTGAGCCAGATCAACTCACATGCAGTGGAAGCCATTGCACGGTACTCAGCTTCTGCACTGGATCTGGCGATAACAGTTTGCTTTTTACTTTTCCAGGTGACCAAGTTTCCACCGACAAATGTACAGTAGCCGGAGGTGGACTTACGATCGATTGCGTTGCCTGCCCAATCAGCATCACAATACCCTACAACTTGAGTGTTGTCATTCTTCTGCATGATGATACCACGACCCACTGAACCTTTTAAGTAGCGTAAAATCCGTTTAACCAGAGTCAAATGTTCAAGAGTCGGGGAGTGCATGAATTGGCTCACAAGACTTACAGAATAGGTGATGTCGGGTCTGGTGATTGTGAGATAGATCAATTTTCCAACCAATTGCTGATAATGGGTGATATCAGTGAGTGGCGTGCCCTTCAAGCTAGGTTTTTGCTTACTGTCAAGAGGAGTGGTGGCTGGTTTAGCATCGCTCATGTTAGCATCCTTGAGCAAATCCAAGACATACTTTCTTTGGTTAAGAAACAGTCCCTTGTGTGAGGTTGCCACTTCTATACCAAGAAAGTACTTCAATATCCCAAGGTCTTTAATTGCAAATCTTTGTCTGAGAGACTGTTTGAGAGTGGAGATCTCGTCAGTATTATCACCCGTAATTATCAGATCATCAACATAAATCAGCACAACCAATGTGCCCACAGATCCTGTGCGAACAAATAATGAGGAATCGGCGTTGCTGCTTTTGAAACCAACACTAGTAAGAACTGAGCTCAGTTTGGAATACCAAGCTCGTGGGGACTGCTTTAGGCCATAAATGGCTTTGTGCAATCTGCACACCATATTCGGTTCATTGCTTTGTGGATGCCCTGGTGGCAATTTCATATAGACTTCTTCTTTGAGATCACCGTGCAAGAATGCGTTCTTCACGTCCATTTGGTACATGGACCATCATTTGTTTACAGCTACAGACAATAGCACTCTTACTGTGGTCATTTTTGGCCACAGGTGCAAACGTTTCTTTGTAATCCACCTCGAATGTTTGAGTGAATCCCCGAGCCACCAGTCTTGCTTTATGTCTCTCAATTGAACCATCTGACTTGAATTTGATTTTATAAATCCATTTGCAACCCACTGCTTTCTTGCCTGTTGGAAGTTTGGTGATGCTCCAAGTATTGTGTTGATCTAGAGCTTTAAGTTCTTCTTGCATTGCCTCTTTCCACACCTCTTGGCTGTTGGCCTCATGGAAATTCTGAGGCTCCTGGTAACTGGATATAGTGCTTAGGAATGCAGCATAATCCGGTGTCACTCTCTTGTATGACACACAATTGGAGATGGGATGTGTGGGTTTGTACATGACAAAATCCTGAAGTCTTGTGGGAGTTTTTCTAACACGCATTGGATTGCGTCGAGGGGCTGGAAGAGTTGTTTCACACTCGTTCGCATCATCTTGATTGTCACAATTGTCATGCAGTGTATCCTCAAAGTGAGACCCTTCATTGCTATCTTCATTGGGAGAAGCATCAACGTTGACATAACTGAGCTCCCTTTGTTGTGGTCCCTCCAGTTCAATTCTTGGTAGTGGGAACACATCCAAGATGTCATCCCCTTGGGCTGTGATTTCACTTGACTTGCTGAAAAAAGGGTTAGTTTCATGAAATTGCACATCTTTGGACACAATCAATCTCCTTAGTTGGGGATTATAACACTTATATCCTTTTTGTGTAGAGGAATAACCAAGAAAAATACATTTGGCAGCTCTAGGATCTAATTTATCTCGGTTAAGAGATTGAACATGCACAAAACAGATGCAGCCAAACACTCTAAGATGTGAGAGGTCAATTTTCCTTCCTTTCATGACCTCGAGTGGAGACTTGAATTCCAAGACTCGGCTAGGTAATCTATTGATGATATATGCAGCTGCCATAACACCTTGAGACCAAAATCTCTTTGGTACATTCATTTGTAGCATTAGTGCTCTTGTTTTTTCAAGTAGGTCACGATTTTTGCGTTCGGATACACCATTTTGTTGAGGTGTTCCAACACAACTTGTTTGATGCATGATGCCATGAGTGCTCAAATATTGTTTCATGATATGGGACATATATTCGGTGCCATTGTCAGACCGTAAGGTTTGAATTTGAGAGGAGAAATGGTTTTTAACAAGGTTATGAAAGTCCTTAAAAACTTCCATAACTTCATTCTTAGACTTTAAGAGATATAACCATGTGACTCGAGAGAAGTCATCCACAAAAATCACAAAATACTTATAGCCATCAAATGATTCACTAGTTGGTCCCCATACATCTGAATGAACTAGTTCAAAACACTTACTAGTTCTAGACAAGGAAGAGTTAAAAGGTAGTCGAGTGGATTTAGACAAGTGGCATGTTTCACATGAAATAGCATCCTTTCCTAAGTTTGGAAATAGAGTTGACAAAATGGGTGAAGAAGGATGAGCTAAACGTTGATGCCATAATTGATTATCTTGAATGGAGTTGAGCTTGGCTTGAAACCCTCTCGGATTGCTCTTTGATATGTAATAGAGACCATCTAAATAAAACCCTTCACCAATCGTCTTCTTGGTGGCACAATCCTGAAAGATAACATTGTGAGGAGAAAAAATGGCTAAGCAATTCAAGGTATTTGTGATCTTTCCCACAGATAGAAGTTGAAATGGGAAAGAAGGAACATATAAAGCCATTGATTCAATTTCGTCTGACATTAATTTTATTTTTTCCTTTCCTAAGACCTTTACATTCTCACCATTTGCAATTGAAACTTGAGAAGGGTTTGCAAATTTTTCAAATTTTTTAGACTTAGACACATGATTGGTCATATGATCTGTGGCACCCGAATCTACAACCCAAAAATCATGCAACATATTTATTTTAAGAGCAGTTTTAAAGGCTTTCATGATACCTTGCATGTCTTCTTGGGGTACGGGTTTCGTGTCTGCCAAGAACCCTGCAAACTTGCCGAGCAATGCCGTCGAGTTCCCTTCTTCTATGTTATCAACACGATCACTTCCAGCACCTCCTTTCTTGCTTTGAAGATACGACATAAACTCATTCATGAGTTCAGCTGGATTCGCTGTGAAGTTCTTGAGTGGATCTGGCCCATTGGAGGTGGAGGTAGACGCATGATTCGCTCGATGTGGAGTACGGTTCATCCTTTGCACACCCTTGTTGTCCTTCATGAACTCAGGCTTTAACTCTGGGTGTAAAATCCAGCATGTGTCTTTGACGTGACCCGTATTATTGCAGTGTTGACACTTCAAGTTCGGATGCTTTCCTTTGTACTTCTTTTCGTTGGTTATATATGCCCTAGCCTCAGGTACACTAGTTGTTGTACCCATGTTCATGACTTTCCTCCTTACTTCCTCTCGTTGAATCGTCGCACACACACTGGTGAAGGAAGGAAGCTCAGTGTTCATGAGTATGTGACATTGAAGGTCTTCATACGTTGAATCAAGACTGGACAAGAGTTGAAATATCTTGTCTTCTTCTGCTCTCTTTCGTAGCAGTGCTGCATCGGTTGTATGAGGGCGATAGATTTCCAACTCATTCCACATGCTTTTCATGCTTCCTAGGAGTTGCACAAACGGTTTGCCATCTTGCTGCAGATCGGAGATGTCCTTCTTTAATTGGAAGACCCGTGCAGCATTGTTTTGGCTGCCATACATTTCCTTGACCGCTTCCCATAGCTGGTACGAGGATTCTGAGTAGCTGAATATTTCAGCTAATTTACGTTCCATGGAATTCAAGAGCCATGACATAACCAGCTGATCCTTGCTAAGCCAGGATTCATAGTTTGGTGAGGAAGCATCAGGTACTTTGATGCTTCCATTTATGAACCCCAGCTTGGACCTTCCACCTAGCGCCAAGGACACAGCTCTCGACCAAGGTAAGTAATTAAACTCATTCAACACGACTGAGCTTAATCTTTGATTTGGGTTGACGTCCACCTCATGTACGTTCATGGAGGAAGGCACCAGTGAGCTTTCAGCTTCGGATATTAGCGGATTGCCTTCAGACATTTTGAGGGGTGAACACGCTCGGATAGCAGTATAGCAGACGCAGGTTAATTTTCCTGCTCTGATACCATATTGTTTTTTAAGGATTGAATTGTATTATATCTCATAAGTTCTTTTACATTTGTACAGCAATATATAAGAGGATTAACCTCTTGCTTCACGCCACAACAGGTGGCTTGGGAGAAATAAACAATAGCCCCTTGAACTAAGGGAAAAGGTTGATAGGAAAAAGTTGACAGTTGACACCCTTGAATTAAGGAAGTTGTCTGGCTTAGGGAAAATAAACAATAGCTCCTTGAATTAAGGGAAAAGGTTGATAGGAAAAAGTTGACAACTTCCGACTTCCAATAAAGCCATTCCTTCCAATGCTGCATATCCACAAACTCAAGAGTCTCTAATAGCGGAAAAGGCGAGATGCACTCTCCATAAAACTCAGCACCAACACTTTCCACTGCATTCATTCCTCTAATATAAAGTTCTTTGAGATGAGGCAATTGTCCGAGAGGTGGCAACGATAAACAATTGTTACACTCCTCTAACCGCACACGCACCATATTAGAGAACAAAGAAACTGCAACCCATGATGAAAATTCCTTTCCGGCATAACTCTTGATGGTGAGCTCCTTGAGCTTTGTATGAGGCTGTAACATGTC
The DNA here is from genome assembly GCA_963082935.1 of Malus x robusta. Taxonomy (NCBI): domain Eukaryota; kingdom Viridiplantae; phylum Streptophyta; class Magnoliopsida; order Rosales; family Rosaceae; genus Malus; species Malus x robusta. The sequence continues at coordinate 38,394,154 of OY720329.1, read as the reverse complement.
AAGCACAACAGATTCCGTTTCTCTTGTGTCGCTTGAATGAGACCATTCTAGGACTAACGAATCAAGCCTCCCCTTGCATTTTAAGTTGGCCCTCCGAGCATCCTCGACATCAATCACATTCTCCAATCTTGAGATGCACAATGTCCCGCGGAGATGCAATAGGAACTCTATCTCCCTTATCCTTGATCCATCACTGCCACCACTGACCACAAAATTAGACAATGATTGGAGATTCACCAATCTACCCAGTTGTGGAGGCATTCCTCCCAACGAATATGCATCCAAGTTGTTTAGATGGCGCAAATTAATTAGATTACTCATGTTCGCAGGCAATGACTTCAATTTAGAACAACCTTCCAATATCAATGTTTGCAAGCTGTAAAGAGTGCCTGTTGATTCAGGCAAACTGGTTATATCTGTGTAGGAAAGGTCAAGATACTGTAACAACCTCAAATCACCGATTGAGTTTGGCAGCTCGGTTATTTTGTAGCCATTCAAAGAGAGCACTCGTAAGTATTGAAACTGTGGTAGTAACTCAAAAATAACCTTATGAGACAAATATTTACTCGACGACCTGGAATCTGAAAGCGAAAGTGGCAGGAATGTTCGCAAACGTTCAACTTTAGGAAAGTCCTCAAATCTCATAACTCCATCAAATTGACCAGCAATGAAAGACAAACGGCGAGCCCTTCGAAAGCAGGTGCGTTGCAAGTTATCACCTTGCTTATCTTCCAACCTAGAACATATTTCTCCTGCTGCCCATTGTGCTAAATCATTAACGAGGTCATGCATTACAAATCGTGAATTGTTTTCGCTTGATTCTTGAAACAACGACCTTGATAATAGCTCTCGAAAGTAGTCGTGGCCCAAATCCTCCATTTGTTTATTGTCTTCAGGTTTTTGTTGAATCAAACCCTCTGCCATCCACAAAAGGACGAGTTGCTTCTCCCTAAATTCATAGTCGTTTGGTAGTATTGAGCAATAGGCAAAACACCTCTTCAAATTTGATGGAAGATAGTGATAACTCAACTTTAGTACAGGGAGAATGCCACTCTTATCTGCTATATTCCACAATTTGTTGTTCAATATTTCTTCCCACTCATCTTTTTCTTTGCAACGTAAAAGGCCACCGAGAGTCCTTGCAGCTAATGGTAATCCACGACATTTTTCAACAATTTTTCTTCGAATTAACTCATAATTTACTGGTTTTCCATCGTTAAGTTCCCCGAATGCATGTCGCTCAAATATTTCCAAACAATCATCATCTCCCATGCACTCCAAATTATGGACTCCAGCGGCTCCCATAAACTTTGCAACATTCACATCACGGGTTGTCACAGTATCTTACTTCCTCCAGCTTCGACGCCGAAAGGGGATTGAAGTCTTGTCCAGATATCGTATAGATCATAGTCACCTTTGTTCCAAATATCATCTAAAACAATTAAAAACTTTTTTCCTCTTAACTGCTCACTCAAATCATGCTGCATTTTACTAAACTCCTCGACTTCAACGTGTCGGGATGTGATTGATTCAAGAATTGCCTTTGTCACTCGCACAACATCGAAGTCATCAGACACAGATACCCACACCTTTGGCTCAAACTCCTTCATGGCATCATCTTTGTGGTTGAATACAAGTTGAGCAAGTGTCGTCTTCCCGACTCCGGGCATGCCAACTATAGCAACTACACCAAAATTGACAGTAATTCTTGACAACAATTCGATAATCTCCCTTTTGTCATCATCTCTTCCAACAACAAGCTTTTCATCTAACACGCCTGAACTTTGTAAACTTCGTGATTCCTTAGCAGATGTCCCAGTATCTTTTAAGCCAAACTTTTCTTTCTGTTCAGATATGTCTTGCAACCGCTCCGTAATCTTCTTCAATTCGGAGTTCATATCAAACCTCAATTTAACTTTATAAAATGATCTCCGTATCTTGTTGCTTGTGTTGGCTTGTTCACGTCCCTCTATCATGCGCTTCAACATTTGTGTGGCAAATTTGTCCAACATGTCTTCGATATCATAAGCCAAATCTCTGAGATCATCGAGCCACAGTTTTACAGCACCCTCAGTCAGTTGCCTTTCCTCGGCATCACTCACCACCGCTCCGATTGTAGATAACGTGGTCCTCCACTTCTCAAGCTTCTTTCTGACGCCCCGGAAGTTTCCAAGGTAGTTGAGAATCTCGCGAGGGGTCAACCTGTCGAGCAGCAACTGTAGAAACGCTGCAAGAAAAATCTCTCCCAGTGCCATATTAAACATGAACAGACCTCCAAGCAATGAAAGAAACAGCGAACCGTTCTTGAGCAATATTGAGGTGCAGAACTCAACGAAAGGAAGAGTAACAGTCAAAGCCTAGTTCCTTGCAAATTTGGAAGCTTGATCTCTTGAGACTTAGAAATATTCACAACTGCACAAATTAAAATGATAAGAACTAATTATTGATGCCTGCCCAATCATATACAAATTTATAGTAAATGTGAAATAATCAATGGACTCCTAGTAAGCATATCTAGAGGTACCAATTTGAGACTTGGGGTGGCAACAGGACTGATTCAGATCAAGGTTGCCTACATCATAAGTTTGATAACCGTCCCGCTACTATGTATGCAGTCCCTGTTACGTTTTATGGAAATATTATTTTGCTTATTATATACAAAATAATCTAACAACTTGATATTGTATGTCTAAAGCACAATAAAACATGCTATATAATGGTGCTTTACAGCAATGTCGGAAAACAACCATATTTATGCACCCCATTATGGGTTCGATCTCCACCAATCCCCTCCCCCTCACAACTAACAATTTTACCGACAACACTATCATTTGTCCAAAAAAAAAAGGGAACTTCACTTTAACGAAAAACCACTTTTTTACACTAAAAAGTCAATCATGTTACTATTCACTTTACCTTTTATTTTGTCTTTATCATTAAAACTCAAAGTTTTAAAGCCCTTTTCATTAATTTTCCTGAAAAAAAACGTCATATGATATTACTCAGTAACAAAGTACAAAAAACACACCATATAAATTTGAAAGACCAGGAAAAAGAAAAACTCAATATTGCAAAAATCATATAATAGTATATATTATTTTCATAAATTTTAACATGTTGAACGGAAAAATCGGTCAGTTTTGGGATTACCCGTAACTGTAGGGATCCTTGCAATCCTACGTTTCAAGACTCGAAACTTGCACGAATATTGGACATGATCTGTAGCAAGGAAGTCTGTCAGGTCATGACGGCACTTGTTTGCATGGATCAGTTTGCGCTTACGATCAACAAATCCAGGGTGAATGATGGAATAATTTAGGCAGGCTGAAAATTGCAGAAATTGTATAGCTGGTTATTGATGAAATAATTAAGCATACAAACTTGAAGAAAAATGAAGTAATTAATCTATAAATAATGGATTTGGCATATATAGTTGCAAGAGGAACTTACTGCATTCAAGTTTTCGGATGATGATGAAGATGAAGATGACAGGACTTGTTTCCATAGATCATATGTGAAAAGAAACAGATCTAGACGACTTTAGAGCTCTTCAATTTGCTACGATAATTAGGCGTTGACTTGAAAGACTCTAACAAGTCTCCCTCTTTTTGCCTAAAACAGTCTTAGATTCCTTTTTTTATTCGTATCTTTTATTTTCGTGGGGTCATATTGTTTTGTCGTTTTTGGCTGATAAATCAGCTGAAACTATCAGGCATCAATGGTGAGCCTGCGGAGGACATGGGAGGCTGATGATGTTCCGGATCCCAGTATGGCAGCAATGATACTCTGAGAATGACGATGTTTAATTAGGTTTTCGTTCAAAGTTAGTTAAAATGACACGTGTTAGATAAATATGTGTATGATAGGCATACATTATAGTTATGGTCGTACCCAGTGCACAAGACTCCCGCTTCACGCAGGTTTTGGGAGAGGTGAATGTCGGCTAGCCTTACCCCTATTTATGGAGAGGCTGCTCCCAAGTCTCGAACCCGAGACCTACCGCTCATGGGCGAAGGCACTTGGCCACCAAGTGCGACCTCTATTTGATTTTAGGTGTAATTAGCTTTTAATTTTGAGTGTAGTTAGGTCTACTGTGAATTCTTGACTATATTTGAATTGTTTTATAAAAACTAATATTTATACATTTGTGTGCTCAATTCTGACTATAATAAAATCTCTCCACCCACTACCACTAGAGAGCGGGAGGGGTGACGCCTACCCACCAAACCCAAAAGTAAGGGGTGGTGTCCTTTGGGATTTCTAGAGGAACATTAGGTAGGTATGCCTTGCACCACAAACATGTGCAAACCAATTTGATTTTGGGTTTCTAGTAATATCCCTTCTTTTCTTAATTTCAAACAAGAAAGAATTGCCTCCGCTTTCTCTTTGCACGGCGTCTATTCTTCCTAATGGACTGATTTTATAGTGTTAATGCCAATATTTACACGATAAAACATACATGTTAACGACCATTATGATCGACATCTTATTTACATCACATCAACATCCTGTTATTTAATAAAGAAGAAATGTCTTGTTTAGAGAATAACTGCCTCATCAAGATATTACCAAACCATGACAGTAAAAATAACATAATAAAACTACAAGACATTTTTCTTTAGGGTCGTAAAAACTTGATTTCCAAACTAATTTACAATAAGAAGGAGCCACAAGCAATATGGGTTTTCAAAAATGCTGTTGGTGCATTATTCAGAGATGTGATCTGATAATTCAAAGACTGCCTGCTGTCTGCAGTCTAACACTGAAATGGTAACTGGTCTTAATATGCACTGCACACTCTATAAAAGTATATTACACGAAACAAAGAAGGTCATGGACCGCGAGGTGTGCTGAAACAGAAACAGCCAGTAGACTGGTCTTCAGGTATCATGCCGCCTCGCTTGCTAGTATCTATTGCATACAACATTTTCACTACCTCTTCCATTTCAGGGCGATTATCCGGGTTTGCATCCCAACATTTTCGCATGATGCTAGCCAATGTGCTTGGACAACATCTTGGGATTTCTGGTCGTAAATTCTGCCATCCAAGCATAAAATATTAGGACTAACATTTGGTGATCAACATTACTTAAAAGTCAAAGACAGACAAGTTTTGCTACATCAGTTCCACTACTTCAAAACAAATGTGCAGTAAAATCTCATATAGAAATTAAAGCAGTATGTGCAACAACAAACCAACCTGTCGCACATCAGCAAAACTTAGATTAGGATAAGGCATGTCGCAGCAATAGATTTCCCACAAGAAAAAACCGAAACTGTAGACATCGCATTTCCTGTTGTATGGCTTGCCATCAAGGAACTACAAAAACCTTGATGTTAGAATTCTAATCCAATTAGCAGCAAGGGGAATCTATAAATAAAAGAATGTCACTCGCTTCAAATTTGTTTAGAACTAGATTTGGCAATAATTAACAAAAAGTAGGTACCTCTGGGGCCATGTACCCAGTCATGTCCCTTGGTTTATGTGCTTTTATTATAGTAACGCCAAAATCAACAATTTTCAATGTTCCATGATTATCAACCAACATATTTTCCGGTATGACATCACGGTGTAAAATTTTCTTCGAGTGAAGATAGCTCAAACTGAGAGAATGAAACACCAAGAACAATCCTTTAGTTTGAAAGCCAACAAAAAAACAGAATTAAATCAAGCACCAAAAATGAACCCAACTCACCCTTTGGAGAGATCCAAAGCAAGTTGAATCACAACCTTAAAGGCAAGTTTGTTACTTCGATTCCTGATCAAAAAGTTCTTTAGCGTCTTAGCACCAGGAACAAACTCAACGATAACACAACCAGCTCTTGAAGGAGGAGAATTATGGCTATTGTTTGATGTGTTTTTAACAGGGATTTTTAGGTTGGAAGTTCCCATTGAAGCTCCGACAAACTGTCACAAATATAATGGTTACAGTTTAAATAGATAAATCTCAACCATAGGAGAAGATAACAGCAAATGAACATCACGTAAACCTGAAAATTGACATTTAAACAGTATCGAAATTTCATCTGAAGCTATCGTGACTTTATAGGACGCAAACTGAGATGAAGAACCAATATATACTAAATTTACCTTTGGAATATTTGGGTGGTCAAGCTTATGCCAAACAGCAACCTCTTGCTGAAATGATGCCTGAAGAGCAGCAGTTTCAGCTGCTGTGGCAATACCATCCTCCCCCCAATCCAATATCTTCACTATAATATCAAGAATACACAGGCCATGAGAAGAATATTGACAAAAAAAAAATAAAAAATAAAAAATACAGGGTAACCTATGGTTGGGAGTTCATTATTCAATCAAATAACACCGCTTTCTTACATTCAATCAAAAAAATTTATGTAGTTGTAAATTTGTATCTATACTTAGGCAAACAATCACATGTATTCTTTTGTGCAATGAAGTAAACCCCCAAGTCTAATAACAATGAAAGTTTGAAATCTGAGTTCAGCATGCTAAAACCATTCCCAATAGATTCATTAACCATCTAATACACGGTCACTACAGCAAATTCTGTAATACAACAATCCCAAACGAGCCCTTGATACTTTACTAAACAATTATAGATGATGGCCTACCGTCTAGGCGTCCACCAACTCAACAAACTGTAAAATTTCTCCACTCCATTTCATTTCTGGTGAAACTCATTGACCACTAAACTATGTTTTAAAGTCTCAAAACATGGAAAACTTAGGCATGCAAACAAATCCTGCACATCACCAAAACTGCAACAACGAAAAAGAATTGAAAACGAATTGAAGCCTTCAGAGAAATCAAAGTACCTGCAACATCTTGGCCGTCATATGCGCCGCGATACACAGTGCCATTAGTTCCAACAGCAAGAACATGTCTTAAATCCAACTTTGCCAAATCAATCTCCCACTCTTCCATCTTTGCGTTCACCTCCCTCTCCCTCTCCCAACCCCTACTCAAGTGCTACTCCAACTGGATATCCCGCCAAATCTCAAATTGTCACTCCTTCGCAAAATAAAAAATTTCTTAAACCCCCCAAAACTTAATTGAAACTTTGACAACGGAACTGAAAAAATATAAACGGCCCCCCAGGAACTTGGAGCTGAAGAATCACACCAAATCGAAAAAAAAAAAAACCTGATAGGAAGAAGGGAAGAAAAAAATATAGAAAAATAGAATTTTGGGCATTAAACTAGAGTGAGAGAGCCATTAGAAAGAGTGAATAGAATCGTGAAAAGAAAAAATCAAACAAAGAAAATAATACATGGGGAAATTTAGGCACGGGTTAGAGCAGTAAATTTATAGGTCAGCTGCAAGTTAATCATTAATTCGTTCTCCCTAAATTCAACCAAAATGAAAACAAAAACAATATTTGGAACAGAGGTCAAGAACTCAAAGTCCCCAATTCTTGAATACCTTAAAACTGAAGATTTGGAACACAGACGATGGTCAGGAGTGCTCGGGTTGAGAAAATACGATGGTGGTGGTCGGACGGGCGAACGGAGCTCTCCGCTGCGAAAATACGAAGTTGGTGGGAGTTGGTGGGAATATGTGACTTTTGATTGTATCATTCTTTCTGCGTATTAATGCTTCCTTAACTTTAATCAAATTGAAGCAATGGTTTCCTTAACTTTAATCAAATTGAAGCAATGATTTTTCAACTAAAAATTCATTACCATTGGTCCCTCAACTTATCAAAATATGTAGCTATAGTCTTTTTCATCAATTTCGTCAAAATTTTGTCAAAATAAGTTATGTTGGAATAACCATTTATATAATTAGGGTCCTCAACTTATCAAATTGTATAATTATGATCATTTTTGTCAATTATGTCAATTTTTTTTATCAAAACGAGGTATGCTGAAAGGACTATTGCTACAATTGGATTAAAGTTAAAGAATCATTTCTCCTGTTGAATTAAAGTTGATGGACCAATGGTAATGAATTTTTAGTTGAGGGACCATAGCTGCATGTTTTGATGAGTTGAGGGACCAATAGTAATGAATTTTTAGTTGAGGGACCATTATTCCAATTGAGTTATAGTTAAGGGACCATAACTACAATTTACTCTATTAAGAAAATATTAAAACTGTTTGGGAGCGGAAAATAATCCATTGCTTTCTACAAAGCTACAAGGGAAGAAGGGAATTATCTATTCTAAAATTGAGGAGGGATTTGACCGTAGCATAGCTACAGTTAAACTTTCGCCACTTGATTTCACTCCATTTACAACAAAACCATCAGCAAGATAAATTAGTTATTCCGTGTTTCTAAATTATTGAGTTTAAAGTGTTTTTCTAAATATAATTTTATCGATGTCTTACGTGTGAAAACAAATAATTTTTTTATATGAAGTGAGGGCACATTTTTTGACTTCGCCTCAGCCCTAAAAATTCTCTAGACCGGCCCTGGAAAGAGAGCAATGTGCGAGGCAGGTGAATTGTCTGCCCTCCCATTTCCATACTTTTTCGATTCCCTCTTGTTAGTGTGGTCACAGTTAAGCCACGTCAACATTTTATATTAATTTTTATAAAAATAATAAAACAAAGGAGTGTGATATTCACACACCCCATTTTACTTCTCAAACATATTTTTAATTTTCGGCCGTCGGATCGGATGAATTGACGAAGATCAACGGACAAAATTTATCAAGGGTGTGTGAGAAGTAAAATAGGATGTGTGGATAGCACACCCCTAAAATAAACAATAATAAAAATATAAAATGTTGACGTGATTTAACTGTGATCACACAAAACAAAACAGAATGAGGTGAGAAGAGTGAAATAATTGGGGGGGGGGGAGGAGAGGGGAGACAATTCACCTTCCTGTGCGAGAGCTCCTTTTTTCCTGAAATGTGTGTGGAGAGAGAGAGAGAGAGAGAGAGAGAGAGAGAGAGAGAGAGAGAGAGAGAGAGAGAGAGAGAGAGAGAGAGAGAGAAGGTTCAGTAGTGAGTCAGATTGGAAAAACAGATAGAGAGAGTAAGGTCTGGGGGGCCTACTACCATGACCATCCATGTATTGAAGCTTTGAGTCTTTGAAGGGAGAGAAAACGGGCCAAAGCCATACCGCTAAAGTTAGCCTTTTTTTTTTATTTTATTGTTTGTTGTTAAGTTGTTTTCCTCTGTCTTTTATTATTAGGGTTTTATTTATTTTTATTTATAAATGAGATGTTTTAAGTTTGATTTTTTTTATATTTTTTATAATGAGGTGAGTTCGATTCCAAATTGTTATGGTATGTGAATTATTTGGTTTAATTCAGTTTCCTCACCACATAATATAAAATATAGGCTCGTTTAGTTGAAGTGTTTTTAAAATAACTAAAAATATTTTTAATTTTTGAAATAAATACTTAATAAAAATTCAAGTAAATCATGTAAAAGCACTTTTAGTGCTTCTTCATTTTAAGAAGCATATATGTTGCTTCTTCCACAAAGCACTTGAAGTGCTTTTGAAATTCAAAATAAATTTTATCCAAGATGCTTTCAATCATTCTAGAAACATTTTCAAACGAATCATAAATCAAAATCAATTCCCTCTTTTTGCTAATTATTAAGTTTTTTTTTATATTGGAATTCAATTATTTCGATGTAATTTGTCACAAATACAAGTGTCTGAATCAATTTATGGGCCTCACCTAGGCTCCACCCTGTCCCCCATGCTTTGGTAGTTTTGAGCTTTTCTAATTATTTAAGGGGTTAGGAGACTTGGGAAATGACCAATTGACCAGGCATGTCCCCACCTTTATGCCACTTTAAATAAGATGTTTTTGTAAATTTGAGCGTTGATTAATATTAGGGGTAACTCGTCCGTGAGAGTGCTACTTGACGAGATCATGATCGAATTGCATGGTTAGGGATCTGATTTTTTTTTAAAAAAAAAAAAAAAAATTAGTTAGTGGTTTTGTCATGACAATTTATTTTTCAGAAACTGAGAAGATTTACAAAAGCATTTCAGCATTTCCATGTCGGGTGGAAACAACACCGTATCCGGATCATTGCCGTAGATCCACAACTTTTGACCTTCCAAATTGTAAGTGATGTGAGGTTGGGGGGAAAGGAGCAACTCAAACCTTTACGGTAGTCAATCATCAATCCCGCAAGAGAGTTGAGATTGTGCATGTATTCGGGCAACGCCTTCAATTTGTCACAATCAGTGATCTCGACCTTTCTTAGGTTGGAGGCTCTTCTACCCCCACTCAGTCTTGGGATGGAAACAAGACTTCCACAGTGATAAATATCCAACGTGAAGATTGATGAGGTTGTTAGAGTATGAGTATGATTCTTACATGTTTTGGGATAATTAACATTATCATAAAAGAAGTCTTAGTCATGTTGGCTGGAGTAATCCTATTGTGGTTAGGAGATTGAGAACTCCTGTATTTGCACATGTATAGAACTCATATTCCTTATTGGATTGTAATAGGGCAATCGATATGCTTAGTATATATACATAAGTCACTGCTCTCACAAAAGTAACGCTCTCATCTTTGCACCAATAACCTATTTTTGGGAGAGCATTGAGATTTGCAGAGAGGAGAAGGGTTGTGTAAGTGCTGCGATGGCCTCTTCATCAAGCAGAATGTCTGCAGGTTAGTATTCTTTTATGTTCAGTTGATATTTTGTTTTCATCCTTGTTAATGTTGTGATTTGATCACTTGATTCAATGCGGTTCATAGGAAGAAACTGATCTAGGTTTTGATGTCTCTGAGTTATTCTAACATGTGGTATCAAAGCCAAAATAAATCTTGTGATTAAATTCAATTGGACAGAACACGAACTGCAATTGAGGAACTAATTTGCGTTGGCTTTTCTATATAATAAACGACGTCGTTTTTGGACTCAGTTAAAAAAAAAAGCATTTTGACCGTTGGTATTCTGCAAAGAAAGGAATTCTTCACACAACACTTGGGTTTGCATTCGACTTATTGGTTTTGCGAATTAGATTCAAGTGATAATCTAGGAAACACATCTCTTTTGGATTCATGTTTCAATTTTTACATTCCCCTGCGTGATCTCTTGGATCGTGAATTTAAGGTAATTCTTGACAAGAGTTATTCGATCCTTGAGATTGATTAGTGAAGAATATAGTGTTCTCTAATTTATTCAATAGTAGTTCAAAATTGAAATTTTGAATTTATGCATGATTATTCTTCAGAGATTAACTGATTTATTTCATTTATTGTTTTGATCTGTTGGAATTGGAAAACACCATGAGTTGTGAATCTGCAGAATACAACGTGTTCATCACTGTAGGGTTGTTTGATCTATATATGCTTTTCGAATTCATGTTCATCACTGTAGGGTTGTTTGATCTATATATGCTTTTCGAATTCATTGAAAAGTCTGTATATATGACTAAATTGATTCATTACAGTGATGTGCTTAGTAATTTGAAAAGTCTTTATGTTCCAGATATGAGAAGAAGTCTGATTTCTGCATCAAAATTGGTCAAACAAGGTTTCGGTTTTCTTTGTGATGATTCATGCATAAATTTTTTTCAGAAAAACAAAATCAATTCCTTACTTTGGACAGCTATTTTGCATGATGAATTGTGGGAGATAGACTACATATTTGAAAAACCATCACTTGTTTTGAGTACTACTGCTAAACGAATGCATGAATAAGAGTCTTCATATAGTTTATGGCATAAAATACTAGGTCACATTTCAAAAGAAAGAGTTTTACAATTAGCTAAGGCAAACTTGATTCCTGCACTTGATTTCAAAAATGCAAAATAGTGTGTTGATTGTATGAAAGGAAAGTTAACAAATATAAGAAATTTTGAAGCAAAAATGAGTCAAAACCTTCTTAAGATTGTGCATACTGATGTTTGTGGTCATTTTCCTGTTAAAACCATATGTGGGAATAGCTATTTTGTGAATTTCATTGATGATTTCTCTAGATATGGTTCTACTTTTCTCATTAGTGAAAAATCATCCATACTTGGCTGTTTTAAAATCTTTAAGACTGAAGTTGAGATGCAGTTGAATAAACAAATCAAAATTGTTAGATCAGATAGAGGGGGGGAGTATTTTGACAGGTACACTGAAGCTGGACAACAGAATGGCTCTTTTGCAATATATCTCCAGCAGCAAGGCATTGTGGTGCAGTATATTACACCAGGGACACCACAGCAAAATTGTGTTTCAGAACGAAGAAATAGAACTTTAATTGGGATGGTTCGAAGTATGATTTCAAGATCAAAACTGCCTAGTTTTCTCTGGGGTGAAGCACTCAAGACTGCCAACTATATTTTGAATCGAGTGCCCACTAAATCTGTGAAAGGAACACCTTTTGAAGTTTGGACAGGTAGAAGGCCTAGCTTTGGGCATTTCCATGTATAGGGATGTAAGTCAGAGGGCCGATTTTATAATCCGAATGAAAGGAAGTTAGATGCCAGAACCACAACTTGTTACTTTATTGGATATTCTGAGAAATCCATGGGCTATAAATTCTATTGTCCACAGGCTAATTCATGGATTCAAGAGACTCATAATGCTGTGTTTATTGAAGACCAAGATGTTGCAGATATGGTAGCTGAAACTTTTGTATTTGAAGAAATTGACCAAACAACTAATGATGCTGCAATAAATGACTGTCTGCAGATTCCCATTTTCTCAAACACACCATCTGCAATTAGAGATGAAGACACTGAGATGACTGAAAATGAGTTGCAGCCTGTTGCTGAGGATAATCTTGAATCTGTGACTGAAGAAATTCAAGAACTCAATCATCAACCTGTGCAGCAACCTGTGAGACACTCAACAAAAGTGAAAAAACCGGCTTTTTCAAATGACTATGTATACCTCCAGGAGAATGAATTCGATCTAGGAGATATTGATGATCCACTGACCTATTCTCAGGCAATGACAAGTCCACAAGCTATATTATGGAAGAAGGCTATGAAAGAAGAATTAGAATCCATGTCCAAGAACAATGATTGAACTTTGGTGGAATCTGATTCTAAAACTAAACCAATAGGTTGCAAGTGGGTTTACAAAACCAAGAGAGATGCTCAAGGTAGAATTGAAAGGTACAAGGCTCGGCTGGTAGCAAAGGGCTTTACACAGAAGGAAGGGGTTGATTTTAGTGACACTTTTTCCCCAGTTTCTTCAAAGGACTCTATGCGGATTATCATGGCATTAACAGCCTATTTTGATCTTGAATTACATCAAATGGATGTAAAAACAACTTTTCTCAATGGTGAATTAGAAGAAACTATTCATATGAAGCAACCACCTGGATTCATTGAAAGGGGGAAAGATAGTTTGGTCTGCAAGCTTAATAAGTCAATCTATGGACTTAAACAAGCTTCCAGACAATGGTATATTAAATTTGATAAAGTTGTGACTGCACATGAGTTTACTGAGAACAAGCTTGATGACTGCATATACTCCAAGTTCAAAAGTACCAAATTCATATTTCTGGTACTATATGTGGATGACATTTTGATAGCTAGTTCTAATTTGCAATTGCTGCAGGAAACCAAGACTATGCTCAGTTCTAACTTCGTGATGAAAGACTTGGGGGAGGCTCATTATGTCCTAGGGATTGAGATAATCAGAGACAGAGCAAAGAAGTTTCTGGGGCTATCACAAAAGGCATATATTGAGAGAGTTTTGATTCGGTTCAATATGGAAGATTGTAACGGTGCTGATGTACCTGTGAATAAAGGAGACAAATTCACTCGAGATCAATGTCCTAAATCCGAGTTGGATAAGAGAAAGATGAGTTCAAAACCGTATGCTTCTCTGGTGGGCAGTTTAATGTATGCCAACATATGTACTAGGCCGGATCTTGCTTTCATTGTTGGCTTGCTGGGCAGATTTCAATCTAATCCAGGTGAAGCACATTGGATGGCTGCTAAGAAGGCATTAAGGTATTTACAGAGAACAAAAGGCTTCATGTTAGTTTATGGTGGAGAAAAGGAACGGGAAGTAGTTGGTTATACCGATTCTGATTTGGCTGGTGATCTGGATGAAAGAAAATCAACTGGTGGCTATGTTTTCATGTTTAATGAAGGTGCTATTTCATGGAGAAGTGCCAAGCAAACTATGATCTCTACCTCTTGAAACACCCCCAACCCTTTTTATATTTAAAAATGGTTTTTAGTTCTTAATTGGTGAGCCAAGGGGCCCACCCTTTTATTTTTGTATCCCCCGTGGCCCTCTCCTTTCCCTCTCTCCCGTGCATCTCTCTCCCTCAACCTCTCTCGTATCTCTCTCCCGCTGACTCGCGAGGACCCTAGCATTCCCAGGAGAGACCTGTAGCGAACCCCGGACCCTGCCCTGCGAGTTCGACGGCACGGAGTAAGCTCCGGCGAGCACCGTCCCTTTCGAGGACATTTCCGGCCAAACCACGGCGAGTTGGCCGGCGTGCAAGGTATCAATCTCTTCGTCTCGTCGAGTACTATAACTTTCCTTTTCGTTTCACCCAATTTCATTGAGTATTGAAGAAGTTATACTCATTTGAATCTTACCCAGTTTCCGGCGAGTCCGACGGCTTTCGAGGCGTTTTCCGGCCAAACCACGGCGAGTTAGACGTCGTGTGAGGTACCATTCTCTTCGTCTCTTCAAGGGCTACAACTTTCGTTTTTGTCTCGCTTAATTTCGTTGAGTAGTGATAAAGTTATGGCCGTTTAAAGTGGGATGGTTTTCCGGCCGAATTTCCGGCCTTCTCTTTCAACAAACCCAGGCCATTTGGCCTTTCCCATTTCCCTCGGGCCTTAAGCCCGTTTTGCCTCAGCCCAAGACCCCAGCCCATTTCTTTTATTTTGTTAGTTTATTTTAAAACCCCAAAAGAAAGGCCTTGGGCCGGTTTCATTTAAAAAGGGCTTAAAGCCCTATTTTTTTTTAGTGAGGCCTAAGGGCCTTGGGCCCGTGCAGGTTGTGTGTGTGTGTGTGTGGGGTTAAGTTATATGTTTGGGCTTAATGCCCAAACTCCTTTTTCCTAACCCTAAACCCTTTTAACCCAAAAAGCTCTAGGTTCCTAAAACCCATTAAAACCCTAAACTCATCCAATTCCAAATTCCCTATTTTATTTAATTCAAACCCTTCTTAAGGTAATTCGACGTTCTGAATCCGTTTCCGATGTCCGTTTTCCCAAATTCAATTTCTATTATATAGTTTTATTTATTGGACTCTTTATGTGCTTAAGGGCAATTATTGTGACGTTTCCGTCTTCGCTAGTGGCGCAGTTTTTGGCAACTAAGTATTGTGAGTGGACCCCTTCTAAAATTACATGATTTGATAATTTAATTGCATAAATGATTAGCATGCCTACAAATTTATGATTTGATTTATGTGAAGCCTGATGATTTAATATATTGATTATCGTCTCGTGTTTTGGTGAGGAATTAATTGTTAGCCTATATTGAGCTATATTTTAATATATCGTATTTTCTATAAAAACCATGAACTGGTAGACTATCTGATAGATGACTATAGGATGCTAGAACATGTTTTTGAACCCCTCTTTATAGTGTAGACGATGATCGGTAACCTATGCTATGAAGTGGTTATTTAAGAGAGACGTAACTATTTGTGCGTACCTAGTGGACACTATGCCGCCTGGGGCGAGGATCTGGTGTTGGCATGTAGGCCGGGAGAAATAATCCCTAGCGAAAGGCTGAGGGACACGGAGACAGGCATTGGGCCGGGAGGGAGTTATCTCTGGCTACGGGCACAGAGACTGAGGTGCAGGCATTGGGCCGGGAGTTATATTTATTCAGTGATCTTTCTAGCAGCACACCGCGTTTACGAGACGATTTATGATACGTTTACTGTTTTGATTTCCGCGATGCGTTTCCGCGATGTGACTTTTGAGATATTTGGCATGCTAGGATTTCTTTTTAAATTCATCACTTACTATGCTAGTAGTTTTCACTATTAAACTTTGGGGGTTAGTATGTTCATAACTGTTTTATTATTATTATATATATAAACTTGGTCCACTCACCTTTGTTTTGCGCCCCCATTCAAGACTTAGAATCAAGGCACATGATCCCGGCATCAAGGCACTTTCGCAGCAGTATCTTCGAGTCCTCTCGGGGTAGGACCTACTCCTTGTTCATTCAATCTTATCTTAATTCTTGTTAGTGATTAGGTTTAGTTGTATGCTCTGAGCACGTTCCTAAAAGTTTAAACTCATTGTATTTCAAATTTCTAACCCTTATTTATTTCTTATTTTTAGCTTTTGTATCAATTAATGGCTTTCGTCACCCTCGGGTGTCGGCCAGCACGTATCGGTCCTGGTATTGAGGGAATATCAGGGTCGGGGCGTGTCACCTCTACTATGGAAGCAGAGTTTGTGGCATGCTTTGAAGGCATGAAACAGGCAGTCTAGATTAAGAATTTTGTCAGTGAGTTGAAGATTGTAGACTCAATACAGAGACCAGTGAAGATGTTATGTGACAATAATTCTGCAGTGTTCTTCTCCAAGAACAACAAAAGGACTTCAGCCTCGAGGTTAATGGATGTGAAATTCTTAAAAGTCAGAGAGAAAGTTAAGCAAGGTGCAATAGTGGTGGAACATTTAACTACTGATTTGATGATTGCCGATCCTTTAACAAAGGCATTGCCAAATAGAATTTTCAAGACTCATGTAACTCGGATGAGAGTATTGGAAGCTTTTGAAAAGTGGGAGTAATTGTTGCTGTATTCAACAGTATGTTAGAACTACAGGAAGATGACAGTAGAATGCTTTTCAAAGGGGAGGTTTTCTGCAAAAGTTTTCTTGAAGCTAAGTGTTTTAGTTAGTTTTCTTGTTTGTTTTGTTTGCAGTTTGTTATGGTTTTTATTCAGTGCAATTTTTCCAGATATTTCTGTGATTAATTGTTCTAGAGAATAGTTTTTTGATTCAATAAAAGCTTGTGAATCATTTTTAATACTGATAAAGCTGTTGAATGTGTCATAACTGTGTTGTTCACTCTTTAGTGAGTGATTTTGAGTTAACAGTTCACTGATGGATATTTTGATATTGATTTTGGGCTATGTGAGTGGGAGTATACGTTTTTGGGTTTACTCCTGTATTGAGATGCATTGCTATAAGCATAAATTGGACATTGTGATTTGTAAGATGATTTTGTATTTTGTGTTACAAAGGAGATTACAAATTCATTGTTTTGGTTTGTGTAAGCTGGATGTATCTGTGCACTAGTGTAATGATAAAAGACTTGTGTGATCACCTTTTTGATACATTTGAGATAATTATCTGTTGTGATGAATCATACTCAAGTGGGAAAATGTTAGAGTATGAGTATGATTCTTACATGTTTTGGGATAATTAACATTATCATAAAAGAAGTCTTAGTCATGTTGGCTGGAGTAATCCTATTGTGGTTAGGAGATTGAGAACTCCTGTATTTGCACATGTATAGAACTCATATTCCTTATTGGATTGTAATAGGGCAATCGATATGCTTAGTATATATACATAAGCCACTGCTCTCACAAAAGTAACGCTCTCATCTTTGCACCAATAACCTATTTTGGGAGAGCATTGAGATTTGCAGAGAGGAGAAGGGTTGTGTAAGTGCTGCGATGGCCTCTTCATCAAGCAGCATGTCTGCAGGTTAGTATTCTTTTATGTTCAGTCGATATTTTGTTTTCATCCTTGTTAATGTTGTGATTTGATCACTTGATTCAATGCGGTTCATAGGAAGAGACTGATCTAGGTTTTGATGTCTTTGAGTTATTCTAACAGAGGTGGCATACGCCATCCGGTAAGGATTTCAAATTTTGGCAACGTGAAGATTGATGACGTAGTTCGAAAATGAATTTGGAATTTAATTTGTGTGGCTTCGTACCATTTGAGAATTTTGAACTTTGGAATTTGATGGGTATTTTGTATCAGCTATTTGCTAACTGAAAATTTTGAAATTTGGAATTTGATAGGTATTTTGTGTCAGCTATTTGCCATCTGACATATGCATTGTAATGCACCATTTTATATGACTTTGTATGAGTTTCCCACCAGTTATCAGCTAATTGGCATTTAGCTAACCTTAAATTTGAGTTTCGACGACAAGGCCAACTAATTTGGCTTGGATTTGTTAATGGGGATTCGGGTTTGAATATGAATCTCATTAACCACTTGGTAGCTTTTCTATGATTTGGATTGCTCTACTTCTTTGATTGACATGGCTTTATATTCGGAAGAAAACCCCCTGCTTTTCTTGGTCTGTGCTGCTGAACTTTTCTTCCTTTTCGCCATAGTCTTCGCTTTCCTCTTTGAATTTCACTGGAGTTACTTCTAAGAGAGTTGCTGCTATGGCGGGAGCGGGCGACACGACGTCTCTGAAAGCAAGTCTGAAGTCATGTTTACCTTTGAAGTCCCGCTAGCACTTCTCTTCTTCGTTTACTTTTGAGAAAATGAAGACTTGTTTTGCTTGTCTTCTTTTGAATTTTAAATTCCTTTTGTGACAATGGAGGCGATGGGGTTGCCCATATTTCTTCATTTTCTTCTTTTCAGTATTAAATTCTTTCTTCCCTTTGTTTAAGCTTTACCCAATATCTGATCAAAACGATAACCATGTAAATGGCATTCAAGTTATCTGGAGGACCTTTCATCTTTTTCTGGAGTATTATTCTTTGAAGAATGAAGCAGCAGCAGCGTGCCAAATTCTTTGAGACATGTTCTTCTATTTTTTATTCAACTTTTGCCAACAAGCTTCCGGGTAATTTCTCTAGGTTAAGGAAGAGAACGTGGGACCATCTCGAATGTCTCCTTCTTGCTGCTTTCCTTTTATTGTTATTGTTTGCTGGCGATGATAACAGTAGAACTTCATCAAGGTATTGCTTACCCTTGGACACTATGTTGAGAATGAATCTCACATCAATTGGAGGAGAGGCATTGCATGAGCTTATAAGTCAGTTGGTTTACTCCCCTATTACTAATTAGTTTTATAGTAGAATCTCACTTTTTTTTTTTCATGGTATACAATGAGATCGGGTAACTTCAATCCACCTCACCAAATTGCCAATTTTCCCAGTCCTCTGCCTCACAGGCCAAGGAATCATATTCAAATTCAACAAAACTCTCCTGCTCACTCAACTCGACACTAGATCCCACGGGCTCCTAATCAACAGTTCAGCAACAATCTCGCATTTGCCTCTGGAAGGAGGACAACTTTATGATCCATTCTCGCCCAATTCCGCGAGTCATTAGCAGGGAGGTAATCCGGGAAACATGTAGAAGCAAGAGAATGATCTATTTATTACTATTGTTATTTCTTATACAAGCAACAATGCAGAAGGGGTATTCGACGATAAAACCTGAGGTGCAAGAGTGAAAACACTCTTTTACCCACTTGAGCAACAAGCCCCTTGCCTTTCCATTTCCTTGTTAATTGCCCAATTCTCGACACATTAAATTAAATGCACTACTCACTCACAAGTCACAAATTGCTAAAATAAAAAAAACAGGGATAGGAAAACGGTGATCCCATAAACATCCATCATAGGGAGGAATTACAAAAGTTGAATCAAACCCTCTGCCATCCACAAAAGGACGAGTTGCTTCTCCCTAAATTCATAGTCGTTTGGAAGTATTGAGCAATATGCAAAACACCCCTTCAAATTTGATGGAAGATAGTGATAGCTCAACTTTAGTATGGGGAGAATGCCACTCTTATCTGCTATATTCCACAATTTGTTATTCAATATTTCTTCCCACTCATCTTTTTCTTTGCAACGTAAAAGGCCACTGAGAGTCCTTGCAGCTAATTGTAATCCACGACATTTTTCGACAATTTTTCTTCGAATTAACTCATAATTTACTGGTTTTCCATCGTTAAGTTCCCCGAATGCATGTTGCTCAAATATTTCCAAACAATCATCATCTCCCATGCACTCCAAATTATGGACTCCAGCGGCTCCCATAAACTTTGCAACATTCACATCACGGGTTGTCACAAGTATCTTACTTCTCCAGCTCCGACGCCAAAAGGGGATTGAAGTCTTGTCCAGAGATCGTATAGATCATAGTCACCTTTGTTCCAAATATCATCTAAAACGATTAAAAACTTTTTTCCTCTTAACTGCTCACTCAAATCATGCTGCATTTTACTAAACTCCTCGACTTCAACGGGTCGGGATGTGATTGATTCAAGAATTGCCTTTGTCACTCGCACAAGATTGAAGTCATTAGACACAGATACCCCCACCTTTGGCTCAAACTCCTTCATGGCCTCATCTTTGTGGTTGAATACAAGTTGAGCAAGTGTGGTCTTCCCGACTCCGTGCATCCCAACTATAGCAACTACACCAAAATTGACAGTACCTGCATGCTCGTATTCTCTTGACAACAATTCGATAATCTCCCTTTTGTCATTATCTCTTCCAACAACAAGCTTTTCATCTAACACGCCTGCACTTTGTAAACTTCGTGATTCCTTATCAGACGTCCCAGTATCTTTCAAGCCAAACTTTTCTTTCCGTTCAGATATGTCTTGCAACCACTCTGTAATCTTCTTCATTTCGGAGTTCATATCAAACCTCAATTTAACTTTATAAAATGATCTCCGTATCTTGTTGCTTGTGTTGGCTTGTTCACGTCCCTCTATCATGCGCTTCAACATTTGTGTGGCAAATTTGTCCAACATGTCTTCGATATCATAAGCCAAATCTCTGAGATCATCGGGCCACAGTTTGAAAGCACCCTCAGTCAGTTGCCTTTCCTCTGTAAGAATGTGAACATGAGATAAGATGATCGGATATTAGTTGTTTGAGTCCAATCTGAATAAGAAAGCCTCTAAGAAGATGGATATTAGTTTTTGTCAGTAGAGGTTTCTGTTACAGTGATAAACTGATTTGAATTAGGAAAACTTAAGTAGTTTTCCATAAGGATTTTAATAGGGAATCCATATTCTAATATGAGAAGGATATGTATGTATATATATGGTGTTCTCTTCACTCACAGGGTGTGTTTTTTTTGGAACTAAGTCCTATTTTTAGTTTGAGTGATAAATACCCCGACAAAGAGAAGAAGAATTGCTGTGCTTTTCAGGTTGAACGAGTCCACCATGACCGCATCAAACGGGAGTTCTTTAGGTTAGTATAATTAGGTTTTATTTTGATTGATGTTTTGCGTCTACTTGGTTGTAGTTTAAGTAACTGAATCTTGTAGCTAGATTAAGGTTTACATGTGGTATCAGAGCCTTAGATTCATGTTCTCAAATTCAATCAACAAAATTGGTTGAATCCAAATAATAAAAAAATAATTCGGTCTTCAGACTTCGAAACAGGTTCTGGTTGTTAAAACTAGGAAAAGGAGAAACGGTGGGTTTTGATTAAAATATGATGATTAAAATTTGACCGTTAAGAACTAAAAACAAAAATCCTATCTTCTTTTCTGGATTGGGAATACAAATCGACATCTTTCGATTTCGATTTCGGGGTTTGAAAATCTGGGTTATTCGAATTGTTGTTGAGTATTCACGATTTATGTTAATTGCTCTACTGGGTGTTGATACTCATAGAACAAACGGGTATGTCTACTGAACATTGGATTGAAATTTGGTTTTGATCTATCTTATCTTGAATTTCCATTAAGTTCTTCAGCATGATTCGAATAGTGAGCCTAAAAATATGCTTATTTATGCTTATTAGTCCTATGTTTATGCGTTTTCTCTAACTGTCTATGGAAGGGAGTTCTTCAGATTAGAACCTCTGCAGACATCACTTGTTTTATGCAGAAAGTTTTATGAAGAATTGTTCATTTGAGACAAATCCGTTCAATTGTGCTCTTAAAATCTTTTATTCTATATGTGCTTATCAATTCTTCATTGTTAAGATTATATATATGGATAAAAGTTTTTGATGATATGATGTGCAAAAGACTGTGAGATGAAATCTAGAACCCTAAACATTCTTCTATGATTTCATTATGTTCTTCAATGTCTGCAATATCAATGAAGACTCTGAATTTGGCTAACATCCCAATTCTTACTGGTGGAGGAAATTACAAGAAGTGGAGAAAGGAAATCAATTTGCTGTTGACTCTAAATGAGTTTGATATAGCAATCGAGAATCCCAAGCCCGTAGTCAATGATCAGAGCACAAGAGCTAAAAGGCAGATTTTGAGAGATGGACAAGAGCTAACAAGGTAGCATTGTCCATTCTCGAGAGTGGCATGACTGATACAATCCGAGGAGGAATTAAGAAGCACAATTTGGCTGCTGATTATCTTAATGCTATAGAAAAGAAATTTCAAGAATCTGAAAAAGCTAAAATGAGTCAATACATGTCTCTATTAACTACTTATAAGATGGAGGGTACAAGCTCTATAAGGGATCACATCATGAAGATGACAAATGTTGCAGAAAGACTCAATGCAATGGATATAAACATAGGTGAAAAGCAGTTAGTATTCATGATTCTTCAAGCACTTCCCAGCAAATATAGTCAGTTGAAGATCTCATACAATACTCAAGACAAAAACTAGGATGTTGATTAGTTGTTTGCACAATGTGTGCAAGAAGAAACTCGTCAAAAACAAGAAAGAGGCAAAGAAGTTGAGGACATCAACTTTGTGCAAATTATAAATGACAAGAAGCAGTTCAACAACAGAGGCTCTTCTGGTCCTGGTAAGAGTTCTAAGCCCTTTAAGAATTCTAATAAGTTCAGTACTTCTGCTAAAGTAGTTGACTCCCCTAAAAAATCTATCAAGTTTAAGGCTAAACCTAAAGATGTGTCTAAACTAAAATGTTTTTGGTGCAAAACTAAGGGCCATTTAAAAGTTAACTGTGAAATTTTCAAAGATTATGTAAAGAGCAAAGAAAAGGAACAAGTACTTGTCTGTATTGAGTCAAATCTTTGTGAAGTACTTTTTGATTCTTGGTGGTTTGATACTGGATGCTCAGTGCATATAACTAATTCTTTAAATGGTTTTCAAAAACAAAAGGAAGTTGGAAATGCTATATATAATGTTTTTGTTGGGGAAGGAACTAAAGTTGCAGTAGAGTCAGTTGGGATACTAAAATTAGTCTTATGTTCTGGTTTTGTTTTAGAGTTGAAAGATGTGCTATATGTGCCTAAGATGAGAAAGAACTTAATTTCTGCCTCTAAAATTGTAAAAGATGGTTTTTCCTTTCTTGGTGATGATGAGTGCTTAAAAATTTTCAAGAAAAACTGTCATAACACTATTTTAGGGACTGCCCTTTTGTCGGATAATTTATGGAATCTTAATTGCACTGTTGAGGCACTAAATCACACGATTTTCAGCATTAGTACTAAGAGAATGATAGGCCAAGACACTTCATACATTATATGGCACAAAAGACTAGGACACATCTCTAAAGAAAGAATAATTAAGCTGTCGAAAACTGAATTGATTCCAAAGTTAGATCTTTCTACTGTAACTGACTGTGTTGACTGCCTAAAGGGTAAAATGACCAACTTTAGAAAAACAAATGCCAAAAGGAGTCAGGGATTACTTGAAATCATACACATTGATATCTGTGGTCCTTTTCCAGTTAAGACAATATGTGGAAACAAGTATTTCATTAATTTCATAGATGATTTTTCAAGGCTAGGATATACTTTTCTTATTAGTGAGAAAGCTGATGCCCTCAAGTGCTTTATAATTTACAAAACTGAGGTTGAAAAACAATTAGGCAAGGTTATTAAAATTGTTAGATCAGATAGGAGAGGTGAATACTTTGGCAGGTACACTGAATCAGGGTAGCAAAAGGGACCGTTTGCACTTTATTTGGAGCACAGTGGTATTATAGCTCAATATACAACACCAGGGACACCTCAGCAAAATGGTGTTTCAGAAAGGAAGAATAGGACTCTCATTGGTATGGTTAGAAGCATGATGACAAGATCCAAATTACCTGGTTTCTTGTAGGGGGAAGCTTTGAAAACTGCAAATTACATCTTGAATGGAGTTCCAAGCAAATCCGTTCCCTCGACACCATTTGAGCTATGGCATGGGAGGGCACCTAATTTTGATTACTTTCATGTTTGGGGCTGTAAATCTGAAGCAAGATTCTATAATCCTGATGAAAGAAAGTTGGATCCCAGAACTCAATCTTGCTATTTCATTGGCTATCTTGAAAAATTGAAAGGATTCAGATTCTATGTTCCTCAAGGACACACTCAGATTCAAGAGACACATAATGCAGTTTTTCTGGAAGATGAAGATGTCTCTCATTTGTCAAGGGAAAATTTCATATTTGAAGAGATGAATTCAGATGGTGGGGACCATGTGACAATGGATTATAATCAGGTCTCATTGTTTCCCAATCAATCATCAACTGTCATTGAAGATATGAGTGAAGATTTGGGAGTTCCTGATGACAACTCTGTAGGAGTTGATTACACAACACAAGCTGCAACAATTCCTTTTGCAGAAGCACGTGCATCAGTTAGTGTTCCACCTCCAGTTGAAATCAGAAGATCTACAAGAGCTCGGAAAACCACTACAATCAATGATTATGTATATTTGCAAGAG
Organism: Malus x robusta; assembly: GCA_963082935.1. Classification (NCBI taxonomy): domain Eukaryota; kingdom Viridiplantae; phylum Streptophyta; class Magnoliopsida; order Rosales; family Rosaceae; genus Malus; species Malus x robusta. The sequence continues at coordinate 38,369,711 of OY720329.1, read as the reverse complement.
AATGAGTTCAATATCGGTGACATTGATGATCCTCTCACATATACTCAGGCCATTGAAATCCTTAATCAGTTCTTTGGAATAATGCAATGAAGCATGAGTTAGATTCAATGTTCAAAAACAAGGTTTAGACATTGGTGGAATCAAACTCTGAAATTAGGCCAATAGGTTGCAAATGGGTATATAAAACCAAAAGGGATGCTGAAGGAAGAGTTGAGAGATTCAAAGCATGGTTGGTTGCTAAAGGATTTACTCAGAGAGAGGGAATTGACTACAATGACACTTTCTCTCCAGTCTCTTCTAAAGATTCTATGCGAGTCATAATGTCTCTAACTGCCTACTTTGATCTTGAGTTACATCAAATGGATGTAAAAACAACTTTTCTTAATGGAGACCTACAAGAAGACATCTACATGAAACAGCCTGTTGGATTTGTTGAAAGGGGGAAAGAAAATATGGTATGCAAGCTCAACAAGTCAATATATGGCTTGAAACAGGCGTCACGGCAGTGGTACCTAAAGTTTGATGAACTTGTCTCTGCACAAGGTATTGTAGAAAACATACTGGATGATTGCATATACATAAAATTCTCGGGTCCCAAATTCATCTTCTTAGTACTTTATGTTGATGACATTCTCCTTGCAAGTTCTTGTCCTCAATTGCTTCAAAGTACTAAGAGAATGCTGAGTGAAAGTTTTGAGATGAAAGATCTTGGAGAAGTACATTATGTACTAGGAATAGATATTGTTTGAGATAGATAAAGGAGGCTTCTTGGTTTATCTCAAAAGGGGTATATTGACAGAGTGTTGGAGAAATTTCATATGGAAAGCTGCAATAGTGGTCAGGTTCCAGTCAATAAAGGTGACAAGTTTTCGAAGATTCAATGTCCAAGATCTGATTTAGAGGTGAAGAAAATGCAAGCTAAGCCTTATGCCTCATTGATTGGAAGTCTCATGTATGCAACTATCTGTACAAGGCCTGATATTGCTTTCATAGTTGGTATGATGGGACTATTTCAAGCAAATCCTGGAAAAGCACATTGGGTGGCAGCCAAGAAGGTTCTGCGATACTTGCAGAGAACCAAAACTCACATGTTAGTATATGGCAGAACCAATTCTTTGGAGCTTATGGGGTATACAGACTCATATTTAGCTGGAGATGTGGATGACAGAAAGTCCACAGGGGGTTATATCTTCATACTCAATGGAGGGGCAGTTTCGTGGAAAAATGCAAAGCAAATTGTTATAGCTATATCAACTATGGAAGCTGAGTTTGTAGCCTATTTTGAAGGCATGAAACAGGCAGCATGGTTGAAGAATTTTTTGACAGATTTGAAGATTGTGAATTCGGTTCAGAAACCGGTAAAGATGTTCTGTGATAACAACTCGGCTGTGTTTTTTGCTAAGAATAACAAAAGGACTTCAGCATCTAGATTGATGGATGTGAAGTTTCTTAAGGTCAGAGAACAAGTCAAGAAATGAGTTATTGAAGTACAGCACATTAGCACCACTATGATGATTGTTGATCCATTGACTAAGGCACTGCCGATTGGAGAATTCAAGAAACATGTTTCTTCAATGGGAGTACTAGAGGGTTTTGATTAATGGAAGTGATCACGTGTGTGTTAGAGGGCTTGGGATTGCATAAGTATATATGTTTCAAGAACTGTAAGTGCAATTCTAACAAGTTGAGGATGATTTATGTTTTAACTTGCTTTAGCTAGTTTGTTAAGTTTGTGTTTTAATAAGTGTCTTTGTCTGCTACTCGATGCTTTGGCTTTCAAGTGTTGAAGTACAGATACTAGACTGAGTTAGAATTTAGTTTCATTAGTGACTTTGGAAGAACAATTTGTCTGTTTTAAAGTTTGTGGTTAATGATCTTATATATAGTCAATTACTATGTTGCTTTTCTGTGAAGATTAATGTGTGTTGTGATCTTTTGAAAAGTGGGAGCATAATGTTTGACGGTTTATATTAGTCATGAGTCATATTTGCAAATTGGATATATTTGAGCCTTGAATTAATACTACAATTTGGTTGTGGTCTGAGATTTTTGGTTTCTGTATTTTGAGATGTAATGGGACAGTGGTCATGATGGTTAAATCTTGGATGAGGTTATGTGATCACTTCTTGTGATTGGTGACGGCTATGTTTGATCTTTGTCTCGTGTTCAAGTGGGAGAATGTAAGAATGTGAACATGAGATAAGATGATCGGATATTAGTTGTTTGAGTCCAATCTGAATAAGAAAGCCTCTAAGAAGATGGATATCAGTTTTTGTTAGTAGAGGTTTCTGTTACAGTGATAAACTGATTTGAATTAGGAAAACTTAAGTAGTTTTCCATAAGGATTTTAATAGGGAATCCATATTCTAATATGAGAAGGATATGTATGTATATATATGGTGTTCTCTTCACTCACAGGGTGTGCTCTTTTTGGAACTAAGTCCTATTCTTAGTTTGAGCGATAAATACCCTGACAGAGAGAAGAAGAATTGCTTTGCTTTTCAGGTTGAACGAGATCCACCATGACTGCATCAAACGGGAGTTCTTCAGGTTAGTATAATTAGGTTTTATTTGGATTGATGTTTTGCGTCTACTTGGTTGTAGTTTAAGTAACTGAATCTTGTAGCTAGATTAAGGTTTACATCCTCGGCATCACTCACCACCGCTCCGATTGTAGATAACGTGGTCCTCCACTTCTCCAGCTTCTTTCTGACGCCCCGGAAGTTTCCAAAGTAGTTGAGAATCTCGCGAGGGGTCAACCTGTCGAGCAGCAACTGTAGAAATGCCGCAAGAAAAATCTCTCCCAGTGCCATATTAAGTGTGAACAGACCTCCAAGCAATGAAAGAAACAGCGAACCGTTCTTTAGCAATATTGAGGTGCAGAACTCAACGAAAGGAAGAGTAACAGTCAAAGCCTAGTTCCTTGCAAATTTGGAAACTTGATCTCTTGAGACTCATAAATATTCACAACTACACAAATTAAAATGATAAGAACTAATTATTGATGCCTGCGCAATCATATACAAATTTATAGTAAATGTGAAATAATCAATGGACTCCTAGTAAGCATATCTAGAGGTGCCAATATGAGACTTGGGATGGCAACATGGCGGATTCAGATCAAGGTTGCCTACATCATAAGTTTGATAACCGTCCCGCCACTATGTATACCGTCCCTGTTACGTTTTATGGAAGGACATATTATTTTCCTTATTATATACAAAATAATCTAACAACTTGATATTGTATGTCTAAAGCACAATAAAACACACCATATAATGGCGCTTTACAGCAATGTCGGAAAACAACCATATTTATGCACCCCATTATGGGTTCGATCTCCTCCCCCTAACAACTAACAATTTTACTGACAACACTATCATTTGTTAAAAAAAAAAAAAAAAAAAAAAAAAACGTCATATGATATTACTCAGTAACAAAGTACAAAAAACACACCATATAAATTTGAAAGACCAGGAAAAAGAAAAACTCAATATTGCAAAACTCATATAATAGTATATATTATTTCCATAAATTTTAACATGTTGAACGGAAAAATGGGTCAGTTTTGGGATTACCCGTAACTGTAGGGATCCTTGCAATCCTACGTTTCTTTGTTATAAATAGGTAAAAGTTAGAGAGATAACATTTAATAGTGACAGAAGAGACGCATGTGTAAAATATCACATTGTAACTATAACACAAGGGGATGACAAATAAACGATGGAGGGATAGATAGTGATGTTATGTATCATTCCTTTTTCTCTGTGTGTTTTGATAGAAATCGGAGCGCTCTATTTATAGAGCAACTCCGTACAAACATATGCATACATTTTGAAATTTACATCACTTAACTTTGAAAATACGATCTCCTTTATTACCAAAGTCTACATCACTTTGTGTGCATATTAAAAATCTATGTGGGCATTCATTCATTAATCTGCCAACATTTTCAACATTGCCAATGTTTTCAACATTCTTGACTATATTTGAATTGTTTTATAAAAACTAATATTTATACATTTGTGTGCTAAATTCTGACTATAATAAAATCTCTCCACCCACTACCACTAGAGAGCGGGAGGGGGGACGCCTACCCACCAAACCCAAAAGTAGGGGGCGGTGTTGGGATTTCTAGAGGAACATTAGGTAGGTATACCTTGCACCACAAACATGTGCAAACCAATTTGATTTTGGGTTTCTAGTAATATCCTTTCTTTTCTTAATTTTAAACAAGAAAGAATTGCCTCCGCTTTCTCTTTGCATGGCGTCTATTCTTCCTTAATGGACTGATTTTACAATGTTAATGACAATATTTACATGATAAAACATACATGTTAACGATCATTATGATCGACATCTTATTTATATCATATCAACATTTTGTTATTTAATAAAGAAGAAATGTCTTGTTTAGAGAAAAAACTGCCTCATCAAGATATTACCAAACTATGACAGTAAAAATAACATAATAAAACTACAAGACATTTTTCTTTAGGGTTGCAACAAATCAATAAAGCACAATTGCAGTAAAAACTTGATTTCGAAACTAATTTACAATAAGAATGAAGAAGAAGCCACAAGCAATATGGGTTTTCAAAAATGCTGTTGGTGCATTATTCAGAGATGTGATCTGATAATTCAAAGACTGCCTGCTGTCTGCAGTCTAACACTGAAACAAAGAAGGTCATGGACCGCGAGGTGTGCTGAAACAGAAACAGCCGGTAGACTGGTCTTCAGGTATCATGCCGCCTCCCTTGCTAGTATCTATTGCATACAACATTTTCACTACCTCTTCTATTTCAGGGCGATTATCCGGGTTTGCATCCCAACATTTTCGCATGACGCTAGCCAATGTGCTTGGACAACATCTTGGGATTTCTGGTCGTAAATTCTGCCATCCAAGCATAAAATATTAGGACTAACAATTTTTTATCAACATTACTTAAAAGCCAAAGACAGACAAGTTTTGTTACATCAGTTCCACTACTTCAAAACAAATGTGCAGTAAAATCTCATAAAGAAATTAAAGCAGTATATGTGCAACAACAAACCAACCTGTCGCACTACTGCAGATGAGACATCAGCAGAACTTAGATTAGGATAAGGCATGTCGCAGCAATAGATTTCCCACAAACAAAAACCAAAACTATAGACATCGCATTTCCTGTTGTATGGCTTGCCATCAAGGAACTACAAAAGCCTTGATGTTAGAATTCTATTCCAATTTGCAGCAAGGGGAATCTATAAATAAAAGAATGTCACTCGCTTCAAATTTGTTTAGAACTAGATTTGGCAATAATTTACAAAAAGTAGGTACCTCTGGGGCCTTGTACCCAGTCATGTCCCTTGGTTTATGTGCTTCTATTATAGTAACGCCAAAATCAACAATTTTCAATGTTCCATGATTATCAACCAACATATTTTCCGGTATGACGTCACGGTGTAAAATTTTCTTCGAGTGAAGATAGCTCAAACTGAGAGAGTGAAACACCAAGAACAATCCTTTAGTTTGAAACCCAACAAAAAAACAGAATTAAATCAAGCACAAAAAATGAACCCAACTCACCCTTTGGAGAGATCCAAAGCAAGTTGAATCACAACCTTAAAGGCAAGTTTGTTTCTTCGATTCCTGATCAAAAAGTTCTTTAGCGTCGTAGCACCAGGAACAAACTCAACGATAACACAACAAGCTCTTGAAGGAGGAGAATTATGGCTATCGTTTGATGTGTTTTTAACAGAGATGTTTAGGTTGGAAGTTCCCATTGAAGCTCCGACAAACTGTCACAAATATAATGGCTACAGTTTAAATAGATAAATCTCAACCATAGGAGAATATAACTGTTGGAAGTTCAAATCAAATACAGTGGCCGAAAGTGGTGGAACACCTTTCAGAAAGTGGTGGAACACTTTTCAGAAAGTGGTGGAACACTTTTCAGAAATGGTTTAGGGTTTAGGGTTAGCCGAAAGGTTGTGATGTTTGTTTATTAAAATATGGTAAACACCATCATTGATTGCCTGTGTGTGTATTTTTTGTTTATTAAAAAAAAAACCACTTGTGTGGTTCCTTTTGTTTTTGCAAGTATAAGAAAGTCTTCCCGTAAGGCTCTTAGTAATTTCCCAATTCTCATTTTCAGCTTGTAACCTTTAAGAGTTATAAACTCTTCTAATATTTCAAAGCATTTTGTTATCAACAAGTTTGCTACTTCTTTCCTTTCGTTTGTCCAATTTTATTGAGAGTGATAGTGAGAGGTGTGATAAAGTTAGAAAACTTATCACCCATATATTTTTGGTATTGAGTTAGTAAACTTTGAATACCAACAATAACAGCAAATGAACATAACGTAAACCTAAAAATTGACATTTAAACAGTATCAAAATTTCATCTGAAGCTATCGTGGCTTTATAGGACGCAAACCGAGATGAAGAACCAATATATACTAAATTTACCTTTGGAATATTTGGGTGGTCAAGCTTATGCCAAACAGCAACCTCTTGCTGAAATGATGCCCGAAGAGCAGTAGTTTCAGCTGCTGTGGCAATACCATCCTCCCCCCAATCCAATATCTTCACTATAATATCAAGAATACACAGGCCATGAGAAGAATATTGACAAATAAAAAATACAGGGTAACCTATGGTTGGGAGTTCATTATTCAATCAAATAACACCGCCTTCTTACATTCAATCAAAAAAATTTATGTAGTTGTAAATTTGTATCTATACTTAGGCAAACAATCACATGTATTCTTTTGTGCAATGAAGTAAACCCCTAAGTCTAATAACAATGAAGGTTTGAAATCTGAGTTCAGCATGCTAAAACCATTCCCAGTATATAGATTCATTAACCATCTAATACATCACTATAGCAAATTCTGTAATACAACAATCCCAAACGAGCCCTTGATACTATACTCAACAATTATAGATGATGGCTTACCGTCTAGGCGTCCACCAACTCAACAAACTGTAAAATTTCTCAATTCCGTTTCATTTCTGGTGAAACCCATTGACCACTAAACTATGTTTTAAAGTCTCAAAACATGGAAAACTTAGGCATGCAAACAAATCCTGCACATCACCAAAACTGCAACAACGAAAAAGAATTGAAAACGAATTCAAGCCTTCAGAGAAATCAAAGTACCTGCAACATCTTGGCTGTCATATGCGCCACGATACACGGTGCCATAGGTTCCATGAGCAATAACATTTCTTATATCCAACTTTGCCAAATCAATCTCCCACTCTTCCATCTTTGCGTTCACCTCCCTCTCCCTCTCCTAACCCCTACTCAAGTGCTTCTCCAACTGGATATCCCGCCAAATCTCAAATTGTCACTCCTTCACAACATAAAAAAATTCTTAAACCCCCGAAAACTTGATTGAAACTTTGACAACGGAACTGAAAAAATATAAAAGGCCCCCCAGAATCTTGGAGCTGAAGAATCACACCAAATCGAGAAAAAAATGGGATAGGAAAAAAGGAAGAAAAATATATAGAAAAATAGAGTTTTGGGTATTAAACTAGAGTGAGAGAGCCATTAGAAAGAGTGAATAGAATCGTGAAAAGAATAAATCAAACAAAGAAAATAATACATAGGAAAATTTACGCGCAGGTTAGAGCAGTAAATTTATTGGTCAGCAGCAAGTTAATCATTAAATTCGTTCTCCCCTAAATTCAACTGAAAACAAAAACAATATTTGGAACAGAGGTCAAGAACTCAAAGTCCCCAATTCTTGAATACCTTAAAACTGAAGATTCGGAACACAGATAGTGGTCAGGAGTGCTCGAGTTGAGAAAATATGATGGTGGTGGTTAGACGGACGAACGGAGCTCTGCGCTGCGAATTTGGGTTTGAGAGTCCAGAGTCCAAGTCGACTCGAGAGACAGAGAATCGAGGTCTGAGTGAGAGTGGGAGTTGTGAGAGAAGTGGGAAGTCAACGGTGTAGGTCCAAGTCCCGTTCTCTCCTCCCCCCCCCCCCCCCCCCCCCCCGGATAAGGTATTACAATTGTTTGGGCCAGACAAACCTACACTTAATATCGAGTTAGTGGGAGATGGTGGGAATCTGTGACTTGCTCATTTTGCTCATTTAACTAGAATTTACTCAGATTTGGTCCTCGAATTTTTCTGAATTGCTAGAGGATTTATTTTCTTTCGAAATTTTAGAAACTCGGGTTTTGAGAGGAAGAAGCTGGTTCCTTACCATTTTTAGATAACTAATTATGTGCCCCAGCCTATTTAGTTATATGAATTTTTTATTTATCTTTCTAAAACTTTCATGCCTGGATTTTAAATATGTAATTGGTATAAATGCAAAATATAATCATGGGGGCATTCTTATTTTTGGATTTTCTCTTCTTCATTTTCTCTTCTGTCCGTTGTATGTTTGCAGTTAGATCAATGGGTTCAAACCTTTGAACTAAAATTTGTTTGACATCCTTGCAAGTGTTTCGCTTTTTGGTGCTCTTTAATGTGTGCACTTTCTTTTGTTTATTTAGATTAGTGTTTTTCCAGCACTTTTAATCGTTGCAGTTCACAAAGTCCTTATTGATCTTGCAATTGTTGTTTTTAATTTATCACAAAGTCCTTATTGATCTTGCAATTGTTGTTTTTAATTTATCTTTGTTGGGTAGACGACATGTACTGTGGGTTTCGGTGATTAGGGAATATTTTGAGCTTCATTACTATTTTAATGTTTAGGTAAAACTAGAAACTTCAACCCGCGCTCTGCTGCGGGATTGAAAATTGTATGGAAGATTATGTTTGAAAGGTAAGAGAACAATTCATCAGTTGTGCAATGGAAAACATAACATTAGAACACATCCAACAGAGTAAAAAAATTACAACAAACCTTCATTAACTGTCGATGGAATACTAACAACAACAAAAATTCTTTGTTTTGAAATCATTGCCAAAGATTTTCAAACTCATGATCATTAAGCACGGGATCATCTGGAAGAGGAAGGAGCAATCGTCATTCCTTCTGAGTCTAATAAGTTGTGCCCACTGCAGTAGGTGTCCCTGAAGCAGCACATAATTATGTAAGCAAAAAAAAAAATTCATAAAAGACCATTGAAATCAATTTTCAAAATACAAACAATTAAGAAGCTTAAACCTGAATCAAATGTCACTATTCGATAAAAATAAACTCAATATTTACTAAATGAATGTAGAACTTGTATTGTATAATATGCCTACTTCATATAATTGCTAATAAAAGGAACAATTCCTTATCCATATGGATATTATAAGGAAAATCAATTCCATAGTGTGTCCATTGCTTTCATTCTCAAGCACACAATACATATAAACCAACGAAGGATTAAACTCTTAAGTGAACTAATCAATGTCATTATATATTTACTAATTGCTATAACTCAAAAACACGGAATTGTCTTTAACTTTTTTCTCAATTCTCTATACAACAAATCATAACATAAAACAAAAGTGTATTTATATTTATTTATTATTTCTATACTAAAACCGGGTGTACTGTTGACCACCTATCTTTTCTTCATACAACCCCATTGTTCCTATTTGCCAATATAAAATGGGGTGTGATATCCACACACTATTTTTTACTTCTCTCACATCTTTTTAGTTTTTGACCATCGGATTGAATGAATTGAAGAAGATCAATGGATAGAAATTAATAAGGGTGTGTGAGAAATAAAAAGGGGTGTGTGGATAGCACACCCCTATAAAATACACACAAAAAAGGCAAGGAGACCAATACCTACCATCCCATTTAATAAATGTCCAAAGTCATTATGTGGGTACTAACAATACTAATACGACAAATGTCTAGTTGTTAATATTGTTTGATATAAGCCTACTAAGTAAAAACATTTAAATCACACAAAGAGGCAAACTTTTCACATTCTCACCAAGGTTCAATAAAACGTTAGGTGCTAGTCGAGCGGCGGGTTAATGCCTAGGCAGATTTAGGTAAATTTCTTATAAATAAGTGTATATTGACACTTACAAAAAAATATACTTGTATGAAATCTAAGCATAAGATGATAAAAGAACAATAAAATGCAAAAAGAGTATCCAACAAGTCCAAAATTTAAAACATATTAAGCATATATGCCATATAATCATAGTGAGGAATATTGTAGGATGACACATGTACAACAAGTTCACAATTTAAAACCACATAAAATGCAAAATAGGAGTAAAACAAGGAAATATAGTAATTGTCTTTAACATCCTTGAATTTAAGTTGATACACACGTATTCTATAAAATTAACAAAATTTCAAGGTATAAACATAGGCGCGTGTAGGGAACGGGAACTTAGAAAGTTAGAATAAAGATAGGACTTTTTTTTCAATTTCAATTTCAAAAAAAAAAAAAAAAAAAAAAAAAACCTAGCTCTTCCTAGAGATGCCTAGTCTGCCTAGGTGTCGTCTAGGGCCTCCTAGAGCCCATCCGCTTTTTCCCACCATTTTGCAAGAAAACGTCTTGGCCACCCTCCGCCTAGCGCCTAGGCAGAACACTGATTCTCACACACCCAACAAAAGCCTGATTTAACGGAAGAAAAATCTCACAACGGTAGAAAAAACAAGTGCAGCTTTCCAATTGTGATCAAGATTATTATACATATTTATATTTATTTATTATTTACACTAAAACAGGGTGTACTGTTGACCATTCTCTTTTTCATCACTTTGTAATGATAACAACCACCACTATTACATCTCGCAATACATAAAGATTTGATTGTTTATTTAAAGTATTTGTTGGGTGATGTAGACCACTATCTAGTGGTCTACGGGACGGAAGATATTTATTTGGCCTACGGGTCAAAAGATATTCATATATTTGGCCTAAAGGTCGGGTGATGTAGTGGCTTCGGTCGATTATGATACCACTATTTAGCACATTATATACGATATACGTTTTATGAAACGTTTTATGGCATGCTAGGGTTTTCGGAAAAACCTAATACATATTATACTATTGAGTTTTCATGAAACTTTGGGGGTTAGTACATTGATGAATAACTGTTTCAATTATATATATATATATATATATATATATATATATATATATATCAACTTCGTCCACTTATGTTTGTTTTACGCCCCCTCAGGACGTAAGAACGAGGAATACGATCCGATCTACGAGGCATTCCCTTACTAGTGACATCGTGTCATCCTCTCTGCTTTGACATCATTGTAATAGCACATTTCGCTTGTATTCTGAATTAGATGTATGCTCTGAACATGTCATGCATTATCACTATCATTTTATTAATGTTTGAATATTATTATATTATTTTGGTAAGGTTTGCATTTGAATATTATACTTTTATAATTCGAGCAAAATTTATATGCATGTTTCACATGTTCTCGGCATATGCATTCATTAAATGGCTTGCATCACCCTCGGGTGTCGGTGAGCACGTGGTCATCCCGATGTTCCTTGAACATCGGGAACGAACCCTGTCAATGTAAATGAATTGGAACTAAGTAGTAATGTCTTGGAGACAAGTGGTGATTATTCACATGGAAACAATGTTGAAAACTTTGAAAGGGACAACTCGACATCGCTAGATAACTCACTGCCTGATAGCTCATAGTCAGTTTCCTCACCACCGGACAGTCTTGTGTTGCCAGCTACCTCACAGTCGATCTTGAATCCCAATAACCATAATCAATCGTCTTCGATCCCGGATGCACCACCACCACGTTGTTTCCCTGATCGCATGAACCTTACTTATGAAGTTGACCCTAAATGCAAAACTAGGTATCCGATGAGTAAGCCTAACCCTGAGTCTAATGTGTTATACTCGTTAAGTAATTATGTGTATACTAGCCACCTGTCAGAATCAAATAAGTTATTTATGCATCAATTATCTATTGTATCTATTCCTAACAGTGTGCAAGAGGTTTTAACTGATCCACGTTGGAAAGCAGCAATGAATGAAGAGTTGAAGTCTTTGAAGAAGAATGCTACCTGGGAGATCATAGACTTGCCAACTGGCAAGAAACCTGTGGGATGCAAATGAGTTTATACAGTGAAGTACAAAGCTGATGGGACAGTGGATCACTTCAAGGCAAGACTAGTAACAAAATGATACACTAAAAAATATGGAATTGACTAGACATATACATTTGCCCCTGTGCCCAAGATCAATACAGTCCGTGTTTTGTTATCCTTGGCTACAAATCTTAATTGGCTGTTACAGTAGTTCAATGTGAAAAATGCCTTCTTGCATGGGAATTTGACATAAGAGATTTACATGGAACTCCCACCAGGGAGTAACATTACAGATATGCATAGACAAAAGGTGTGCAGGCTTCGAAAATCATTGTATGGGTTAAAGTAGTCCCCAAGAGCGTGGTTCGATAGATTTACCAAGTCTATGAGAGCATTTGGATATAAGCAAAGTAACTGTGATCACATGCTATTCTTGAAATGTTGGAATGGAAGGCTTACAGCACTCATTGTATATATGGATGACATGGTAGTTACCGGTAATGATCCGGATGAGAGTGCATCCTTGCAGAAATATTTTAGTACAGAATTTAAGATGAAGGATCTTGGGTATCTGAAATATTTTCTCGGGATTGGGGTATCAAGGAGCAAGTCAGGAATCTTCCTACACAGATAAAGTATATTCTTGACCTGTTAAAAGAAACTGGCATGTCAGCATGCAAACCCGTGACTACTCCGTTGGCAAAAGGAATGAAGCTGAGCATTGATCTAAACCAAGTACTGGTAGATAAAGGAAGGTATCAACAGTTAGTGGGAAGATTAATGTATTTGGCATATATATACTAGACCAGACCTTGCTCATGCCTTGAGTGCCGTTAGTTAATATCCAGGAGAACAACATATGAATGCAGTGATGAGAATATTGAGTTATTTGAAAGAAAGTCCGGGGAAAATGATTTTATTTAAGAAGAATGGTCATTTTAGTATTGAAGGTTATACGGATGCTGACTGGGCCGGTTCAAGTAATGATGGGCGCTCAACATCAGGTTACTTTACCATTGTTATTAGAAATCTGGTTACTTGGAGAAGCAAGAAGCATGGAGTAGTAGCAAGGTCTAGTGCAAAAGTGGAATACATAAGTATGGCCCTTGGTATTTGTGAGATTTTATGGCTTAAACTACTACTACTACAAGATTTGGGTGTCAAACATAGTCAACCGATGAAGTTGTTTTGTAATAATAAGGCTGCTCACAATATTGCTCATAATCCGATGCAATATGATAGAACTAAACATGTGGAGGTTGACATGTTCTTTATTAAAGAAAAGCTAGAAGGTAAAATAATTGAAGTGCCTCTAATCGGAAAGGAAGATCAAATAGCTAACATTTTCACCAAAGCAGTTTCTAGTGAAAAGTTCTCTAAGTTTCTAGACAAGTTGGACATGTGCACCAACTTGAAAGGGAGTGTTGACTTGTATAGTTTCCTATAATTTAGGATTTCCTAGTTTAGGATGGATCTCGTGTAATCTGGGAGAAATCTCTTTAAAATCTCACGTAATTATTCTTCCCTATTTGGTTAGGATTAAGGTCGTATATTATACCTCACCTTGAGATGAATGAAAATAACTTCAAAGCATTCTCTTCTATCACAACTTTGTAGCTACATTACGAGACATCTTGAAGTCCTAAATGAATGACAATAACAGTAAAGCTCATAAAGGTATGCTTGGACACTATGTTGAAAATAAATATTACACTGATGGGAAGAGGAACCTTGCATGAGTTTAAAGTATGTTGGATTACTCTCAGGATTTGTGAGGAAAGCGGGAGAAGTAAACCTTGGCCTAGAAATATTGTCTTCAAAGAATCGCTCTCAAAACAAGACAAAACCATCCCTACTATGTCAGCCAAATTAATAAAGGCCTTCCGAAACCCCAAAATCTTTAAAACATTTTAACAACTTGAGAAATATTATGGATTACTTTGCTTACGAGAATAAAGATGATTAATAATAATAAAACATTCCTAGAGAAGATGATACCTGGACCTGGAGAATTGGATCGAATTGACCATCAGCTTCAAATCTTCTTCCCAACCATGTCTATGTAAGGGATGTGGAATATTTTGGCATCTCTCTTTTAGCACAGGACACCCATAGATCCAAAGTTGCCTAAGTGAATGAGGTAGACACTCATCTGGAATGGATGCCAGCTTTGGACATTTGAAAAGGCTCAGAGATTGAAGGGAAGTGAGGAATTAAAGCCCTTGCTGCTCAGTTTCTTTAGATTTGGGAAGCTATGTATTCGGAGATCAGTGAGAGATTTGGGGATGAGCATATCTAATTAGACCATGTCGGGTGGAAACGACACTATATCCGGATCATTGCCGTAGATCCACAACTTTCTAAGAGAGGTGAGTTTGTGCAATCCCCACTTCGACTCTCAGAATGACTTACAACTCTTGACCTTCCAAATTGTAAGTGATGTGAGGTTGGGGGGAAAGGAGCAACTCAAACCTTAACGGTAGTCAATCATCAATTCCTCAAGGGGTGTGCTATCTACACACCAATTTTTACTTCTCACACACCCCTTGTTAATTTATATCCGTTGACGTTCTTCAATTCATTCGATCCTATGGCTGAAAACTAAAAAGATGTGAGAGAAGTAAAAAAGGGTGTGTGGATTTCACACCTCTTCCTCAAAAGAGTTGAGATTGTGCATGTATTTGGGCAACGCCTTCAATTTGTCACAATCGGTGATCTCGACCTCTCTCAGGCTGAAGGCTTTTCTCCCCCCACTCATTCTTGGGATGGAAACAAGACTTCTACAGTGATAACTATTCAACGTTTGAAGATTGATGAGGTGGCATAAGCCATCCAGTAAGGATTTTAGATTTTGGCACTTCCAGATCCTAATATATTGAAGACAGTGATTAGTATTGTTGTGGAAGAACTCGTCTTGTGCTATTAACTCCAGTTGTGTACCCTTAGGTTGAGCCCTAGATTGCCTATGTACCATTTTGGAGAGATTCACTCGTAATCCTCAGATGTTTTGATTTGAAATTTTTAGTGAGTGAACACCCATTGAAGAAAAAAAAACAATTTGGTATTTGGTTTATTTGAACATTTTGGATGTGTTGGAGTGAATTTGGTTTATATATACACCAGAGATTTGATTTGGTATTTTGGTTTTGTGATTGTATCTATAGTATGGTACTAAACTACCTATGTACCATTGGCGAGATCAAACCAGCATAGTTAATGGATGAATTGGTTTGGGATTTTCAATGAGTGAATGACTCACTGAAAAAGAAAGATTTGGTATTTGGTTTATTTGAATACTCTGGATTTATTTGAGTGAACGTGGCTGAATGAACTATGGATTCGATTTTGACTTTGTAGGGAAATTATCTATTCTAAAGTAGAAGGAGGGGCAGACACTGTTCAATTTTTTTTTTTTTTGCTTTATTTACAACAAAACCATGGGATTTGGGGCTGGGTTGGAAGGTAGTTACTAAAAGTTAGAAGGGTAATTTTGTCTTTTGAGGTCGATTCCTCCCCCCTCGATTTTGCTTTATTTACAACAAAACCGTGGGATTTGGGGCTGGGTTGGAAGGTAGTTTTAAAAAGTTTAGAGGTTAATTTTGTCTCTGAACAACCACTGGGTTCTAGAAAAAAATTTCTGTGTAAAATGACGAGGCTGCCCATCTCATCTTCAGGTCCCACGGTTTGGATGATGAGTTAGAGGGGTAGAATCGTCTTTTTATCAATAGGGTTTCAGATTGGGGTTAATTCCTTCCCCTGTCACTTCGTTCTTTCTTCAGCACAGGCAAAGCCATGCCGATCCTGGCATGGCAGAGTGGAACGGAGATGGTGAGAGAAAGAGCGAGTGACAGTGAGAGAAAGAGAGAGTGGCTGTCCGAAGAATAAGGAGAGAAACAAAGAGGGAGGGTGGTGAACAGAGCCGAGTAAGGTCTCTCAGTCCATGAATCACTCAGGATCATCTGTTCCCTTTTGCGTGTCTGATGAGTGGCTGGACTTCGAAAGCTAAGTTCCTTTTTTTATTGGATTCTTTATTGTTAGCATAGATTGTCATCATTTCAGCCTTTTTGCTGTGAATTATTTCTGGATTTTGTTGCATTGTTGGGTCAGGTTTTTGGGGTTCCTTATTTGTTTTGTTTTCTGTCATTTACTCTCATTTTGGGGATGCATCTCTCTGTTCTATGTATTGTTCTTTGTTTTAAGGTCGGTTTCCTTTTTTTTTTTGGTTCTTTTTGTGGGTTTTCAGTTCTTTAATTTGTGACTCTGTGTTTAGTATGTTTAAATGGGTATTGTGTTTTTGGTTGTATGATTAAATGGGTTTTGGTTGTTAATTTCTGCCTTTTTCAATTCCATTGAAATCCCGTTTTTGCTTGCGTTGTCTAACATGTATGGTCAGTTTTCCCATTTTTTAGTGGTTCTCAATTGGATTCCACAGTAAAACCCAGAAACTTAGAGGTATGAAATTTTCATTTTTTTTTTTGGATTCTTGATTTATTTTCAGTGTTAATTTCTTATTAAATTATTATTTTTGAAAAACCCACTCCGCCTCTAGAGTCTAGATTAAGGCTTGAAGCACAACTTTGAAAAATTGAGACTACCTACAGCTGAGCTGCAATGGAGGCAATCAGGAAGCTAAGGCCATCTCTAACCGAAGGGTTCAGAGGGCCAGATGGCCGAAAATAGCCCTAAAACCGTCTCCAACCGAGGGCTAGGCCAGAGGGCTCTGGAATCTGGGAGGCCCCACGGGATCAGAGAGGGCTGGCTATTTTTTTTTAATGTTTTCCTATTGCTGTCGGTTATAACCGACAACATTAAAGAGATTCTTTTTTTTTTAATAGTTTGAATGTTTTTTAATATAACGGCTAGTAGCAGTTGTATTATTAGGCCCTTTTTTTTTATGAATTTAAACTTCTTTTTTTCCCTTTTTTTTTTCCTTTTCATATGAATCAAATTTTGTTTCATATTTTTTTTAAATTCTATTTTACAAAATTTGTTTCAATTTTTTTTTAAATTCTAATTTGGAATTGGATGAGGACCCCCAATTGGAATTGGATGAAGATCCAAAGTTGGAATTCATTGCAAACTTGAATTGAAAGAGATTGAATTGCAAGAGATTGAATTGAAATAGATTGAATTTAAAGTTGTGTGAATTATAGCCCAATATCCACCCTATTTATAGCCGTTAGATTTGAATTTAAATTGTAGTTTTTAAATAATAAATTATGTTTGGCCCTATGGCCCTTTGGCCCTCGGTTGGAGACGGTTTTTTGTGACAGGGCTAAAACGAGCCCTTTGGCCCTCTGGCCCTCGGTTGGAGACGGAGGCAAATATGGCTCTGTACTATTCATTAAAATATTAATATCTTGGGGAATCTTGGAGGTCCAGAGGGCCAGAGGGCCGAAAATAGCCTTAAAACCGTCTCCAATCGATGGCTAGGCCAGAGGGCTCGGGAATCTGGGAAGGCCCCATGGAATTTCAAAGGGCCAAATGGCTGGTTATTTTCTTTTTTATAGTTTTGTTATTCATGCCCGTTATAACCAACATGATTTGTTAAGATAAAATTCAAATGAAACGGCTATTAGCTGTTGCATTTGATTTGATTTGTTTGATTTTTTTTTTCTATTTCACAAAATTTGTTTCATATTTTTTTTTAAATTCCATTTTTTTCCTATAACTTCTATTTCACAAAAATTGTTTCATATGGCCCTTTGGCTTTGAATTTAAGTTGTAGTTTTTAAATTTTAAATTATGTTTGGCCTTATGGCCCTTTGGCCCTCGGTTGGAGACGGTTTTTTGTGAAAGGGCTAAAACAAGCCATCTGGCCCTCGGTTGGAGACGGAGGCAAATATGGTCATGTATTGTTCATTAAAATATTAATATCTTAGAGAATCTTGGAGAGCCAGAGAGCTAAAACGAGCCATCTGGCCAGCCATCGGTTAGAGATGGCCTAAGATATCAGGTTGCCAAGCAACCGCATGTACTCTCTCTCTCTCTCTCTTCGTGTTTGATGGAATTTACACTCTGTTTCCGAATTTGTATTTCTGTATGGATTTTGATATGAACATAATCTGCTTTAATTGTGAGATTGCTTATCAAATTTATGATTTTAAAGGTGTCCAATCAATCAATTTAGTTCCAATATAATAATAATGATTATAATTGTTGAATTGAACTAATTGAATTGAAATTAATTGAATCAAATCGAGTTCAATTGAATAGAATCGAATGAAATTTCACTACTTCTGAGCTGTTTGGGGATGTGTTGGAGTGTACTGTTGGTGAATTTGTAAAATTTTGAACCAGGTGTTGCTGATTACTTAATCATTTTATCAGGATTTAAGTCAATGTTTAATTTTTACTTTTTTCTGATTGAAAAAAAAATATGGGTTCCTAGAGGATTGGAGTGAGTGAAAGCGGGTATTTTGTTTAAGTTTTATTATATTGGAGTTGAATTTGGTTGCTCCTTGGCCGTGGGGAGAGAGGTCTGGGTGTGTCATTTGGTGAAGCAGGGGTTGGGGAAAAAGACAAGGGGTGTAAGGAGTGTGGTTGCAGATGGGCGTTTGAGGTAGAGATTTTGGGTTTTCCCAAAGGCAAGAACTAAAACCTAAACAGATAAATTAGAACATGAATTATGGATAAAAGGCATGCAATAAACTGGTAGAGTCTAAAGCTAATCTAATATGGACTACCAAAATCATGAACTATCAATTTTCCATCTTTTCAATTTCTACAGAGCACTCATTTCCTTCCTGCAAATGGGTCTTACAAATGTCCACTCGGTTCTATCAATTTTGTTGGAATTAATAATTCTGCGGAGCATTTTTGCAGTGAATTTCAGCGACCCATTTGCCTAATTAATTTGTAGCATATTATTCAATGGCGATGCAATGCAGTAACTTTGGCGAAAGACGTGTAGTTGTGAAAAGATGAAAAAAGGAGAAAGATTGTGTAATTTGGTTGTCAATGTGTGCTTTAGGCTGAGCTATTTATGTCAAACTTTACAAGCCCCTATATTTAAGCAAAGATGTGTATAAAAGGTTTAGGATTTTCTTAGCACCTTTAATTCAAACATGCTCAGTTTTGAATTTATACATAACTAAAGTGTAGGGTGTGCTAAACGTTCCAACCACGTTGCTAAGTTGAGTTACTAGAATTGGATTGTCCTATAAGGTTTAAATTTCCTCAAGTTATTTATTGCATTTTAGGAAGTGATCTTACTGATTCATATGATGATGATGTTATATAAGTTCTTGAATTGAGCTGTCAAACCACGAGCATTGATTATATATCCATTATTTGGCACTTGCAAGATAATTTTTATGTTTTTTTTAGTTCTAAAAGGTGTCAATTTTTTTCCAGTTTTAGGTGAAAGAGATACTGTCCCATTATCCATCCAACTACAAACAGTCTGCAGTGATTCCTCTGCTGGATTTGTACAACAGCAGCATGGAGGTTGGCTCCCTGTTTCAGCAATGAATGCAGTATGTTTATTTTGTTGGGCTGTATTTATCTATTGTTTTCTACTAATTAATGATGTAAAAATGTTATTAATATATTAGTTCTGTTAATACTGGTAAATTTAGAATTACATTAAATTTTGTTCGTTTTCTCTGCATTTTCTCACCAACCAAACTCTATTTTTATGTAGAGATCAAGCATGCAAGGGGATGGTAGGATCAACACATCAAAGGTAGAGATTGGCTCTTTCTCTCATGTTAAACTTCTACTGTGATGTTTTTTTATTATTAAATTTTGGTAAAATCATTGTTTATCATAAACCTTATCACAATTCAAATAACAGGGAGTGAGAGATGAAAAATAGAGAGGTATCTGTTTGATTGTATGTTTGCTTTGCAAATTTTGGATAATGATCATGAATTGTGGTGTAAGTGCATCTTTGATTTGTTCTTTTTCACGTTTCTGCATAAATGATTTTCCAACTCTGATTGTAGCCAGTTGGAATTCATTTTGCTAAAATAAGATAAATCTCTTTTCGAGCGAATCTGGGGTTTTGTTAGGTGTGGGGTTCTTTTGGCCTAATTTTTTTTTAAAATTGATTTGGGGTTTTGTTTGGTTTGGGATTGTGATGTTTCTGTATTTAATTTGGTATTTCATAGTTTAGCTTACAATTGTCATCAGTTTTCTTAGACAGGGAGGTAATGTTCAATTGATGGAATGTTTTTAAAAGATGTTGCTTTTAGAAGGTTATTATGTTAGTATACTTTATACTGTAATGAAATTTTATATGAATAATATTTCAATCAAAGAGCTACACAAAGATAAAGACAGGTTCAACGATAAAAGCTCAGCCACAAGTGATCAAGTAGTGTATTTTGTGTTTCTCTTCCTCCACTGTGAAGTTTGTGAAATCGCAGTGGTTGGAATGCCACTATTGGTTTGGGCATGCTTTCTGTCTCGGTGTTGTGGGGTGAAAAGTTATCTGAAAATAATGGAAATAAAATTTTCTGCATCGTGATTCTTTAATTGTATAATAATGTTTCCAATGTTTTAGATTACATTGATCTGTATTATTTGAAAGTATATATAAAGATTAGTTTGTAGGTGTATGCACTTAATATGGGATATATGTTATACTTCAGGTTATTTGACATACAATTGCATATAATCTCAATTTTCTCATGCAATTTTTGTCTGAGCTTCGGAATCGTTGAACAGGATGATTCATACTTGGATAGCTACATCAGCACAATTGGAGTTCAATTTGTAAGCATGTTGTCAGTTTTATACTAATGATTCCTTTGATTCAACTCTCGCTAATCTCTGTTATTTATTGTGTCGTTTAGAAAATTTGCAAGTCATGAACATGGTGAAGTATAGATGAATTCAATTACCCCTTTACAATTCTAGATGGAATGCCATTGAAAGTAATCATTCTCACATTCATATGAATAAATAATGTTTCAGATGTTATGCTTGGTAGACAAGTTTCCAATGCTGAGTCCAAAGTATAAGAAATGATGAGCTGTCAAGGTTCTTATTTCTTCACTTATCTGACTTCTTGCATTTGGCTTAACACCTAAACAACTGTTATCTCATCTACTCGTTGATTACATTTTGTTTGTGTTTAATGGAATGTTGAAAAATGCTCAAGTGCATGGTAAGTTCTTATGAATTTACTCTTTAACAGTGAGGTCATTTGCAACCATTTATTTAAACGTTTGATTAAGTAAACGTTTGATTGTGTATTTATTTAAACGTTACAATTAGTGATATACATGCAAACGTTACATTTTGTTTGGGCTGGATTAGTTACAGATGGAGATGGGGGGAGGGTGTGGAATGTCAGGGAGAGGAAGGGAGAAGGAGGTCTACATCTCAGAGCCCAGCTCGAGTCCTTAGGTAAAACCCTATTGTTCCCTGTTTTTCTTTTCAGCATCTTACAAAACTATTTCTTTCTTCATATTCTCTTTATGTTTGGCTGAAAATTCTGAGTTGCCGACTCCCACTGTCTTCCTTCTCGACTTATTTGCCAAAATCTTTTCAGTTTCAGCAGCAGTGGCCACCACTCTTCCCCAAAGGTAAATTTCTCCTCTTTCTTAGATTCGTGATCTTCAAAATCCTCATCTACATCGTTTCATTTCTGCAATTTGGATTCCACATAAACATGGACTTGCTTTTTTCTCTCTGCAGCGCTGCCCATTTTCCACCAAAATCACATCTTAAACTCTTCCAATTTCGCACACGAGATGCCCGGAGAAGGTCAGTACCCTCAGTCATACCCAATTTACCCAAATATAATTTTAATATCAGTGATGGGTTCGTGTTCTCTCAGAAATTTGCTCTGTTGCTTCCCGCTTCGTTTGACTGCATCTTTCTTTGTTTTAACTTTCATTTTTGTTTTGCTTTGTGCTCTTTCGCCGTCAAACGATGTTCTCTTTTTGTGAGGGTTGTCGTCCCAAAACGTTGTTGTCTTTCTGTGAGAGTTGTTGTCTAAAAAATTTCTAAATATTTCTCTCTTTGTGTCTTGAGTCTAGGATTTGGGTCTATTTTGAAGGCATCTTCCTTTCTGTGAAGCTGAGGAGCAGATTCGTGAGATTGAGTATTCTTCTAAACCCCTCTTTTTCGTTCATGGGTTTTGTATATATATGGGTGAATTTTTATATTTCATTCTTCAGTTTAACTCCTTTATTGTGATAGTGTTACATACATATAATATTGAATTTCGTGGAGTAGACTAATGCTTAGTATTTGATGCTCTTGTACCTTGAATTTGTTTCACGTTATTTTATATAAGATTACCCCTTATGAAGAAGTGAACTAAATAGGGTGATTCTTATATTTTCCAAGATTTGGTTCCCCAAAATTAGTTTTACATGCAATAAGAATAATGCAGATTAAATTGTAGGTCCAAACGTCTCTTGAAGGAGATGTATATACCTGATGAATTGCTTAAACAATGAGTTGCTTAAACATGATTTGGATGCTAAACCTTCTGTTGATATACCAAGCTGCCCAGTTTTAGTGTTTGTTGATATAAAAGATGAAAAGCTTGGAGGACGACTCTTTAACGAATTTTGCTACTGTCTTAATAAAAAACAGGTATGTTCTCTCTTTGTAATTGTCTCTCCTTGAAGAAAGGCATTTTGAAATGATTATTTTAAAAAAGAAATCTGACCTGTATGATTGTAAACGCTTACCCTTCAACGTTTGGAGCCTCAGAAAAATTTATGAAGTTGAATAAGCGTTCTCGGGTATCTGTGGATGTGTGATATGAATTAGGTGGATGATACATTAATCCATACATTAGTGCTTGAAAGATTAGCTACTGAAACAAGAATAACAAATGTTTTTTGCTTTGTTGTTTAGCTGTTAAAACACGTGTATGGCCTGTAGGACATATTTTGCCATCTTAACTTGAAGGGCAATACAAGTGTTAAATGCATGTTGCTTATGTTTCTCAGGAAACAGAGCATTTTTCGCAACCGTATCTTTTGTAATCAACTCGGTTGAATGTATATAAAAATCAAACTGCTTATCTTGCCGACACCTTTCACTCATCTATTTCTTTTGTTCGTTCATGATTATGTTGAATTTTTGTTTCAAGTTAAATGTCTTATTCATGTGGTTAAGTCTGGTACATTCAAGTCCTACAGCAAAGCGCGGGCATTTTTGCTAGTTGCATCTAAATTGAGTGTCTAGATTGCCTACATACTCTTAGCCGGATCAAACTGACTTAGTTCGAAAATGGATTTGGAATTTAATTTGTGTGGCTTCGTACCATTTGAGAATTTTGAACTTTGGAATTTGATGGGTATTTTGTATTAGCTATTTGCTAACTGAGAATTTTGAAATTTGGAATTTGATAGGTATTTTGTGTCAGCTATTTGCTATCTGACACATGAATTGTAATGCACCATTTTATATGATTTGGATTGGATTTGTTAATGGGGATTCGGGTTTGAATATGAATCTCATTAACCACTTGGTAGCTTTTCTATGATTTGGATTGCTCTACTTCTCTGATTGACATGGCTTTATATTCGGAACAAAAACCCCCTGCTTCTCTTGCTCTGTGCTGCTGAACTTTTCTTCCTTTTCGGTTTTTGTCACGGGGCTCCATGGTCGCACACTAGTAACCCTCGCGCCATAGTCTTCGCTATAGCGGGAGCGGGAGACACGACGTCTCTGAAAGCAAGTCTGAAGTCCTGTTTACCTTTGAAGTCCCGCTAGCCCTTCTCTTCTTCGTTAACTTTTGAGAAAATGAAGACTTGTTTTGCTTGTCTTCTTTTGAAAATTAAATTCCTTTTGTGACAATGGAGGCGATGGGGTTGCCCATATTTCTTCATTTTCCTTTTTTTCAGTATTAAATTCTTTCTTCCCCTTACTTTTGTTTTGTAGCTTCTGTCATTTGTCTCCATGCTTTTGTTTAAGCTTTACCCAATATTTGATCAAAATGATAACCATGTAAATGGCATTCAAGTTATCTGGAGGACCTTTCATCTTTTTCTGGAGTATTATTCTTTGAAGAATGAAGCAGCAGCAGCGTGCCAAATTCTTGGAGACATGTTCTATTTTTTATTCAACTTTTGCCAACAAGCTTCTGGGTAATTTCTCTAGGTTAAGGAAGAGAACGTGGGATCATCTCAAATGTCTCCTTCTTGCTGCCTTCTTTTTATTGTTGTTTGCTGGCGATGATAACAGTACAACTTCATCAAGGTATTGCTTAACCTTGGACGCTATGCTGAGAATGAATCTCACATCAATTAGAGAAGAGGCATTGCATGAGCTTATAAGTCAGTTGGTTTACTCTCATATTGCTAATTGGTTTTATAGTAGAATCTCACCTTTTTTTTTCATGGTATACAATGAGACCGGGAAACTTCAATCCACCTCACCAAATTGCCAATTTTCCCAGTCCTCTGCCTCTCGGGCCAAGGAATCATATTCAAATTCAACAAAACTCTCCTGCTCACTCAACTCGACACGAGAACCCACAGGCTCCTAATCAACAGTTCAGCAAACAATCTCGCATTTACCTCTGGTAAGTTGGCGTCTGATCATGGAGGAGGACAACTTTATGATCCATTCTCGCCCAATTCCGCGAGTCATTAGCAGGGATGTAATCCGGGAAACATGTGGAAGCAAGAGAATGATCTATTTATTACTATTGTTATTTCTTATACAAGCAACAATGCAGAAAGAGTAAAAACACTCTTTTACCCACTTGAGCAATAAGCCCCTTGCATTTCCATTTCCTTGTTAATTTCCTAATTCTCGACACATTAAATTAAATGCACTACTCGCTCACAAGTCACAAATTGCTAAAATAAAATAAACTGGGATAGGAAAACGGTGATCCCATAAACATCCATCATAGGGAGGAATTAAAAAAGTATAGGTTTAAGTGGCCTCATTAAAATCTTGCTCGGAGAAAACCCAGTGGGAAAAACTCCAAACTTAGAAAAACGAGTACCACAGTTATATTACAAATCCGGAGAGCTCATACACTAGAGTTGTGAGCAGCACGGGAGAAGAAACCTTGGCCTAGAAATAGGCATGGTTGTCTTCAAAGAATCGCTCTCAATGCAAACACAAAACCAGCCCTACTGTAGTTTGTCAGCCAAATCCCAAATGAATGCCTCCCAAAACAGTCACTCCTGAAACCCCAAAATCTTGAGGACACAAATAAAAAAAAAAAACTTAAACATTTTACCAACTTGAGGAATATTGTGGATTACTTTAATTACGAGAATAAAGACGATTTTTTTTTTAAAAGAACGAGAATAAAGACGATTAACAATACTATTGAGAAGATGATACCTGGACCTGGAGACTGGGATCGAATCGACCATCAGCTTCACATCATCTTAAAATCTCTCTATGCTATGTAAGGGATGTGGGATATTTTGTGCCAGTAGCGTCCTTTTCCTCGTTCGCATCTCTCTTTTAGCACAGGACACGCAGAGATAAGAAGTTGTGTAAGTGAAGGAGGAAGACCCTCTTCTGGAATGGATGCTAGCTGTGGACAACTGGAGAGATGCAGAGATTGAAGAGACGTTAGGGATTGAAAGCCCTTGCTACTCAGTTTCTTCAGGTTCGGGAAACCACAAATTAATAGTCCAGTGAGAGATTTGGGGAGGAGCGTCTCCGTCTGGACCACGTTGGGTGGAAACGATACCATATCCGGGTCATTGCCGTAGATCCATAATTTTCTAAGAGAGATGAGTCTGTGCAATCCCCACTCCAACTCCCACAATGACTTACAGCTCTTGACCTTCGAAATTGTAAGTGATGTGAGGTTGGCGGGAAAGAAGCAATTCAAACCTTCACGGTAGTCGATGGTCAATTCCTCAAGAGAGTTGAGATTGCGCATGGCTTCGGGTAACACCTCCAATTTGTCGCAATCGGTTATCTTGATCTCTCTCAGGTTGGAGGCTTTTCTCCCCCCACTTAGTCTGGGGATAGAAACAAGACTTCCACAGTAATAAATATCCAACGTTTGAAGATTGATGAGGTGGCATAAGCCATCTGGTAAGTATTTCAGATTTTGGCACTTCCAGATCCTTATATATTCAAGACACTGATTAGTGTTGTAGTGGGAGAACCCGTCCTCTTCGATTAACTCCAGCTGTAAACAATCGTATATCTCAAGGTGTTTAAGTGTCCTAAGAAGCTGGCCGCTCAATGATAACGACGTCAGAGATTGACATTCCTGGATTTTCAAGTACTCAAGACAAATGTGAGAAGACAACAGAGAAGAACCAACAACCTCCTCATCCACTAGTGATTTCAAACTTTTACAGTCACTTATCTGTATTCTTCCAAGATTTTGGGGAATCTGAAATTTTGCCAAATATATCAACGAATGACACTCTGTAATCTTGATGTCTTTAAGAGAAGGTGGCAGACCAACATCCTCAAAAGAAACCAGACGTGGACATTTGTGTATGCAAAGCTGTTGAAGAGACGACAACTGATTTAACCCTTTTGGTAGCTTCAAAATATTTTTGCACTTCTTTAACTCCAGACATTCAAGCTTGCACTCCAATATTTGCAATTGCAGCAACTCCTCTGCTTCTTTTCCCAATTCTTCAACTAGAGGAGAGTTGTCTTCAATTTCCAAACGGCCAAGAGAAGTCAACTGTTGCAATAATCTACCCTCGTTCTTCAATGAAGACATCAGCTCCTCACATCCATTAATCTTCAAATCTCTAACCTTGGTTAATCCCTTCTGGAACAATTCCCCTGTTTGCAGAGACATCAGCTCCAAAATGTTTGAAAGGCACAAGGACTCTAACAACTCAAACTCAACCTTAGCAGCTGTATGCACCAACACTTTACAACAGTCAATGTTTAAATGACGAAGTTGTTTGTAGTTGGCAATTGAAACCACTAATTCTTCACATTTAACAATTCCAAGCTTTGCTAAAGAATTGAGGTTCTCTGGCAACTTACCCCCCAGTTTTGAACATTTTTTTACAAAGAGCGTTTTCAGGCAAGGGAAAACACCATTTCCACGATCCAAATGGAAAGGAAGCCATTCCTTCCAATGTTGCATATCCACAAACTCAAGAGTCTCTAATAGCGGAAAAGGCGAGATGCACTCTCCATAAAACTCAGCACCAACACTTTCCACTGCATTCATTCCTCTAATATAAAGTTCTTTGAGCTGAGGCAATTGTCCGAGAGGTGGCAACGATAAACAATTGTTACACTCCTCTAACCGCACAAGCACCATATTAGAGAACAAAGAAACTGCAACCCATGATGAAAATTCCTTTCCGGCATAACTCTTGATGGTGAGCTCCTTGAGCTTTGTATGAGGCTGTAACATGTCAAGCACAGCAGATTCCGTTTCTCTTGTGTTGCTTGAATGAGACCATTCGAGGACCAATGAATCAAGCCTCTCCTTGCATTTTAAGTTGGCCCTCCGAGCATCCTCGACATCAATCACATTCTCCAATCTTGAGATGCACAATGTCCCGCGGAGATGCAATAGGAACTCTATCTCCCTTATCCTTGATCCATCACTACCACCACTGACCACAAAATTAGACAATGATTGGAGATTCACCATTCTACCCAGTTGTGGAGGCATTCCTCCCAACGAATATGCATCCAAGTTGTT
Organism: Malus x robusta; assembly: GCA_963082935.1. Taxonomy (NCBI): domain Eukaryota; kingdom Viridiplantae; phylum Streptophyta; class Magnoliopsida; order Rosales; family Rosaceae; genus Malus; species Malus x robusta. The sequence goes on along the minus strand of OY720329.1, from coordinate 38,342,137 downwards.
TAGATGGCGCAAATTAATTAGATTACTCATCTTCGCAGGCAATGACTTCAATTTAGAACAACCTTCCAATATCAATGTTTGCAAGCTGTAAAGAGTGCTTGTTGATTCAGGCAAACTGGTTATATCTGTGTAGGAAAGGTCAAGATACTGTAACAACCTCAAATCACCAATTGAGTTTGGCAGCTCAGTTATTTTGTAGCCATTCAAAGAGAGCACTCGTAAGTATTGCAACTGAGGTAGTAACTCAAAAATAACCTTATGAGACAAATATTTACTCCACCACCTGGAATCTGAAAGCGATAGTGGCAGGAATGTTCGCAAACGTTCAACTTTAGGAAAGTCCTCAAATCTCGTAACTCCATCAAATTGACCAGCAATGAAAGACGAATGGCGAGCCCTTTGAAAGCAGGTGGGTTGCAAGTTATCACCTTGCTTATCTTCCAACCTAGAACATATTTCTCCTGCTGCCCATTGTGCTAAATCATTAACGAGGTCATGCATTACAAATCGTGAATTGTTTTTGCTTGATTCTTGAAACAACGACCTTGATAATAGCTCTCGAAAGTAGTCACGGCCCAAATCCTCCATTTGTTTATTGTCTTCAGGTTTTTGTTGAATCAAACCCTCTGCCATCCACAAAAGGACGAGTTGCTTCTCCCTAAATTCATAGTCGTTTGGAAGTATTGAGCAATAGGCAAAACACCTCTTCAAATTTGATGGAAGATAGTGATAGCTCAACTTTAGTACGGGGAGAATGTCACTCTTATCTGCTATATTCCACAATTTGTTGTTCAATATTTCTTCCCACTCATCTTTTTCTTTGCAACGTAAAAGGCCACCGAGAGTCCTTGCAGCAAATGGTAATCCACGACATTTTTCGACAATTTTTCTTCGAATTAACTCATAATTTACTGGTTTTCCATCGTTAAGTTCCCCGAATGCATGTCGCTCAAATATTTCCAAACAATCATCATCTCTCATGCACTTCAAATTATGGACTCCAGCGGCTCCCATAAACTTTGCAACATTCACATCACGGGTTGTCACAAGTATCTTACTTCCTCCAGCTCCGACGCCAAAAGGGGATTGAAGTCTTGTCCAGAGATCGTATAGATCATAGTCACCTTTGTTCCAAATATCATCTAAAACGATTAAAAACTTTTTTCCTCTTAACTGCTCACTCAAATCATGCTGCATTTTACTAAACTCCTCGACTTCAACGTGTCGGGATGTGATTGATTCAAGAATTGCCTTTGTCACTCGCACAACATCGAAGTCATCAGACACAGATACCCACACCTTTGGCTCAAACTCCTTCATGGCATCATCTTTGTGGTTGAATACAAGTTGAGCAAGTGTCGTCTTCCCGACTCCAGGCATCCCAACTATAGCAACTACACCAAAATTGACAGTACCTGCATGCTTGTATTTTCTTGACAACAATTCGATAATCTCCCCTTTGTCATCATCTCTTCCAACAACAAGCTTTTCATCTAACACGCCTGCACTTTGTAAACTTCGTGATTCCTTAGCAGACGTCCCAGTATCTTTCAAGCCAAACTTTTCTTTCCGTTCAGATATGTCTTGCAACCGCTCCATAATCTTCTTCATTTCGGAGTTCATATCAAACCTCAATTTAACTTTATAAAATGATCTCCGTATCTTGTTGCTTGTGTTGGCTTGTTCACGTCCCTCTATCATGCGCTTCAACATTTGTGTGGCAAATTTGTCCAACATGTCTTCGATATCATAAGCCAAATCTCTGAGATCATCGAGCCACAGTTTTACAGCACCCTCAGTCAGTTGCCTTTCCTCGGCATCACTCACCACCACTCCGATTGTAGATAACGTGGTCCTCCACTTCTCCAGCTTCCTTCTGACGCCCCGGAAGTTTCCAAAGTAGTTGAGAATCTCGTGAGGGGTCAACCTGTCGAGCAGCAACTGTAGAAACGCCGCAAGAAAAATCTCTCCCAGTGCCATATTAAGCGTGAACAGACCTCCAAGCAATCAAAGAAACGGCGAACCGTTCTTGAGCGATATTGAGGTGCAGAACTCAACGAAAGGAAGAGTAACAGTCAAAGCCTAGTTCCTTGCAAATTTGGAAGCTTGATCTCTTGAGACTCAGAAATATTCACAACTGCACAAATTAAAATGATAAGAACTAATTATTGATGCCTGCGCAATCATACAAATTTATAGTAAATGTGAAATAATCAATGGACTCCTAGTAAGCATATCTAGAGGTGCCAATTTGAGACTTGGGATGGCAACAGGGCCGATTCAGATCAAGGTTGCCTACATCATAAGTTTGATAACCGTCCCGCCACTACGTATACAGTCCCTGTTACGTTTTATGGAAATATGCTTTTCCTTAATATATACAAAATAATCTAACAACTTGATATTGTATGTCTAAAGCACAATAAAACACACCATATAATGGCGCTTTACAGCAATGTCGGAAAACAATCATACTTATGGATCCCCTCCCCCTAACAACTAATAATTTTACCGACAACACTATCATTTGTCAAAAAAAAACGTCATATGATATTACTCAGTAACAAAGTACAAAAAAAACACCATATAAATTTGAAAGACCGGGAAAAAGAAAAACTCAATATTGCAAAAATCATATAATAGTATATATTATTTTCATAAATTTACCATGTTGAACGGAAAAATGGGTAGTTTTGGGATTACCCGTAACTGTAGGGATCCTTGCAATCCTGCGTTTCAAGACTCGAAACTTGCACGAATATTGGACATGATCTGTAGCAAGGAAGTCTGTCAGGTCATGACGGCACTTGTTTGCATGGATCAGTTTGCACTTACGATCAACAAATCCAGGGTGAATGATGGAATAATTAAGGCAGGCTGAAAATTGCACAAATTTTATAGCTGGTTATTGATGAAATAATTATGTATACAAACTTGAAGAAAAATGAAATAATTAATCTATAAATAATGGATTTGGCATATATAGTTGCAAGAGGAACTTACTGCATTCAAGTTTTCAGATGATGATGAAGATGAAGATGAAAGGACTTGTTTCCATAGATCATATGTGAAAATCAACAGATCTAGACGACTTTAGAGCTCTTCAATTTGCTACGATAATTAGGCGTTGACTTGAAAGACTCTAACAAGTCTTCCTCTTTCTGCCTAAAACAGTCTTAGATTCCTCTTTTTTCTCTTATCTTTAATTTTCGTGGGGTCATATTGTTTTGTCATTTTTAATTGCTTTCTTTATCTCCCAAGTCCTGTTTTATTTTTAGAAAAAGATTCTCTCCGGATTTTTTTTTGTAGAAATACGGATAATTAATCAATAATGTCCATTTATTGTAAATTATTTATATGCAATTTAAAATTTAATTTAATTTTTTTTGTGACCATACGATATATGATGAACAAACATGATTAATTGATCTTCTGGATCTCTACAAAGAGAATCATTTTCCATATTTTTTTTGGGAACTTTAACGAAAATCTTCCGGTACTGTTTACTTCAACGAAAAACCATATTTTTACACTAAAAAGTCAATCATAGTACTATTCACTTTATCTTTTATTTTATTTTTATTGTTAAAACGCAAAATTTTCAACTCCTTTTCATTAATTTTTTCTATTTTTTATCGTTTCCTTCCTTTGTACGAGAGATTTCGGGAGATGTGTACCAAACATGGAACTTCGGATGGAAGGGTGACTATTTGTAAATGTTGAATTAGTGGTCTCAAAAGCATATAATAAAAAATGAATGAACATCATTACGAGGAAACAAATGATTATGTTTGTTGAAAGGAAAAAAGAAAGGTCATGATGATGTTTGTAAAGGAATGACTTTGAATTTTTTATTATATGCTTTTGTATGGATGAAGTTATCATCCGAATGTGAGAGAGAGAGGATGGGTGCACCATTTTCTGTTTTAGTAGTCATCTTTGAGAGAGCAAAGGCAGCTGCAGAAAACAGAAAACTGAGAGCAGAAAAAGAAGAAGAAGGTGCTCTTCTCTTTAGTTAGTAATCACCCACCAATGTAGTTGTTGTTATAATAGTTTTGAGCTTTGTATAGAGAGGAAATTATTCATTATATTTCTCTCTATTTGTATCTTTGGTGTGTGTGAGCTATTGGTTGTATTGGGGTTTGGGTTGTGAGCTTGCCAACACTTTGTAAACTTTCATTTGGTTGATAGTGGATTATTGGGTGAGCTCCTACTGCTCCGAGGACGTACTCCAGTTACACTGACTATTGAGAAACCTCGTTAAAATCTTGGTGTCTTTTATATTTTGTTCTTGCATTCCATTTGATATATTTCATATGGGTTAGCTTGAGTTGGTTCCAACGGATTTAGTGCTATCCTAGCACAACAGTAAACAACTAAGCTATATTCTCTTGGAACACTGATTATATTAATTTTGTGGGATGTGTTAGAGAAATCATATTTTAAACTACATTTGTAAATTAAATGATGTATTACCAATAAAAAAAAAATCATGTTAGTCAATATCTAAGTAATAATCCAATCATCAACATTCATATAATTTGGTTTACAAAATTTGATTTAAAATTTTGGCTTTCCTAACATTATTCGATTTTGTGAGGGTGTCTGGTTCAATTTTTTGTAGGCCATTGTAAACAATGTAGGGACAATCAATTTAAACCGGTAAAAGGCTGAAACAACCCAAGGGCGATACACCAGATTTACCAAAGTTGTCGTGGATTATGCTTTTACCATCTTGTAGTTATACTACTTAATTAGTCATAGAGCTATATTATATTAGATCAATTGAATTAATAATTTTCATGGTCATAGGGTACTTGTATGATGACCCATGTGGCAAAAAAAATTAGAAACTAAACTCCTGTTACGAAGACCGTCAACAAATTTAGCTCAAAAATAGAACTTATGTTAAAGGTCTGTTAAAATAGGGGTGAGACTTTAGCACCAAAAGGTAAATAAAAAACTAACAAAACCCTGAGGGGGCGTTTGTTTGGCCTCACTGAATGGGACTGGACTAGACTGGATTAAGTATTTAGTGACTCCCATGTTTGGTAGGTAGAGGGACTGAGTTTAATGGGATAAACCCGGACTCGCTCAGACAAAGTCCTTCGCTAAGCGTTCTTAGCGAGGACCCCCAATTTTCACGGTACTACTAAGCCCAGCGAGAGGGAAATTCATCGCTCGTCTGCGAGAGAAGACATCCTACTCCTTCACCCTCGTCCTCCTCGCCCTCCTCTGCGTCCTGCTTGCCGTCCTCTGCTCCTCGTCAGGTAAATTTTGAATCTGACGATTTTCTTCTTCGATTTTCTTTTGCTGATCGTGAACGAAACGACATCGATTTTGTCTGGTAAATTATTACTGGGTTATGAACGACTTCGTTGTTTTGGTTTGAAAACTTTTCAATAACTGATCTGGGCAGTTGAAAATAAATTAGGGTTTTCATTTTTAGGTTCAACTTGATATTAAAATTTGGGCTTTTACTTGAGTGGATTTGATATATATATGACTTTCATCATAATTTGTTCTGCCATCGTTGAATTTCATCTAATAATTGATATGTGTATATAGTCTATGATTGTATGTGTCTGTATGTATGTATGTATTGTGTGCGTGTGGGTGTGTGGGTGTGTCCTTCCATATGGGTATGCTGATTTTGGGTGTGTGTGTGTGTCCTGGAATATTCAGCATATTCAAATCCTTGCAATTGGATCGGAGTTCATTGTTCTGATTTCAAGGTGACTTCTATAATAAATCTCAATGGACTTAATTTGTCTGGCACTTTGTCTCCAAGCATTTGTAATCTTCCCTACTGAACTGAATTCAATGTGTCCAAGAACTTCTTCTCTGGTCCTTTCCATAGTGAGCGAAGAAGGTGGGTTTAACTAAAACGAATCATACTCTGAAAAATATCTTGTTTATCTACTGTAAGTTGGAACTAATGGTCTTGCTTCAATTTCCTGCATCTAATGGCTCATGTTCATGGGTTGTTTGTCTTCTTGATTGATAAATCATATTGCAATATATGTGTGAAGCCCATGAATACTGGGGCTTAATTGCAGGAAATAATCTTACCGTTGCATCGTGATCCTGTTTTGATCTGGGTTCAGATTTTCGTTTGGGAGATGCATCCTTATCTTTCTTTGTTTGAGTATTCGTCTACTGTGATCATTGGAGTTTGTATGTATAAATGAAGGAGCTCCATGGCAAAAATGAATAGAAATAGAGCAACCTCAAAAGCTGTAAATTGATTGCTCAAAGGCTAATTTTTTTGTTAATTAGTTAGATATCCAGTACAAACAAAAAATAGAATGAGCACTTGTTTCTTTTTCGACTTGTGATAGCTACATATTCGAATCGTTTGATTATGATTAAAATATCTTTGTTCAACCCCTACTTCTTGATTCAACAGATTAAAAAGACCAAATAAAAAAAAAAACTATAATCCTTAATTCAAACTAAGCATACGAGTATTCTCGTTTGATCTCTAATCCTTGTTTCCATTTGTTTTTACTTGATTTTTTGTACTTCTATTTATTCAGTACGATTGGTGGTTGTGATCTTTTAGGCATGGAATTAATACACAGAAGGCAAGTCCATTGAAATGCTCGAGACATCAGTAGGAGACACCAGTAATCCACATGAAGTTTTGCGGTCAATCCATGTGGGTCTTTTATGTGTGTGCGTGCAGCGAAATCCGGCAGATAGGCCAAGCATGCCAGCTGCAGTTCTGATGTTGAGTGGTGAAAGTGGATTGCTTGAACCTGAAAAATCTGGTTTTTACAGTGAAAGGGATCTAGATGACAACAAAGTCGATCCATGTGTAAACAAGGTTACAACTTTTTCAGCTAATGAAAACACTTTTACCCTACTCGAGACTCGATAGTTGATATTTCATGTGGCTGTTTATTTCATCATAACTTAATCTGATGTCTATTGAAGTGAGTCAAGTCAATCAAATATTTCTTGAGTAACCTGCTTATACATTTTCTTGCTTTACATATACTTTGATATCAGCGGTGACTCGATTGAAGAGGAATTCAATTTGATTAGATGATACATTTGAATTTCTGTGATTTGGATTCAACAGATTGTTCACTGTATTTTCTAATATTTGCTGCAGTATGGGATGTACTAATGGCTTTTTTCTTTTCGGTACAACTTAATTAAACACGGTTCAAAAAAACACTAAGGCAAACGACAAAGCAAACAAAGTTGCAAAACACAACCAAAAAAAGCAAACAAAGCTTTAACTTTAATCTACAACTTTAAACCGAAGTGAATAATTAAGAAAAGCATTCTGAACCCTATCAATTGTTGAGAGAATACTTTTTTAAATTGATGTTTGGAACAATGCTACTCTTGAATCATGTATATTTCTTTCATTGGCAAAGAAATTTGGTTTTTGTATTTTTATTGAGTCTCACTCTCATCCAATATTATTAATTTAAATAATATCTTTAATAAAAAAAGCATTTAAAATATAACAATAATGTAGTCGTAGTCTGAGCAAACATCAAACTGGTGAACAGTATTGTTTTCATTATTTTGCTTCTTAGTCCGACACTGCACCAAACGCTTTACTAAACTAGTCCAGCTTAGTCTAGTCTAAGCCAGTCCAGCTTAGTCCCTGCAGCTAGTCCAGTCCGAGACAGTCCGGTGCAACAAACGCACCCTGAAAGATTAAACCCAATTTAGGCAAAGCAAGTACAAAGGGTGAACCAACAGGCCCCAGTAAAAAACTACAAGTACAGTGGAGTCGATACAAACTAGGAAAAACTAGTCATCCTAGAAACAGACATCCATCTCCGATCACCTTAATGGTGTCCAAAAGATAAATCGGCTGATAAATTAGCTGAAACTATCAGGCATCAATGGTGAGCCTGCGGAGGACATGGAAGGCTGATGATGTTCCGGATCCCAATATGGCAGCAATGATACTTTGGGAATGACGATGTTTAATTAGGTTTTCGTTCAAAGTTAGTAGAAATGACACGTGTTAGATATGGGCATACACTAGTTATGATGGTCAACAAAAATACTCTTTTTAATTTTAGGTGTAATTAGCTTTTAATTTTGAGTGTAGTTAGGTCTACATAAGTGAATTCTTGGCTATATTTGAATTGTTTTATAAAAACTAATATTTATACATTTGTGTGCTAAATTCTGACTATAATAAAATCTCTCCGCCCACTACCACTAGAGAGCGGGAGGGGTGACGCCTACCCACCAAACCCAAAAGTAGGGGGCGGTGTCCTTTGGGATTTTTAGGTAGGTATGCTTTGCACCACAAACATGTACAAACCAATTTGATTTTGGTAGGCAATTATGGTTGCTGATGTTAATGAGTCTTTCTGTTTGGTATGATTATATCTCTGAACAAGCATGATTTTAAGGTAGCTGCAAATGACAATTTGTTTACAGGAGAAAATGGTTGGGTTTGTGGTTTTTAATCCTTGTCATTTAATTGGTGTAGCTTTGCTACCGGCAGTGTGTGATTAGTGCTAATGGATTTTCAATACTGTTTCTGAGCTATTATTTTCATTGATGTTCTGTGCGTTAGTGCTAATGGATTTGTTGTGTTTGCGATTTTCAGAAACTTGGATCGTTGGACAGAGCACTTGGCCCTTTGGCTTTTGATGTATATTTATTTACGGTGGTTTCATGCCTGTTGTTACATTTTTTGTGTGCACGTTGGGATTGGATTTGGCTATGTAATTGTGGCATCCTTTGACTATGTATGACCACGATAACTGTGAAATCTCATCCCCAGAATTTCACTATTAATTACGTATCTCGTTATTTAACTTTGTATTTCACATTTATGTTATTTTCATTAGTTATTTTAATTTCGTTAATTTTTAGAATTAAATTGAATAATTATCGTGTTTGAATTTTCGTGATTAATCTTTAAAATTCGTTGACCTTTCGAGGTCACAATTGATGTTTTTGAATAGATCTCGGAATCACGAGCGCATAGGCGAAAGCTGTTTGCGAGTCCAGAGTACAACGATATAGTTATGGATATTTGAAGTAGTTTTACTAAACTATAGCTTTTAAATTAATTAAAACCCCCACCATGTGGGAATGGTAACCAATCAGAATTAGCAAAAATAAAGGGCCCAATTAGGTACAAGTTTAAGGTGCCAATCAAAAATTAGAAAGGAGGAGGACCAATGAGGAAGAGAGAGAAAGAACCTTCACTTCCCGTCTACCCATTCCCACGTAGCAAACCGGTTTCGACCCAGTTCTATTTCCGGCCAATTTCTACCATTTTTCAGGCGAAATTCACCCATCCAACACCCGCAAACTACTCCATAACCTTCCCTCTATCATTTCCACCTAAATTCAAAGGAAATTTAGGTGTAGTTTGGTGAAAAAACCCACCATGGGTACCTCGGGAAACCTTGCTGAGATTCACCATTTGTGAAACGATTTCATTCAATTACCACCACCATCAGACTTTCCTTGAACCCAGGAACAAAGCCCAAACAACCTTGGAGACGTCGGAGTAAGTATGGAGTTCGAATCGAAGAACACCCAATTCTAGGGTTCATGTGGTTTGTGGGTGATTTCAGACGTTTCCAGGCCAAATTGGCCTTAACCACAGATATGAAAATTACTCCCCTCATTGAGATCTACATGCTTGTAAAATTTGGTAATTTTTTGAATTAGTTGAATTTTTCGGCGAGTCAGGACGACCGACAACCGTGTGGGGCGGCGTGTGGCGGCAACGATTGGGCCGAAGTAATCTGTCACGCCCCGATCCCAACATACGTCCAAGATCGACACGTGATGTCCCTAAATGCCCGTAACTCAACATACCCCACCTTTTGGATATGCACAAAATATAATTCAAGATCCAGATGCATAATAATTTTGCGTATACTTTATGGCTACATCTAACCTCTTCGTTAGACTGCCTAAGTACCCTCAATAGGGATCAAGCCATTTGTAGTTCAACTTTTCACTACACTCGAATATTCATCACATAAACTGTCATATTTCAACATAATGCACAATTCAGAGCGTGCAACATATCAAGGAACAATCGACGAGGCGCAATAATAATCTATAGCCATATTGGTCAACGGTATATCATAATCATAACAATTACATCCAATAACATCCAATAATCACACCAAATAATAACCCATACAACACACTGACATGTAGGGCTAGAGCGACACAGTTCGACCGAAGCCTACATCTCTGAAGCTGAATCAAATCCAAGGAACCAAGTCACCAAAGGGATTCCGGACCACTCAACAGAATCAAACTCAGGATACGATTTTGGACCATTACATAACGGAATCGCGGAGTAGAAGGGATTCTGAACCACCATTCAATGGAATCCGAAAGTACCATGCATATAGAACCACCCAATGGAGTACAAGCTGGATACGATTCTGGACCATCACTCAACAGAATCGCTGGATAGAAGGGATTCCGGACCATCACTCAACGGAATCCGAGCCAGGGTACGATTCCAAACCATCACTTAACGGAATCGCAGAATCGAAGGGATTCCGAACCATCACTCAACGAAATGAAAAAACAATACAAGAACCAAGTACTTAATTTAGAAGGGCTGAATGACACAAAAAGTGAAATAAGGAAACGAGATGTGAAACAAGTGTGTAAGTAACAAACCCCATGACAATAGGTTAACGGTCCACTATTAGCCCTCACATTTCATCACATCAATCCAATCATACAATACAAACCATATTTCCAAAGCACAAGTCAAATCATACATAATGAAAATAGATCGATGACCAGAAATAAAAATAAGACTTCAATAGAATTCACATTCAATAAACATAGGTCTATAGTATGTGTGTGTATATATATAATTCACATTTCAATAGAATTTCATTTATAACTCATATCATATTCACAGATGATATTAATATAAGAAATCAAGGTAATAGTTATATCACATACATTCAAGTCACTCTCAAACCAATGTGGTCCCACTATATTTTACTTAGCCTTTTATAGTACTAATTTTATTATTTAGAACGTTTTGAGACATGTTGACCAAAAGTCAATTCTCGATCAACAGTAGGATCCACAACGCTACATCATTTGATCCAGTAGATCTGCTCATCGGATTCCAGATCCATAACTTCCTAAGGTCCACATTATGCTCAAAGAACAATATACTAAAATCTCAACATGATCCAACGGTTGGATCTCATCCAATTACTAGAATTGGGTGGTGGTTAACAATTAATTTTACTAACTTAGAAATCTAATTCGGGAAGATCCGTACGTCAGATTTCCGATCCGTCGATTCCAATCATCCTCAAATATTACATACTATAATGTATTAAAGTTTGGTGACGATCCAACAGACGAATCATCGATTCATATAAAGGTCAAGTGATGTATCGTAATGAAACTAAGTTCAAACAATCAAACCACATCATACGAATATCAATTATGAAATTAGAGCATCTAGTTGAACTTAAAAGGACATCGTCGGCCCATTGGCCAGGCAGCCGCTGCACGCGCCGCAATGGGTGGCGTGTCGGCCGTCCCGACTCGCCGGAAAATTCCACTATTTTTTAAAATTACCAAAATTTACAGAATTGAAGATCTCAATAAGTAGAGTAAGTTTCATACCTGTGATTAAGGCCAATTTGGCCGAGAAACACCTCAATTCATGACGAACCCACCGGAACCCTAGAAATTGGATGTGCTTCAATGCGACCTCCTCGGTGGTTCGTCGCCCCTACAACTGATTGGGCTTTGTTCCAAGGCTCAAGGGGAGTCCAATGGCGGTGGAGATCGAAAGAAATTGTTTTCAAAATGGCGGATTGAAGACAAGGAACCCTCGCACCCACCGGTGCGAGTTTCACCAAATTCAACCCAATTTTCGTCCAATCTTGAATGAATATCGAAGGATAAGGAGTGTGGTGGTGATTTCATGTGATGATTGAGTGAAATTCTCCTGAAAATGGCTAGAAATCCACTGGAATTAACCGGGTCAATGGGATGGCATGTGTGTGCACAGGTCCACGGTTTTTGGGGAGGAGAGGGGGTCGGTTTCCTTTTTTTTTTCCCTTTGTCTCGCCACTCTCGTGGCTTTCTTTCCTTTTTTTTCTTTCAGCCAATCTCGTGGCTTTTTCTTCTCTTTTCATTTTTTTTAGCAACAACTTCAAATGTCTGTAACTATACAGTTATAATCCGGACTCGCAACGGCTTTCGCCTATGCGTTCCTGATCTCGATATCTATTCAACAATATAAATTGTGACCTCGAATGGTCTATGGATTTTAAATAATTAATTTCCCAAAAAATAATATAAAATCTCTATAATACCAATACGTAGATTATAATAATGAAATTCAAAAACGGGATTTCACATAACCCCTTACGTTCCTAGGCTAAATTTGATACTCCAATTCCATATGTGAAGTTTGATTGACCAAAAATTTGTTTGTGCCGATCAAGTTCAAAACTTAAACACAAACATCCGCCAAATCTCAAATCTTCACTCCTTCACAACATAAAAAATTCCCTCAACCCCCAGAAAACTCGATTGAAACTCTGAAAAAGGAACTGGAAAAATATAAACGGCCCCCCAGAGCCTTGGAGTTGAAGAATAACACCAAATCGTGAAAAAAAAATCGGATTGAAAAAAAGGGACGAAAACAAGTATAGAAAAATAGAGTTTTGGGTATCAAATGAGAGTGAGAGAGTCAACTGAAAGAGAGTGGGGATGTGGATTGACTGCACTCTTATTTCCATACTTTATAAAAATAATAAAACAAAAAGTAATAGGAATATAAAATGTTGATGTAGCTTAACCGTGACCACACAAAACAGGAAAAGATTAGAAGAGTATGGAAATGGGAAGGCAAACAATCCATCTCCTGAGAGTGGATATATAGAATCGTAAAAATAAAAATCAAACAAAGAAAATAATATATAGGAAAATTTACACGCGGGTTAGAGCAGCACGAGTGGTTCGCAGCAGATTGAATGATAAAGTATTACAATTGTTTTGCCCAGACAAACCTCCCCTGAAATATGACGGGAGTTGGTGGGAATTTGTGACTTTCGATTGTGTCATTTTCTCTGCATATTAAAAAAACATATTAGATTGGATTAATTGGCTAACTCATAAAACTGTTTGGGAGCAGAAAAGAATCCATTGCTTTCTACAAAGCTACAAGAGAAGAAGGATTTTCGCTCTTGTCGCAAAAACAGGGTGTCAAGGTCAGGGCCGGTCTTGAGATTTTTGAGGCCCGGGGCAATACCAAAATAAGTGCCCTAGTATGACTCCACGTTAGAAAAAAAAATCAATTGTTTTAGTGTTCATATTTGTGTATGCCGATGTAACTTTTCTTTGATAAAACGATAGTAGGATGTGAGGGATTATGCTAAGCAACAAGATGGGTTGGCCATAATTTGGTATCTAACTTGTCATTTAAAAGACTCAAACCTAAAATCTTTCACTTATAAATGAAGAAAAAATAGATTTCACATCTAAGCCATAATATTAGTTTGTATTTAGATAAGGGTACACAAATATTTCACAAGCAAAAATCAACTAAGGTATGAAAGGTATTTTTGTATAAAACTTATAGTTATCGGATAATTTTTTAATTTATTGTCCCTTGGGGCTTCATAAGAATTGTCATATTTTTCTCTCTATAATTTTTATATATAATGTTATAATGTGACGACCCGTCCCTAATTTTCCTATGTAATTTCTCCCCGAGTATATGTGTTGACAATTATACCCTTATTGGCAAGAGACGTGGACTTATTCTTAACGCTTTCCATTTTATTTCTCGCTATCGCATTTAAAATTTTACGCACACACGTACTAGCGTGTACAATTTAAATGCGATAGCGAGAAATAAAATGGAAAGCGTTAAGAATAAGTCCACGTCTCTTGCCAATAAGGGTATAATTGTCAATACATATACTCGGGGAGAAATTACATAGGAAAATTAGGGACGGGTCGTCACAATCTACCCTCCTTATAAAAATTTCGTCCCCGAAATTTCAATACTAACTACTATCAAAGCCATAAAATAGACGTGGATACATATCTCGCATACGCTTTTCTGTCTCCCAAGTGGCTTCCTCTACTGAGTGGTTCCTCCACAAAACCTTCACCATTCGCACGGTCTTGTTCCTAAGAACCTTATCCTTCCAATCAAGGATAGTCACTGGAACCTCGTCATAGGTCAAATCTGGATTGATCTCCAGAAGCAGAGGATGTTTCACTTGCGGACAAACAGGGCATATGGCTTATAATTGTCCTCAGAATCAGAAGAATCAGCTTGTTCTACCACCGGCAGTCCCCTTACAGCAGCTTCCAGCACCTGGTAACCGTCAGCAGTTAGGCCACGGTGGAGCCTTCCACTACCAGGGGAGCGTAGTTCCGAGTCAGGGAGGACCATACCAGTATACACCTGAGCTTCCCTACTATCAGGGAGGCTATCAGCAGGCTCAGGGAGGTTATCCACAGTTCCAGGGAGATTATACGCCGTATCAAGGCGGCGGAGCACAAATGTATACTGGAGGGCAGTATCAGAACCTAGACATAGTGCCTAGCAGTGGAGGTTCAAGTAGACAGGCAATTCCACCCCAGCAGGGCCGAGGTAATCAAGGTCGAGGTAATCAGGTTCAAGCAAACAAGGGTCGTGGAGGCAGACAGCAAGTTCAGGGAAGAGTTAACAACATCACCCTTCAGGATGCTCAGGCTAATCCGGACTTAATCATGGGTATGTTGAATATTCTAGGCCATTTTGCTAAAGTTTTAATTGATTCTGGTGCTACACATTCAGTTATTTCCCATAAGTTTGCTCAAACGACTCAACCACATCCTACTTCACTCGACTACGAGTTGGAGTTCTCGATGCCTAGGGGTGAAATCTGTTATGTTAGTTGGGAGTATCAAGGATGTCCCATCCTTGTCGAAGATGTAGTCATGCCGGCTAATCTTATTCCTTTAGATATCGTTGATTTTAATGTTATCTTAGGCATGGATTGGTTACACTGCAATCATGCTAGGTTGGACTGTTATGAGAAAGTTGTTACTTTTCACCGACCGGGCATGCCTACTATCACGTTTATCGGTGAGCGTGGTGGTCTAAAGCATGGAGCTATCACTACTATGAGAGCGAGACGACTGTTGAGTAAAGGTTGTCAGGGTTACTTAGCTCATGTTGTGCTAGCGAATGAGACTGCTGCATCTGTGGAAGACGTCGAAGTAGTTAGACACTTTCCCGATGTTTTTCCTGAAGAATTACCTGGCTTACCCCCAGATCGTGAAGTGGAGTTCACCATCGATCTACTCCCAGGTACTAATCCTATTTCTCTTACACCTTATCGTATGGCTCCTGCAGAGTTGAGAGAACTTAAAACCCAGTTGCAAGAGTTGGTTGATAAGGGTTTCATTCAGCCAAGCACTTCCCCGTGGGGAGCTCCAGTTCTATTTGTACGGAAGAAAGATGGAACCTTGAGGTTATGCATCGATTACAGGCAGTTGAATCGGATGACGATTAAAAACCGTTATTCGTTACCTCGTATTGATGACCTATTTGATCAGCTCAAAGGTGCTTGTGTGTTCTCAAAGATTGATCTGAGGTCTGGTTACTACCAATTGAAGATCAGAAGCAACGACGTTCCGAAGACAGCTTTCAGAACTCGATACGGTCATTACGAGTTCCTAGTGATGCCATTTGGTTTGACTAATGCACCAGCAGCTTTCATGAACCTGATGAATCGGGTATTTCATCCATATCTCGACAGGTTCGTCATTGTTTTCATAGATGACATTTTGGTGTATTCTAAGAATGAAACTGATCACGCCAGGCATCTGCGTTTAGTTCTAAAGACGCTAAGGGCAAATCAGTTGTATGCTAAGTTCAGTAAATGTCAGTTTTGGCTGGATCAAGTGTCATTTTTAGGGCACGTGGTATCAGCTCAGGGTGTGCTTGTGGATCCTCAGAAAATAGCAGCTGTGGAAAATTGGGAACAACCTCGGACAGTTACGGAAGTTCGAAGCTTTCTTGGTCTTGCTGGTTATTATCGACGCTTCGTGAAAGACTTTTCGACCATAGCACTACCTCTGACAAAATTGACTAGAAAAGATGTTCCTTTTGTGTGGAGTAGTGAGTGTGAACAGAGTTTCCAGCAGTTGAAGTATCTTCTCACTCATGCACCTGTCTTAGCACTTCCCGATGATGGTGGGAACTTCGAGATCTACAGTGATGCGTCTCTGAATGGTCTTGGTTGTGTGTTAATGCAACATGATAAAGTGATTGCTTATGCATCACGACAGTTAAAACCCCATGAGAAGAACTATCCTACTCACGACCTCGAACTGGCAGCGATCATCTTTGCTTTGAAAATTTGGAGGCATTATCTTTATGGGGAAAAGTGTAAGATCTTCACTGATCATAAGAGCCTTAAGTACATCTTCAATCAGCCAAACCTCAATCTCCGGCAGCGGAGGTGGGTAGAGTTACTCAGTGATTATGATTGTACCATTGAGTATCACCCAGGTCGTGCCAATTCAGTAGCTGATGCTCTTAGTAGGAAGTCTCATGGCCAACTTAATGCTATTTATGCTAGCCGCATTCCTCTTTTGACTGACCTAAGATCCACTGGAGTAGCATTGAAAGAGGATCGTCGGGGGGGCCTAATTGCCAGTTTTCAGGTCAGACCGGTTCTGTTGGATCGTGTTCTCAAAGCCCAGAGGAACGATACAGAATCTCAGGAATTGATACAGGCAGTGTCAGACGGGAGGAAGAAGGACTTCTGGATTAAGGATCCTGACGGCATGCTTATGCAAGGTGATCGGATGTTTGTACCGAGTGTTGAGGAATTAAAGAAAGACATATTGGATGAAGCACATATCTCTGCTTATGCGATGCATCCAGGGAGTACCAAGATGTATCATACCATCCGACACTTCTATTATTGGCCAGGTATGAAAAGAGAAGTTGCAGAGTATGTTAGTCGTTGTGCAATTTGCCAGCAGGTTAAGGCAGAAAGGAAAAAGCCGTTTGGATTGCTGCAACCACTCCCGATACCTCAGTGGAAATGGGAAGATATTACAATGGATTTCGTGTACAAGTTACCTCGTACTCGAAATGGTTACGATGGCATCTGGGTAGTAGTAGATCGACTTACCAAGTCAGCGCAAGTTACTTCATACCCGTTCGTGTACAAGTTACTTCATACCCGTTCGTGAAAATTTCTCGTTGAATCAGTTGGCTGAACGGTTCATCTCTGAAGTGGTTAGGTACCATGGAGTCCCAGTTAGTATCATTTCTGACCGGGATCCCAAATTCACTTCGAAGTTCTGGGCAGCTTTTCAGGAAGCTTTGGGATCAAGATTACTCTACAGCACCGCCTATCATCCCCAAACAGATGGGCAGTCAGAGAGAACTATCCAGACTTTGGAAGATATGTTGAGATCGTCAGTTCTACAGTTTGGAGACGCTTGGCACAAGCACTTACCGTTGATAGAGTTTGCGTACAACAATAGCTTCCATTCTAGTATTGGTATGGCACCATTTGAAGCGTTATATGGGAAACCGTGCCGTACTCCACTTTGTTGGTCCGAGGTCGGCGAACGAGTTTTAGTGGGCCCTGAGATTGTGGAGGAGACGACACAGAACATTCAGGTGATAAAGGCGAACCTAAAAGCAGCCTAAGATCGGTAAAAGAGTATCGCCGACAAACATTCTACCGACAGAGTTTATAAGGTAGATGATTGGGTATTCTTGAAGTTATCGCCGTGGAAAGGTATTGTGCGATTCGGAAAGAAAGGAAAACTCAGCCCTAGGTACATCGGACCGTACCAGATCGTTGAACGAGTCGGTGAAGTTGCTTATCGACTTGCCTTGCCACTAGAGTTGGCGAGAGTGCACAATGTGTTTCATGTATCGATGCTACGGAGGTACATTTCTGATCCATCACACGTAATCCCTCCTCAGCCTCTGGAGATCAATCCAGATTTGACCTATGACGAGGTTCCAGTGACTATCCTTGATTGGAAGGATAAGGTTCTTAGGAACAAGACCGTGCGGATGGTGAAGGTTTTGTGGAGGAACCACTCAGTAAAGGAAGCCACTTGGGAGACAGAAAAGCGTATGCGAGATATGTATCCACGTCTATTTTATGGCTTTGATAGTAGTTAGTATTGAAATTTCGGGGACGAAATTTTTATAAGGAGGGTAGATTGTGACGACCCGTCCCTAATTTTCCTATGTAATTTCTCCCCGAGTATATGTATTGACAATTATACCCTTATTGGCAAGAGACGTGGACTTATTCTTAACGCTTTCCATTTTATTTCTCGCTATCGCATTTAAATTGTACACACTAGTACGTGTGTGCGTAAAATTTTAAAGTGTAAAATCCTACCTGTGCTCTTCTCTTCATCATTCAGTCTCCACTATCCCAACTATCCCATTTTTTTTTCTTCTTTCTGTACGTTCTGTCTCCCACCTCAATCAGAGAAGCATCTTTCTCTCTTTTTCTTCTCCCTCTCCCAAGCCATATTTCTTATTCTTCTTTCTCTCTATCCCGTGAGCCCTCTCTCCCTCTGCAACTCCATGAGCAAGCTCCAAAACTCATAGATCGAACAAACAAACTACATCATCATGCTCATCTCAGTCCCACGATCACAACCATATTCTTAAAATCTAGTGAGGACGAGTTTTAACTCACCAACTCGGAAGGTTCGACTCGGCGAGTTCGACATATCGATTTTCAAGCCATGTATGGCTAAGGTAAGCCTTAAGAAACCCTTAGAACCTTCATTTCACTTCTATGGGTTGTTATTGATCCTTTGTTTGTGTTTTGAACGTGTGGTTTTAACCAGAAACTCGAGAAGAAGGAGAACCCGAAGTTTTTCGTTCAAGAACCGTGGCCATTTAGTCACTTTCAAACCATTTTTCTGGTCAACCTCGACCACAACTGAACTTCTTCTAGGTAGAAACTTGATCTCTACATTCCTAACTTCAAAATGGCTTTTGAATCACTGAGTTTGGTTAAGTAACGAGTTAGAAATCAACTCTGGAAGTTAGGAAGAAAATTTCAGTTTCTGGAAAATTTGTAACCGTGGTCGTTTGGCCACTTTCAGACCAAATTTCCGAACAACAAGGACTAGATTCGAACTTTCTGTAAATTGGGATTGGTAGATCACATTCCTAGCTTTAATTTTGCTTTTGTAGAAGTGAATGTGGTTGAGAATCGAGCTCGTTATAGGCTCTGGAAGTTGACCCAAAAATCTGCAAAACTGCAGATTTTCGCGAAGAAGGCGAGTACAGTGTACTCGCGGTGTCGCGTGGGTGCGCGTGGACCGCCACTTTGGGAGGCGCGTGTGGGCGCGTCCGGCCTCCGACCGCCGCGTGGTTGGTACGTACGCGTTCGTATCGTCGAGTAGATCGATTTCATATATTTATACCCTAGGTTTGAGCAAACTATGTGGGTTTTATGTAAGTTTCCGTTATGTACGTTAATTAATGATATTTAGTTATTTCACATATAGGGGAAACTTATTCCGAGGATTTTCGAGGCCAAGCTAGGCTCGGGGGCTACGACCTAATGACGTACTTGTGAGTGGGCAGTGGTTTTATACCTATATATATTTATAGTTTCCATAAATGCGTATTTACTTCATTTTTACGCTTATATTGTCTAGTATCATTATTGTGATATAAATTGTGATAAATGCTGCTATATGGTTGTGATATTACTGTCATGGCATTCATACATACTTGTGTACATGCTTATCTTGCTGAACCCGGTGTTAGTACTCGCCCCAGGGCCAGGGCCAGTCCTTCACGTGTATGTTCACATCTGCACCGTTTGCTCACCTTGGATCCAAGTTTAGGTGCCAGTCTTGTCGGGTAGATTGCATCAGGCAATCCGACTTGTATGTGATGTGCTTTTTCACCAGTCTTCACGTGATCGTAGTACTAGAGCATATTGATTACACCCAGTCCTGTTCGTGTCAGAACCCATCTGTTCGAACTTGTATGTCAGCTTAGATGGATGAGCACTTAGTTATATTGATTATCACTTGATTATTATTGTGGCATATGATACATCATTGACTTGGCATAATTCTGGTTATATGGTTGATATATATTAGATTTCATACTTACGTAGTATGTTTTGAGGAAACTATACTTGTTTTACGGCGAGGGGTTAGTATATTCAAAGATAAAGGTTTTCTTATAAGCATTGTTTTGCTGACCCACTCAACTTTGTTTTTCGCCCCTCCAGGACCTAAATAATTGTACTCTCTGTGGCATTCGAGGAATCACGGCAGTTCTGATATTTCCTTCTGTTTAGACGTACGAACTTATCACTACTATGTAATAAGTGTACTTTGGGTTGCTTTGACTACTCTTTCGTAGTCTCACTGTCTATTACGCTCTGAATAATTGTAGTGGGTTCAACCCACGAATTGCGCACTCTTTCGCTGTTTAGTTCTAATTAGTTTTAATTTTATTCACTTTTTACATCACTTACCCTTATGGTTACGTCACCTCACGGTGATGGCCAACATGCTTCGACCTTTTCAGGTCGGGGTGTGTCATATAAACAATGAATGAACCAAAAAATAATTATTGAAAAACCAAATACCACATATATGTTATTAAAAATATAACTCATTTTTCTTGGATAAGAAAGAAAAGTAACCCTAAACCCTAACATTATATTGATACATCACATCATTGCTAAAGAAAAAGGAAAATTAATGAAAAAAACTTGAAAACTTTGAGTTTTAACAAAATGGTAAAGTAAATAGTACTAAGATTGACTTTTTAGTGTAAAAATGTGGTTTTTCGTTAAAGTTAACAGTACTGGGAGTTTTTAGTTAAAGTTCTCAAAAGAAAAAGGTCCTCATTTTGAACTTGGGTGACTACTATTATTATTATTATTTGCCAAAGGGTGGTAATTAATTGGAAATGAATTTGTAAAAACCACTTTCGTCAAAGGCACATATAGAAATATAGCTACTTATTTAAACCAAAGATGAAATAAATGCATAAAAAAAAAAGCATATTTGAGTTTCGAACCCGTGTTCCTTTCCATTGCAGGAAAGGAGCGAAACACCACTGCAAATGACATTTTATGACAAATATCTAGTTTTATTTTTTTATACGCTTACTAAACATAACATTATAATAATAGAAAATAATTTTTTTGGTGCCCTCGATTTTTTGAGGCCCTGTGCGGTTGCCCTTGCTGCCCTAGGCTAGGGCCGGGCCTGGTCAAGGTACGTTGAAGGGAATGATTTTTTATTATCGATTTGACCCAAACAATGTCATTTATCTCTCAACTACCACTCTTGATTCCAAAAGAAATTCAGAAAAAATAGAAAGACCCCATGTTTGGTTGATATTTTGTTGCAATTAGTTAAGGCTTTCATCAACTTAGTGATTAAGGATCCAAATTAACTACAAATTTACAAGGTCCCATTACCATTTGAAAAATCACCTCCCTCTTGTATCTACGAGGACAGTCCAATAAAAGTTGTGTATTACGTTCGTCTAACTCCTCCATTTCTTGTAAGACACGGCAGGAAGGAGCTCTATCGTTTTTAGTCCTCCGCAAGAGATCTGAAGTTGAGAAGATTAGTCAGTACGAAAATACGAGCTCGGTTTAAAGAATATTGGTACAACAAGTGCTAAGATAGGGACAAGGCCTCCAAATTCATATGCGTTGGGTGGAGTACCCGTTCTTGGAAGGTATGATGACCAGCAAGTCGTTCGCAGCATAAGCTCAAGGTCGAATCGAGTCGAGAGACAAGAGAGCCGAGGTCTGAGTGAGAGAAGAGATTGAGTGACAGTTGTGAGATAAGTGGGAAATCAACGGTGCAGATGTAATCTCAATTACATGGACCCGCCCGCCCCGACCTGCACGTCCAGGTTCCGTTTGCCAACCCCTACTAAGTAGCAACTATACAGATTTATATTTACCAATTTGCCATGGTCACCATCAACAAGAGACACTAAAATGGGCTATATTTAAAAAACAAATTACTTGTTGGCATATACTGCCATTAAAGAATGAGCCTGATCCTCTTTGTGATGATCCTAATGATCATTTAATCACATTCGTTCATCGTATATCGTGCGACCAGAAATCATTCTAAATCTTTTTATTTAAAATTAAATATAAACAATACCTAACGAAAACTAATCGCACGATGTACGATGAACAGATGTGATTGGAGGATCCTCTCCAGATCCTCCTTTGCCATTATATATAGTTTTTTGTTCCGTCCTTTGGCCACTACCCCATTCGTACCATTCAGACTTATTACTAACCAACCTTCATGCACGCGCGTATCATTTTTTGAATCACGGCGTTTTACGGGCGGCTTACACATTCCAAATGTATTTATATGTGTGAAATGCTTCAATATTTTTTTTATGACAAAGAAAGTCAAATATTTGGACTAAATGAATAATATTAGATCATGCTAAAAGAAACCCCTCATAAACCAATCAAGACAGCTGAATCCACATAATAAAATCGGTCTTTCAATTTTCATAAACATTCTATTGAATTTACAATAAAGATAGAGAAAATAATATTTAATAAAAAACTGATTGAATTACATTATTGCTAGCCCATTGTAAGGTTAAGTCCACCCCTCCCCCTTAGTGTAAAAAAAAAACAATAACTTTGACAACTAATTGAATCACATTATTATGCGCTGCGAATGACATTTTTTTATAAATGGCACTACGTGCCTCTTAAGTGTTAATAAATAGATAAAATAATATTTAATAAATAAATAGTTGAATCACATTATTGTGCGCGTGCGAAAAGCCTTTTTTTATCACCGGCGGTACGCTCCTCTTAAGATGTTTTGAACGTGTTTAAAAATAGAGAAAATAATATTTAATAAATAACTGATCAAATCATTTTATTGCTAGCCCATATTAAGGCTAAACTCATCCCTTCCCCCTTGTAGATAATATCGTTTGTTAAAAAAAACAAAAACAAAAAACAATCATTAGACAACTAGTTGAATCACAATATTACGCGCGTATGAAATACCTTTTTTATAACCGATAGTACGTGCCTCTTAATATAATCTGAATGTTATAACCCTACTCTACATCTTTCACAATTGCACAGAGAGAGAGTAACAGAAGAACAATACAAACAATACAATTTCATTAACTGCCCTTCTTGTCTTACAATGTACTATTTATGCTAATACTCAACTCTAGCTGTCACAACAAGATGATGTCATCTGGCATCCTAACAATACCCCTTCCTTAAAACCAATCTTACATGTAAGATTTACAATTTCAAACTAAGTACAATCGAAAACCAGCAATAAAACCAGAAACAACAAAATCACAAGAATGTATTAAAGGTTCACAATTTCTGGAACTTAAGCTTCAGTTCATGGTATAGTCCTCATGTAGCCTTATCTTGGGAGTGGTTTCGCGATTCTCCTAAGGCTTGAACTTGACCCAATTACGATTCCAATATCTGCCTCCAGCAGACACAGGAATCACCCACCAAGTCTCCAATATAAACGGTCAAGTTCTTTTTGTCATTGCTGAAATATTTCAAATTTTCTTTGAAAGATTGAACCTTGTCAATAGGAGACCGCCTTCTTAACAATATCACCTGTGGAGATGGATTCCTTAAAAGTAAACTCATTTGCATGCACATCCAGCTCGGGTAAACCCCCTGATGAAAAGGCTGACCTTATGAGATCACCACACCAACAGTATGAAAGAACATGAACATTTGCATTCAAGTTTTCACTCTTGACAATTTTCTGGAAGAAATTAATACAACCATCTTGAAGAATGAGACGTTCACTAACTCTTTTTACACCCTCCCAAAAAGATGAGCAATGGTATTGACCATAGAGAAATCTTAATAGCTTTGCTTCCGCACATTTTGAGTCAACTTCCCCATGAATTTTCAAATACCATGTTTCCTTACAATCATTAATGCGACCCTTACTTCCCATAATCCAATTTTCACATATGGAGAGCAGTATCAAACAAATAACCCTTCTCATGACCATCAGAAGCTTGTGCAAGTAAAAGTTGGAGTCTCCAACTTGTATGATCAAATCATTTGCCACTGAAACACTACACCCATTTTCCAGTTTTAGCATGTACTTTGCACCATTGAAAGCTACATCCAACTTCCTCTACTCAGCATCATTTTTACTGAATTTGAACAATACAAACAATGCAATTTCATTAACTGCCCTTCTTGTCTTACAATGTACTATTTATGTTAATACTCAACTCTAGCTGTCACAACAAGATGATGTCATCTGGCATCCTAACACTAAATGTGTTTAAAAATAGAGAAAATATTATTTAATAAATAGTTGATCGAATCAAATTATTACTAAAATATTGTGTGATACTAATTATATATAAATAAATAAAAACATTGTATAAAAAAATTAATTATTAAAAAAACATTGTTTATACGAAGAAAATACCCCTGTTTTGAATTTTTTTGTTTAAGGAGATTTTTGTCCCAGTATGGCGTGACCCCAAAAGGGAGCCGCTGACTTTATATATAAAGATTAATTAAAGGTCTGAATTGAAAGCAGCCTTCCTCCCTGCCTTCACGTAGCATGTCATTTTTCTATCTTCTTAATTTAGACGAGCAATATTTGTCTGCATTGTTTATGACGTACACATCCTATTTGGTTCTATCCTTTTATCTTTTATTGTTAAATTTATTTTTAATTTTTCCTTAGTTTATGCATTACAGTCTTTGCAATTGAGTAGTGTTTTAAGACTTGCCTGGGCGGTTTTTGGTGCGGGACTACGAAGAAAACGCTTCTACTCAACATGAGTGGGTATAAATGTCTTGGCAATCACAGATTCTCTGCCCTCTCACTTTCCATGTCTTTTGTTTTGTGTGGTCACGGTTAAGTTACGTCAACATTTTATATTATTTTTTATAGAGATAATAAGACAAAAATAAATAGTAATATAAAATGTTGACGTGGCTTAACTGTGACCACACAAATAGGAGGGCACGGGAGGTGGGAGGGCAGAGAATCGGCCTCCAATCGCAGCAGGCATCTAGCGACCTGGGTGTTTGAATTTGAAAAATAAAAATAAAAAAACCTGCTCACACCAACAACGATGTCGTTTTGGACACGGTTTTTTTTTTTTTTAAATTCATGTTAATTTTATGTTTCTAACTTATTTTCTGTTAGTTTATTATGATTTTATGATGTGAATTAGAGAAATAATAATAGTAATATTGTTGATTGCTAGGCATACTTTATTGATTGTTTTACAAATAATTATATTTTATATGTATATATAAGGTAATGTTAGAGAGACTAAACGTGTAGACAAAATTTACAAACTAAATTATATATTACCAATCGGAATGAGCACGATTATCAACGTTTAAGTAATAATCAAATCATCAACTTCTATGTTATTTAGTTTACAAAAAAAAATTTTTACAAATTTAGTCTCTCTAGTATTACCCATATATAAAATAAGTATTATAATAATTTTAAATGATGTGAGGCTATCACTTAGACGAGGTTATCAATGAAATCTCTTAACTGCTCGCGTCTTTTAAAACATTGCAATTGATAAATAAAGCAATGCCGGTAGGTAGTTTATTTTTTATAAAACCGATGATTTGGGCTTTAGTTTTAAACGCAGTTTTTACGGGGCCACAACCATCTAAATTTGGGCTTAAGTTTTAAACCAATAGTTTGATTTTTAGTTTTTAAAATTTTGTCTACAAATTTAGTCTCATTAACATTATCTTACAATATGTTTGGATGAGAGAAATAAATTTGAAATTTAGATAAAAGTCAGAATTTATAAATTGAAATGCACAAATTCCCTTGTTTGGATTCATAAACATAGAAATTTAGAATTTCCGTATTGAAAAAAAACTTAGAATTTGGGACCTCCAATTCCCAAGTTTAAATTTCATGTAAATAGGTGTTATTTTCCAATTTCTATGATTTAGAATTTAAGAATAACAAATTTCATATTCAATTTCATTGTTCTATTAGGTTAACCGAACAAGAAAATTTAAAAATTCTAAAAAATAAAATATCGTCATTTTAATTTCCGTCATTTTAAAATTCCTTCGTAATTTTAAATCTTTTTCATCCAAACATAGTGTTAGTGTACTAAAAAAAGTAAATGTGGTTAAACCAAATCATCATCATAGCATATTTGTCTTCCTACACTCATCTTTGAATTTTCGTTTTCCTAAATTACTGCGGGTTAAAAACAAGCCATATATGTCACTTTTCAATTTCATCTTCAACTTTGGTACCCTACTTATCATAATCAAATGTTTAATTAGATTTTTGGTGGTAGAGGATGGGTGAGGTGAGTGTTCTATTTTTTTATGAATATGAATAGAGTACTTATATTATTGGACAAGCCGTACAGTTTAAGGATTTTCATTATCCTTCAATATTTATGTTTGGCCGGCAATACATTCTTGGACTAGTTGGCCATATGCCAGATTCCAATACCAAGAATCTCACGTGCACTGACAATCTGAGTGAACGCGCTCACATGCACTACCTACCGTAGCATTCTGTTTTCGTGAAAACCCTCAGGTATGTCGGTGTGTGGCGCTCTTTAGTCTTTATGATTGCAAATGCATGTAAATTCAAAAGCACATGCAATAAAAAACAGAAAGCCTGAGGTGCTTATACGCGACCGAACTAAATACAATAAGAAAGCGTGAATGAGCCTACACGTAACCTTAGTAATCATGTGGGCTCTTTTATACAAGAGTTGGAATTCGGGTAGGGAACTTCTTATCATGTAATTCTACTTGAACAAGATTTTATCACCAAAATTTTAGTATTCATATGCGATTTGGTTTATTGATTGTAGCATGAATAATATAGTAATACACTATCCTTATTAACGTGCAAATATTATTTAAACCAATATATGTAATCCTTAGATTTGATTCTCGATAAAAGTGAATTCAAATTAAATTATTATGAATAATCTCTTGTGAGGTTCAACTCACTTCTCCACTCTTAATGTGAATAATATTATATATATATATATATATATATATATATATTAAAAAATTAAATACTTAAAACCCTTTAACCTTTTAGTGTCATTCTAAATTGGTCTCAACTTTTTTAAATATTCCAAACAAGTACCAAACTTATTGAAAATGTCACATCCGTCAAGTTTCAGTTAATTTTTCGTTATACGTACACATGACAACAATGGGTCCCATTGATTTGCTTACTTGGACACTAAAATAATAATAAAAATAACTTCAAAGAAAGACATGAAGATGAAAAAAAAAAAAAAAATTCATGAATAAAATGGAAAACAAAATTGAAGATTGAGAAATCTCCTAACAAAGAAGAGGTTAAGAATTCATATAAGGTTTCAATGAGTTTGTTTCAACTCATGTGATTTTCTCATTCACCAATTTTCGGCTAGTCAAGCTTTGAGTTTTTCTTTTGGGCTGTGAAAATGGTGGTGGCTGCATCATGATAGTCCATACCATGTCAGCAACCTCCATGACCTTCTTCTTGATGTTGGTCGCTCGAGTTGTAGGTGAAGTTTGTGGTTGTGCGTTGGGTTTGAAGGTAATGGTCTGAAGGGGGTAGTGATGGCCATTACTTGGTGGACGTCATGCTTTCATAACCTTCTATTAATGTTGGAGACAAAGTAAGCCCTATTTAATTTAACAAAAAATTAATAAAGGCATAACGGATGTGACATTTTCAATAGGTTGGGTACTTGTTGGGATGCTTAAAAAAGTTGAGACCAATTTAGAATGATATTAAAAAATTTGAGGGTTTTAGGTAATTAATCCTTAAAAAAAAGACGCTAAATACAAGTGTGCAACTCTAATATAGTCTTACAGTAATTTGAGTGGAATAAACACCATGTGTACGTGTTTCGAGTTAAATTACTCATATGGAGTCTTAACTCTCTAGGTTTCAGCACGTAGAATCACAATTATAATCATAATATCTCTAATCTACAAGTGCCAACTGTCAAAGAAATTGTCTGAAATGGAAATTTCATGTATCCCATAATTTCATACATTCACAACGTATTTGAATTGAATTAATTAGCTTTCCTATCTGCCACTCTTTATCTGCAGAGAAGGTCCATAGTAGCAGAAATAGTCCTTCAAATTGATCTTCACCATTAAGATAGTTCCCGATTTCCAATTTTTCTTACCCAAAAGACCCAGATTTCCAATTTTTCTTTCCCTTTTTTGGTTATAAGCAGTTCGGATTCTGTTTTATTTTGAGGCCCAATATCAGTCTAGATTCATTTACTTTTTTTTCTTTTTCCCCTTTTTTCTGTTTTATTTATTTACTTTTTTCTGTTTATTTTATTTTATTTTATTTTATTTATTTTCTTATCACTTTTGTTGAAAATGTTATTAATTTAGATTCCTGGTGAGCGAACTGAACATGAATACAATTCTTGCAGGATTCATAAGTACCGATTCCTCATGTGAATCTAATTACTCGCACAGTTAATGTGAAATTGGGATTATTATAGGAAAATTAATGAAAACAATTTTAAAACTTTATATTTTAACTAAAAATTATCTAATAACTTTATTTAATAATAAGAACAAAAAGAAAAAAAACATAAAATATAAACATGTGTGCCCAACACACATTAATTTTCATAAATAATGTAATACCATTAAGTTTCACAAACAATGTAGTACCATTAAGTTTCATAAACAGTGTGGTACCGTTAAGTTTCATAAGCAGTGCAGTACCGTTAAGTTTCATAAACAGTGTAGTACCGTTACGTTTTATAAACAGTGTAGTACCGTTAAGTTTCAAAACAATATGTGTGAGGACGCGCAGATTCCTCGTGTCAAAAAAAATTTAATATTAAAATTATGTCTTTTTCATAACATTTAAGTTCTTTTGTCTTTTTTTTTAATTAAAGTTTAAGGATTTTTTTTATTAAAATTTAAGTATTTTTCATTAAATAAAGTTATAGCATAGATGATTTTTTTGTTAAAATAAACTTAGACTAAGTCTTTTTCATGAAAGTTCCCTATTAATTATCACGTTACATATAGCCAAATAGTTAATTACATTAACACCCTTGAGTTTTTTGAGTTTTCACAAAACTCCTCTAGGTTTGAAATCCTACACTGATACCCCTTAAGAGTTTTTTTTTCTAATTTCTAAATATAAAAACTTGGAATACAATGAGATATTTTAAGTGTCAATAATAACACCTCGAAAAGTGGCAGTTTCTTACTTTTATTATATAACAATGTTATACATTCAAGTGAAACTTTAAAATTAGAGGTTTGATGTTTTTTTTTTCATATTTGGCTGTTTAAGATAAAATTGCTTTTGATTATTTAGTGAAGGTTATGTTTGTAGCTCTTTTTACTTATCATTAAGGACATTTGTAAATATGCAATCAGTGAGTGCTAAAGTTTGTTTTGATTATTATTTTTTTTTTTAACAAACGACATTATCTACGCTAAGAAGGTAGGGGAGTGGGCTGAGCCTGACCATAGACTAACAATAATGTGGTTCAAATTCGCCTTTGGCGAGAATTGAACATTAGACCTAACTTACAAGTGAAGAGGAATACCACTAGACCATAGTACTAAGTGACTTTGTTTTAATTTAAGTGAATGTTTTCCAGTATCAATATATTGTCATACTTTTTTAAAACTTAAAACTATCTTAAGGATGACCCTTTTTACAAATTTCGCACAAAACTCTCAAAATCTGAAAGACGACCTTGTATATGAACCTCCCCAAACGCAACCTCCTGAGAAAACTCATGATCACAAACTTCTTTTAGCACCAGTATTGAACTAATTAGCGTAAGACAAAGAGTTGACGATAATAACTATCACTATACGAAAGAAAATTATTTTTTTTTTCTTAGTGCAATTGGGCTTGTCGGCAAAAAAAAAAATCAATTTAGATAGCCCTTTATGGCTTCGGTGATGGTGACTAGATCAATGCGTAATTACTTCAAGAGAAATTCCTATCAAAATTCACTATGATCTTTGGATACTTATCATGAGATTTATGGGAGCTATCTAATGGTTCTTAAAGCTATTAGGCAATATGTAACGACCTGTCCTGAAACTTACGGAATGGAAGACAATTTTGTAATTGCACTACGGTTGGGTTAGATATTTTGAAATGTTGCTTTTTGGGTCTTGTTTGGTATGCGCCCAAGTGGGGCCTATTTCCTTTTTGGTTCCACCTACCCTTTTTCCTTTCTTCCTTTTTGGACCCATGATTTCCCTATTTGATAACTCTCTCATCTCCCTCTCCCTCACTTTCTTCCATTCTCTCTAACTCTCCTCTCTCCCCGAGCCCTCTCTCGGCAAGCTCTCCCTCTCTTCTATGAACCACACACCCACAACAATGCACAACCACCTTCACACCTGGACGGTTGAGCCTTAAAACCCCATAGCAAACACCAAAGAATTTCAAAGTGATGGTGTCATTGTTCATCGTCTTTCCCGACGTGTTTCATGATTTTTTGACGTTGAAAATAGCTCGGAGTAGCTTTTCCTAGTTTTCCAGCAAGCACGGCCACTTTCGAGGCGTTTTCCGACCAAACCACAGCGAGTTAGCCGTCATGCAAGGTGCGTTTGTTAATGGCATTTCCGTCCACCCTTGTTTGCACAGCTTTTTGCCAACGGTGTAAGGTGAGTGGACCCCTTCTAAAATGCATGATTTTACAATTAGAAATGCATACATGAAAACCATGATTTATTGATTACTTTTTATGAAACGTTTATTAGTAAATTGGATTGACACTTTATGATATATTATGCTTTATTGAATTTACATTCCTTTATGATTGATGACTATATACATACTTGTGAACGTGGTTTCACAATATGACATTTTAGCTACTGAGCTCCGTTTGAATTAGATATATATATACGGGCGAATGATACTTATATATGTCTTCAGGTGGGTAATCGGGTGATGTAGGTCTACAGGCGAATGATACTTATATGTGTCTTCGGGTGGGTGCTGTAGGAGCTTACGAGCAATTAATACT
This sequence comes from Malus x robusta, assembly GCA_963082935.1. Classification (NCBI taxonomy): domain Eukaryota; kingdom Viridiplantae; phylum Streptophyta; class Magnoliopsida; order Rosales; family Rosaceae; genus Malus; species Malus x robusta. Next base: position 38,311,071 of record OY720329.1, on the reverse strand, counting down.
TATATATACCTTCCGGGGGGGTGTTGTAAGAGCCTACAGGCAATTGATACTTATATGCCTTTGCCCCGGGGGGGGGGGGGGGGTGGGGGGAGGAGGGGGTGCTTCTAAATGAAATGTTCTAAATGAAGTGTTCTATATGCCTTCGGGTGATACTGATACCACTACTTAGCACACTATATGATATATGTTTTACGAAAGGTTTCATGGCATGCTAGGGTTTTCGGAAAACCTATTACTTAATATGCTATATGAGTTTTCATAAACTTTGGGGTTTGATACATTATTAAAGATTAGCTATGTTAGTACTACTTATATATCAACTTGGTCCACTCATGTTTTGTTTTACCCCCCTCAAGACTTAGAATCGAGACGTATAATCCCAATGTCAAGGCACACCCGCATTGGCATCTTCGAGTCCTCTCAATTTTATATTATTCATTTTTAGTGTCTCAGATTAGTTGTATACTCTAAACACGTTCACAATTGCATATTCATTATAATTAAATTTACAAGTTTTATTTATGTCGGTTAATTGTTTTTAGTTCATGGTCGGGCGTGTCACAATATCTTAATTGTTCGCTTAAAAGAATTCTTACAATTGAAAATAGATCGAACAATCTGTTTGCGGAGTTGAATGTGAAGACAAAATATTCAGAGATGATGGAAGGATTCTATCAATTTTTCATTGTTTTTCTTAATGTTTAATGTTATTTTTAATTGTGACAACCCATCTCTACTTTTATAATTTTATTAATTTAAGAAGGGTGAAAGGACGAAAATGCCCTAGAAGAGAGATAGTTGGCTTTCGTTGATCATCATTTCATGACATGTATAAGTTTCTATTTTACCTTATTCTCAAAGTACTTGACAGTACAAAAACGTAGGTGCACGCAAATCGAAATCAAAACTACGGCGGAGATTTTATGAAACTACGAAGTCGAAAAATATTTTTGCATATAATTACTATTTTACATTTTATATATTTCTCATAATTATTATATTATTTTATATTATTATTTTAGTAATTCTATGAGATATTTTATTTCTTTAGTAATATTTCTGGTCGTGAGTCCCGCACCTTAACTCTCTACTCCACCTATCCCGTGTCTCCCTCTTTTTTTTTTTGAACTCTGTCTCTCATCTCATCATCTCATTATGTTTCCCTCTATATCATTTCACTCCCCCTCTCTTTCAAACTCACCTTAACTCTCTCATCTCTGTAAATACAGAGCTGCAGAACACGCACTGGGAGGTTTTTTCCCCAGTTTTTCGGTAACTGACCAACCACTTTTGGAGCACTTTTCCGGCCGGCTCCAACCATGTTTTGACCTCATGATGGTATGATCTTGTTCCCCTCATTACGAGCTTCAAATAAACAGGTAGAACACTGAAAATGGTTAGGAAGCGAACTAGAAATTTGCCTTCAAAGTTGGGATGAAATACCTTAGATTCTGGAAAACTTAGACCATGACCATCTGGCCACTTTCAGGCCATTTTTGCGGCCAACACCGACCTTAAATCGACCCTAACTTGGTATATTTTTGTTCTCTACATTTCTAAATTCAAAATGGCTTTTGAATCATTAAATTTTGTTAAGTATTGAACTAGAAATTAGCTATGAAATTTGGGAAGAAATTAGCTATGAAATTTGTGCTGCAACCTTGTGGCGGCACGCGCGGCGGCGCTGGGAGAAACCCAAGGTCTCTCCTTAGGTTTCTCAACGTGCCGGATCCAAATCGGCCCTCCGTTTTTTGAAATTTGACGGTTTTAAAATAGTTTTTTAATAGTTGTACTTTGTATGAAAAATGCGTTATACATTAATACGTTATATATTTATGTTAAATGGTTTCGTTTCTAGGCGAAACACATCGCAATGACTTTTAATGCTACGAGGCAGGTTTGACTCAACGACATGATTTGTGAGTGGATCTTTTCTTTGATTTATATATATATATATATATATTGGTTAATTTCCATGTATACAATTATTAATAAATTCTCTACGTGATTGCCATGATTAAACTTACATTATAAGAAATGCCTTATTGTTGGGAAATGATGAAATAATCCTACGGGATACACAAATAAGCTCATTATAAAGGGATGCCTTAATTATATTTATGTCATGAATAGTATGATATTGACTAAACTGTTGAATCACTGTGCATGCTTATATTTATGTAGTCTGCTCATCATTGCTGCACCCTAGTATTAGTGCCCTCCCAGGGCCAGGGCTAGTCTTTCACGTGTATGTTCACAGTCCCGCACCACACACTCGCCTTGGATCCAAGTAGGTGTTAGTCCTGTCGTACATGTTGCATTAGGCAACTATGACTCGTAGGTGACCGCGAATAGCGCCAGTCTTCACGTGATTATAGCACTAGAGCGTATATTATGATTACAACCAGTCCTGTCGTACAAATCGCATTAGGCGACTCCGACTCGGTGTGCTAGCATAGATGATGAGCATCAGTTTAGTCGTACAAGTTACATTAGGTGACTCCGACTTGTGTGCTAGAATAGAGCAATACGCATCTGATTTTATTATGCGCTACTGTTGAGATTTCAAATAATGGTGTCCTTGTTTTTATTACAAGATATTGTGCCATAATGAATTCTTGAGATTTTGCAGGCTACGGTAAGTATTTTTATACTACATGTAGTAAGTATATTTTGAAAACTATACTTGGTTTTATGGCGAGGGGTTATGATGTTTTCAGAAAGTTTTTTATAAAACTTTATTTGCAAGCCCACTCAACCTTACTCTTCACCCCTCCAGGTCTTAGTAGCGAAGCTTTCTTATCGACGAGGACTCTTGACAAATCTCAGTATAAGTGAATATCATCCAGGGGTATAATTCTCAATCCATTTTGCCGTACTTTACTTATATTCTGATGTCACGTGTGAAATAAGTTCATTCTCATCTCACCAGCGCACTCTTATATTTAGGCACATTTTAGGTTTGAATTTATTCAATTTTCCACATCAATACACTGTTATAGCTTCGTCACCTTCCAGGTGTTGGCAGCACAGCTCGATACGGAGTCTTAGTAGGACATTCCGGGTCGGGGTGTGTCATTAATTGATTTTCTTTTCTTTATTATTTATAAAGTTTTTTTATTTATTGAGGAATTAAGTATAAGGGTAATTTGTCTTTTTTATAGACAGATTTTCGACCGAAGGGGTATTTGTGAAAGTGTATTAAAATATGAAGGGATGTTAGTGTAATGTTTCAAATCTGAAAATATTTGTGAAGATTCAAAAAAAACCTGAAGGGGGTATTAATGCAATTAACACTAAGAGGTTTTCGTCAGATTAAAACCTTTTTTCCTAAATTAGATGCATGGTTTTATATGAATTGACTAACAATCTGCAGAGACTTCAGCAGATGGTTAGTATGCCAAAACACCTAGAATTTTCATTATTTTTGAAGACGCATACAGGTCAGCTGTCTCCTAACAAGCTAACAAAGTAAACAATAAGGAATTTGGTATATAAAGAGTGCCATTTTTCTTGTAGCCATTGAGGTGTTTGATGTGAGTTTCGATCGAGGAGAAAAGGAGGAGGAAAAAGAGACCAGAGAGCAAGCGATAAAGATGGTGGGCAGCTTCAATGGCTTCGATGGAGTCTCTGAAGCAAAGTTGCACGGCAAGCTTCAATCGGACATTGATGTCATCGGTTGTAAACTAGCCAAGTAGTGCTCCGTTATGATCTCTGTCTAATAAAAATGGCAATAAATGGACGGCTTATTGTCTTTTTGTAACTATTTTCCTAAAATTTTAATTTAAGAATATGTGTATTTATGCATTGTGTATACAATGATTTATATCAAGATTGTCCGGAAAATTTCATGGACTAACATCGTGGACGGTGAAAGGCGCAAGTAATTCTGGCATTTTAATCCGAACTGTATGCAATTTGTCGATGTAGTGATGATGAAGTGAATGACAGCCCCATTGAGGAAGTTTGGCTAACTGTTTCCAATAACCGACGACCCTTCACAGCAACCTTGACATTTCGGACATGGGGTTCTTGGGATTTTATCGTGCGTGATTCTTTCTTTGTCAACAAATTCTTTGGTTCCGAACGAATCAGCTGTCCGTTTCTTCAGTCTCCGCTCAGATTGTTGTCCTTCCTCTAGGAAAGTTGATGGCTGCGACCCCTTGCCAACCAGAAATTCCGAGTCCCCTTCACAAAATGGTCGTTTACAATGAATCAGGGCCTTTCAATCTGAAAGAACATGTGTGATCACTTAATTTGCAAACTCGGGGACAGGCGGCGTTTATGCAGTACAGCTCATCACGATTGTCAAGCCTTCTATCCCAGCAGGAAGCAGCATCCGGCAGCTGCCTTGCTTGTTAGCACAGGACTACTCAGGCAAGTTTTATGATACCAAAGGCTGATTTACGACATAGGGTTTGTTTTTCTGTTTTCGTTGTCAGCAAGTCATTTCTTTGTTGTGAAATTTG